>VDFB02047230.1:525716167-525793478 GCA_007258455.2 Sequoia sempervirens | reverse complement strand
AAGTTGCTCATCCCATGCAAATTCAAGGGCTTACCCAAACTTTAGCACATTAGGTGCCTCTTATGAACCAAGTGTTGTGGCTACCCATATTCCCTCATCCAGGACAACCATTGAACCAGGCGCCTTTAGTGCCTCATTACTTGTATTCACAACAGTAGCAGATCTACCCGTAGCAACCTCAAGTTACTTTATATCTACAAGGGCCTGAATTCCCACCCACTCAACCGAACCAACCAACAACACAACCCGTTTTTCTCTAAAACCAAGCATCACAGTCAAACAATGCAGAGAAGGATTAGTTGGATGAATTGACATAGATGATCAGAAAAATGTCTATGGAGATGATGCACTTAAGAAATTAGAACAACCGGTTGCAATCTTCTCAACGTAGCATCCAAGCCAACCTCAACTAAGACAATCGAGATAACCGGGATGTGGGTGCCTCATCCGGGCAGAATTATGAACGAGGAAATTTTTTCAATCAAAACATTGAAAGAAGGTCCTCATAGAGGCAAAACCAGACATGGAATACAAGGCCAAACAATGGGGGCATCCCTACCCCTCTTAATTATCCTTCCAATGCGACAACTAGCGGGCTATACCTAGCCGAGCCAACTTTTTCTAGATGGTGTCAGATCCATAAAATGAATAGGCACTCTGAATTGGATTGCTCGGAGTTCCTCATAGTGGTGAAAATATTTCAAGTAGAGGTTCAAAATGCTATGGACAACGTTGGTTGTTGAGACCTAGTCCCATCCAAGCCATATGATTCCTCTATGCTTTTGGTCAAACAAGTTTCATTCCCATGAAGCGAAAGCAATGTGTCTGAAAGGGAGACTGTTGCCCCAAAGGATGAAGAGGAAAATGAGGTAAGTAACAAAGACACCTTATCCCAGCTTTTCTCTTCAATGGATAATGGTCTAGTAGATGAGGATGAATTCCACATGTTCCATCAAAGGTCAACCCTATATAACTTAAGAAATAGGCAAGCAGGTGGCCCATTTATGTCCTCTATTCCACCTAACAACTTTAGCATTCCACCTTATCCTAACACTAGCAACAATACGGGTTACCCTTATGTGCCCACTCAATACTTCAACAAGAATAAGTAGCCAACTCAAGGGAAAAATTAGTCCACTAGTTCTTCCCAAGGAAAATTCTCTGAAATAAAAATCAAGCAAATGGGTGAGTATGTTGCTAAAGAATTCAAGAAGGTCAAAATCAGCCTATCTAATTTTGAGTTGCTTAAAGTTTCAACAATCAGGAATGTCTTCTTCCAATTCAACACAAAAGACACCCACTAAAATATTCTCTTTCAAAGAGCTACCACATGAGCTTGTAATCTAGGAAATCATAGGTAGGAAGAAGGATGTCCCTTCAAATCAGCAAACTGGAAAAAAATGTGCCAAAGAACAATCAAGCACAAAACAAGGACAAGACCAATGAGAAATATAAAGGTCAAGTGGCTCAGGTAGACACTCCCAAGGGCTTGTTCCAAGACAAGTTGGAAAGGCTACCCTTTCTCACCACTATCAGAATATTTGAGAAGAAACTAGACAACTGCTTGATTGATTCAAGAGCATTGGCCAATGTCATGCCCCTTGTTGTATGCAAAGCTCTGGGAATAGTTCCCACTCCTTCCAGGTGAAAGGTAACCCAACTGGATAAAACTGAAGTAAACATAGTTGGTGAGATCAACCGAATCCCCATGCAAATTGTTGTAGATCCAAGAGTGTAGCAAGTTATTGACATCTAGGTTGCAGATATCCTAGACACGTATGGAATACTACTGGGATGAGACTTCACTATAGTATTGAATGGGTATATTGCAACTGACTTTTCCCACATGTGATTTCCATGGAAAGGACTACCAAACTATATCCGCATAGATCAGGAGTCGTGCATGAAGTTTATGATCATGGAATACAACAACACCAATGAGGTGCTATTTTCCAAAACAAAATTGGGAAATTACTACCCCGTGTCTTACCAAGAAGAATTAGAATTTCAAGAAGAGGTGGTTGAAGAGGTTTTCCTTGTGTTGTGCAACCCTCCCACCAATTTATCCTACACACCCTAGAGCACCAAAATTCTGGTTGAATCAGATGATGAAGAATCTTATGAAGATGGTACTTAGGACTACTAGATGGATTCCAGGACTTCATGGAAAAATGTGTGCAAGATCAGCTCAACCTAGGGGCAAGGATGAATTTCAAGGAGCTCTTGTTGAAAAGTTGGTGTAGGGTCCACAATGCTACCCACTTAGATTTGAATGTTGTCTCTATTAAACAACAATTGCTCACATAAGTGGACAAGTCATGCTTGAAGATAATTTGCCAACCTAGCATCCTACTCACAACAATGATGAACCCGTGTCTTTCCTAGGAGCTGCCTATGCAAGTGTGCCACAAGGGAAAGATGAATGCGTGATCAATCCTAGAGTCAAGGAACCCTCCAAGTTCTGGACATTGCGCTTTGATAGGTTGAAGTCCAAGAAAGGAGTAGGAGCTAGATTTGAGCTCATCATCCCCATGAGTAAGACCTACTTTTCTACTTATAGACTCCAATTCTATTGCACAAATAATGTGGTTGAGTACGAAGCACTTGTCCATGGTATTTTAATGGCCCTGAGGAAGAATGCCAAAATGTTACAAGTCTTTGGTGACTCATATTTAGTAGTGAAACAAGTTATGAAATTGTATTCCTATCATGATAAAAGACTATCCAATTATAGGAATAGGGTGTGGGATCTTTTAGAAAGTCTATATTCCTTCAATATTTAGTTGATCCCTCATTCCCAAAACCACATGGTTGATGCCTTAGCTCAAGCAGCTAGCATGTTGCAACCCCTCTCTTTGTCTGGCCTTAAAAGGTTCACTGTTTAACTCACCCCCAGCCCATCCATGCTAGACAATGTTACCAACTTTCAAGTGTTCAACGACGACAATCACATCTTGGATTCATCACTAGTATTGACGTGTTTGCAACTCAGATCATTGATGAAGCTGAGCCCAAAGAGGCTGAAACAGATATAGGAGTCATCAACCTCAGACTAATACTATCCCTAGAGGCATGGTCCAACTTCAGTGGATATTTGACCTAGATCAGATAAGAGATCAAGATCAACAAGCAAAGAGGGACTCCATCAACAATCAGTGTGACACTCACAACCTTGAGACAATTGAGGAGGTTAAAAATATATTCATTGGAAAAGTGTGCGTTCTAGAAGAGAAGAAAGGGATCATTGATTTTTTTTGGGAGTATCATGATGTAGCTGCTTGGAGCTATGAGGATTTAAAGACATATGACACCTCGATCATCATGCACACCATCCCCCTCAAGCAGGATGTGAGACCTTTCTGGTAGTGTCAGCATCCAATCAATTCCTTGCTATAACGTGTCATTTATAAGGAAGTTCAAAAGTTTTTTTCTTCTAGAATCGTATTTCCAGTCAGGCACTCCATGTGGGTGGCCAATTTGGTTATGGTTAGGAAAAAGAGACGAGAAATTAGATTGTGTGTAGACTTTCATAATTTGAATAGAGCTTTGGAGAAAGATAACTATCCAGTTCCTTCATTTGACAAGGTGATACAGATTGTCAATGATTCTCAGAAGATGTCCTTCTTGGATGGGTACTCTGGGTACAACCAGGTAATGGTGCAATATGAGGATAGGCTCAAGATAGCATTCACTACCAAGTGGGGAACCTTTTCATATAGAAAAAAGCCTTTTGTACTCATCAACGCTGGCACTACCTTCCAGAATGTAATGGAAATTGCTTTCAAGGATCTAATTGGAAAGTGTATTATCATCTACATGGACGATCTCATGGTATTCTTGAAGAAGAGAGAAGATCATGTTGTTGATCTGTGCAAAGTTTTTCAAAAGTGCAAGGAATTCAAGATTTCCCTAAATCCAAAGAAGTGCATCTTTGGAGTGACAGAAGGAAAGTTGCTTGGGCACGTTATTTCAGAGTGAGGAATTTCAATAGACCACAAGCATATTTAGTCCCTCTTGAAGATTCATTTGCCAGGAAGCAAGAAATAGTTGATATCTTTCTTTGAAAAGATAAATTTTGTCAAGAAATTCATTATAGACTTTGATGAAATAGTCAAGCCACTCAACACCATGCTAAAATAGGATGCCAAAGTCAGGTGGACTCCAGAAGTGAAGCAGGCCTTTGAGTAAATCAAGAAAGTGATTGTTGAAGCACCTATGTGAGCACCTAATTTCCTTCATGAGTGCTCCATTAAAAGATGTTGAATTGAGATATCACAATGTGGAGAAGCAAACTTATGCCTTGGTTCGGGGAGCCAGGAAATTTAGACACTACATCTTGCAAAAAAAGTGTTTGCCATTGTGCCCGACTCAATAGTGAAGACGTTGATAATGCAAAGTGAGTTAGGAGAAAGAAGAGAAAAATGGGCTACCTTGTTGCATGAGTATGACATGGAAATTCAGCCTATGAAGTTAGTAAGGGAGTCGGCCCTCATTCACATGATAGCTAAAACACTAATTGAGGTAGGACCCAAACATATTGTCCAGCAATACCAACTTGAAGATGTCTCTCCTAGGGAGTGGTATGATGACATTGGTTACTACCTGTTGAATAGCAAGTGCCTGCCTCATCTATAGGGAATTCAAAAGAATGCTCTTCAACTGAAAAGTAACAACTACATGTTGCATGGGTCCATTTTGTATAAGAAGAATCATGAAGGTGTCTACCTTAGATGCCTTGGAAAAGAAGAGGCAACACAAGTTTTAAAATAATTTCTTGACAAATTTGGTACTGGCGATGGCTCTAGACCCTCCACCACTCATCAAATCTTGCGAGTCAAGTATTATTGGCCAAAGATATTCAAGGATGCACACAGCCATGTTCAAACTTTCCACGTGTCCCAAACTACTACAAACAAAGAACAAAATGTTGTTGTCTCATTGCAACCAGTAAGCTGACCATCCTCTATTGGTCATAGGTATATTCCAACCACTACTAATTACTATACTAGATGGACATAAACACTTGTATGTAGGCAATGTACCATAGAGGTAGTTACTAATTTTCTTGAGAGTTTCATTTTAAATCATTTTGGTTGCTTGTATGCCCTTGTTCACGATAATGGTCCCACTTTCTCCTTGCTCAAATTTGCTAGATGGGATTTTGAATTTGGTATTGCTCTCAAATTCTCATCCAATTACTACCCTCAAGGAAATGGCCTTTCCAAATCCACAAAAAAGAACCTAATCATTGTGATAAAAAAGCTACTTGATAAGAATCCCAAAGATTGGCACACCCAGCTGTGTTTTTCCCTTTGGACAAATCACACTCGTCATAAGGATTCCCTGGGTGATTCCCCATTCCACCTTGTTTATGGCTTAGAGCCTATGTTCCATGTACACCTCAAGATCCCCACCCTCCAATTCATCAACACCATTTATAAAGAAGTGGATTGTAGAGAAGCTCATCTAGTTCAACTGCTCCTCCTAGAAGAAGTCCATGATCGAGCTATTGAAAATTTCACCAAGCATCAAAGTGTGGTCAAAAGGTAGTTTGATCGATGGTCCAAAGTAAAGGCCTTTAGAATTGTTGATTTGGTCCTATGTTGGGACAAGGCCCATGAAAAGAAAGGGGGACATGACAAATTTGACAAGCTCTGGCTTGGCCCCTTTCAGATTTATGAAATCTTAGGAGGTATTGCTTTCCAACTCAAGAGACTAACTGGTGAAGACGTCTCGCTGCCTATCAATGGGGAACACATCAAGCATTATTTCATTGCTTCAAATCTTTTGATTTGATTCTCTATAAATACTTGTACATAGGTTAGTTTAGGTTTCCTTTCTTTTCCACTTCATTGTTTTTCTTTTCTTCTATTTACTTGTCTCTCAACTATCTTGTTTTATTGAGGGTGTTCCTTTGTTTTTGATGCAATGTCCATGCTTGGTTTGATGAACGGTTCACTTTTCTCCTTGCTCTTTGTGTTCTTTGGATAAATATTCACTCCCAACTATTAATCTCTGATTGCTTTTATGAGGCGGTTTCCTTGTTTGAACTTGGACTTGACCTAGAATATGACCCTTGGTTGAATCCTTTCACACCTGTCTCGGATCATGCACAAAACACACAATAATTTTTTTTTGATGAGTTGTACAGTGGTCATTATGGTGTCCTAGTAAGTTAATTTTTTTAACTCTTCTCTAGTGACCACTGTGATTCCAAACCCACAATAAGCTTCGATGCTTACACAGTTGAGAGAAAGAAAGAAGATCTAAAAAATATATATATCTAAAAGAAAAGGAAAAGAAAGGAATAAGTTAAAATGAGGAAACTGTGTGGGTGTGCGGATAACTCTGTTGGGGCTAAGGACACCCAACTAGCAGCAAAGAAATGTTTGTAGAGTCACAATGACAACTCCGTTGGGGCTATGGATGCCTAACTAGCAGCGGGGCAATGTCCAGGTTTTTTTTTGGGTTAGATAGTTTATGTAGCTTGCTTAGTCTGATTGATGGTCATTTGTTACAATCTCTAAGGAAAGGGAATGAATTCACTACATGCACACACTCTTGAGATGTTTTGTGATTTGATTTAGTTAAGGATCCCATTCTCCTTTAAGTTCCATAGTTCACTTTTGAAAACTGGCCCCTGGTCTATGAAACAAGAGATTCTTGGTTTTGAATGAACATTTATCCTTAGAACACTCAGGAGTGTTCCCCAACATAGTCACCATTTGTTGTGCCTGCAACACACATGCCCTATTCGGAATGGGGACCCCCTCTTTTTGCTTTGTTAGGTCTCTTTTTCCTTCACCTCATTTTGCATGCCCCCTGATTTGGTTCCTAAGTGGTCAAGGAGTCCTAAAGTTGTTATCTTAAGTTGAACAAGTTTCACCACCCTCAAAATTTTTAATCCTTTAGCCTCTGTGGAGTTCCCTTGGAAATTTTCCTTCAAACTTTAAAAATGTCATCCTTCATGTTGAGTGGATCTGCCCATGCGAGCTACCCTATGCGGAAATCCATACATTTTTTGTCATTCCAAATGGCCGACTTAACACATCTGCCCACCCTGCAAGATCCACAACTTCCATCAACATTCCCTTTCACCGGCTCGCCAAATGGCTAACACATGAGTGTCGTCCACCCTGTTGACCCCGTTGTTCTCACCGCTGGATCTTTTGAACTACATGTTGACCAACTCTAGCAACCTCCATACCCACATTTATGGTGAGCATTTAATACTTAAAAATCTATAAATAGTCACTTTCCATGGGTCATTGTCACCAACATTCTTTCTGGAAACCTGTCAAAGCCTTTAGCTTCCGCCACCTTCGTGACCATAGGATCTCACCATTGTTTAAGCATCATCATTTGTTGTCTCCTCACAAATTCCATTGGGTCTCCTTGGTCAATCTTCTACCATCGCTTGTTTTATGGTTTTTCTCTCATTTTTGCAAAGTCATTAAAATCTTAAGGTAGAAAACCTCAAAACTAGAAAGAAGACACCACGGCACACAAAACCCATATGTTAAAAACCTAAAAATCCTTTCAAATCCACTACTGGGATGCGTACAGAACTTACACCCTCTATCCTCATTCTTGAGCCAAGGAAATCATGCCCTTGTGGCCTGCAAGATGCCCACTGTTGTTGCCTTGATCCTTGAATAAGAAAACTTTAAATGGAGGTCATTATCTCCCTCAGGCCTGCTCATGTAGGAAGACGTTCCCTTTTCACCAACATTCTAAACTTAAACGAAAATCATGAAGTTAACCAAGAGCCTTTGAACCCTGCAAGTAAGCGAGTGCGGGCTTCGACATGTAGATTTCCCTTTCTACCTCACCCCTTTGAGTAGCAAACCCACCTCAGCCTCCTAGCTTGCAGGTCCCACAACATCCTTGACCACCCTCTAGTATACATTTAGTCCTCATCTACGCATTAGTTAGAGTGGGTTTCCCTTGTTTTCTCACTGTCGCTCACACGGTTGACTTCCTAAGGTGAAGTCTTGAGTTTCTCATGCTAGGTGGGAACCACCCCAACTATCTCCATCCAATCCTTTGTGATAGAACAACTAAGTGAGGATCCTTGCAGGCCTCCATCATGAGTTTTCCATTCTGAATGGCCTCCATAAACTGTGCATCCGCCTTACGGACTCTGCAACGATTGCCTCCTTTTGAGCCTAAAGAAAAAAATGACTAAGCCTAGTGCTTGAGGGCCATCTACCATGGGTTGACATCACCCTGTGTCCATCGTCTTGCATGGAAAATGGCCTCCTCCCTTCTACTCAACAGGCCCCGACACCCACTTTGATCGAGTGATTATTGAAAATTGTTAAGTAAAACTATATGCAGGTTGACTAGTGTGGGTGGTTGCCTACGAGTTTCCGCCCTTCTTTTGCCAATATTAAATTGCAGAGGTAATCTTACCTCCCATTGTGTGTGGCCTGACCTCCCTATTGTTGTCTATCCAATTATGAACAAGTCACATTTTCCAATCACCTTCGCTAGCCCAACAGTGCAGACCATTTCCTATGGGCTGTTGTCCTATCTTCCTCTTCCTAAATGGCTAGCATCTAACACCCTTTTGTGAGCCCTTTCCTGCATCTAACCGAACAAACTAAACTTCAAAAGTGAATTGGTGTTGTCCTCCCTGGCCATAGGTCCCACATTGTAGGATGTCACCTATGAGATTCCTCCCCACTAGAGCCGTTTCTAATGATGGAGTCCCTGACAACTGAGATGCCTCCTGCACGTACAACCTTTCCTTTTGCGTACTCAAATGAATAAATTATAATTCTAGGGACCTCACAAATGATCAAGCACACATGTCAAAATGACCCAATACTTTGGTGGGCCCCACCTCAGCACAAAATCTTAATGCAGGTGGATCTATATGGCCCATTGTGTCCTATCCACCATTCATTTGCAACTTCCTCCAAAATAGTTGCAGCTCAAGGAAGTCTATACCCCTGGGCCCACATTGCCATATCTCCCTTGAACAAGAGGAAAATGATAATCAATGAGGAGTGTTGTGATCTTTAAATGATGAATTACTCAATCTAATGTGGATTTTGCATGATTTTGCTAACGCTCCCTATCTTTTGTACATGAACATGTTGATAGCTCCTTTGCTTGTAGGATATATGGAATCAATTGCAAGACCTTTAGGGGAATCCACAGAGAAAGAAAAGGGAAAGAAGACCACCAAGACACCAAGGGGGGAGTAAGATAAGGATCAAATGAAGTATAAATTCCAAGGAGTGGACCTCAACTCCAAAGTTACTACAAAGTATGTGAAAGTATGTGAAGATACCACAAAAGAATATGTAGAAAGTATGTGACAGGTTGACCCCCTCAAATACAAGAAGTTGATCAATCAATACTAGCTAAAAAAAAAGAGGGGCAATGCAAACAAGGTGCCTCAAGAGCTCTTTAGGAGTGCTTTCCATAAATATTACCATGATTTGGTAACCTTACTAAGTAGAGTCATGGGCCTCCCAAGCATGGAATATTTACAAGAATGGATGCTCTATTTCATAGAAGAAATTATCAGAGGGAAGACCAAGTTCCATTGGGTACGAATGATCAACAACTGCTTGCACGATCAGTTTATGGTAGTTAAAAAGACTTCCCAATTTTATGACCTCTTAATTGGTCTATTCACTAGGTTATCCTGTGCCATACAGAGGCCTATTTGTGGCCCAAATCTAGACTCCGGGAAGAGAGATGAAGGTCTCTGACAAACACCTACAACTTCAATACAAAAATTTCAAGAAAGACTACTATCAGGTGAATGATGCCTTTATCGGGCACATTATCATACTACTCAAAGGATACTTCAAATGGAGAGTCACTCATAGTCCCAATTCCTTCATTCATCAGTTCAGGTTCCTCTTTATTCAATTTCCTAAATTTACTTACATCAGAATCGAGGGCTTTTTCCCCAGTATATTGCTTGAGGTTTCCAGATAGCTAAAACATGCACATACTCTTCTAAGTGACAAGCATAGGCCGGACATCCCATATCCTCACATTCGGCCAAGGTATGTATGGAATCCCCGCATCCCAATGTACGGAGTATTCTGAGAAAGAAATCATTGAATACAACTTGGAGCTCTACATTGCTTGGTCGAGGATGGATCCATATGGAAAATTGAAGAAGATGGTTGCGATAGAGTATGCCCACTGATACAATGTTGAAGACTTCTAGGAAAACTCTAAAGATGTTAAATAAGTGCGCATGAGGCACTATATGCAGATGATGACATACTTTGTTAAAACAATCAACTTGTTCCTAGTGTTGGATCAAGTTGTAGAGGATGAAAATATAGTGATAGATTCAAGATTTAGTGTCGTCACCAACCTGTCGCTTCCCCTAATTGACTGGTGTTGATGATACTTTTACTTGTAGGAAACAGATGGAATAAAATCTCCATAGATAAGACCACAAAGAGCCTATCCTTCTTGAAAGATATGAAACAAAGACAACCTAAGAGAGAATTCTTCATTTGCAGAGAAAAGATTGACTTTCGTTTAATCTCGAGTCTTCGATAACTAGGTCATGGTTGCACTAGGGTCGCTCTCAGGTAATGATGTGATAATTTGTTGTTAATTCCAAGGGGACTATAGTTATTTCTATCTTTTCCAAGAATTACTAACATTTCACTTAAAACTTCATTTTGTCATCAAATGACATCATGAAATCAAAAGATTCAGAATAATATTTCATGAACACAAATTATTGCTATCACTTACTTAAATTTAGCATTAAGCATTCAACAATTTAATGGAAAATAAAATATTTTCAACAAAACTATTTCCATTCACTTATATTTCTTTTTTGTTTAACATTTTAAAAATATTAAACATCTAATCTAAAGTAAAACATAAAAATACTGAAAAATAAAAGTTTCTCCCAGTTATTCTCCATGGATGCCCCAAAGAATTAATCAAAACAGAGAAAACCACTTTATATTTCACCATATTACTTCACAACTACGTATAAAATGGTGCAAGATTTTAAAGAGGGGGTTTCGTTTATGGACACTAAATAGGTTATGTATGCACCCTTAAACAGTGCAACATACAATCTTGTTCAGCCAAACTTACAAAACCAACTAAAAAAGATACTTAGATAGGTATCTATCCATAAAGCTCTGATATCAATTAATGTCTACGTGCTAGAATGGTTCAGGAAAAAGGAAGAAAGAACAAAACTTAAAAGAAGTTTTTGCTCCTCTTACATCTACAAATTCCAAACTTAAAATAAAAATGTGGGAGGAGATGTCCTTTTATAGAAACAAGGAACTCAAAAGTTCAACTTAAAAGTATGTTAGAGAAACCAGAAAAAACAAATTAAAATGTGTCACGCAGAATGTGCTAACTATCATCAAGAATATTCTAGAATAATTCAAAGCTTTGACTTTGTCTACAACAATGCTTTTCTCCATACTTTAGCATGAACACTTTATCTCCATCAAGACCACAAGCTTCTTTTGAAATATTGGAATGAAAAAACCTACCGAGACCGGGATCAACCTGCAAATTAAAACAACAAATAAATTCCATTACACTTTAGGTATCCAATAGCTGGTTCTTTTTGTATTCACTTATGGCTCTAATTATGGGCTTCCTCCTTTCTTTAATTAGTATCCTCATAAAGCTTTTATTATTTGATGCATGTGTTCCTTTGAAATCCTTCGTATTGCTCTCCAAGTAAGCTTGAGCCTGGTATATTCTTCACTTACTTGAAGTATGATATCATTTTTTTGTGCTTTGTTTGCTTCATATTTGGCCATAACATTTATGAACGGTATTATTTCATCAATGACCTCCTTTGTCAATAATTGAGCAAGATCTCTATTTATCCTTTCTATCCATTCCTTGAAAGCTTTAGCTTCCTTCCCATCCTACCCTAATGTTTGGGGTCAAATCCTTGACAAGACAATACTTCAATAAATTCTTGATTTTATCTCATTAATCTTTTGCACTCAATGGCGACTCTTTCAAATCCTTCAATACATTGTACTAACATGTCACCTTCCCATTTCAACTGCTTCTTCCACTTTCTTGGCAATGAAATTTTAGGTTTTGATATTATATTATTTTGTATTAACTCTTGGATATCTATCTGCATGAGAATTTCCACACTTCGCCTTTCATCAATGACTTGCTCCTGGAAAAGTCTACATTCATCTTCAAATCTCTTCAATTTATCTGAAATGTGGTATGCTTCCTTGTACATTCTTATTGAATTTGTAATAAATTCATCTCCCTGCTTTATCCAATATTCAATCCATTCTTCAAACACATTCATTTTATGATGAACTGTAGCAATGGCATCTACCTGCTCTTGTGACATTAGCACTAGATGTTGAGGTATTTCAGCTTGCTCTTGACTAGATAAAGTCAATGACTTGACAAAATTCTCCAAGGTAGAAACTCATTCTTTCAATTCACTTTTCTTCTATTTATATTTATGCACTCTAGCAATAGTAGCATTTAAATCAACTTTTATTTCTTCTAGTTCTTGCTACCAAGATGAGTGTCCAAGATTAATACTTGTGATTTTATAATCCTTAGGCATTATCTTGTGTCTATCTTTGTCATTTGTTGGAGTAGCTATTTGGATAGTTCTATTACCATCTGCATTCCTCTATATGACATGTTTTTCCTTTGCTCTGCGCCTAGGTTTAGGAGTACTTACTTCCTGTATGATATTATTAAGATTCAAAAGTAATATTTCTACTTCCATTGGTGAAGCTAATTCCCTGATTAACCAATCAAGTGTATCATCATCTTGCTATACCTCTATAATTTTTTCTTGTTTCTATCTATTACTTGATTCTGTAATTTCTTTTGTTTGACTTGCCATATTTTTTGAAATGGAAATTTCTTTAGCAACATCTGACATAGACTCGAGATTAGTAGGATTTAGCACTACCTCCTCCGTTTGGAGACTTATATTTTCCTATCTATCCATATTTTTTGGTTCTTCTCTCTGAATCTTATCTTCTTGATTTATAGCTACACTAGGATTCTCTTCATTTTCAATTCCATCTCTTGTGAACTATGTAGCTTCTTCTTTTGGAGTTTCAGTTTCAATTTCAGTTTCAGCATGGCCTTTATCTGGTTCTTCAAAGACCTTTGAGTGTTCATTAACATTTTGCACATTCTCAAAAGAAATTTGAGAATCAAGAGTGTCTTTAAAAGCTCTCTCATCAACAGGATTTTTCTTTGCACCTTCCCCTATTTCTATTTCAAGCATGCTAGGATTTCCTGACTTTGAGGCGAGCCTCCCTTGAATAAATGCTTCTTCAATATTTATGGGATTAGAGCCTGTATCTTGAATTTCTTCTATCATTTGGTGTACTATGGGATTTCCTTTGGATTTCTTTTCCTTCACCTTCTTCCACATAGCACCCCATCTATCTATTTGGTCCTTGGTTCTAGCCTCATCTTCCTTAGAAATTTCCTCTAAAGCCACAAGAGTACTGCCCAGTGCTTGCTTCATACTGACCATATTAACAAAAGGTGGAGAAGTGAATAATGCTTCAACTCTTTGAGATGTAGACCTAGTTTGTGTACTGACATTCCCTATTACTCATGTTTCTTCATCAATAGTTATTCTAGTTTTGGGTCTGGCTATAAAAGAAGATGCACCTTTAGGTCTTGCTTTTGATTTGTCTTAACTTGTCTCTGCATCTTTCTATTTTCTTGATAATTTTGTGGGAACTTCTTGTCTTATTGTTTTAGGGGTTTTTTCTTCAATTCTAACACCTGGAGTAACCTTACTAGTCTTTCTTTTCTTCTTGGTATGCTCTCCACTTTCAAAAGAAGATTCATCTCTTTGTTTTCTTCTTTTATCTTCTGAGTAGATGGGTTAAATTCCTCTTTCTCTTAAACTTTTGCAAAGATCATCAACCCAATTTTGAGTATACCCTAGGACTGGCCTAGTGAAGTCATCAATTAATGCCATGTCTTTGTCATCAACACCTAGGTCTGGAATGGGTTCATCATATACCCTATCATCATTGCAAAACTAATTCAACACTTGACCATCATCTTCTTCCAATTGGTTTGGGATGTCATAGACCTTGAGCATTCGAGCAAACTCTAAAATCATTCTTTCACACTTTTTCCTTTTGATCGCATGCTCATCTTCACAGTTAAGCCAATAATCTTCTAAATGAGGCACGTGAGCATGAAAACTAGCTATATTTCTAGCAATATTTCCTTCAATATCATAATACACTCTCTGGAGAGGAAATTCTTCAAAATGGTAGGTCCTCAGTTCCTCCTCACATAGATCAGTTACATTGATTGCAATGCACTTGTAATTCCCTATTGCAATGGGAAATTTAAAAGAAGCATTCTTGCAAGCATGGATATAGAGAGCCTAATGAATGGGTGTCCAACAAATACCTCCACTCTAATATAGGATTAAGTTGGGAACTAGATGTACCAACCTCCCATAGGCCAAATGGCACTTTGTGCTTCTAGGGATAATCTTTTAGATTTGTCACCTTCCATTGCTCTCATGAGTTTCATGCAGAACAAATCATTAACTTTTCTGTAATCACCTTTATACTCGTGAACAATGATTTGGGGTAAATGTGCATATATCAAACTATTTCCTACTTGTGTGCCCAGAGTACCAATCTATTTTAATCCTTGTTTAATGGCTCTCTTAGCACAGGAGTAAATAACATATGATGACATGTAGAAGCATCTAGTCTTGGGGAATGTAGTAATCTATTCATGTATCCTATCACTTATCAATTTTCCCCAATGCAACTCTACAGGACCTTCTATCATTTGAGATATTATCACAAACATCCAAGGTTCAAATTTTCTTCCATCTCTCAAATCAACTACTCTACTCAACAAAGTTATTATGTCTTGTATCTCTTGTTTAAACATAGACCTATGAATTACCTTGGTCTATGGTGTAATTGGATGTTGGCAACATTGTGTGCTCATAATTTCTCTGTTACGCTCTTTAGCGCTCTAATATGTCTTAGCTTTGGCTTTCAAGTCAACATTGAACATTTGTGTGTAGGAGGGGAGACCAAATGTACACATAATTCCTTTCTAAGACAAGTCTGCATAGGTTCTTCCTTCCTTTTCAACAATCCTTTTGGCTGGATTATAATAGTTTATGCATTACATGACTAATTCTGGAGCTTCCATTGCTGGTGGAAACCCTCCTATAGGAAGTAACCCATTGGAATACGACATTTTTGGTGCATTGGGTAGCATTCTATTGCAGTAGCCATGAATGGATTTCAATGTCAGAAGACCATCCCATGTGGGTATCTTAGACCACCACATTAATGGGTATTGCCTATGAATTGGAGTACTTGAATTCATCTTCTACTCTTGCATCATAAGTGCTCATTTGGGATATAATGTGCTCTGAAAATTTTAAAATATTTTTCTATGTGTGAAAGTTAGGGTTAAATTTAACCAAAATTTATGTTTCATAAAATTCTTAATTCATTCTTTGATCAAATTTAACAACTCAAGGAAAAATTAACATTCCAATTTCAAAATGAGGAAATACCATTATCAAAGATTTCTAACTTGAGAAACTCTTATCAATAAATCAGTTATTCGGGACATACCCGGTTCTAGTTAAAAATGGTGATTTTTCATAATACAACTTCAAAACCCTTGGTAGAAATGACTTAGTTTCTCAAAATTTTACCTCTCTTTGTGCGCCAAATTAGCTTCTTTAATTCAATGTCTTTAGTAAATTTTCAATTATATGATGCAAGGTGGTGTGTTGTAAAAGAAATTGCACACTCAAGGTGATGCCACGTACATAGGTAGTTCGCCACCTTCATTAATTACTTGTCATTTCGTATTAATTCCTAGAATAAAGGTGCCATCATTATGGATTACGGTACAAATTACAAACACCTAGATTTCTAAGTTGGCTCGCTATTTGAGAAGAAAGACGACGCGATGATTATACATGGCAGTTATATGTCATGTTGATCCTATACAAGGTATACGCCATTAAAGATATGCAATTAATGATGACCACCAGAATTGAGGTTTTTGATAATGCCTTTGAAAGAGAGTCACATAACACTTGGATTTGGGAAAATACTTCTTGGAAAAGAGAAAAAAAAGGAAAAAAAACTAGAACAAGAGAAAGACTAGAAACCAAAACTGAAAAATATACTTGACAAAATTTTAAAGCAGACTTTCTAGTTTTCAACTTTTACTTCAAAGAAAAAATAAAGCACCAGACTCCAGTAAAAAGGAAAAATTATTGGGTTTATAAAATTCAATCAATGAAATACTGTTAGAAAACCAAGATCTGATTGCAAACCTGAATAGACCTTCCACAAAGAGGAAAACGAAAAAGCAGAAGCTTTGCATAAAAACATGCAATTTGATATATTCGAAAAGACCAATAATTACAAGAGATAATTTTCTTTATAAAAGCAAAGATACCTAAACCTAATCTTATCTTGAGCAACAAGATAGCTCGATAAGATAAAGATGAAAGCCTAAAACTTAAGAATTAAATAAAGCCTAAGTAAACTTATGCAAGCGTAATTAAATATTAATTACACCAACACCCCCCCATAAGTGCAACTTAGGGAGAAGCAAATAAAGCATGCACCTAAAACTAAGATGAATGCAAGAAAGCATGAATGGGTCCCGGCAACAAGGTCTCGATCAAGTACCCGATAAAATGCACAATGAAGGCAGAGGCGGAAAGTCCCAATGGGACAAAACTCCAACAATGAGATGAACGCCAAAGAAGCAATTAGAAGACTCCACCGTGGAGTAACATCGAAACGGCTAACTGGATAAGCAAGGAAAGATATCACCTACAATTGAAATCCAAAACTGAATCATGATAATGCGAGGAGACCCAATGCCATGGAACACTCAGAAAAACCTCACAAACCGAATAAATCCCTAGAATCTCGTAAGCAAATGGTGGATGAGATGATAACTGAAATCAGGTGGTATCCGATGTCGATGCCAATTGAGATCAAACTCTTTCCATGGGAAGGAGTACCAAAAATAGACTCAGAACAATAAATCATGTCTCAAACTGAAGAATCAACTAATGAGGATCAAGAAACGTAATTCCAACCAAGTGTGAAATCCAAATGAATCACAGGCCGTTATAGCAAAAAAAATAAAAGAAACTAGGGAGACCGTGATAAAATCATGCGAAGCCTATAAAAAAAAATGGATGCAAGAACCCCTTACTAGAACTTTATATCAGTTTGTTATTACAATACCCAATGATTGCATAAGGAGATAATGCAAAACTACAGAAACATAAGTAAAAATGCAAACCTAGCACATGAAACAAAAATGAATTCATGCCTAAAATAAGTTAACATTTTCTAGAAATGACCTCAAATCTGCATAGAGGTCAAAACCAGCTTTCCAACGCCGCAAAAATCATGAAAAACGGACAAGCGAGTGAAAAGATATGCGTCTCAGAGTGAAAACGGCAACATCTGACTCCTGAGGCTGAAAAAGAATAAAAATGAAAAATCAGAAAAATCTCTACTAGTACCATTATGTAGAGAGCTGGAAACAGCTTGATGATACCTAGTTTAAAAAATGACACCAGAGGGAAAGTCATTATGTGGCTCAAAACCGCCTCCAAAATGTCCGACGATGGCCAAATTTCAAGGGCTAAAATACAAATCCTGCCCATGTAGGGACTAGGGGCTGTGCGTGGCTGGGCTGCCTCCTGGGCTCATAGGACCATTTGGGGCTTAGAACCTGTGGGCTTGGCGTGGCGCTACGCCTGTGACCACAAGTGATTCCTTTGACACCCCTGGCCAAGGGAGGATCCTTTAGTGTTGGAATGAGCTGTACAGCATGGTATTCTGTGGCTAAAAATAGCTGCTGCATGGGTGGAGACCGCCGGGTGTGGTGGCTTAAGGTGGTCGAGTGGATGTCACGGGTAAGGGAAGTGCCGGGCGGCATCAGAATCGCCACGCAAAAACTTGTGCAAAATTCTTGATTTTCTAGCTGTTTTTTTTGATTTTCCGGAATTTTGTACCAGAATGGTGCCTTGGGAACCTGCTACCAATGAACAAAAGCCATTTCTGACTTTTTCCAAAGACTTCAAATCCAACGGAAAACTCCAATCTCGATCCAAGACGGCCGTATAAAATGTGTACTCAAGGATTGAAACTCGAGGACTCCGAACTAGCTCTTACACAAACTAAAATCTCCAAAAAGCTAAGAAGGTCGTAATCAAGGGTCTGATACCATGTTAGAAAACCAAGATCTGATTGCAAACCTGAATAGACCTTCCATAGAAGAGGAAAACGAAAAAGCAGAAGCTTTGCATAAAAACATGCAATTTGATATATTCGAAAAGACCATTAATTACAAAAGATAATTTGCTTTATAAAAGCAAAGATTCCTAAACCTAATCTTATCTTTAGCAACAAGATAGCTCGATAAGATAAAGATGAAAGCCTAAAACTTAGGAATTAAATAAAGCCTAAGTAAACTTATGTAAGCGTAATTAAAATATTAATTACACCAACAAATACTAGAAGGAATCTAGAGTTATTTTGAATATACAAACTCTTTCGTCTCACACAGTATTTTGGAATTTTGGTTTCCAGTAACAAAATTAAACATTAAGAGCATACCAAAACACTGAAAGACCAGGAAGAAAAGAGTATATCAAAGAGGCCAAGTGAAACTAAGAGGACAACTAGCAACTAGCCAAGCACCAAGAAAAACAATGCCAAAGCAAGCAAACAAAACAAAATAGAAAAGAAAGGAAAGAGGGGATCCACATTTTGCCAAAAGGGGAAAAATGGGGTAGGTTGTGAGACTACACAACAAATAGCAACCAAAAAAACTAAATCAAACAATAGAAATTCAATTCCAGATCTAACATCAATGTTCCAACTTTCTTTAGTATTCTAATTATAAATCATGGGATCCTTATTCCATTTCCAAATATTACTTTAGTTAGCATGCACAATTAGGTATTACTGAGCTCACGTATGTGCAATTGATTATTATCGTTATAGTAAACTTAGAAATTTATCAATTGTTTGCATTAATCTACATAATATGACAATTCTTTTTAAGCCAACCAAGGATAGAGCCTTGTTTCCAGTCAAGCGTCCATAGCCCTGACAAGGTTATCTCTGTAATTTCCCCAAAACATAGCTCTACTACTGGTCAGGCGTCCACAACCTCGGTAGAGTTATTTGGATAGCCTAAAGAGTTGATATCACTTCTTTTTTTTCTTTTTTTGATATACCAATGATAGTTCATTTTTCACTTTTGATATTACAATAATAGCTCATTTATTAACTTGAAAGAATTGAAGCACCGCTATTAGGTTGGAAATTATAGTGGTAGCAAAGGTAGTATTTTGATTTTTCAATTAATGCAAACAACTACTATCCCAAATTTTAGTAGAATGATTTAAATGTATTCGTTTGTAGCTCAACATCAACTGAATAATTCATGCTAATTAGAGTATATAAAATTGAACAATTCTTGAACAATTTATAAATGGAAAACTAATTCTGGTCGGAATAGAGACTAAAGTTCTGGAGTTGACATTCTACTGACTTGTAAACCTTTAAAATTTTCTAATCAATGTAAATTCAAACGATGCAACACCCAAAAAAAAAAACAAAAATAAATATATATATATATATATATATATATATATATATATATATATATATATATATATATATATTTACAAAAAGAAACTATTTACAAAAAAAAGGAAGCTATTTACAAAACTCTATTTACTCATGACTAAAAATAATGCTTTAGAAATTGCCCATTCATAGGCAATGGGATATCTTTGCCAGTCAAGGACTTTAGTCTATAAGTGCTATCACCCAAGATTTCAAAAATTTGGTATGGGCCTACCCATGATCTGTTAAACTTACCATGTTCATTTTTACGTTCATGAGCTTTATTCCAATATAGGACCAAATCAGATATTTTGAAAGTGTTTAATTTGGCACACTTATCAAACCATCTTTTCACTATGGATTGGTGTTTAGCAAAATGATCTATAGCTCATGTTTGTTTCTCATCTAAATGCATCAATTGCAACAATAGAGCTTCAGTTTGATCATCTAATCCAATACATTCTTGTGCAAACTGCCAGGTAGGGATTTTTAAGTTTATTGGGAGTATAGGATCTACCCCATAGACCAAATGATAAGGAGAACTCCATAATTCAGCTTTCATCCTAGTATGATCTACTGAAGGGGAAAACCTTAACAAAGAATGCCATTCCCTAGGGTTCTTTTCAATCAATTTTTTAATTATATCCAACAAATTCTTATTTGATGATTCAGCTAATCCATTTCCCTATGGATAATAATTAGACAAAAAATTTAATGTTATGCCATATTCAAATTCCCAATTAAAAAATTTTAATGAAGCAAAAGTAGGGCCATTATCACATACCAACACGTACAGACTTCCAAACCTGGTGATAATGTTTTCTTCCAAAAATTTGATGACTACATCGGTAGTGCATTGTTTGTTGGGGCATGCCTTTGTCCATCAAGTATAGTAGTCTGTAGTGGTCAATATGAATTTATGTCTAGCTAAGGATGGAGGATTAATATTTTCAATAAATTTTATCCCCCATTGTGAAAAGGGATGCATCTCCATCACCGGATGCAATGGTTGAGCATTGAATATTCCTTTATCTGACGTTGTCTGACATGTATGACAGTGTTTTTAACATGTTCATAAATATCTTTAAAAATCTTGGGCTAGTAGTAGCCCACTCTTAAAATAAGGTGTGCAGTAGCCAAAGGTGCTCCATGAGTTGTTCCAAATCTATCATATAGTTCCTGCAACACTTTATCAGCTTATGTTCTATTTAAACATGTTAAATAGATTCCTTCATGGTTTCTTTTAAATAGAACCCCTCCCTTAATCATATAACTCTATGATTTTATCTTGAGGGCTCTTCTTTTATTTCTTTGCATATGATCAAGCCAAGTATGGCTTACCAAATAATGCCAAATGTATGAGTACCGATCTTCTTGATCTTTTTCATCCAACATGTATTGCTGATTTGAAATTTTAGGATCTATTTCTGCAATAGATTTAACCAAAGCTTGTACCCAAACCAACCTCATAGGTATGATGTATAAATCACATTCTTGTAATATGGTAACCCATTTATCTCTCTTTTCTCCAAGCTCACTTTGTGTCAACAATATTTTGACAGTTGAATTTGGCACAATAGATTTAACTATACTCCTGAGGATATAATGTCTGAACTTGTGTATGGATTTGACCAAAGCAAAGGCTTATTTTTCAACATTTGTGTATCTCAATTCTGCTTCCTTGAGCAGAGTGCTCCTAAAATTAATTGGTTTTTCTTCTTTATTTTTTCCTTTTTGTGTTAATACTGCAACACAAGTATGACTAGAAGCGAATGAGTAAATATAAAAAGGTTTAACATAAGTTGGACTTACCAGTATTGGTGCTTCTATAATTGCAACTTTTATATTATCAAAGGTGATATTGGCTTCATTCATCCATTCTATTTTGGTATCCTTCTTTAACGTATCATTGAGTGGCTTCACTATTTTGACAAATCTTGTAATAAATTTTTGAACAAAGTTAATCTTACCAAAATATGACTTCAATTCTTTTCTACTTCCTGGGGGCTGTAATTTGAGTAATGTGTTCACTTTGTCTGGGTCGATTGAAATACCATGTTTAGAAATGATATGTTCCAATAAATTCCCTTCAATCACCTAAAAAATACATTTTTTAGGATTTAGGGAAACTCCATAAGTTTCACACTTTTGTAATATTGCTTTGAGATCTTAGCCATGATCTCTTCTATCTTTAGAAAATACTGTAAGGTCATCCATGTAAATGATGATGCATTTTCCTATCAATTCTCAAAAATCATAGTCCATGGCTCTTTGGAATGTAGCTCCAGTGTTTATCAATTCAAATGACATCCTTCTGTAAGCAAAATTCCCCTACTTAGTAGTGAAAGTTGTTTTCATCCGATCCTCCTTCACTACCATTACTTTATTATATCCCGAAGATCTATCCAAAAAGGACATCATTTGTGAACCATTGACTATCTGTAACACTTCTTCGAGTGAGGGTAGTGGATAATTGTCTTTTTCAGATGCTCTGTTGAGATTCTGGAAGTCTACACACAATCGTATGTCTCCATTATTTTTCCTTAAGGGGACTAAATTTGCCACCCAATTTGAATGTTTAATTGGAAAAATTATCTTGGCTGACAACAAATTTTGAACTTCCTTTTGAATCAAAGGCTCTTAAAGTGCATTGACTAGACGTTGTTTCTAAGAGAAAGGTTTCGCATCAGGCTTCAATGGTATATTATCTGTAATGATGGAAGTGTCATACGTTTTCAGATCTTCATATGTCCATTCTATGACTTTCCAATAATCTTTAAGTGCCTGAGAAATATTTATTTTCTCTTGTTCAGTACAAACCTTCCCTATGATTATATTCTTAGGATCTTCTTTAGTATTCAAATTATATAACTTAGATAATCCTCCTCTACTTTGAGGCAAATCTTTATGTCTGACTATCTGATCAATGTCGAACAATCGTTCTAACTCAATCTTTCCTTTTAGAATATTATTATCTTTGACTTGAGTCAATTCTTCATCTTAAATTTCACTATTAGGGTGATCTATCTCCTCAATAATTTGTGCTTCAAAAATACGGTAATTAGTATTGAATTCCAATATGTGCCTGTCATCTTCAAACACCTGTAGATTAGTAACATTATCAGGAACCGAAGGTAATTGTACCAATTTGATTGTGAATCTTTTCAAATCTGAAGTCTCTAAAGGTTCCAAAGTACTAGAAGTATTAGCCAGAGCATCAGCTCTCTGATTAAATCTTCTTGGGATATGAGTAATATTAAATGCGTTGAACTCTTCAATCAAGTCCCACACTTGGTATCAATAATTAGATAATATTTTGTAGTGGCATATATATTGCTTTCAAACTTGTTTAACTACTAATTTTGAATCACCAAACACTTTGAGGATTTTGACCTTTTTCTTGATTGCGAGGATCAAGCCATGTATAAGAGCTTCATATTCTACCACATTGTTAGTACATTGAAATTGCAATCGATATGCAACAAGAAAGGGCCAACCTTGTGAGTTGATAAGTTCCACTCCAATTCCAATTCCTTGTTTTGATTTTGATCCATAAAATTTGAGAATCCAAGCTTGATCATCTGTATTCAATACTTTACCATTTTTCGATGTCGTCATACAAATCTTTTCATTCTGTATGTTTTGATCTTCGTTTTTATGCATTTCTAGTTCAATTCTTGCAACATCATTATGTCTTGGACAATATTGGCTCTCAATTCTATGGATTACCTCTAGAAACATCATACAATTTCTCTCTGAATGTGCAACATTATGCAATCAGCACCAGTTCTGCAATAACAAACTTTTTAGTGAAATTTTACTTTTATTATTCTCTTGAGCTTTTGCAATAATACTCTTTTGAAATTTATCATAAGGATTATTCTCCTCCTCAAAGGAGTCACAATTTGATTCAATTAAAACATTTGTTCCAAGAATTAACTTGTTAGATTTCTCAACATCACAAGTGAAAACTTTTTCAATTTTAACTCCTAAATTGCATACTTTATAAACTCCTGGCTGTACATCAATATATAGAACTTCATTTTTTTGATTGTAATCTGTTAGCTCTAAAAAATGCAGGTTTGAACCACGGAAGGTTGCCAAGCATTCACAATGTTTCAGGGTAACAGATAAGGCCAAATGAATCAAACCTTCTTCTCTTCAGGTGTTGCTAGACCTAGGCGGGTATGCCCATAACAATGAAGTAGACTTGACCTTTTTTTATCTCCTAAAGAAATTTACCCACACTAGAAAATAGGAGTGGATATATGAGTCTTAATTTGGTATAAATTGTATAAGAAATATCAAGGAAAAAATCTAATATGTTCATATGAAAAACTGAATGAAACTAACAACAAAATGGTAGAGACTAGTGCCTTATTGGGTGCATAGAGTCAAATGAAAATATAAAATGAGTAACTTCTCTCTAGAAAAAATTCAAATTGTTTGGCATATAGGTTTTAAGTTTATAACTGGTATAAACATGCAAGAATATAACTACCAAGTTCTTAATGATCCAAATGGGATTCACTAATTACTATGATTGATTAAAAGGACTTAATCTTTCTTTGAAAGAACCAATTAATCCAATCACACAGGTATAGAAAATGTGCCCTGATAAACTGAAGTATATCCTTAACATATCAGTTTAAATAACTAGAAAACACCAACTTTGGAGACAACATCAACAATGGTTTCAATTAATATAGCAAACAATTGAAACTAGAAAAATGCGGCAGAATCCAACAATTTCCATTTACATCTCCATTATTTCTTACATGCATCATAGTCTCATACAAAATCCATTCTTTTTTCTATATTTTCTATTCGCAATCTGTCTAACCCCTCATTCACTATCAAAAGTAAGTATTTATACATCAGCAACCTGAAGAGTCGCATCCCTTTATATTCGCATCTCGGGCAATCCTTGCATTCAGGCCTTTACCACTATTCTTTGGACTTCCACGAAGACATCACGTAGTCTCCCCGACGTTTTGAGTCTCTCTGACCACCAACGGGTTACATATCACATTGATATCCTGCAGTCATACTGACACTTCAAGTCTCCCTGATGACTATTTTGTATCTTTGCTTATATCGCTATGATCTCCTATAGTTATACCGATGCTATGTGTCTCTCCGATAGTTATTTCTTCAATCACGAGTATATCGCTAAGACTCACACCAATAAAAACCATCGCTATGACTTAAGGGGTCAGAAAAATGTTCCACAGATTACTTTGTGTCTTACCGAAACATCTCCTTAGGTTCAAGTTCCGATCACTGAGACTTAACAATTTTCCTGCCGATGAAGCAATACTCGACATGACTCTCCTAGCTCTCACCGATGAAACCTGTCTTGCCGAACATATCTCCAAGTTTAAATCTTGTTGTCATGACATAGGAGTTGGTAAGACTCCCTTACTTCATTCTGATGGAAACAATGGGACCCACCTTCGGCTTTATTGGTGAGACCAAACAAATGTTGCAAGACATTACACTGATGAATATTATCTCAGTGACAAAACTCTTTGTATTCCGACCGGTATGACTTACAATGGCTCTCTATGACTCATTCTGATGAATATTTTCTCACCGATATGTCTCTATGTCTTCAATCAGTGAGACACAAATGTGATCGCCATGACTTATTCCGACGACCATTATTTTTCCAATAGGACCCCTGTGTCGTTGAAACTGTAAACTGCATCATGCCAATGTGTACTACCAAATGAAATAACATCAGTAAGACTCTCCCGATGTCTTGCCGATAGACCGCAAAAGACACACATTAGTATAAAATGCCTTATGGATCAGGGAGACCCTTAGCATCTCTTGCCGATATGACTTATAAGTTCAAATGCTTAGGGCCAAGTGAATTTTATGGGGCCAAACAATGAAAACTGATAGAAGTATGGGAAGAAATCTCACTCAAAGTATATGGCATGGACTTCTCGAGAGACTTTACGGGTACAAGCAGTCATAAAATTTCTCAAAATTTCACAGTTCTAATAGTGGCTCCATCTAGGGATGGATGGTTGTAAGATCATCAAAAGGATTCAGACCTCTAGGTGAGCAGACCAAACTTTCAAGGGAATGGACTAATGAGTAGGATGGAACGAATGGGAAAGGAAATGAAAAAAAACCCTAAACTACTGTACATGGAAAGATTTATTTTAAAAGAAGGAATATCAGGATTGTCCATGTACTGGCAATTCTTGTTCCTTTTATTTCCTAAACTACTGTGCATGGAAAAGAATTTTTAAGAGGATTGTCAAGAGTTTTCCATGCACTATCAAACCTTAATGCTCTGTATAGCTCAAGAGAAAAAATGCTTCAAGAATTTCCCATGTATAGGAAACTCCTGTTCTTCACCAGTCATATTTTGCAAGTACTATGAATCTTCACCTTTCTTGCCAACAACAACAAAGGGTCCCAACCACAAGGCTTCAAATTTCCCATTTTTTCCCTTCTCCTAACATATTGCATTCCACATTAACACTAGATCATTTTCTTCAAATTTTCTATCTTTTGCTCTTCTATCAAATAAATACTTCATTTGTGCTTGCAATTTCACATTCTGGTTTTGAGATAATCTTCTTATTTCATCAAGCTCTGCTAGTTGCTCCATTCTTTCCTCCATCGGTTCTGTAATATCTATATCTTCTTGAAGGATAAATTTGTAAACTGGTAATAAATTATGTAAAGGCATTCTAGCTTGTATTCCATATACCAACTCAAATGGGGATTTTCCAATTTCCTTTTTCATAGTTATCCTATCAGCCCATACAACCAACCTCAATCTTGAATCCCAAGCCTTCTTATTCCCTCCTAGCATTCTCCTTATAATTTTCAGAAGACTCTTGTTGCTAGACTCTGCTTGACCATTAGCTTGTGGATGGTAAGGAGTTGCATAAGAAACAGTGATACCATATTTATTGCAAAAATCTTTAAACTCATCAAATCTGAAACACATCCCATTATCAGTAATCAATCTTAATGGTGTACCAAATATGGTAATGATGTTATCCATTAAAAAATTGATTACAACTTTACTTGTTGCTTGCTTGGTTGGGACTGCCTCTACCCATTTGGTGAAGTAATCGGTAGCTACCAGTATCCACTTATTTCCTCCACTTGATTTCTCCTGTATTTCCTCAATAAAATCAATTTTCGCTGATGAAAAGGGTCTTCAACCTGCATAGGTCTGAGTGGTAAATCTCCCTGATACTTCATTTTCCCTGAGAACTTCTAACATGCTTCACATCTTCTTACATATGAAAAGGAATCATTCAAAACTTTTGGCCAATAATAACCTACCCTGAGAATCTTGTGTGTAGTCATCTTTGTAGAATAATGGCCTCCACAGACCCCTTCATGCATCTCTCTCAGAACATGCTTAGCCTGTGACTCATCTAGACATAGCAACAACATCCCATCCCTATTTTTCTAAAACAAATCACCTTCCATGAACACATATTTTGATGCTTGCAGCTTCAAGGTTCTTCTCTGATTATCACTTAATCCTTCAGGGCACGTCATATATCTAAGGTAATACATGATGTTTGTATACCAAGTAGTATGCTCAATACTTGTAACTGCATTTCCTTCATCTTCTGCATTGCAAATTTGATTTGCTTCAATATTTGTTTATGCCATTAACTTGGCCAAACCTTGACCTCTTACTAACTTGGTGATTTGTATTTCCATATTGAATTCTTGAATTTTATTAATCCACCTACATCTCTTTCTTTTTACTTCTGACTGTTTCAAAAATATCTTTAACAGCTGCATGAGGGACTTAAGCAATCACTTTAGCTCCAACAAGATATGGTCTAAAATATTTTATGGCTTTCACTAATGAAAAAACTTGTTTCTCCATTATATCATATTTCAATTCTAACCCCTGCAATGAATTTTTGAAAAAAGACACAGGATGCTCATGACCTTCCTCATTCTTTTGTAACATAATAGTAGCAATAGTGTGCATTGAAGCAAATGAAAATATCTGAAAAGGTTTTGCAAAATCTGGAGACTTAAGGACAGGGGCTTCCTCGATGGCCTTTTTGATTGATACAAAAGCTTCCAATGCCTCTGCAGTCCTTTCTATCTTTTGCCCCTTCCTTAACATCTTTGATATGGGCTTAATAATTTCAGCAAAATTAGAGACAAATCTCCTAACAAAATTGATCTATCCAAAAAATGACTAGATGGCCTTAACAGTTTTAGGAATAGGGATTTTATCTATAGCCTCAACCCTCTCAAGATCTATTCTGATTCCCTCCTTTCACACAATATGTCCTAAGAGTCTTCCTTTTGTGATTGAAAAATGATTTTTTTTAGGATTCAGACTAATACCATACTCCAAAGATTTGATAAATATTTTTTCAAGATGTTTTACATGGTCTTCAACCCTTTTTGAATAAGCAGTAAGGTCATCTTGATACACAACCATGATAGCATTAATCAAATCTGCAAATGCTACGTCCATAGCTCTTTGCAAGGTTGCACCTACATTTGTGAGACCAAATGGCATTCTCACATAAACATACATTCCCCATGGGGTTGTAAAAGTGGTCTTATACTATTCAGATTCTTTAACTTTGACCTGGTTATAACCTGAAAACCCATCTACCATAGATAACAGCTCACACCTTGTCACCTTATGTAGTATAGATTCCATATTAGGTAAAGGGTAATTATCCTTGAGGGATGCCACATTTAGATTTCTGAAATCCACACATAATCTGATATCTCTGTTTTTGTTTCTCATAGGAACCAGGTTTGAGACCCATGTTGAGTGCCTAATTGGTTTGATGATACCACCATCTCTGAGCTTTGCCAATTCTTCTTGCATTTTTGGTTCCAATGTTGGGTTAATGGGCCTTTGTTTCTATCTAAATGGCTTTGCATCTGGTTTCAACAGGATTTCATGTTGAAACAAATCCTCCCTATATGCTTTAAGGTCTTCATAGGACCATGCAAACACTTCTTTATATTTTCTCAATAATGCTATCAACATTCTTCAAATTGTCAGGCTTGTTTCTTCCCTATGTATACCTTTCTTGGTGCCATCTTAGTCCCTAAGTTGATCTCTTCAATATCCTCCCTCTAAACTAGTGTCTGCTTCATGAGGGACCGATCACTTCCATCATATACCCTCTCCAATGCCACTAACCCTTTGGGAAGCTTATTAGTTTTAAGTTGTAAGAACTCCTTCCCGAATACTATGTGCTTCCCATCTACCTCTTCTACAAAGGCATTGAAATCAATTTCCTGAGCTTCATATTGATCTATACAGTGAAGGAATTTTAAGAGGTCAGTATCATCATTAAAAACCTGCCAACTATATATATTATCAGGTACAACAGGTCATGTTTTAAACTCAATTTGTGATACTCCAGCCAGTGTAATGTCATCCCTTTTTAGCACTACATTTTCTAAAAAGTCTGCCATTATATTTTTTGATCAATCTATCCATTCAATGGAGAAAGCATCAAGTAGCTCGATTGTGTCCCATACATCATTCCTATATTGCTTTAGTCTCTTATGTTTTGTTGTATATTTTGATTTAACTTGTGAAACAACTAGCTTAGAATCCCCTAGAACAACTAGCAACTTTATTTTATGTTTTACAACTATATTCAAACCTGTTAATAAAACTTCATACTCTACCATGTTGTTTGTGCATTCAAATGCCAACAAAAATGAATATTTAAATGTAACTCCTTCAGGTGAAACAAATACTATTCCTGCTCCATTACCTTCTTGGCTACATGCTCCATCAAAGTACATTTTCCACACACCATTACAGTTTTGTGCAACATGCTTTTCAATTGGATCAGCATTGACTAATTCTAACTGGGCTGGTTCTATCTTAAAATTCCCAAGATCCACATCACAAAAATAATTGACTTGATCTTCAGGTACATAATCAACAACTTTGTTCATCCTTGGCTCCCTGTACAAAAGGAGGAAGTTAGAGTTACACAAAGAAATGCAAATGAATGATCAATCGAGTAAAAGAGAAAAGGAAGAGAACAAAGGAGAAACATTGAAGCAAAAGAAAATAATTAAGTCGGATGGTTCCTCTTTCGAATTCACTTAGGCTTTATCTCAGGTAAAAATGTTTGTTCCACTACTTGAGATGATGAATATTAAGGAATATAGGGACAATGTTGTTTAGTTAATAACAAGTGGAAATGAAAAACATATGAATTTTGAAAATAAGATGGCCACTAAAACAATTAATAAGCAATGTTAGAAGCCAAGATCAAATGTGTAAACTAGAATAGACCTTCCATAGAAGAGAAAAATAGAAAAAGCAGAGATTTGCAAGAACATGTGCAAATTGATATATTCGAGAATTCATAATTACATGATAATGATTTGCTTTATAAAAGAAAAGATGCATAACTCTAATATTATCTTGAGCAACAAGATAGCTCAACAAGATAAGGATGAAAACTAGTTAACCTAGGAATTAAATAATTACCTAAGTAAACTTATGTAGAGTGTCATTAAATATTAATTACACCAACACCCCCCCATAATTGCAACTTAGGGAGAAGTAGATTATTATGAAAATATGAGTCCTAAAAACAAGGCCCAATCAAGTACTCATGTACAAATGCAAAGATGAGGTAGAGAAGGAAAACCCAGTGGGACAAAACCCCCCTACGATGAGATGATTGCTGCAAAGAAGCACTGGAAGAACACTATGGAGTAACACTGGAACCACAATATGACAATCAAGGAAAGATACTTTTGTCTACAACTGAAACCAAAACCGGAATCATGATAATATGATAGCAGACCCGATGCCACTGAACACTCAAAAACTCACAAACTGGAATCTATGAAGCAACAGTAGATGAGATGATGACAGAATTTGGAAATAGTGTATCTCGATGCCGATGCAAAACTATGACTGAAACTCTTCCATGGGAAGGAGTACCAAAAATAGACTTTGGAACATTAACCATAAAAACATGGCCCTCAAACTAAGAAAGATCAGAACAATTGCGGATCAAGAACCAACAACTCTCAATATAAAGTGTGAACTGATGAATCTGATATATGTCAAGCAATAGCAAAGATGTGGCCAAAAGAAACTAGGAAACCAAATAACCCATACGAGCTGCCAAAAAATCAAAATGGATATGGAGATCAAAGTGAAAACTACACTCTAATCAGATTTATTATGCGAGAAACCCCCTTGAATGGAACTTTATCTCAGTTCATTTATTACAATAACCCAATGATTGTAAAAGGAGATCATCCTAAACATGCATAAAAAGAAAAATAAAATAGACCTCAAATCTATGTAGAGGACTAAATCATCTTTCCAACATTGCAAGAATGATAAAAAATGGATCACCAAGTCAAAAGATATGCCCTCCAAATTGAAAACAACAACATCTGAGTTCAAAGGCCTGAAAAATAATTCTGAAGAAAAATATGGTAAAAACACCTATACCACTGGATCTGCATCAGAATCAGCTTTCCAATGGTATCTCATTTGTGAAAAACGGAGATCGTATGCAAAAAATGAGCCCGATTTAGTGAAAGTTGCTCCAAAAAGCCCAATAAGAGTTGTAGGACACCTAGGGGGCTAAAAAAATTTAGTCGCATGACTAGGGGGCTAGTGGTTGGGGGTTGGGGCAGAGCCCCTAGTGGCCCATATGATTGTCAGGTATGCTAAGGGTCCGGTCAGGCTAGCGCATAGCAGCTAGTCCTTAATAGGACCACCGCTGGTGCTTAGCAGAGCCCGCGGGGGTTGGGAAGGAAGCCCTCGGTCCTCCATGTGACCGAGGCGAACCACTGAGGATCCCACAAGGGCTGGAAGTTGAGTGGCAGATTGGTGGATGCCACTCCTAGTGGCCACCAGGTGGCATGGTGGTGGCGGAGTTTGTTTGAATGGGAGGTGCCAAAGTCTGCAAAAAAATTTCAATTTTTTAAATATTTTTTTGAAATTTTTGCCTTGGACTGTGTGCTGGGGAGGCTATACGGCCCCCCAGGCAAAAAAAAATTCCTTCTGGATCAAGTGCACCAAAATTGATGAAACAATAGGCGTTCTTAGGGTTTTTGGCCATTGCAAATGCGATGGTGACCTCCGTTTGTGCTCAAACTGCTCTAAAATTTTGGCTACCCCTAGATCTTGCAAAAAATCTCCAAACTTCAAAACCCTCATAGATCTGGCAAATGATGGCCAAAATATGCAAAAAAAAATTCAATCCTGACTTTTTCCAATGCTCTGAATCCAATGGTGAAGCTCGATCTGATCCAAAATGCCTCATGAATGAACTCAAGGCATGATACCCTCAAGGAATCTTGAATGAAACCTATAATGATTTTCAAAAAAGTTGAGAAGGGCTTGCAAATCAAGGTTCTGATACCATGTTAGAAACAAAGATTAGATTTGCAAACTAGAATAGACCTTCCACAGAAGAGAAAAATAGAAAAAGCAGAGATTTGCAAGAAGATGTACAAATTGATATATTCGAGAATTCATAATTACATGATAATGATTTGCTTTATAAAAGAAAAGATGCATAACCCTAATCTTATCTTGAGAAATAAGATAGCTCAACAAGATAAGGATGATAACTAATTAATCTAGGAATTAAATAATTACCTAGGTAAACTTATGTAAAGTGTAATTAAATATTAATTACACCAACAAGCAAGAGAGAGTAAGTGTCCCAAAAGTTTGCCTAAATGATGTATTAATAAATCCCTCACAAATTGATCCTTTTTTCACTACGTTACTTATAAATAACAAACTGTTAAGGAATTGCATGATAGACTATGGCGTTGCTATCAATATTATGTTAGTTGGAGTTATGAAACAACTTGGAATGTGGGTAGATACTAATGGAGGGAAGTGTTATGCGATGGATAGCAGACCTGTTCCTATGGTGGGTATTATGAAAGATGTTGAAGTCAAACTAGCTACTTATCCTCAGGTGGCCTATAATATAGATATAACAGTAATTGATACCCCTCCTGAATTTGGGATGCTTCTATCAAGACAATGGAAGACAACAGTTGGGGGAAATGTCCAATTTTATTTGTCTTATGCAACAATTCCAGTAAATGGTTAGGAAGTTAAATTGTACAGGGAGCCAAGGATGAACCAAGTTGTTGATTATGTACCTTAATATCAAGTCAATTGTTCTTGTGATGTGGATCTTGGGAATTTTAAGATAGAACCAACCCAACCAGAATTAGTCAATGCTGATCCAATTGAAAAGCATGTTGCAAAAAATTGTAATGGTGTGTGGAAAATGTACTTTGATGGAGCATGTAGCCAAGAAGGTAATGGAGCATGAATAGTATTTGTTTCACCTGAAGGATTTACATTTAAATATTCATTTTTGTTGGCATTTGAATGCACAAACAACATGGTAGAGTATGAAGTTTTATTAACAGGTTTGAATATAGTTGTAAAACATAAAATAAAGTTGCTAGTTGTTCTAGGGGATTCTAAGCTAGTTGTTTCACAAGTTAAATCAAAATATACAACAAAACATAAGAGACTAAAGCAATATAGGAATGATGTATGGGACACAATCGAGCTACTTGATGCTTTCTCCATTGAATGGATAGATTGATCAAAAAATATAATGGCAGACTTTTTAGAAAATGTAGTGCTAAAAAGGGATGACATTACACTGGCTGGAGTATCACAAATTGAGTTTAAAACATGACCTGTTGTACCTGATAATATATATAGTTGGCAGGTTTTTAATGATGATACTGACCTCTTCAAATTCCTTCACTGTATAGATCAATATGAAGCTCAGGAAATTGATTTCAATGCCTTTGTAGAAGAGGTAGATGGGAAGCACATAGTATTCGGGAAGGAGTTCTTACAACTTAAAACTAATAAGCTTCCCAAAGGGTTAGTGGCATTGGAGAGGGTATATGATGGAAGTGATCGGTCCCTCATGAAGCAGACACTAGTTTAGAGGGAGGATATTGAAGAGATCAACTTAGGGACTAAGATGGCACCATGAAAGGTATACATAGGGAAGAAAATAAGCCTGACAATTTGAAGAATGTTGATAGCATTAATGAGAAAATATAAACATGTGTTTGCATGGTCCTATGAAGACCTTAAAGCATATAGGGAGGATTTGTTTCAACATGAAATCCTGTTGAAACCAGATGCAAAGCCATTTAGACAGAAAAAAGGCCCATTAACCCAACATTGGAACCAAAAATGCAGGAAGAATTGGCAAAGCTCAGAGATGGTGGTATCATCAAACCAATTAGGCACTCAACATGGGTCTCAAACCTAGTTCTTGTGAGGAAGAAAAATGGAGATATCAGATTATGTGTGGATTTTAGAAATCTAAATGTGGCATCCCTCAAGGATAATTAGCCTTTACCTAATATGGAAGCTATACTACATAAGGTGATAGGGTGTGAGTTGTTATCTATGATGGATGGTTTTTCAGGTTATAACCAGGTCAAAGCTAAAGAATCTGAATAGTATAAGACCACTTTTACAACTCCATGGGGAATGTATGTTTATGCGAGAATGCCATTCGGTCTCACAAATGTAGGTGCAACCTTTCAAAGAGCTATGGACGTAGCATTTGCAGACTTGATTAATGCTATCATGGTGGTGTATCAAGATGACCTTACTGCTTATTCAAAAAGGGCTGAAGATCATGTAGAACATCTAGAAAAGGTATTTATTAAAGCTTTAGAATATGGTATTAGTCTGAACCCTAAAAAATGTCATTTTGCAGTCATAGAAGGTAAAATCTTAGGACATATTGTGTCAAAGGAGGGGATTAGAATAGATATTGAAAGGGTTGAAGCCATAGATAAAGTTCCAATTTCTAAGACCATTAAGGCCATCTAGTCATTTTTTGGACAGATAAATTTTGTTAGGAGATTTGTCTCTAATTTTGCTGAAATTATTAAGCCCATATCAAAGATGTTAAGAAAGGGACAAAAGATAGAATGGACTATAGAGACATTGGAAGCTTTCATATCTTTCAAAAGGGCCATCAAGGAAGCTCCTATCGTTAAATCTCAAAATTTTTCAAAACCCTTTCAAATATTTTCATTTTCTTCGTTGCATACTATAGTTGTTGTCATGTTACAGTAAAATGAGGAAGGTCCTGAACAACCTGTGTCCTTTTTTAGCAAGTCATTGTAGGGGTTAGAATTGAAATATGATATAATGGAAAAACAAGCATTTGCATTGGTAAAAGCCACAAAGGCTTTCAGGCCGTATCTTGTTGGAGCTAAGGTGATTTCTCATGTACCTCATGAAGCTATTAAAGATACCTTGATGCAGTCAGAGGTAACAAGAAAGAGATGCAAGTGGATTAATAAAATCCAAGAGTTTGATATGGAAATACAAATCACTAAATTGGTGAGAGGTCAGGGTTTGGTTAGGCTAATGGCAGAAGCAAATATCAAAGAAAATCAAATTTGTACTATAGAAGAGGAAGAGAATGCAATTGCAAGTATTGAGCATACTCCTTGGTATGCAAACATCGGGAATTACCCCAGATACATGAAATGTCTAGAAAGATTAAGTGATAGTCAGAAAAGAACTTTAAAGTTACAAACATCTAAGTATGTGTTCATGGAAGGTAATTTGTTTTGGAAGAATAGGGATGGGATACTATTGTTATGTCTAAATGAATCACAAGCTAAGCATGTCTTAAGAGAAATGCATGAAGGGGTCTATGGGGGCCATTATTCTGGGAAGACAACTACACATAAGATTCTTAGGATAGGTTATTACTGGCCAAAAAATTTTAATGACTCTTTTCAATATGTAAGAAGATGTGAAGCATGCCATAAATTCTCTGGGAAAAGGAAGTATCAGGGAGCTTTACCACTTAGACCTATGCAGACTGAAGCCCCTTTCCATCAATGGGGGATTGATTTTATTGGGGAGATACAAGAGAAATTAAGTGAACATAAGTGGATACTAGTAGCCACTAATTATTTCACCAAATGGGTAGAAGCAGTCCCAACCAAGCAAGCTACAAGTAAAGATGTAACCATTTTTTTAATGGATAACATCATTACCAGGTTTGGTACACCACTAAGATTGATTATAGATGGCCGTTGAAGTTGCATGCACAGATGAAGCCTTTATTTGATAGAAAAGAAAAATATATAAAATTCAAGGAGAATGATCTAGTGCTGATGTGGAATGCAAGGTGTCAGGAGAAGGGTAAGCATGGGAAATTTTAAGCTTTATGGCTAGGACCCTTTGTTGTTATTGGTAAGAAAGGTGAAGATTCATATTATCTGCAAAACATGACTGGTGAAGAACAGGAGTTGCCTGTACATGGGAAATTCTTGAAGCATTTTTTTTTCTTGAGCAATACAGAGGATTAAGGGTTGCCATTGCATGGACAACTCTTGAAAATCCTCTCAAAAAAATTCTCTTCCATGCATAGTAGTCTAGGAAATAAAAGGAACAGGAATTGCCAGTACATGGACAATCCTGATATTCCTTATTTTAAAATAAATCTTTCCATGTACAGTAGTATAGGGTCATGTTCATTTCCATTTCCATTCATTCCATCTTGCTCATTGGTCCATCACCTTGAGTTTGGTCTTCTCACCTAGAAATTTGGATCCTTACAATGATCTCACAATCATTCACCCCCATATGGAGCCACTATTAGAACTGTAAAATTTTGAAAATTTTACAGTTGTTTATTATTCATTAGTTTCCAAAGAAGTCCTTACTATAGGAACTAGTCTCCACACTCTCATTATTTTAGTTTCACTCATTATTCATATATGTTAAACTGAACATATTAGATTTTAGCTTTGATATTGCTATACAATCTATACCAAATAATATTTTATGTATCCACTCCTATTTTCCATTATGGGTAAAATACTTTAAAAGAAATAAGCATAAGTCAAGTCTGCCTCATTCATATAGGTATACCCACCTAGGCCTAGCAGCACCTGAAGAGAAGAAGGTTTAAACTATTTTGACCTTGTCTATTACCCTGAAACGTATCAATAAATTGGAAACATCTTGAGGTATTTTACCTATGCTTTTGAGAGCTAATAGATTCCACATTAAAGAATGCCATCACTATAAGAGGTGATGGTGTAACAAAGGTTGGAATCTTTGGACGTGCAATTGAACTTGCAGACTTTTTAGGTTTGGACGATGTTCGACCACTAAACTCAACTAAGGTCACCCAAGGATCACTAGCTCAACTAAGGTCACAAAACAAAAAATAACAACAATAAGCCCTCCTTCTAGCACCAGTTCCTATTGATGATGATTTTACTCATAATAAACAAATTGAATAAAATCTCCATAGACAAGACCACGAAGAGCCTATCCTTCTTAAAAGATATGAATCAAAGACAACCTAAGAGAGAATTCTACATTTATAGAGAAAATATTGAATTCTATTTAATCCCAAGTCTTCGATAACTAGGTCATGGTTGCACTAGGGTCACTCTTGGGTGATGATGTGATAATTTGTTGTTAATTCTAAGGGGACTATAGTTATTTCTAGATAAGAATTACTAACATTTCACATAAAACTTCATTTTATCATCAAATGACATCATGAAATCAAAAGATTCAGCATAATAATTCATGAATACAAGTTCTTGCTATCACTTAAGTAAATTTAGCATTAATCATTCAACAATTCAATGGAAAATAAAAGATTTTCAAAAAACCTATTTCCATTCACTTATATTTTTATATTTTTTAATATTTTCAAAATATTAAACATCTAATCTAAAGTAAAACATAAAAATACTGAAAAATAAAATTTTCTCCCGGTTATTCTCCATGGATGCCCCAAAGAATTAATCGAAACAAAGAAAACCACTTTATATTTCACTAGATTGCTTCACAACTACGTACAAAACAATGCAAGCTTTTAAAGAGGGGGTTTCATTTATGGACATCAAATAGGTTTTGTATGCACCTTTAAATGGTACAACATACAGTCATGTTCAACCAAACTTACAAAACCAACTACAAAGGATACTTAGATAGGTAGGTATCCATAAGGCTCTTATATCAATTAATGTCTATGTGCATACAAATTTCTACGTTGAAATGGTTCAAAAAACAAGAAAAAAGGAAAAAACTTAAAAGAAGTTTTTGCTCCTTCGACATCCACAAATTATGAACTTAAAATAAAAATGTGGGAGGAGATGGCCTTTTATAGAAACAAGGCATTCAAAATTTCAACTTAAAATTGTCTCAGAGAAACAAGAAACAACAAATTAAAGTGTGTCATCTGGCATGTGCCAAATGTCATCAAGAATATTCTAGAATAAGTCAAAGCTTTGACTTTTTCCACAACAACGCTTTTCTCCATACTTCAGCATGAACAGTTTATCTCCATCAAGACCACAAGCTTCTTTTAAAATGCCAAAATGAAAACACCTACCAGGACCAGGATCATTGCAAATTAAAACAACAAATAAATTCCATTACACTTCTGGTATCTGGTTCTTTCTATATTCACTTATGGCCCTAGTTTTGGGCTTCCTCATTCTTTCTTTCATTGGTATCCTCAGAAAGCTTTTAATATTTGATGCATGTGTTCCTTTGAAATCCTTCATATTTCTCTCCAAGTAAGCTTGAGCCTGATATATTCTTCACTCACTTGAAGTCTGATATCATTTTTTTGTGCTTTGTCTACTTCATATTTGGCTATAACATTTTTGTACTATATTATTTCATTAATGACCTCCTTCGTCAACAATCAAATAGGATCTCTATTTATCCTTGAAAGCTTTAGCTTCCTTCCCATCCTACCCTAATGTTTGGGGATCAAACCCTTGACTTGACAATACTTCAATAAATTCTTGATTTTATCTCATTAATCTTTTGCACTCAATGGTGACTCTTTCAAAACCTTCAATACATTGTACTAACATGTCACTTTCAATTGCTTCTTCCACTTTCTTTGCAATGAAATTTTAGGTGATGATATTATATTATTTTGTATTAACTCTTGTATATCTATCTACATGAGAATTTTCATATTTTGCCTTTCATCAATGCCCTGCTCCTAGTGAAGTCTACATTCATCTTCAAATCTGTTTAATTTCTCTGAACGGTGGTATGCTTCCTTGTAAATTCCTATTGAATTTTTAATAAATTCATCTTCCCGCTTTATCCAATATTCAATCCATTCTTCAAACACATTCATTTTATGATGAACTGCAACAATGGCATCTACCTGCTCTTGGGACATTAGCACCAGATGTTGAGGTAGTTCAGCTTGCTCTTGACTAGATAAAGTCAATGACTTGATAAAATGCTCCAAGGTAGCAACACATTCTTTCAATTCTCTTTTCTTTTGTTTATATTTTTGTACTCTGGCAATAGTAGCATTTAAATTCACTTTTATTTGTTCTAGTTCTTGCTGCCAAGATGAGTGTTCAAGATTAATACTCATGATTTTAAAATCCTTAGGTGTTATTTCATGTCTATCTTTGTCATTTGTTGGAGTAGCTATTTGGATAGTTTTATTAACATTTTCATTCCTCTATATGACATGTTTTTCCCTTGCTCTACACCTAGGTTTAGGAGAACTTACTTCTTGTATGAAATTATTGAGATTTAGAGGTAATATTTCTACTTTCATTGGTGAAGCTAATTCCCTAATTAACCAATTAGGTGTATCATCATCTTGTTGTACCTCTATAAATTTTTCTTGTTTCTATCTATTACATGATTCTACAATTTTTTCTCTTTGACTTGCCATATTTTTTGAAATGGGAATTTCTTTAGCAACATCTGACATAGACTCAAGATTGGTAGGATTAAGCACTACCTCCTCTATTTGAGACTTATATTTTTTTGTCTATCCAGACTTTCTAGTTCTTCTCTCTGAATCTTATCTTCTTGATTTATAGCTACACTAGGATTATCTTCATTTTTAGTTCCATTTGTTGTGAACTATGTAGCCTCTTCTTCTGGAGTTTTAGTTTCAATTTCAGTTTTAGCATGGACTTTATCTTATTCTTCAAATACCTATGAGTGTTCATTAACATTTTGCACATTCTCAAAAGAAAATTGAGAATCAAGAGTGTCTTCAACAACTCTCTCATCAAAAGGATTTTGTTCTACACCTTCCCCTATTTCCATTTCAAGCATGCTAGGATTTTTTGCCTCTGAGGTGAGCATCCCTTGAATAAATTCTTCTTCTTCAATATTTATGGGATTAGAGCCTGTAAACTAAATTTCTTCTACCACTGGGTGTACTATGGGCTTGTCTTTGGATTTATTTTCCTTCACCTTCTCCCACATAGCACCCCATCTATCTACTTGTTCCTTGATTTTGGCCTCATCTTCCTCAGAAATTTCCCCTAAAGCCACAAGAGTCTCACCCAATGCTAGCTTCATATTGGCCATATTAGCATAAGGGGGAGAAGTGAATAATGTTGCAGCTCTTTGAGATGCAGACCTAGTTTGTGTACCGGCATTCCCTATTACTCTTGTTCCTTCATCAATAGTTATTCTAATTTTGGGTCTGGTTGTAGAAGAAGATGCACCTTTAGGTCTTGCTTTTGATTTGTCTTTACCTGTCTTTGCATCTTTCTATTTTTTTTATAATTTCATTGGGACTTCCTATCTTATTTCTTAAATGATTCTTTCTTCAATTCTAACACCTGGAGTAACCTTACTGGTCTTTCTTTTTTTCCTGGTATGCTCTCCACTTTCAAAATAAGTTTCATCTCTTTGTTTTCTTTTTTATTATTCTGAGTAGATGGGTTCAATTCCTCTTTCTCTTAAAATCTTGCAAAAAACATCAATCTAGTGTTGAGTATACCTTAGGACTGGCCTAGTGAAGTCATCAATTGATGTCATGTCTTCATCATCAACACCTGGGTCTAGAATGGTTTCATCATATACCTTGTCATCATTGTAAAATGATTCAACACCTAACTATCATCTTCTTCCAATTGGTCTGGGATGTCATAGAGCTTGAACATTCAACCAAACTCTAAAGTCATTCTTTCATACTTTTTCCTTTTGACCACACACTCATCTTCATAGTTAAGCCAATAATCTTCTAAATGAGGCACATGAGCATGAAAACATACTATATTTCCAGCAATATTTCCTTCAATATCATAATACACTCTTTGGAGTGGAAATTATTCAAAATGGTAGGTCCTCAGTTCCTCCTCACATAGATCAATTACTTTGATTGTACTGCACTTGTAATTCCCTATTGTGATGGGAAATTTAAAAGAGGCCTTCTTGCGAGCATGGCTATAGAGAGCCTGAGATGGTTTTAAATGTATCAGTAATTCCAATAAAACAATTTTATCTGTAGGATACCTAGGCAACATGAATGGGTGTCCAACAAATCTCTCCACTCTAATGTAGGAGTAAGTTGGGAACTGGATGTACTAGCCTCCCATAGGCCAAATGACACTTTGTGCTTCTAGGGATAATCTTTTAGATTTGTCACCTTCCCTTGTTCTCACCAGTTTCATGGAGAGAAAATCATTAACTTTTTTGTAATCACCTTTATACCTATGAACAGTGATTTGGGGTAAATGTGCATATATCAAACTATTTCCAACTTGTGTGCCTAGAGTACCAATCTATTTTAATCCTTGTTTACTGGCTCTCACAACATAGGAGTAAATAATATATGATGACATGTAGAAGCATCTATTCTTGGGGAATGTAGTAATCTATTCATGTAGCTTGTCACTTATCAATTTTCCCCAATGCAACTCTACAGGACCTTCTATCATTTGAGATATTATCACGAACATCCAGGGTTCAAACTTTCTTGCATCTCTCAAACCATCTACTCTTCTCAACAAATTTATTATGTCTTGTATCTCTTGTTTAAACATAGACCTATGAATTACCTTGGTTTTTGGTGTGATTGGTTGTTGGCACCATTGTGTGCATATAATTTCTCTGTCACACTCTTCAACGCTTTGATATGTCTTAGCCTTCTTTCAAGTTGACATTGAACATCTGTGTGTAGGAGGGGAGACCAAATGTGCACATAATTCCTTTTTGAGGAAATTTTTAAATAATTATTCTTTCCTTTTTAACAATCCTTTTGGCTATATTATAATAGTTTATGCATTGCATGACTAATTCTAAAGCTTCCATTGCTAGTGGAAACCCTCATGTGGGAAGTAATCCATTGGATATGGCATTTTTGGTGCATTTGGTAGAATTTTCTTGCAATAGACATGAATGGATTTCAATGTCAGAAGACCATCCCATGTGGGTATCTATGACCACCACATTAATGGGTATTGCTTGTGAATTTCAATATTGAATTCATCTTTTGCTCTTGCATCATAAGTGCTCATTTTGGATATAATGCACTCTACAAATTTTAAAATATTTTTCCATGTGTGCAAGTTAGGGTTAAATTTAATGAAAATTTATGTTTCATAAAATTCTCAATTCATTCTTTGATCAAATTTAACAACTCAAGGAAAAATTAACATTCCAAATTCAAAATGAGGAAATATCATTATCAAAGATTTCTAACTTGAGAAACTCTTATCAATAAATCAGTTATTTGGAACATACCTAGTTCTAGTTAAAACTAGTGATTCTTCATAATACAACTTCAAAACCCTTGGTAGTCATGACTTAGTTTCTCTAAATTTTACCTCTCTTTGCGCACCAAAGTAGCTTTGTGAATTCAATGTCTTTAGCAAATTTACAATATGACGTGAAGTGGAGTGTTTTAAAAGCAATTGCACACTCGAGGTGATGCCAAGTACATAGGTAGTTTGCCACTTTTATTAATTACCTATTATTTTGCATTAATTCCTAGAATAAATGTGTAATCATTGCAGATTATGGTTCAAATTATGAACACCTAGATTTCTGAGCTGGCTCACTATTTGAGAAGAAAGATAGTGTAGTGATTATATGTGGCAGTTATATGTCACATTGATCCTATACAAGGTGTACACCATTAAAGATATGTAATTAGTGATGACCACCATAATTGAGGCTTTTGATAATTTCTTTGAAAGAGAGTCACATAACATCAGTATCTAGGAAAGTACTTCTTGCAAAAGAGAAAAAAATGAAAAAAAATTGAAACAAGAGAAAGACTGAAAACCAAAACTAAAAAATATACTTGTCAAAATTTCAAAGTAGACTTTTTGGTTTCCAACTTTTACTTCAAAGAAACAATAAAGCACCAAACTCTAGTAAAAAGGAAAAATTGTCGAGTTTATAAAATTCAATCAATGAAATACCAGGCAGAACTAGAGTTATTTTAAAGATACAAACTCTTTCAACTCACATAGGATTACGGAACTTCGGTGTCCATTAATAGAATTAAACATTAAGAGCATACTAAAACATCAAAAGAATAGAAAGAAAAAGGGTATCATACAAAGAGACCAAGTGAAACTAAGAGGACAACCAACAACCAACCAAGCACCAAGAAAAACAACACCAAAGCAAGAAAAAATGGTCCACATTTTGCCAAGAAGGGGAAAAATGGGGCATGTTGTGAGACTACGCAACAATTGGGATGAGGAAGAGGTCAATGACCTCGATATTTGAACTAAACTAATAGAGGCTAGGACAAAGTAGTGGACTGATGGGAAAATTGTTGAACTAAAGCTACAAGGCCCAAATTTGACTTACAGAGAGCTCGAGGATGAGCTTGAGGGAAAGACTGATAGTGGGAGTGTTGCTGCACCATTTTGAGAAGCTCTGAAATAGTCTCTCATCACTACATCCAAGAAAGAAGATAAGCCTAAAGAAGAGGTTGAAACAAGAAGCCCAGAGGTGGAACATCCTAAAGAACATGGGCAGGAAGAAGAAGAAAAGGGATTTGAAGGGGAAGACAACCCCAAAGAAAACATAGTCACCACTAAATCACTAGAAGGAAAGGCTATATTCATGTGAGATTTGGATGAAGAAAAGGAATAAAAGACGGACCAAGAGGCTCTAGGATGTGAAGAAATGGAGATCCAACACATCCAAAGAGAAGAAGGTGATCATGAATCACCAAAGGAAGGATTTGAAGTTCCTGAATGGCTAGAGAAGCAACTAAAGAAGAAGGCTCCCATCCTTATGGATCCTAAAGAGAGGCTAGAAGTCATCTTAGCATGAGCACAGATAGGGACAAAGAAAGAGAAGAAAAAAAGGGTTAGATCCTATATCACAATGGATGCCTCGAGACCAAGGATCATAAAAATAACTACTCTAGTGGTGAAAGGAGAGGGAGTCAGCTATAATGTCTCCACCATAGACCTGGAAACAACCACCAAGGAGCAAAAAATTGATCATCTCCATGGATTTGTGGCTACTATTGTGCATTAGATGAATAAAGAAAAATCCTCTATGGAGGAATTAAAATCACAAGTGGAAACTTTAACAACCTATATACAGTAATGGTCTTCTATGGAAAAAATATCTACCACATCGTCAGCTCTGCCACTGTTGTTGTCCAAGGATCATATTAGCAAGCTTGAAATGAGGAAAAACTTGACTAAGGCCACTGAAGACTGGTTTAGGCGAATACTGTACAATGGAGATATGGGTATCAACCATGCTGCGTGGATAGCGAATAAATTTAGGCAAGTGCAACAACAGCTCGAGGGCATAAATAAATATTGTACTGACTTCCTAGAGTTGTATTGAATTACGTATCCCAAACTTGAAGCTATCCTCAAGATGCCTGAGGGAATGCGAGAAAAGGATCTTGCACTATAAAAAGATGATCATTGGCTCATGGAAACATGGAAATTGGGCCTCAATCATAGAAGAGAAATATTGGAACGGATGCTCCATGAAGTGGAGCTTGATATAGATTGGGCTAAGGAAAATAGAATGGCCTATGAAGAATACATGATGCTCATGATGGACTATGATATGCCCTCCATTGAGCTAGATCCTAAGAAAATAAGGTTGCACTTTCATAAGAGGATAGTGGACGAAGCCATCGATACATGAAAGCTAGATTCCATGGATTTTGCTACTCGAGCTTTCACCCAATCAGAACAAGTGGTCAAGAACATGTTGAAGTGCAACAAATACTGGGACTTGATCACCAACAGATCCAAAAAGTTAAATTTCCAAGTGCTCCAATTCGACATAATGGAGTGGAGCAAGCTTCAGGCACTGATCGACAACTTCATGGAATATGCTACTATAAAGAAGCATGAAGTAAATTTAGTCATAGATGATGAATTTATCACAATATAGTTGTAGCAAAAGGAAAATCAGATACAAGACAAAAGTGTTAGAGTGCTGGCCACTAGAGGAAAAGATAGGATAAAAGAGAAAATGTAATTTTAAATTGCAAAATATTGGGGGTAGGTGAAACCCTAGTTTGTAGTGAATCTTGGCCACACAATGAGATTGAATCTTGGCCATTCATTTTACTTTTTGAACACTATAAATAGGGGGTCTCCTCTCATTTTCAAGAGAGATTTGAGTTATTGTAAAGACATGCTGTTGATATTCTAATAAAAATTCAGTGCTTTTGGGTGGATTCTTCGATTTCATTTCATGTTTCATGATTCTTCTCCTCATAGTTAATATATTTGAGTAGATTTTTTTTTCTATTCTATGATTTTTAGATGCTTTTGGTAGATTAGTTAATGTTGTTCATTGATGCTAAAGAATTTTGTTGTGTTGATGCCCTTCCTTATTCATGCTTTTTTTTGTTTATTGATGATAAATAGCAGTGCAAAGCTAGTATGAACATGAATTGAATGCTTCACTTAAATTCTATCTTTTATTCATGCTTTATGGTGAATGAATGGTTGAAATCTATAGACCTTAGAAGATAGCACTAGTTTCATGAGACTGATTGCTGATTTGGTTAAGTGGAACTTTGTTTCAGGAAGGTTGTCCATTGTAGCATCCTCCATTATCATTGTTCATCAGTATTTTTAGGTCTAGGAACTTACTCTCTTCCCTTCCCTTTTGACCTTTTCTTTAAATAGTAATTTAGACAAGTTCAAGCATCAGTGCACATTGTAAAGCCAAATCTAATGATAAAAGTGGAGTTTCAGACTATTGTTCTAAACTTGCAACAATAGAACAACATTCCAAAATTTCATAAACTCTATTTAAAAGAAACAATTCCTTCCAACTTAACATACATAAGGAGACCTTGTGTTACCAGCAAAACACATCAACCAACTGAGATATTCCAAGCTTGTCATGACTTGACTCCTGAATCCATGGGATAGTTTTATGCAAATTAATTGTAGAAGACTATCTTTCAAGAGAGATGATGAACTTGTGCATTACCTATGTTTAGAAAGTGCAAAAACACCCATCAACAATGTTCACCTTGTCATAGATCCCATGCTCCTAAACATTGTGCAATGGCTCAATTTTTCCAAGATGAATGGTAACAATAACACAATAGAGATGGTAACACTATGAATATGTTAAGATGGAGGTCCCATCAAACCAATAATGGATACTCATCCTCTAAGGATGGTTGTGAATATGATGTCAACAATTAGAAGTACAATGTTAATATGGAGCAGGAAGTGTTCTCTAACTTAGAAGAAAATACAGAAGAAGTAGCTATGCATATAATACAACACCATAGTTTTAGTTGAGAAAACCAAGAAAAGAGGAGAAGAGGTCCATCACAACAAAAATTTTGGATAATGCAAAGAAGAATAGATATAACCTAAGAAAAAGGCCTACAAATGAGGACCAAGGAACACCTAGAGGCATGTTTATAAAGGAATAGAAAAATAAAGGGAATGTCTCACTCATTCAAAATAAGGGTGAAGCAAAGAGGCCTCAAAATATTTCTCAAAAGGAGGCCACAAACATTGAGTCTAAGAAGAAAATAGATAATGACAAAGTGCAAATTGAAGGTTAAAGGGGTGCTAAGATAGAGAAGATTGAACAAGGGTTAATTTCCCCTTCATTTGACATTGATCAAGCACTAACTTAGATAAAACTAACAGTGCCCTTGATGGAGATGATGAAAATTGATCAGTATAGGGACACAACCCTCAAATTGATTACCAATACATCTCATAAGCAAAAGGATCAGAAGAAATAGGTTAATACTATCAAGCAGGAAGATATAAAGGAACCAAAGGTATATTTGGGAGACACCCTTACAAAGAATCCCTCTCAGATAGACCCATTTTATACCACATTGGTGATCAGTAACAAGATGGTGAAAAATTGCATGATTGACTCTAGGGAAACAATCAATATCATGCATTTGGCTATTATGAAGGAATTAGGATTATGGGTGAACACCACCTATGAGAAGTGCTATACCATGGATAACAGATCAGCCCCAATAGTTGGAGTGATATGGGATGTAGAATTAAAATTGGCATCATACCTTGAGGCAACATATAGAACAAACATTATTGTGATAGACACTCCCCCTTACTATGAGATGCTATTATCTAGGCAATGGACTACAACAATAGGTGGAAATGACCAACTAGATTTGTCTTATGCCACAATACCTATGAATGGAAGGGAAGTCAAGTTGTATAGGGAACTTAGATTAGAGCATGTCATTGAGCTCTTTGACCCTAACCAAATGAATTGCTTATGTAATGTGGACCTTCAAAGTTGAATTGAAAATTCAAACCTTGATTTCTTGAACATAGACCCAATTGCTAGAGATGTTTCACAAAATGAACATGGAATATGGAAGATGTTTTTTGATGGAGCCTGTAGTAAAGAGGTGAATGGAGCTAGAATTGTTTTCATTTCACCAAATGGTACAACATTTAAATATGCATTTCTGGTGACATTTCAATGCACAAATAATATAGAAGAGTATGAGGCATTGTTGTTAGGTCTAAACATTGCCACAAAGCATGGGATCAAAGTGCTGACTATTTTTGGGGATTCAAAATTGGTTGTTTCACAAGTAAGATCAAAGTATTCCACAAAAGCAAGAGATTGAAGCAATATAGAAATGTAGTGCGGGATGCTGTAGAGCTCTTTGATGCCTTCTCTATTGAGTGGGTGGAAAAATCAAAAAAATTGATGGCTGACTTTTAGCAAATGTGGCCTTGAAAAGAGATGACATAACTCTAGTAGTTATGTTACAAGTGGAATTCAAGACTAGGCCTACAATTCCTAACAATATTTACAGTTGGCAGGTCTTCAATGATGACACAAACCTGATTAAGTTTTGTATACACCTAAAAATGGTCACATCTCAATAGTCTGGTAATTAATTAAATATTTTTAATATTTAATTAAATCTCTGAATTCAATTTGCATATAAATAAATCTAAATAATTTATTTATATTGTTCATTCTTTCATTTCGATTAAATAAATAAGTTTATTTAATCACTTTTCTTATCCATTTCTTAATTAATTAAATAAACATTATGATTTATTTATATTAATTATCATATAATCTTGGCTTGAATATTTTATTCAAATAAAGATTAAATATTCTTCTTTTCTAAAAATCTCATTCACAATTAAATATTACAAATATTTAATTAATTCTTCTAGATTATATTCACAATTAAATATTCCAAATATTTAATTAAGTCTTCTATAGTCCTAAAATCAAATATTTTAAAAATATTTTAAATCCTCAAACTCACACAAAATTAAATAAATTTATTTATTCAATATTGGATTATCAACAACAACTGTGAAACAACTTCAAAACAAAAAATTAACAAATTGCTTTGTTTCTAAGCAAAGTTGTTCCCGTGGGTTGAAGAAAAACCTCTATTCCTCTCTCCAACCTCTCAACATCTTCCATCTTCTTCTCAACCTATCCATCTCTCACCATTCAAAATTACTAGATAATCTCACAACCATTGATCTTTGCCAGCAAGGCTCTTGCCTATAAAAATTTATAAAAGGGATTGTCGGGTCTATGAAAAATATATAGAAGCTTGCATATAGGAAAACTATTGTCAATCAACCTTCTAGCATCCGTAGCCTTTAGAATCATAGCACAGCATAGCTTAGAATATCAGCAATCCATATCATGGCCTATCATCCTCATATCATAGCTTCAATAGCATCTATAATCCACAGCCCCTATGCATATCCGTATATCAACATTTCATTCCACTAGCATATAGGATAGAGAAGTACTCTCCCTTTGCATACTCATTCTGTAGGTTGCCATTTTGAGAAGCTTTGCTTACACAATCTGAGAGCAGTAGCTTCAAGCAAATCACTGGAGATAGAGGACAATGGAACAATTATGAAGAAACTCTATTTGATTTCTTTGATTTCATTTTATTTATCTTTCTTTAGTTTAATGTTGCATTGGTGTGTTTTTGTTATCTTATTTTGATACTAACATTTCCCACACACATTTTTGGTTCCCACCATGAGGCTCTTGCCCCAATTTTAATATTTTTTTGCATATTTTTCCTACAGGCTACGGCTAAAAGAGCGTATTAGCACATCAAACATGCTTCAACATAGATCACACCTAGTTTAGCGCTCTTTAATTCTGTTACAACACCCTTTAAGCATTCTACAACACTCTTTACTAATCTTGTAGCGCCCATTAATTATCCTATAGTGCCCATTCCTGATCCTACAACACCCATTACTGATCCTGCAGCGCCCATTAATGATCTTGTAGTGCCCATTAATGATCCTGTAGCATCCTTTACTAATTCTATAGTGCTATTTACTATTTTCATAGAGCATTTCCATTTTAGCGCTTGATGTATGTTTTAGCACATTTCTTTATTTTAGCATAGAATTTGTAAGTCTACAACTGTAATCTATGACTTAAGTAGGATTTGACTGGATCCGACGTGACCACGGCCGGTAAAAGCTTTAAAAAATGAATCAATCCTAGGATAGTCACTTAATTCAAAAATGAATCAATCCTAGAATAGTCACTTAATTCAAAAATGAATCAATCCTAGGATAGACATGGATTTTAAAATGAATCAATCTAGGATAGTCACCACACAATGATCTTGCAATTAAAATTGAACAATTTGTTTTGTGAAGCAATATCTTCACTTAGATTAGATCATTGTGATTTGGGTTTTAAAAAGAAAATTTGTTTGCTTTGTCTGTGGCAATAGGTCTATGCTCTCCCCTTAACTGGGTCATCAAAATACCAGACTTTCCTTTTCAATTTCATACAAATTAATTGTTTTAATTACATCCTTTAGAAGGCCTACCATAGTGGGAAAAAGTACTCACCCTACGGGAACTACCTAAGTGGGAACAACTAAAGCCACGTTTTCCAACCCACTTTATTCAAATGTGGATGGTTGATGAAAATCCCATTCAACAGTAGTGTGCATTGATAACCATCCCCAAAGCCTTTGTTCTAAAGGTTGGGAGGTCTCTCGAGGGAGTCTATCATTTGCCACGCTGAATGGAAACCCTTACTATGAACTTAGTGTAGTATCTAGCTGAAGTCAGTTTTCGAACATCATAATAATCATAGTGCAGGGGAGGGAAGAATCTACCCCCAAGATACTCACCATATAACTGCCAAGGACCATTTGCTCAGGGGATTTGGTATCCACTTCCGTCACTCTGAGTATGCGCTTAGAAAAGACAAAAACACAGGCACCCCTTCAGGGGTAACACAGCTGTGTGAGTCGACACATTTCTAAGATGTGGGTTGTTGATTATTATGGTGACCTACTTGAGTACTAAGAGTGAGTCTACTTGAACTATTTGTCATGTGTAAAACCTGTGAAAACAATTTTTGAAAAACATTTTCATCATACACTTAATGTTTAGTATAGTACTTAAAAAAAACTATTCTACAACTTGTTTGATGTGTTTTCAAAACATTAATTCAATAAAGATCATCCAAAACTCACAATTACATTGATTTCTCTCATGTTAAGAGATTGGAAATCCATAACCTTTCTTAAGAAATCCATTCTCAAACAAATCAAAAAGCCAAAGAAACCACTTAGCTACAAGAAACTATTGAAGAAAAGACGATTCTTGTACCAAAGTCGAAAGGTTTTACTTAAACATAGAACCTTTATCCATCGATATCGTGACTGTGTTAGAGGTTTCACTGATGATTATCTTGTAGAACCATTATACTCATGAGCTTTCTTTCAAAGAAGATCCCTTTCTCAAAGGCACAACCATAGTCAGCATATTCATTCTTCTTATATTCCCCAACCTACAATTGAATATTCTACTCATCCAAATCAATTTCTACAATAGAGAACTCAATCACATTAGGCATCTATCACAAATCCATCTTTTTACGAAGCTATGATCAAACTTGATAAAGTACAAAATCATTTTTTTTCTTGATCTTTTGCTTAAATTCCTGCCAATAGGATTTTCATCCTTTCAATCAGGGAAAACATGAGCTAAGGACTAGAGATATTTCAAGTCATAGAATCTTCATTCTATCTTGACTTTCATATCCACCAAAAATTGCACTATTTCATTCTTTTGATCAAAATTTAGTAGAACTTGGGGCAAAGCTTATGCCTATTGTCACGAGATCTTGAAAGCACATAGAAAAAGACAAAAGAGAAAGTACCACAAGCAAAATGGGTGATAATAGTGAGAAGGAAGAGAATCCATTTCATATTGAAGAGATAACAGAAGAAAAACTTCAAGAAGCAAAGCAGGATCCTCAATTCCATACTTTTATGGAAAGGATTTTAGAATGAAACAAAGAAAGATATTTCCTCTCATTAGCTAATCAAGGAGCTAAGTTACCTTCTAATTTTGATATAGAAGGGATTAAAGAGAATCCTAAAACTCCTCCTAATTATTTTAGTGCCCTTACTCAACAGATAAAATAATTACAAGGGAAAATAAAGGAAATGCAAGGGGGTGCAACAAAGAAGTATGTTTTGGATGACATATCTCCTTATCCATTTGATAGGAGTCTTCAAATGATCCCTTTTCCAAAACATTGCGAAATCCCTAAATTTGATAGGTACAATGGAAAAACTAACCCCATTGAACATGTGAGGGATTTCCAAAATATGAGTCTAGAATTCACTTATGAAGATACCTACTTAATGCAATTGTTTCCACGAAGTTTGGGTGGAAAATCCATGGAGTGGCTTTCCAAGATCACTCCCCCCATCAAAACCTTTGAGGAGTTAATAAATTAGTTTATATCACAATATGCCTACAACATCCAACACTAGATAACCACGCTTGATCTTTGTAAAGTGAAACAAAAAGTAGGGGAATATTTCACTACATTTTTGCAAAGATGGAGAAGATTGTTTGCACGATATTCCCATCCTATTCCTGAAAAGGAAAAGATGGATATCTTCATCAATAGCCTAGATCAAGAATTAAGCTATAGGCTTAATCTTCATTGTCCTCATAACTTTGAAAATTGATTGAAAACACAATTACCATCTAAGGGGCCTTAGTCAAAAGAGGAGTGATAAAACTTGATAATCCAAGTTCATCCAACCATAACAACAATGATAAAATGAGGCTTTGGAACAAAAATAAAAATGTTGTCAATGATGGTATAGTGGATGCAAACAATCTACGAACAAGACCATCTATCTTCAACCTATTAAGTGCTCCACGAAACAACCAACAAGGAAATACCAACCAACAAGGAAACAACAATCAACAAGGACAAAACTCCAATCAAGAAAGTATGACCAATCAAAACAACAAGGATAATCGTGGTAATTTCAATAACAATCTTGGCAATACCCAAACATCAAATCTACCAAGACCTCCATTCTTTTCCAATTGACGGAATTTTACCACTTTGGGTCAATCTCTTGAGTATGCTCTCAAGGAGCTTCTTGATAGTAAGGTTATCACCTTACCACAACAAAGAGATTATGAGCCATGAGTCAAACCACCATCATGGAATGACTCGTATTATTTCAATTATCATCAATGTAAAGGTCATAGAACAAATAACTGTCAAGCCTTTCAAAATCTAGTACAAGATTTAATTGACACTGGCACCATCACAATTGAAGGACATCATACCAAAGATGATCATCAAGCATTCAAAGATCCTTTACCAAACTATCAAAAGGGGGAAACATCAGATACCAAAGTGAAAAGAATAAATAATGTCAAAGGCAACATAATCTGCCACATCTATGCAGATGATCAACGGGTTAATGTTATTAAAATCAAGGAAAAAGAAGAATATCAACAGGTTAATGTGACTACAAAAGGACAAACAAAATTTATCCTAAAAGGAAGTTCATCTAAGGCAATGATTCCTCCTCCAAGTCATAATAATCTAGTTGATCAATTGAGAAAAACATCAGCTCAAATTTCCATCCTTGAACTTCTCAAAATATCTCCCGTACACAAGAATATTTTAGAAGAAGCTCTTGTAAACACAACCTTAGACACTGATCTGGATGTAAAAAAATTTCAAGCCATGGTGGGACATTTTTCTTCCCCAACTTGTCTTTCATTCTCCGAAAAATATGATGCCTCCATGACACATCTGCATAATTCATCGCTTTATCTTGAAGTCATGATCCATAAACACCGAATCAGACATGTCTTGATAGATGGAGGAGCAAGTTTAAACATTTGTACCTTAAAGCTAATACATTCCTTAGGAATATCAAAAGATTCCATTGATCCATGAAGAAAATAACTATCAAGGCATATGATGATGAAGAAAGAGCTTCTAAAGGACTAATAATGCTACCTATTAGAGTGGGACCTATTGTGAAAAATACCTTTTGTCAGGTTCTAGATCATGATCTTTCCTATAACATACTTTTGGGTCATCCATGGATTTATGATATGAAAGCAGTACCATCAATGTACCACCAATGCCTCAAGTTTCTATATGATGGATAGGAAATAGCTATACAAGCTGATTACAATAGCACCCAAACTTGTTCAAATCTTCGAGCAACTCAAGACACCTTTGTGTCGTACAATAGGGAGGCTCTTACTGCCTCTTCTTCCAATCTACAATTACAAAAATTGAAAAAGAATCTTGACACCAAGCTACATTTAAAAGACAACGGAGTAGGTGAATATTCACTATCCCTTTCTAGCTTACCTCCTTCTCCGAGGTCATATGGTCAGCCAACCCTATCAAATCAAAAGATCACAATAGCTTCTACATCCCAAGATTTTGTGCCAATCACAAAGTTTGATGGACAATTCATTAAATCTAACACCACCAAGGAAGAAGCCAAAGATAGGGACATTCTAAACTGGCTATACAAAGATGAAGATGAATCTCTCTTTCACATCAAGTTACCTACCGAACAATATGGTAAAGGGTATACCATCATGCAAAGAATGGGCTATGAAGGAAATGGTCCTATAGGAAAAAGAAAAGAAGGAATCATTGAGCCAATTCAACCTATTTCAATACATCCAAAAGATAAAACAGGACTTGGATATGGTAAGGATACAAAAGAGTCAACTTCACAGCAAACACAACAAAGTCATGAAGGAGAATCAATTTCAGATAAACCTCATGAAGATGTCACTCTACAAAAATTTTATGGATCAATTTTTCGATTGCAGAACAGTTTAGACACTGATTCCAATGAATATGAATGGGATGATGTCTCTAATGATACATTCTTAACAGAGAAAAGGGTGGATGTCATACACAAATTCGCACCCACGTTCTTACAAGGGGAGAGCTTAAGGACTCCACTTGATTATGTTTTACAAAGCGATCATGACTCAAGTGAGGATGATTCAAATTTTAACGAGATTGATAATCAATAGGAGAATACCATCATAGACGTTATCCATCATGAAAATGACAAATATGACCACTCAAGACATTACCCAACCTAATGATCCCATCCCTTTAGTCTATCCAAAACTTATTGATTGGGACAAAAATGCACCTATCCATATCCCTACATTCCATGATGATGAGGATATTGTAAATTTCCTTTGTTCATCTAATCAAGAAAACAATTTTTCCATCAAAGAATCTCATACTCAATATTTTGATAAGGAGGGTGTCAAGTATCTTAGCTAAAAAATAAATGAAATAAAAGATGGATCTATTGGTGAAAACCAAAAAATGGCAGTGGTAGATCACAAGAGAAAAATAAAGAGAAAATATGATGGTGAAAACCTTTTTGAGGCACTGAAGGATGAGAAACTTGACACTCTTCCCAAACATTATCAAGAAAGATCTTCTATTTTGATTGAGCCCACAAAATCAATCAACATAAGTACAATAGGCAGCCAAAAATCTTGCAACTTGTAGCATCATTAACAGCGGAAGAAGTACTGAAATTCATAGAGTTCTTGAAGGAGAATCAAATCAATTTCACTTGGTCATATGCTGATATGCTAGGGTTAGATCCTAATATGATAATACATCATTTATCTATAAACATAGGGGCAAAACCTGTGAAGCAAAAACTTAGAAAAATGCATCCACATGTTGCATTATTGGTTATAGAAGAGTTAAAGAAGCTTTTAGATGTTGGATTCATTCGGTTTATTGACTATGCAGAATGGATCTCCAATATTGTACATGTTTCAAATTTGGATGGAAGGATTAGAATTTGTACAGATTTTAGAGATTTGAACAAAGCATGTCCCAAAGATGACTTCCCTTTGCCAAACATAGATATGATTGTTGATTTAACTGCTGGCCATGTAATGTATTCATTAATGGATGGATTTTCAAGATATAACTAGATAAATATTGCACCAGAGGATCAAGATAAAACAACGTTTACGTGCCCCTAGGGTACCTATTGGTGGAATGTCATGCCATTTGGGCTTAAGAATGTAGGAGCGACTTATCAAAGAGAAATGACAACCATTTTCCATGACATGATGCACACCTTCATGGAAGACTATGTCGATGATCTCCTTGCCAAATCTAACACAAGAGGACATCTAGAAATCTTGTCAAAGATCTTTATCAGAATGGAGAAGTTCAATGTTCAACTCAATCCAAAGAAATGTGTCTTCGGCATTAAATCTGGAAAACTCCTAGGATACATTGTTTCAGAAAAGGGCATAGAGGTTGATCTAGGAGAAGTACAAGCTATATTGGACATGCCGCCACCATGAAATATCAGTCAGCTTCGATCACAACAAGGATGACTACAATCTATCAAGAGGTTTATAGCTCAACTGGCAGACAAAATTTTACCATTTACACATCTATTGCATAAAAATGTCCCATTCAAATGGGAGGAAAAGTGTGAAGCAACATTTAATCAGATCAAGCAATATCTCATGAATACACTAGTCCTAATTCCACCAATTCCAAGAAAGCCACTCATACTATATATTTCAGCAACAAAAGTATCTTTGGGAGCATTACTAGCACAGGAGGATTCTATAGGAAAAGAAAGAGCCATATACTATATCAATAGAACTTTAACAAGTCATGAACTAAGCTACACTTTCATTGAAAAAGCTTTCCTAGCAATACTGTTTGCTTCTCAAAAGTTGTGCCACTATATGTTGGCTCATACAATTAAGCTGATAACCAAAATCGATCCACTAAAATACCTCTTAAGCAAAGCTACCTTAATAGGAAGACTTGCAAAATGGGTAATGATCTTAAGTGAGTTTGACATTCACTATGTAGGTCAAAGAGCTATAAAAGGACATGTCATAGCATATCAGTTGGCTGAAGCACCTTTACAAGAAGAAAACCCAATGCACATTGAATTCCCTGATGTAGACGTTTCAAAACAACAATTAATAAATCATGGACATTGTACTTTGATGGATCTTACACGCAACATGGCTCGGGGAAAGGGATTATTTTTGTCACACCTGATGGACATACCATTCCAAAATCATATCGGTTGATGTTTCCCTAGACAAATAACATAGCTGAGTATGAAGCATTGCTCACAAGAATGAAGATAGCATTGGAATGACGGATTACAGAGTTGCAAGTCTACGGTGATTCACAACTTGTCATTAATCAAATCAACGATGATTATCAGACTAAAGATGATAAGCTACTACCTTACAAGAACATGGTGGATGATTTTAAAAAGTATTTTGTGGCAATCAAGTTTTCACAAATCCCAAGGATTGATAATAAAGTTGCAAATGCAATGGCTACAATTGCTTCCTTGTTACAATTATCAGAAAATAAAAAACAGTATGAATTCTTGGTGGAACAATTGTTTTCTCCCACCTATGATAATCTAGAGACCCAAGTTATATGTCATTTAACTGGTTCTGATTCACCTTTATATGGCAAGATTTATACCTACCTGAAAAATAACATCTTACCTCCAAACTTATCCCAAAACCAAAAAAGGAATTTCATACACCAATCATCCCGTTATACCTTGATCATTGATATCCTTTATCGACGTGGTCTTGATGGTATGCTCCTTTGATGTCTTGAACGTGACAAATCTAAACAAGCCTTACAAGAAGTTCATGGTCGTATTTGTGGAACTCATTCAAGTGGTTTAACCTTAGCCAAGAAACTTGTTAGAATGGGATATTATTGCCCTACCATGGAGAAAGAACCTTTTAATTTTGTCAAGAAGCGTTCTAAATTATGGATCCATGGGAATCTTATTCATGCACCTACACAGGAACTGCAGCCTTTTACTCCAACATGGCCTTTTTCTCAGTGGGGACTAGATCTTGTTGGAAAAAAATCATCCTTCATCATCAAATGGGCATAAATTCATCATCATGACTACAGAGTATTTTACAAAATGGATTGAAGTTGTTCCTTTGACAACCATGACTGGTAAACATATCTCTTCATTTATTTTGAATTGCATCATCTTCCGATATGGAATTCCTAATTCTATCATCACTGATAATGGGAGACCTTTCAAGAATCAGGATGTTGATGAACTTTGTGAAATATTCCACATTCAACACAAGTTCTCTACACCTTATTATCCACAAGGAAATGGTCAAGTAGAAGCTTCAAACAAAACAATCTTGAAGATCTTGAAGAAGACAGTAAATGATGTCGGTCGTGATTGGCATGTCTAGTTAAATCCAGCTTTGTGGTCATACAAAACTAGCATTCACACACCAATAGGAGCTACACCATATGCCTTGGTATATGGAGCAGAAGCAATTTTACCATGAGAGGTTGAAATACCTTCACTTAGGGTTTCATTGAAAGGATTGATAAATGATGAAGACTACCGAGTATCTCATCTACAAGAGCTAGAACTGTTAGATGAAAGACGTCAACATGCAGCTGATCATTTGAAGGGTTATCAACAAGTTATGTCCTGTAGCTACAATCACATAGTTAAACCATGGACATTTCAAGTAGGTGATTTAGTCTTGAAAGAAAATCCACGCAATCAACAAGACAAAGAAAAGAAAGGAAAATTTGAACCAAATTGGCTTGGTCCATTTGTCATCATTGCAGCATACGGTTCTGGAGCATATCAATTATCTACATCAGAAGGGGACCTATTTGAAGAACCAATCAACAACATTCATTTGAAGAAGTTCTATATCTGAATCAATAAAAATATGAAAAAGTCCTAAAAAAATGCATAAACATCAAAAAAGTCCTGAAAAAATACATAAAAATCAGAAAGGCGGAAGAAAACAAAAAAAAAATCACATGATCTAAAAAAGTGCAATAAAAATAAGTGGTGAAAACCTAGAAAACAGGCACTACTTGTGATCAACATGGGCTCCTCTATCTATTAGCTTATGTCTTGCATTCACTTTACGACAACATCTATCCAATTCTATCATTTGTACATATCTACCATATCCATATCATACACGGGAATCCTTATGTTTTCATCATGGCTTGATGAAATTTGTACATATTCATTATATATTTAGGTTGTTTTTACACTGGGGGTAGAAACACAGACTAAACAAAAGAGGGGAAACGAGCTTTTAGAATATCACAAACGGACAAATGATGGTTTGACAAAACACAACATACATTGACGCATCAACCATGACATCAAAATGATCACTCAATGCCAATGAAATCAAACAACATGGTCAAAACAACGTTAATCAAAACACAAACATCAATGTTGATAACCAAGTTGGATGATCTTAATCTGAATAATGTTTGAAATACTTTAGGAAAAATTTGAATTGTTGGTTGATTTTCTATCATATCTCTGGAGCAATTTGATGATGTATTGAACTAGAAAAGAAAGGAAGGAGTATGATTTTTCTTTGTCTGTTGTTTTTGAGGAAATCATTAGTACAATGCAAATTGGTCACGAGACATGCTCTACTAAGTATCATTGATGACATTTCAGAATTTGCATGGGAAACAGGTTAACTCTTGTTTGTTTATGCAAGCGATACTCAGGTCATCTCAGTTCAATTATACCTAGATGCTTGTATTATCTTGCTATATCAAAATTCATGAAAGAAATACTTAGGTCATCACTGGTGCTAACATACCCTTTGATGCTTGTATTAACTTTCAACATTTCAATGCTCTATGATGACACAAAAAGCACAAATAAGCTCTCAGAATGGTAATATTGTATAGATACCCTGCATGGTTAGTATAGATTACATTCATTTTAGAATCTGCATTTTTCATTTATAGATCTTTTTCTAAAAAGTTGGCAAAGTATCAAAGTTTCATATCTTTCGAATAAACAACACAACATATTTTACATTCACAAAAAACATCATCACATACATTTTTCATACATATTTGCATTAGAAAATCATAAAAACAAAGCATACATCATAATCAAAACATTCATGGGCATTCATAAATTGTATCATCCATCATTTCACATTCATATTCATAAAAATCATTCATCAATAGATTGCAATCATATTGTAACATTGCATTTGCATTTTCATAACTAAGAATCATGCATACATATACATCATGAGCATAATATTGTGAAATGATCACATAAAACATCATGCATATAGAAAATTGACACATTCATCACATAAGGAGTCATCATTGCATATCATATATCTCATAAATGAATGTCAAATGTACAAAAGATGTCAACTATACATTACATAACATCATAAAAAATGGGATCATATCAGTGTGTATACAAATGTCTCAACAGCGTATCAATAAGACATATAAGCCATCATGCAAAAAAGAACTACGAAGTGTTATCCTCTGATGCTACTGGTCTAGGACCTACCCCACGTATACTTGATGGACCTGCTCCACCTACTCCTGATGACCCTCCTAGAGGTAATGGCTGAGATACACCCCTACTAGTAGCCTGAGAGTGACTATGTGTAGACCAAGACTGTGTATAACTCATTCTCCACTCAGGTGGCACCGCATCATGATACCTGGTCCTATAGAACTCTGCCTCCCGGGTGGCCCTGGTCACCTCTCTCATCATGTCACCAATCGAGGTACCTACTGCTACTCTCTACAGATTTTCAGCTAGGGCCATGGCCTGCTCACCCTACCATTTGGCTATATCTCTCTCAACAGTAACTGTCATCAACTATCCATGTAGCTATGTAACCAAGTCTTGTTCCTATGCTAACTGACCCTATAAGCTCTGCACTCTACTCTATAAGGTAGCTATCTGACTTAGCACCACTAAATCTACTGAAGATGATGGAGTTGAATGTCTCATTAGCGGTCCACCTCTTCCACCACCTCTGTCACTACCTCTGTCACCTCTACCACATCCTCCACCACTATCACCTCCACTCTCCTCATCACTACTATCTCCATCCCCATCTAACTCATCATCATCATCCTCCTCAGAGTCATCACCCTCTGAAGTAGCCTCTCCCTGTCGCCTATGTCCTATATGTGGTCTCTGCTCTGTAACTCGAGTCATCCCCCTGTCAAAAATATCAGCTATGTAGTCCAACATCTATACTCCTAAATTGGTGAACTCTGCCACTACTACATCATATGCAATCCATGGACCCCACACTGTAACCTTCTACTATCGACACGCATAAATAGAAGAACCCTGTGGCATACCTTGAGGCCAACCATACTGTCGCCATACCCAACTAAGAACAAACCTCTCAATAACCCTAGGAGTACAACCAATCAGATATCTGGTGGTAAAGACAAAGGGCATCTCTCTAGCATCCTTTGGCCATGCCTCACAATCTACATAGGGCCTCCAGCATACTGTATCAAGATCATCTAGAAGACGTAGCCAATGATCCAATTTTCCCAGCCTTGGCTAACCAATGACATCAATATATCTGAATCTATACGGTCGACTGACAATCCATTGTCCATGAGTCAATGGTCACATAAAGGAAAAATGCTCCCATGCCCATATCTATAAAAGTGAGCAACCAATAGCTAAACTCTGACCTTGACCATACACAATATGGTGTAACTCATCATATAAATGTGCAAGCATGCACGATTCCCAAGCATAATGTGTACCCTACATCACCATACTCTCAAGTACATGACCCCACCTGACTGCAAAACCCTTCAACCTATGGTCGAGGCACAAAACACCTCCAGTGAAGCCTGCAAGTATAGAGGGTAAGGGCGCATACGAATCTATCATCTCCACCCATGAGATATAATATCCTACAATATGATCATCTCTGAATATCCGTCTCAAAGCATCAGTACCTCCCGCCTCCCGGCAGTCAAATCTCACTATCTCACCCATCACTGGAATCTTCAGGATGCAATACACATCCTCAAGAGCCACTGTAATCTCTCTTGTCAGAAAATGAAAGGTGTTCGTGTCACTGTGCCACCTCTCCACAAGTGTTGTCAATAAGGCTCTTTTGAGATGCACCTCAGGCATCTCAAGTAATGAGGTCAGTCTGCATGCCTTGATCACATCTCTATCCACCTGTACAAGCTATGGAATCAATCTCCATGTCTTCATGAATTTCTCTCGTAACTGCAAGACGCTCAATCTCTCCTATTGAATAGGAAGAATCATCAAGTCAAAGAAAAATCAATATCGAATCATCAAGACAAATCAATCAAATCTAAATATCAAACTTATTTTTTTTCATCATCATGGAAAACACATTTATCAAAATCCTATTTGTTTTTAACAACTTTAGAAGCAAACTTATCAAACAAACTATTTGTTTTTCATCATTATGAAAATCAAATTTATCAAAATCCTATTTGTTTTTAACAACTTTAGAAGAAAACTTATCAACCAAAACTATTTGTTTTTCATCATCATGGAAAAGAAAATTTATCAAAATCCTGTTTGTTTTTAACAACTTTAGAAGCAAACTTATCAACCAAAACTATTTTGTCTTTCATTTTCATAAAAGAAAATTTATCAAAATCTTGTTTGTTTTTAACAACCTTAGAAGAAAACCTATCAACAACTATTTGTTTTTAACAACTTTCAAAGCAAATTTATCAGCTATTATTTGTTTTCCAACAACCTTGGGAACAAATTGATCACACAAAACAACATCAAATCAAGCGTGCTACAAAAATTCTCATGGGTGCTACACAAATCATAATGGGCACTGAGGAATGATGGGCGCTACAAAAATACTAATAGGTGCTAAAAGAAGGCATAAAGATACAAAAAGGTTGGAAAACGTGCCCTAAACACAGAATTTTCAAAACACTAAAAGTTTAACGGGGTACATACCGCAGGTCCATAATGTGTTCACCACTAATGTCATCAAATGCGCTCAAAACGATGCTGGTGGGTAGGAAGTGCCATCTTTCTCACTCCAAAGCTCAAAAATTACAATTTTTACTAGGTTAAAATGGAAAATGACATTTTTAACCTATTTAAAGGGGAAATTGGGGCATTTTATCACATTTTATCATTGCAGGGGCAATTTAGGTCATCAATTTTTCATCTCAATTTTTTCCATGTAAATTTCTTCACATCATCATTTTCAAACAATGAATTGACATCTTAAAAATCATAAAAATCAAAAAATTCCAACAAAATCTAAAAATTCAAAAAAAATCACAAAAATCAAAATCTTATCGATTCATCGTCTGAGGGGGCATATACCTATCAACATTAGACAATCAGCATCTGGGGAGAATTCCAAAATTCTTTGAATCAATGCGTAAAACACATCACTTCAAAGAGGGGCAAAATGTCTACACCTAAAAATGGTCACATCTCAATAGTCTAGTAATTAATTAAATATTTTTAATATTTAATTAAATTTCTGAATTCAATTTGTGTATAAATAAATCTAAATAATTTATTTATATTGTTCATTCTTTCATTTCGATTAAATAAATAAGTTTATTTAATCACTTTTCTTATCCATTTCTTAATTAATTAAATAAACATTATGATTTATTTATATTAATTATCATATAATCTTGGCTTGAATATTTTATTCAAATAAAGATTAAATATTCTTCTTTTCTAAAAATTTCATTCACAATTAAATATTCCAAATATTTAATTAAGTCTTCTATAGTCCTAAAATCAAATATTTTAAATCCTCAAACTCACACAAAATTAAATAAATTTATTTATTTAATATTGGATTATCAACAACAACCGTGAAACAACTTCAAAACAAAAAATTAACAAATTTCTCTATTTCTGAACAAAGTTGTTCCCATGGGTTGATGACAAACCTCCATTCTTCTCTCCAACCTCCCAACATCTTCCATCTTCTTCTCAACCTCTCCATCTCTCACCATTCAAAATTACCAGATAATCTCACAGCCATTGATCTTTGCCAGCTAGGCTCTTGCTTGTAAAAATCTATAAAAGGGACTGTTGGGTCTTTGAAAAATATATAGAAGCTTGCATATAGGAAAACTATAGTCAATTAGCCTTCCAGCATCCATAGCCTTTAGAATCATAGCATAGCATAGCTTAGCATATTAGAAATCCATATCATGGCCTATCATCCTCATATCATAGCTTCAATAGCATCCATAATCCATAGCCCCTGTGCATATCTGTATATCAACATTTCACTCCACTAGCAAATAGGATAGAGAAGTACTCTCCCTTTGCATACTCGTTCTATAGGTTGCCATTCTAAGAAGCTTTGCTTACACAATATGAGAGCAACAGCTTCAAGCAAATCACTGGAGATAGAGGACAATGGAACGATTTTGAAGAAACTCTATTTGATTTCTTTGATTTCATTTTATTTATCTTTCTTTAGTTTAATGTTGCATTGGTGTGTTTTTGTTATCTTATTTTGATACTAACATTTCCCACACACAAGTTCTTACACCGCATTGATCAATATGAGGCCCAAGAGATTGATTTTAATGAATTTTTTGAAGAAGTAGATGATAAAAAATTGTATTTGGCTAATAGGTAGTGCAACTTAAGACAAATAAGATTATTAAAGGATTAGTTGCATTAGAAAGTGTGTTCAATGGGAATTACCAAGCAATTATGAAGCAAACACCAATAAGAAGGGATGGCATTAAAGAGATTAATCTTGGGACTGAGTTAGCTCCAACAAGGTGTACATTAGAAAGAAAATAAGCCCTACAATTAGAAAGATGTCAATCCCATTGTTGAGAAAGTACAAGCATGTTTTTACATGGTCATATGATGACCTTAAAGCATATAGAGAAGATATATTTCAACATGAAATACCACTTAATCCTGATACAAAGGCCTTTAGATAGAAACAAAGGAAAATAAATCCTACTCTAGATCTCAAGATGTATGAAGAACTCATGAAGCTCATAGAAGGAGGCATGATTAAGCCCATAAGACATTTGACTTGGGTTTCTAGCTTAGTGCATGTCACGAAGAAGAATGGAGACATAAGGTTGTGTGCAGACATTCAAAATTTGAATATATCCTCCCTAAAAGATAATTACTCTCAAACATGGAAGCTATGTTGGAGAGGGTGATAGGGTGTGAATTACTATCCATGATGGATGGTTTTTTAGGGTACAACTAGGTGAAAGTAAAAGAATAAGAACAGTATAAGATGACGTTCACCACACCTTGGGGCACATATATATATGTAAGGATTCCATTTGGCATCTCAAATGTTGGGGCCACCTTTCAGAGAGCTATGGACATTTCTTTTGTTGATATGATTAGTGCAATAATGGTGGAGTATTAATGTTTTCTCACAAGATACTCTAAGAAAGTAGAAGACCATATTGGACATCTTGAAAAAATCTTCCTCAAAGCCTTGGAGTATGGTATTTTCTTAAACCCTAAAAATTTCCATTTTGTTGTGGCTGAAGGAAAATTATTGGGTCACATAGTATCTAAGGATGGAGTAAGAATTGATCCTAAAAGAAAGGAGGCTATAGATAATATTCTTATCTCTAAGATAGTAAAATCCATTCAGTCTTTCTTTGGGTAGATAAACTTTGTAAGGAGCTATATATGTAATTTTGTTGAAATTGTCAAGCCTATCACGAAGATATTGAAGAAAGGAGCCAAGATCAACTGGACAACAAAAGCAATTGATGCATTCATATCTATAAAAAAAGAAATCAAGGAAGCCCAATTGTTAAAATCCCCTGACTTCAATAAACCATTCCATATCTTTTCATTTGCATCATACCACACCATTTCAACAATAATGTTATAGAAAAATGATGAAGGGTATGAGCAACCAATATCATTCTTTAGTAAATTTCTTCAAGGAGCATAACTAAAGTATGAAATTACAAAGAACCAGGTGTATGCACTTGTCAAATATGTGAAAGCCTTCAAAACTTATTTGGTAGGTGCTAAAGTGATTGCATATGTTCCTAATGTTGCAGTTAAAGATGTATTTGTATAGACTGAAGTCACAGGGAGAAGGTATAGATGGATTAACAAAATTCAAGAGTTTGATATTGAAATCCAAATCACCAAACTAGTAAGAGGACAGGGCTTGGATATGCTCATAGCTAAATAAAACCTTGAAGCATCTCAAATATATAAAACAGGGGAAGAAGAAAATATGATCACTAGCATTGAGCATACTTCATGGTATACCAATATAATGTACTATCTCAAAAAATAGAAATGTCCTAAAGATTTGAGTGAAAATCATAAAAGAAACTTGAAACTGCATGCCTCAAAATATTTCTCAATGGATGAGACTTGAACTAGAAGAACATAGATGGAGTATTGTTTTTATGCCTAGATGAATCACAAGAAAAAAATGTATTGAAGGAGATGCATAAAGGAGTCTATGAAGGAAATTGTTTGGCCAAAACCACTGCCCACAAGATCCTAAGAGCTAGATACTATTGGACCAGGGTTTTCATTGACATTTTTGCATATATATGAAAGTGTGAGGCTTGTCAAATATTTTTTTGGAAAACGAAGTATCAAGGAGCACTGCCACTTAGACCAATGCAAGTAGAAGCTCCATTTCATCAATGGGGGATTGATTTCATTGGAGAAATAAAAGATAAATCTAGTGGAGCTCACAAATGGATACTAGTGGCAACTGACTAGTTTACAAAATAGATAGATGTCATCCATACAAAGCAAGCCACTAGTAAGGTTGTGATCAATTTTTTGATGGAGAACATCATCACAAGATTTGGGATAGCTATAAGGATAATCACGGATAATGGTATGTGCTTTATATCAAAGGAGTTCAAAGGATTTTGTGAGACTTATGACATAACAATCTCATATGCATCCCCATATCATCAATGAGAAAATGGGTAGGCTAATTCAAGAAACAAGAATATCCTAAAAATAATTAAAAGGATGTTGAAAAACAATAAAAAGGATTGTGATTCCAAATTGAGGTTGTTGGTTGGGCCAAATAGAATCACAGTAAAGAAGTCAACTAGAAAATCACCTTTTGAATTGGTTTATGGGACACAAGCAAGGATGCCTATGTAGAACCTTCTACCAGTATATAATTTTATGATCTAGGAGGACTTGGACATCTCTAAACCTATGAAATATAGGATGGATTCATTGGTAGAATTGGATGAGATTAGAAGCTTGGCCTGGGAATGTAAAACAAAAATTCAGGCACAAACAAAATACTTGTTTGACAAAAGGGAAAAAGATAGAAAATTTAAAGTAAATGACATGGTCCTATTATGGAACACCATGTGTCAAGATAAAGGAAAAAATGGGAAGTTTGAAGCTCTTTGGATAGGACCATTTGTTGTTACAGGAAAGGGTGGTGAAGATTCTTACTATCTTCAAAATATGTCAAGAGAAGATTAGGAATTTTCACTGCATGGACAATTTGTGAAACAATTATTTTCTTAAAAATCTAATATTCCATGCACAGTAGTTTTAGGTTCCCATTCACACCCATCCCATTTAATCACATTCACCCATGGTCTACCTCCCAGAGATCATTTTTGCATTCTTGCAATGACCTCACATTCATTCATCCCCAATCGAGGCCACTATTAGAGCTAAAATTTCCACCTTGGTTTTCACATATCTTTTTCATTCCATCTCCATCATAAAACCAATTACCCTTGATTTTTTATTGTATTTGAATATTAAATATAAAATTCCCTCATGTACATAGCTCATAAAATAAATCCTCTCATTATCACTTTGAAATAAATCTCTTCCTTAGAGTACTTCCTTGGTAACACAAGGTATGTCACCAAGATAATACCACATTGAGGAGAGTTGTGCCAATGTTTCCCAGAAAAACTCAATGGAAGGCTGATGAAGATATCGATGAGACTCTCATGCTTCAAGGAGGCATCCTCAAATATCTCCCCAACAACCCAGAGAGCAATATATCGAAGAGACTTGGATGCATCAAAGAGAAAATTAACATGTCTCATTGACAAGATATAGTGACAATGATACTCTAAGAATATGAAATTATTTTACATTTAGGAAATAGAAAAACATCTCTTAGACATTGAGAGATTATTATAAAATAAATAGTAAATTACTCCCAAGAATAGGGTAAGACAAATGGCAATATTGAAGAGACATCAATATGTTGGAGGGAGAAATGAAGAAGTCTCTTCGACACTATAAAAATAAGTGAGAAAAAAATGTCAAAGAGACATGAAAGCATTGAATAGATATTGATGAAAGTATCATCAAATTTCTAACAATAACATATCAAAGAGACAAGGGAGTATTGAGAAAACATTATTGAAAGTCTACTTGACATTCCGATATAGCTACAAACATACATTATTGATAAGACTAAGGAACATCAAAGAGAGATAACCATGGGTCTCTTCGACATTTTAAAGGTACAAAAGGGGTTATTTGAAGAATCACTACTGAAAGGAGGAACATGGTTATGTTGAGGAGACAAGCTTATCAGAGAAAGATGCTCACCAGTCTCATCGACACTCATATGTCAAAAGTTCAAAAGGGAAGAATGTGAAATGTAGACATTGAGGAGACCTTGTGGGATAGAGGAGAGAAACTAAAATGACTCTTTGAAATTATGAAATAATGTCTCATCCGGTTGATATGACTAATAAGGTCATTGAAGAGACAACTACCATTAATATTGCAATTGATTAGAAAGGCGGCACGAGCACCATTTATGAACTAGAGCTGGTTCAAGCATGCTAAATCTCAATATATCTAACTCCTAAGAAATCATAATCACTACAGATTGTGGTTGAATATCGAGGAGGAAAATTTAGATGATGGAAAGTAGCTCAAAAATCACAATGTTCATTCAAGTGCTCTTGTCTCAGCTAAACATGTTCTCCAAAATTTTTCTTGAAGTATAGTACAAGTAGGGTTTTAAAATGGACAAAACCCCTAAAAAACCAAAATTAAAAAGGTAGAAAACTGAGGCCATGCCATTAAACCAAGACTTAATAGATTAGTGTCCTGGGTTTGGCCCAAAGTCAAGAACAACTCAATTAAATCCTTCATTCAAAACACTGGAAGATAAAAACAAAAATCTAGAAGATGTGTGGACTCTGCATAGGGGTTATGACTTGTTTATATATCATTACATAAATATATACAAACATAGGGCAGTCTCAAATCATGGGAACTTGAATCTAGAAAATCATGTGATGCCTAACGTCTTTTTTAATGTAGAACTAATTAAAGCACTCACTAGAAACTTCAATCCTAAAACAAGGGCAATCCACTCTCACGATGGACCACAATTTATTATTATAACGCAGGATTACATTTCTATATATTTTCTATTAGATACATCCCTGAAAACAAAATTATGTATAAGGGATTTGCTAGAATAATATCAAACTATGGATACAAGTTATAAGAGGTGGAAATTTCTGATACATAGACCTAAGGGTCTAGGAAACCAACCTAGAAGATTTTCCAATGATGAGAAACCCCCATTTCCTATGGATTCATTTGAAAAATATTACTAGTACACCCACTATTCAGTTGACCAAGTCCTAGGAATTGATGCCCCTACAACAATGACTATAACTCCCATGGTTCTAGCTACATATATCCAAATCCAAGATGTCAAGCCTTATGATTATGCAAAATATCTATATGAGGTAATTAATACTTCTCTTACCACCATTAAGAACAATAGTGATGCCATCAACTTCAAGCATTATTCACTACTTATGCATATGATATTATATGAAGGGCAGGTAATGGGAATATGGGGAGAGGAGATGAGGATCAAGGATTTGGATAATGATGAGAATTATAGACTAGTGTAGATGTGGACATCCATATGGGACAATAGATGTGGGAGATCCCACTATTTGTATTTTGAAGAGTATTTTGTCAAACCCATGTATAAGCTACTTGGCCATAAATGCGATTACAATTTGTCCCTGAAAATACAAATATTCCTAAGGCCAAAAGAGGAAAACCCTAAAGGAAAGGTAAACCATAATTGGGGGGATTGGTATGCATTTGAGAATTGGATTGTGATCAAGAGTATATGGGTTCAAGGCATCTCTATTTTTAGTGCATAAAATTGTGCCAGATAGAGTTGCATACCTTGAGATTGTAAGGAAATTGGCCTATTTAGCCTTCATTCACCTAAAAAGCTATGGAAGATAGGATTTTATGCCTTCTACTATATTCTTTGGTGTCTTCACCATCATTGATGATACATGATATGAATCAGTTGGAAACAAGATAAATTATTATGGCTTTCCATTAGGGAATAAGAGGGAAAAATTTGACCTTGAACATTTTATTTATGATGCCAAGATTTTAAAAAAACTAAAGGGATATGAACATGAGTTCTATGTGGATGATGTCATTAGGAATTGTGATGAGAATCAAGTGATGATGAGGAAGGCTACCTACAATAGAATTGTTATGGCCAAGGCTTGCAGAAGAAACAATAATCCATTGTATGTAGAAGTTTTTCATGAAATACAAGATCTTATGGAAAGGATTGAGTAATTTATATTGTATGAAGAATAGTTGACAAAAGATATACCCATTGTAGCTTTTGAGACGAGAAGAGATACTGGTTTTAGGAGACAAGCTAAGAATGTAGCACCATTAAGTCATTTGTCACCACAGCCTACTCCAAAGTTGAGCTTCTCAGCTGACACTCCTATTATAATTAAAGATGACATTGAGGAGGAGGAGGAAGTCACACAAATCACCATAAGTTCCACCAGAGAGGAATTTGATCACATTTGAAGCTTATAATGAGTTATCTAATGATGTAAGACATTGTGCCAGCCAAGAATTCATTGCAGATGACACATTTGTTCAAACCTCTAAGTGTAAGGCTTACATTTATGAGTATAAAGGAAGAGTAATAAGAGGAAGGCTAAAAGAAATCAACCTTGAGAAAGATGTAGATTCCTTGAAGGATCTCTCACATGAGGTTGATGAGGAGATGAATAATAGGACTCCTAAAAGAGGGAGAGCACTGTTACAAGAGGCCAGAGTCATGCTTCTTCAAGGATGGTACATCAACTTAGCCATTGTGTTTGATAGTTTCCTAAAAATGGAAAATAAGGCCTTGCAATTAACAAATGAGGCTAGTGATAAGATATATATTGGACCAGGCTATAACACTGGTAGTACTACTTTACAAATTCTAGCACATTACCCACCAAGAAAGAGGCCTTCTCTAATAAGTGACCATGATCAAATTTTTAGACACCTTCTAGTATAGAGGTTAGGGGATATAAACCCTATGGAGACCACTAATTTGAATGTAAATGTGGCCAAGTTTAACAAGGCTCAAATTTAAAAATTGGTCAGAGATAATAAGGGGTTGATGGAGGAAAAAAAGAGGTTGAAGCAAGATGTGATCAATTACAAAGATAGATTGCCTTCCTCCTTAGGGATTTACTCACCATTGATTGAACATGTAATAAAAGTTCTTGAAGCAATGACTGAGACCACCTATTGGAAGAAAAAGTATGAAAAGATCCAGAAAGGACAAGAAGAATTGAAGAAAAAACTGGAAACCACCACATTTGAAATGGCATTAGAACTAGTCTGTAAGAGATTTGATGATATGTTTAGACTTGCTGAAAAGGTCTAGATCATCCATGAAAAAATATATGCAACTTTTTTTGAACATTATAGGTTCTGTGATAGAATTAAGGAAGTGGAATCACACGGAAAATCAAATAAAGGTGACAAAAAAAGGATGCTTCAAGAATATCAAGAGCTCATGAATGCACATATTAGTTTCCATAACATCTTGACACAAGAATTTAGTGACTTCAGTCAGTCATTGAGTATGGCTCTACCGAATTTCTTTAAGGAAGCATATTTAAAAGATTAGGATGTATGGAAGGATGAGATAACTCAGTATGTGGCAATTGCTCTTGATGAAATTAATGACGAGGATAACATGCTCGAGAAGACACATATGCAACTAGGAAGAATATTTGAACTCAAATATGCGACAAAGGATATCATAAATAATGTAGATACTTATGCCAAGACAAGGTATATCAAACATGTATCAAGGATTAACATATTCATCGCATGGGCCAAGTAAAAAGTGGTAGGGTATGGAAGTTTGGAAGCTATGGATGCATTATCATGGAGCATGAGCCTTGAATAGGTCTTTGGTGATCACGTGTGATTTCTTGAAGACTAATGGATTGGGGTGCATCCACCTGCAATCTCTTAAGTTTTATGTTTATGTTATATTAAGTTTCTAATAGTCAAACATCACATCCTTTTGTATTGGTTCAGTAGCTTGTTGATTCCCATATAAAAAGGGAAGCCAAGGCCCAATTTTATCATCATCATAATCATTATCATCATCACTAGTAGTAGCACATAGGTTTCATATTTCATCCATTAATTTCCATATCTCAATAACTTTTGTTATTAATGTACATCTTTTGAAGCAAATATAATGGAGAGGACTATTTACATTTGGTGATTTACTTCTGGTGTTCAACTATTGTGTTAATTTTAATGCTTATATGTTGTTGTGTTGTATCCAAAGTGGCTCTCTTAAGTTATTTGAATTTATATAATTTTTTAGGACATATTTGTTGTTGCAGTGTGGTTGCTTGGATTGGTTTTTGGTTGGTGTGAATTAAAATCCTTTCAAATAATTTACTTTAATTAGTTCTTGCCAAGGATTAAAATCCTTTTAAAGTGGTTGTTCTGATTGATTTCCCTCAAACTAATAAATAAAAATACTTTCATTCTTTCACAATAATTTAGGGGGATAACATTAGGATTTATAAAGAAGAGTACAGTAGTTGGTTAACCTACACGTTTGTACAAAGTGCAAACATTTAGAAGTTCCCAACATTTAGATTTAAGCTAAGGAGTAGATCCACCTATCATACAAATCTATCCCCATCATCATAATCCACCCATTGACTCTGTTCACCCAATAGATTAGGAACTAGTCAACTTTAGAACATTTTTATACAAATTAAATTCACTCTTGATTATTCAAACACTTTCATTAGGAACTAGTAAGTAAGCTTTGCATCTACCTCACACTCATGTGCCATAGTGAGTAGATTTACCACATTAAAGATCACATTCAATAATTTCAAACTTTCCTTGTCACTCAAGTACACCCACCTAGATCTAGCAAATCCTAAAGAAAAGGGGGCTATTAACCATATTTTCCCTATTCATTAGCCAAAATATATATTAAGAGATTAGCACCCTCTTATGGTCTAAAAACCTACATTTTGGAGACCTAACATGTTGGTTTGGGTTTTGTAGATAACTAGGCATTGGAGGGGCCTGATTCAAGGGAGGCCCTAGATGAGGTACAATGGGCACCTGAGGAATCTGTTTCATTAATGGAATTTGATTAGCTAAGGCATAACTAAGTCCATGAATCTACCTAGGATTGGAAGTAGGTCCTAGTGAAGGAAATGGACCTTCCAAGAGCTATCCCAAGTTCATTCTTTCCTTAACTGCTTTTGTGTATGCATCTACTAAAGTTGTGGGATGTTGATGCATTTGTTTAACCAAGCCTGAGGTGAGATTATCTAAGGTAGCATAATATACTACTCTTGTTGAAGCATCATCAAACACATAAGGTGGCTACAATCTTGTATAGGCTCAATGAAACCTGTTGTTGAAGGAGCTTATTGTTTCATTAACCTCCATTCTAACAAACATGAATTGTTTGTATAAGTCTATGAGGATGACTGGAAGTTTAAATTTCTACATAAATGTGTCTTTCATGTGATCCCATGAGGTGATTGATCTAGTAGCAAAATGGATATACCAGTAAAATGATTTTTCCCCCAATGAATATGGGAATATTCTACAATCAACATCCTCATATTTGATCTGCCTGTCCTTGAGGGAAATTTGGAAAATTTAGATGTGTTCTTCAGTTGTCATTTGGGGATTGTTTGTGTAAAATTTGGAGATTTTTTTTTTTGACTTTTTGGCATATCATGGTAGTCATTAAAGGACAATGGTGATGGATTGTTGTCAAACCAATCTATTTTTGGAGGTGGGGGTGAAAATGGCTAAGTTGCAGAAATCTGTGGTTAGAATATGGTGGTTGAGTGTGGCTGATAAATGGGGAAGTAACTGGTTTGATCGAAGGGGATGGAGGAGATGAAGGTTGGGTATGTGGCACTAATGTTGAAGCCTCCCCTTTCTTGTCTCTCCTAGCCCTAGTAGGGGTCTTTAATTCCTGAAACTCTCCTTCATCTGTTGTGGACCTAGTAACCCTGTATAATCTATGTGGAGAGAATGAACCGATTCAATCTAGCTTTGTCCAAATTCCCTCCCTCTAGCACCAATTCTATTGATGGGTGTTTCTGCATTTCTCAAAATAGATAAAAAAAAACAAGTTTTCAGCCTCTCTTGAAAGGTAATAATCTGCAAACAAGTTTCTAAAAATCACCCCAAGGTCTCTTGGGTGTCAAGTCATAACAATGTATAATAGCTCAGTTGTAATGTGTGATTTGTTGGTAATCATAAGGGGCCTTTATGGTTCACAAAGTTGGAATCTCATGGGTTTGTAATGAAGTTTTAGAATTCTTGAAATGGATATGTTGTAGCAGAAAATTTAGAACAACAGTCTGAAACTTAACTATGTTCATTAGATTTAGCTATGTAGCAATGCTAGAGTTCTAAGTTTAATTCATATTTGAAAGAAATGTAAAAAGTTTTAAGTTTTAAGAAATTATCCTAATTCTAAAAATTATGAACAATAACAACAATGGGAAATATTATAGTAGACAGACTCCCAAAAGCCAAGTTTTTCTTAACCAAGAGTACTCTATAGTATCACAAAACCAATGCCATCTTCTAAGGTTAACTTCATATTTTCAGAATGTAAGATGAATACACAAAGCATGTGCATACACAATTTAATTTAAGTGTAGTAAATAAATTAGCTCAGAGTAGCTTTACACAGTAATCTATCATCAATACAATACCAAAAGCATGAGCTAGAAGTGCATCAAATATCATAATACAAAAACACCATTAAAGTTGTTCAGAAACTAACAAACCAGAAATGAAACTAAACAGTAAATAAATTGAATTGGAATAAACTATGGAGGCTGAATCATGCAAAAATTTAGAGAAAACTCAAAGAAACCACCAAAATTCAATGTTTTCTTATATATTGCTTCAAAATTTCATTATACAACTCATCTCTCTCTTTTAAAATGAGAGGATGCCCCTATTTATAGTTTCCCAAAACCCAAGTGAATGACCAAGATTGACTTGTAATGAATGACCCATATTTACTACATCTTAGGGTTTTCACAATATCCAATACAAGTGCAATATTTCTCAATAAAAATTTGGCAACTATTTTTTCTTTAGCCTATTTTTTCCTCTAGCCAATTTTGTCCTATAGCTTATTTTTTCCTTTAGCTTCTTTTCTCTCCTAGCTAGAAAATATAAATACTTGTCTTATATTATAATACTTCCAGCTTCCTTTTGCATGGAAGCATATTGGAAAAACTTCTTCATTACTACCAAAAGCTTGGCATGTTCCAAGGAGTCATATTTGCTAGTGTTCAAGGTGTTCTTCTTGTATTCTTTGATTAGTTTCTCATATAGGCTTGCATATTGATTTCCTTTCTAAATGATTTGTTCCTAGTGGGTGAAGGCTCGAATGGAAAAGTCCATAAAGATCCTAGACATAACATCCTTGGTTCCTTGTTCCATCTTTTTCTAGAATTCACACTTCACTAATTTGTGGTCCAACTCCTAAGCTGGGATTTTAGATCCTATTAGTAACTCCAAAATTTCATCACATTCAGATATATTTTCAATGATACAAGAAAAAATAGCATCCATCTTGGTCATTGACTTTTGCAAGACCTCCTTTTTTAATTCAAAATTAAATAGCCAAACTTCAAGTAGGAAATGATCCTCTTTAGGTAAAGCCAATTCTTGCTCCCAAACTTTTGCAAACAGCTTCCAGATGCACTTCATCTTGGGTCATGTCATGTTGTAAAGATTGGGAAAATATTTACATGTCTCCACCTCCTTCTCAATTTCATTTTTCAAAAGCAAGAAATGATTGTGCATTTTCACCCCATAATGAATAGTTTTTCCACCCATGAAAGTCACCTTCTTTAGACAATTCGAGGTGGACTTGGTCCAAGTTCTCATCTTTTCTATTTTACTAATTTCTTCTTTGGATAATAGGGAAGATGTTGGGGATTCTGCTAGAATTTTTTCTCCAAAGGAATCCCATTATTAAATGAAGACTGTCAACTCTACCACTTGTGCCTTTAATTTTTCCTTCATAGCTTGATCTTTACCTAGTTGGTTGAGAATGCTAGTGATATATCCTTGGAACTCATCTATCTTTTGTGCTTTGGAAGTAGGGCCTAGATGTATAGTCATTACTTGATAATCCCTAACCTGAATGATCCTTGCATCCTTATCTGTTGTTGGAGTTTCTACTTGGTGTATACAAGATCCCTTGATCTTTGGCTTCTTCTTTACCTTTGTCTTGATTTGAGCTCGAGATAGTAAAGATTCTAGGAGATTCTTTGGGTCTGAAAGCACTGGAACCTTTGTCTTCAATTGTTGCTCTAGCAATGAGGGGATATCCATTTGTTGATCAAGAGATGTAGTGTTGAATTTATTCTCTGTATCTCCTTAAAAATTTGAAATTTCTTCTTCCTCATGCCTAGGAATGTATTCAATGTTCTCTTTTCCTTTATCCTCCCCCTCTTCCATTACATCTGTCTCTTTGTTAGGCTCAAGTTACGCTCTTTGGATAGATTCCTCAACTCTTTGTTCAACATTTTCTTATTGTGCTAATTCTTTATCTATATTAGGCTCAATCTCACCCTCTTGATTGATCTTAGCTTCCTTCTCACCAAGACTTCTCTTCCTTTGATATTATTCTTCCTCTAGATGGGTGATCCCACAATAGTGGTTTACAATTTTTGGCCAAACTGTACACTAATTTTTTGATTTTTAACCAAATTTTCACATTTGGGCACCTATAGCGGTTAAACCATGAGGAATTTGAAGACGATGCAAACTAGAGTCTTGTCACATTTTGTCTGTAGATTCTAAAAATATTTTTTTCAAAATTTTTGGAATTTGATTGCACTTCATTTTCCATCTACCACAAAAATTGGTTTTTTTTAAAAAACAACATTTTTAAAAAGTGACGCACACGGTATAATGCATAACTCTTTTTCCTTGAAAGATAAAATTCCAATTCATTCAAATTTAGATTTGTAACTTTGATATCTAGTGCTTCCACTTGGTTAGATAGTTTTTTATTGAATATTGTTTCTTTAATCAAGTTTCAAAGTCAAATCAATTACAATTCAGACATAACACAACTGTATAACACATAACTTTTACTTGTATGCATCAAAATTCTTTTTTGTTTTGTTTTGTTGGATCAAGGACTCCAATATCTGGTGCACTCATATTTTAAATTTTTTTTTTGATAATCTTCTATTTTTCCACATGTGTAGAACAAAGATTTTTTTTAGTAAAAAACCTATATTTAATAAAGCTTAAAAAACAAATAGATAATATAATCAAAACATATTAAAATTATATTCATTGGATAGCTCATTTTGAGGGAAACCTCATACTATTTGGGTTTCTGAGATCTCCTCCATTTTCATTCTCAAATCAAGCTTTGAGTGCAAAATTCTAAGCATTTTTTGTGCCTCAGGGGATGAGGGTGAAAATAAGTGGGTTCAGTCAAACAGGTGTTTGGTCGAACATTCTAAAGATGTTTAGTCGAAGCCCTTCTATTAAAAATTAATTTTTAATATTAATATCAATATAAATTATATTCTTTTTAAATTATTACTTGAGAGAGAGATATGGAAGGAGTGGGGGTAGGAGGCAGGGATTAAATTTGATGGCCGTATGAGCATATTTAGAGATTTTTTCCGTAGAATACAATCAAAATTTTAAGAAGATTGGATTAGATAAAAGGAGATATTTTGCATAGACTGTCAAAATTTATATAGAATTATCATGATATATATGTCTGATTTATATATTATTTTACATACACTA
>VDFB02047230.1:525700161-525716147 GCA_007258455.2 Sequoia sempervirens | reverse complement strand
GGGGTTGTACAAGGGTTTAGGGTAGAGGGGAGAGAGGGAGAGGGGGTAGGAGGGAGAGACTTGAGAGAGAGGGGGGGAGTGGGAGAGCTATAAAGGGTAGGGGGTGTACAAGGGCTTAGGTTTTAAGGGTTAAGGGTAGAGGGGAGAGAGGGAGAGGGGGTAGGATGGAGAGACTTGAGAGAGGGGGGAGTCAGAGAGAGATAAAGGGTAGGGTTTAAGGGTTAAGTGTAGAGGAGCTCAAGAGGGAGAGTGGGTAGGAGGGAGAGACTTTCAAGAGAGAGAGAGGGGTAGTGGGAGAGAGATATAGGGTAGGGAGTGTTAGCTCTCAAAAACACAGGTAAAATACCTCAAGAGGTTGCCAAGCTCTTGGTACATTTTAGGGTAACAGACAAGGCCAAATGGTTTAGACCTTCTACTCTTCAGGTGTTGCTAGACCTACGCGGGTATACCTATATGAATTGGGCAGACTTGACTTTTGATCTTCTCTCTTGCAATGATTTGTCCACGATGGCAGATGGAAGTGGACAAATTAAATTAAATTAGGTATAAATTGTATACAATAGTAAAACTAAAAACTAATATGTTTAGTTAACAGATGTAAAAATATGAATGAAACTAAGTAATGAAAGAGAGTAGAGACTAGTGCCTTATTGGGTATGCAGAGTCAAATGAAACCTTAAATGAGCGACTTCTTTCTGGAGGGAATTCAAATTGTTTGGCATATGTTTTGTTTATAACTTGTATAAACATGCAAGACTGTGATTATTAAGTTCTTCTTAGTGATCCAGATGAATTTCCCTAATTACTATGATTAATTAAGAGGATTTAATCCTTCCTTGAAAGAACCGATCAACCAATCACACAGATACAACAAATGTGCACTAATAAACCGAACATAAACTTGTTATGTCAATTTAAATAATCAGACATCATCAATCTTGGAGACAACTTCAATAATACTTTTAATGAGCACAACAAACAATTGACACCAGAAATACGCCAGCAAATTAGATGATTCTCATTGATATCTCCATAATTTCAAAACATGCATCATAGTCTCAAATTTGCAAAAAATGTTGTTCTAGCATATTCTGCTATCTATCTTCTACCCTATTCTACTTATATCTATTTCATTTTTGAAATAGATATTTATACATCGAGAACATGAAAGGATGCATCCTTTCGGAAATTTCATAAGATTACATAACACATGGATTAAAAGATGATTAGGCTCTATTTAGCCACAAATGCATCTTAGTTAGATGATCCAAATCATCCCGGTGCTCATGTGTATCTGCATCTCCAATTGCGTTCCAGAATGAAATCTCCATCTTTATCATCTTTTCATTTTTCTCGCATGCCTCATCCAGTGACATTCCATCAGGAGTGGAAACCCTCAGGATTTTGTGCAACATCAATTCATTCTCACTTTTCCATCTGGAAGCTTCTTTTAGTTTCCCTCTATCATTAGAGAGTGTGGTCGATGTTTTCAGAGCAACATCCATCAATCCTTGCGCATCTCCTTGCAACTCATTATGGAAGTTTTGATGCCTATTTATAAAATTATTAGCATTTTCAATTGCTACACTATTAGCAGCATCTCTCTGGCTCACTTCCTGAAACTTCTCCATAATTCGTTCATTCATCCTTTCATGCTCTTTCAATGCAGCAAGTGTATGGGAATACTTTCCCTAGAGTTTACTTAACCAAGATGCTAAACCATCTTGCCTCTTTTTCATTATTGCCACAACTGCATCATATTTTCCTTGGGAATATGCACTTGATCCCTCCCAATGATCCTTTGACTGAGAACCTTCACCTTGAGTAAGCATCCTAGGTGTTTTCACAGTAACACCAACAAAATCCTTCAATCTGTCATTTTCTCTCAGCATCCTTTCGTTATTTAGCTTGTACATTTCCCTTTCCTTTATCAACATTTTTATCTATGCTTTATTCATTTTTGCAATATTTACTCCAATTTTTGCAGTAGCCACAGGATCAGCCTCTCCAACTTTTAGGTTCATGACATGGCCAATTGCCTTTTCTACATCAATAACTATTGACTTTCGGTGGGGTGGGTACAAGGCCCAAATCATCAATGATCCTTCATCAGTATTGTACTTGGATCCTGTATACACTTCAGTTACTTTTTCTTTGTCAAGCTTGTGTGTAGCATTACTGTCCCTCGAGAAAATATCAAAGAAAAGTGCAGAATTAAGATCAAGCCCTAGAAAGATCATGAAACGAACATTCTCCAACATTTTCCTCCCCTTTTCAGGGGTCATACTTGTCAACTCATCATCCACACACTTTCTCAATTTGTTCAACAATTGTTCTTCATTACCTATAGTGACATCATCAACATTTTCTCTTATTTCCTTTCCCTTCTACTTATACAAAAATTCTTTGAATTATGGGGAATTTATAAACTCGTCATCTGAAACAAATGATCTATATTCAATATGCCTTGCATCTGCTTCATCACTCTCTTCAAAACTTAACTCCCTGGTTGGGAAAACATAATGTTGAGTTCTCAACCTGGACACCTTCTTTGGTTTGCCTTGTGGCCATTATCTTTAGGTGTCTCCTCTTCTCCAGAAGATAATAACTCAACATCCTACAATCCTTGATTATACCTTTCAACCACTATCTCTGCTTCATCTTCATCCAAGTTCTGGATCATATTGTCAAAGGGATAGGGTACATGATGATACCCTCCAAAGTTTATCTTCATTTTAGTAGAATTAACATATCCCTCTAGATCAAAGTTTTTCCTGAGTGGTCCTCTCTTCATGTTATAATGCAACAATTTATCAATGATAAAATTGTATCCTTTCTTAACTAACACAGTGAAATCACCAAAGCACAATGTACTAGGCATAAATCCCTGCTTCCCAAAAGAGCTGAAATTCATCACACTACAGTAATGCATCTATCTGATAATCTCCAGATACACAATCCTGTTTGGGGCTATTTTCGGTAGAATGAAAGGGGCATCTTCAAACCCATAGACTCTGATCATTGTAGCTCCATCCAAACAATACCAATCTACCCAGTTATGATCAATAGGCCCATTGAAATCATTTGGCCAAAGAAATCTCTTTATCTCATCATATAATGAATAATTACAGGGATAATTATACAATTTGTACAATTGAGCTAGTAATGCTTCACCATCTTTACCAATTTGAGAATTCTCACTTCTGGAGGCCATACTCCTAACTCCTATCCAAAATAGAGTACCAGATGCATCAACAATGAATAATTCCTAAGATAAAAAGTAGATGATCCACTCTTTATAGCCATCAGTCCTGAATGAAGCCCCTTAGCAATGTACGAGGCATAGTCAAATGGCCGAGAATTATGATATTGGATATCTACTATGATAATCATGGGCACAATTGACATATATTCTAGGGAATCCACTCTCAATACCTAACAAACTAAAAAATAAGTGTATTTCATATAGGGTTCAAACAAGTCCACATGATAAGGGGGCCCCTCACTTTCCTGTAGAGGATCTGTCTTGCTATCTTGTTTAACTCTGTGAATTGGCAACCTCCAACCCTTATAGATTGTATGGACATTCTTGAGAATTCCTTCTCCAACTCCTCATGTATGATATTCTCATTGCAAAACCCCTCCAACTTGAAAACCTCACCTATTGCCTCCTTTGAAAAATGTATCTGTGGCTTTCTAGATGGGTCACATATAGCTTTTTGCTTCGGGTCATAATGATCAGCCAACAATTTTACTAATTCAGCATTTACAAATACATTAGGGCACACTAGTTTTCCTATGTTGAGTTTCCATGGATTGCATACTAGTTCAAAATGGCTTCTCCGATGATAATGAAAATTAAACAATTAATACCCCCTTATGGTAGTCCAGACGTCTCCTATGAATTTTCATTTATCATCTAGTTTATCAATTTCTACCCTAAGCTGTGCATACCTTCTGGCTTTAGGCCCTAAACCAGGCAACTGATCAATGAGGTCCTATTTTAATCTTCATTTTGTGCCCTGATGTTCTATCTCATTCTTCTGTTTCTTTCCTTTTAGATGATTAGTTTCACCTTGTTTTCTGCTTTTAACTTTTCCATAGCTAGGGGACTCCATTTCCTCAAAATGATTGTAATTAAAACCAGAGGAATTAAGACGTGAAAACTTACTATATTTGCTTGAAGATTTCAAAATGAAAGAATTCCCTAGCTCCGTTCGCTTTGCTGGCTCTTCTGCTATCAATTCGACACTAATGCATTTGATTGAATTTTCCCTGTTATATCCGTCGCACCATTAATGTGTCAGCTGAAGCACAAATGAAAACTTATTTGAAACATACACTGTCGCATCAAATGTCTTGTCGGTGAGAGATTTTTAAATCTAGGGCGATATCTCTTTTTTGCAATGTTCATTAAACCTTTCGCCAAGACATCCTATGGTCTCATCGACATTTGGAATCATACCGATGACTATTGCTTCAGTCTTTCATATTGCTATGACAATTTTGAGTCAGTGAGACGTTTCATAGAGTTCATTATGTCTTACCGATATGCACCCTGTAGTATCTTTCGGGTCGCTGAGACATCATCACACTCTCACCGATGAAACCACACCTCGGCATGACCATAAATTTTCTCACTAATGAAATAAATTCCATCGGCAAGACAATGAATCTTCGAAAAGACTCATACCGATGCCAAATGTCCTGCCGAACCCGTTCCTCTAGATTACTCTATTCGGTGAGACTCTCCCTGAAGTATTCTATCAGTGTAACTTTCAAATTTCAATGAAACTCATACCAATGACCCTTTCTCTTTCCGGTGCATATCTTTATCGGTGTGACATTTGAGTCAGCAAGACTATGTAGCTTCCTCCCGATAGCCTTCTAATGAAACCCCTTTGTGCCTTATCAACAAGACCCGATGCTTTTGGTAAGACATTACTCCGATAATCTTTTGTTTGGCTGATACATCATTCCACGTGCTATTCAGTGAGACATATATGAGTTCATCATGACTCATCCTTATAGAATTATCTTGCTGATATGATTCTTCTATCACTGAAATAAAAGATGTGTCCTGCCGATAATCTGTAGCAAGTATACATTAGTGAAAAAATATCATAGGTCGGGGAGACCCTTATTCTGTCTTATTGATATGGGTAATACAATGAAATATCAAAGACTAGATGAATTCTAATGGATCATATGACAAAATATAAGCAAGACACCATGAGGAAGGAATTTTATTCTTATGATGAGGACTTATTTTGAAAACTCATGAATGCAATTGACTGTGAAATATTCAAAATTTTATAGTTCTAATAGTGGCTCCGTCTGGGGATGAATGATTGTGAGATCATTGCGAGGATCCAGATTTCTGGGTGAATAGACCAAACTCAAGGTGATGGATTATGTGAGCAAGATGGAATAAATGGAAATGAATGTGACCCTACACTACTGTACATTGAAAAAAATTTACTCGAAAGAAGGAAAATCAGGATTGTCCATGTACTGGCAAGTCCTGTTCCTTTTATTTCCTAAACTACTATGCATGGAAGATAGAATTTTGAGAGGATTGTCAAGGATTGTCCATGCACTGGCAACCCTTAATCCTTTGTATTGTTTCAAGAGAAAAAATGCTTCAGAAATTGCCCATGTACAGGAAATTCCTGATCCTCACCAGCCATATTTTGTAGATAGTACGAATCTTCGCCTCTCCTTCCAACAACAACAAAAGGTCCCAGCCACAAAGCTTCAAATTTCCCATGCTTTCCCTTCTCCTGGCACCTTTAATTCCACATCAGTACCAAATCACTTTCTCCAATTTTTCTATCCTTTTCCTTTTTATCAAATAGATACTTCATCTGTGTCTGTAACTCCATGTTTTCATTTTGGGAAACTCTCCTTATTTCATCAAGTTCAACTAGTTGCTCCATTCTTTCCTCCATAGGCTCAAGAATATTCAAATCTTCTTGAAGGACAAACTTGTAGACTGGTAACAAATTCTGTAAAGGCATCCTGGCCTGTGTTCCATACACCAATTTGAATGGGGATTTTCCAATTGTCTTTTAAATAGTGATTCTGTCAGCCCAAATAGCCAATTTCAATTTTGAATCCCAAGCTTTCTTGTTCTAACCTAGCATCCTTCTTATAATCTTCATAAGACTTGTATTGATAGACTCTACTTGGCCATTAGCTTGTGGATGGTAAGGGGATACATAAGAAATGGTAATGCCATATGTGCTACAAAGATTTCCGAATTCATCTAATCTGAAACACATCCCATTGCTAGTGATCAATCTTATTGGTGTACCAAATCTGGTAATGATGTTGTCCATTAGAAAATTTGTCACAACTCTACTTGTAGCTTGTTTAGTTGGGATTGCTTCAACCCATTTGGTAAAATGATCAGTGGCCACCAGTATCCACCTATGTCCACCACTTGATTTTTCTTGTATCTCTCCAATGAAATCAATTCCCCGTTGATGAAAAGGGGCATCAGCCTGCAAGGGTCAAAGTGGCAAAGCTCCCTGATACTTTAGTTTTCTAGAGAATTTCTGGTAGGCCTCACATTTTCTTACATATGTAAAAGAGTCATTAAAAACCTTTGGCCAGTAATAACCTGCCTTAAGAATTTTATATGCAGTTGTCTTTGTTGAGTAATGTCCTCCACAAACCCCTTCATTCATTTCAATTAAGACATGCTTGGCTTGTGATTCATCCAGACACAACAATAGTATACCATCCCTATTCTTCCAAAATAGATCTCCATCCATGAAGACATACTTAGATGCCTGCAACTTCAAAGTTATTTTCTGGCTGTCACTTAATTCCTCTGGACACTTCATGTATTTAAGATAATACATGACATCTACATACCATGGAGTATTCTTAATGCTCGTAATTGCAGTCTCTTCTTCTACATTACAAATTTGATTTGCTTCAATATTTTCTTCTTCCATCAACTTAGCCAAGCCCTGACCTCTTACTAGTTTAGTAATTTGTATCTCCATGTCAAACTCTTGGATTTTGTTAATCCATTTGCATCTTTTTCTTGTTACTTCAGACTATGTCAAAATATCCTTGATAGCTGCATGAGGGACACAAGCAACCACCTTTGCTCCAACAAGATATGGCCTGAAAGCTTTTGTAGCCTTCACTAATGCAAATGCATGTTTTTCCATTATATCATACTTTAACTCAGACCCTTGTAATGACTTACTGAAGAAAGACACAGGCTGTTCATGACCTTCCCCATTTTTTTGTAACATAACAGCAGCAATAGTGTGCATTGAGGCGAATGAAAATATCTGAAAAGGTTTTGCAAAATCCAGAGATTTAAGGACATGAGCTTCCTTGATGGCCCGTTTGATAGATACAAAAGCTTCCAAGGCTTCTGCAGTCCACTCAACCTTTTATCCTTTCTTCAACATTTTTGATATGGGTTTTATGATCTCAACAAAGTTAGAAACAAATCTCCTAACAAAATTAATCTATCCAAAGAATGATTGTACAGCCTTGATAGTTTTAGTGACAGGAATTTTATCAATGGCCTCAATCCTCTCAGGATCTATCTTAATCCCTTCTTTTGAAACAATATGTCCCAAGAGCTTACCTTCTGTGACTGCAAAATGACATTTCTTAGGGTTCAATCTAATACCATACTCTAAGGCTTTAATAAATACCTTTTTGAGATGTTGAACATGATCTTCAGCCTTCTTTGAATAAGCAGTTAGGTCATCTTGATAAACCACCATGATAACATTGATCAAATATGCAAATTCCACATCCATAGCTCTTTGGAAGGTTGCTCCTGCATTGGTGAGACCAAATGGAATTCTCAGATAAACATATGTCCCCCAAGGAGTTGTAAATGTCATCTTATATTGCTCAAATTCTTTGACCTTGACCTAGTTATACCCTGAAAACCCATCCATCATAGATAATAGTTTGCACCCTATTACCTTATGCAATATAGCCTCCATATTGGGTAGAGGATAATTATCTTTGAGGGATGCCATGTTTAGATTTCTGAAATCTACACACAGTCTGATATCTCCATTTTTCTTTCTCATAGGGACCAAGTTTGAGACCCACGTTGAATGCCTGATTGGTTTAATTATTCCCCCATCTCTGAGCTTTGCCAATTCCTCCTGCATCTTAGGCTCCAATGTCAGATTTATGGGTCTTTGATTTTGTCTGAATGGCTTAGCATCTAGCTTCAATGGTATTTTATGCTGAAACAAATCTTCCCTATATGCTTTTAAATCTTCATAAGAGAGAAAACACATTTTTTATATTTTCTCAACAACTCTATCAGCATTCTTCTAATCGTAGGGCTTATTTTCTTCCCTGTGTACACCTTTCTTGGTGCAATTTCAGTTCCCAAGTTAATCTCTTCAATATCTTCCCTTTTAACTGGTTTTTGATTCATGAGAGACTGATCATTTCCATCATACACTCTCTCCAATGCCACTAAGCCTTTAGGAAGTTTATTTGTTTTAAGCTGTAAAATCTCCTTCCCAAATAATGTTTGCTTCCCATCCACTTCCTCAATAAAGGCATTGAAATCAATTTCTTGGGCTTCATATTGGTCTATACAGTGGAGGAATTTCAAAAGGTCAATATCATCATTAAAGACCTGCCAACTATATATGTTATCAGGGACTACAGGCCTTGTCTTGAACTCAATTTGTGATATTCCAACCAATGTAATGTCATCTCTTTTTAGTGCCACATTTGCTAAAAAATCTGCCATTATGTTTTTTGACCTCTCAATCCACTCAATTGAGAATGCATCAAACAACTCAATTGTGTCCCATACATCATTCATGTATTGTTTTAATATTTTATGTTTTGCTGCATATTTGGACTTAACTTGTGAAACAACCAACTCAGAATCCCCTAGAACAGCCAACAACTTGATTTTATGTTTCACAGCTATATTCAAACCTGTTATTAAAGCATCATATTCTGCCACATTGTTTGTACATTCGAATGTTAATAGGAATGAATACTTAAATGTAATACCTTTAGGTGAAAGAAACACAATCCCATCTCCATTACCTTCTTGGTTGCATGCTCCATCAAAATACATTTTCCAAACTTCATTGCAATTTTGTGCCACATGCTTTTCAATTGGATCATTATTGGTTAATTATGGCTGGGTTGGTTCTATCTTAAAACTCCCAAAATTGACATCACAAAAACAATTGATTTGATCCTGTGGTACACAATCAACAACCTGGCTCATCCTAGGCTCTCTGTACAACTTCACTTCCTGACCATTCACTAGAATTGTTGCATAAGATAAATTAAACTGGACCTTTCCACCAACTGCTACTATCCACTGTCTTGATAAAAGCATCCCAAATTGAGGAGGGATGTCAATTACTATTATATCAATATTATATGCCACCTAAGGATAAGCAGCTAACTTGACTTCAACATCTTTCATTATACCCACCATAGGAATAGGTCGGTTATCGATTGCATAGCACTTCCCTCCAGTAGTGTCCACCCACATACCAAGTTGTTTCATAACTCCTACTGGAATAATATTCATGGCAACACCAGAGTCTATCATGCAATTACTCAACAATTTGTTATTTATTAGTAATGTAGTGAAAAAAGGATCAACTGGTGGGGGATTTAACACTGAATTACTAAGGCACACTTCTGGGATATTTACTTTCTCTTGTTGATTAATAATTTTAGTGGCCCTCTTACTTTCAGAATTACCATGTGTTATCAATTGAACTGTACTGTCCCTATATTCCTTAATTTTCATCATCTCAAGTAGTGGCACAAACATTTTTACCTGAGATAAATCCTGAGTGAAGTCAAAAGAAGAACCCTCAGCCTTAATCATTTTCTTTTGTTCTGATGTTTCTCCTTTGTTCTCTTCTTTTTCCTTTTTACTTGGTTGATCAGTCTTTTGTATTTCTTTATGTAATTCCTTTACTTCCTCCTTTTGGATAGGCTTCTATTCGCTTTTATCATTTTGTTTGTTTTTGTTTTCTTCGAAGATCCTTGTGTCACTTTTTGATCCTTCATAAAGATTCCCCTAGGGACACCTTCCTTCAAATTTACTGTCCTATTTCTCAACCAGTACTTACTCTTTGCTTCTTCAATTGTAGCAACAGTTAATCTCTCTATCTCCTCTTTAGTGAGTTTCCTCATGCTGCCCTGAGTAGGCATCTCATCAAAATGTTGCTCTGTATAATCTTCCTCAGAATCAGAAAGGATCTACTATTCAGCCATTGTACTTTTGATTTGAAACATCATACTCATAACCTTCATCCTCTGAAGATGAGTACCTTTCCTCTACATGGTGAAAAGTATATGAAGTCAAATACACTATGTGATCTTCTCCATTGTTTCCCATCAACACTCCTTCCTCTTGCATTCTTTGGGAAACAACACAATAATCTGGGGAATGTGGCTTATTACAAACTTCAAAAAAATAATTGTTATTTACCATATAGGTTCCCTTCTTCCTTAATGGACCAGGAGTCTCTTTGTTTCTAGGCCTTTCTGTTATAGGTTTCCCATCTTTCCAGTTTGTGTTATAGGGCATGTCATGTAACCTAGGCCTTTCATTTCTATATGTGTTCTCCTGTTTGTATTGATAATTATTGGTTTGTTAAGGATCCCTATGATTGTCTCTTTTATCAATTATCCCAACAACCCTTCTGTTATTTTCAATTGTTAATGTTGTCTTCTGGGCCTTAGCCAATTCTCTTGGGAATCTATTTCTTAGGTCATACCCTGTTTTAGGATCGAACACATTCAAATAAACACTCAATGCCATAGAGTCTGGAAATTTTGATCCGTGAGGTATCTTATTCTCCAGTTTATTGAATCTTTGGTTGAAATCATAAATTAAATCATTCTAATATTTTTGAATTTGCATCAATTCATGAAGAGCAACATCAGGTGCACTTTGATTCCCATATTGCTCAAGGAATCGGTCCTGAAATATTTGGAGAGAATCAATAGAGGTTGTGGTTAGGCTGTTGAACAAATCTCTAGCTTCTTCAATAAGCAACGTCATGAATAGCCTCATATGTAAATATTCATAAGGTACATCCAAATCTTGAATGAATGCATTGAAACTCCTTAAATGATCTTCAGCAGAAATTGCACTACTCCTTGTAAACTTAGGCACCAGAACTCTCAAACTGCCATCCATGGGGTAAGGGTATAATTGAAATCATGCTAAATCAAACTATCTAATCATTGTCGTATACTGGTGAGGGGGAGGGTTAGGTGGATATTGATACATTGGGTTATTATATTATGTATTATGATGTGGCATATAATGTTGACCATGAGGTGGCTGAACATTTGTATATTGTGTGGGTATATGGGGTGGATGATTTGGCTGTCTGTATTAATTCCCTACTTGATGGTGAGGGACCCTTGGTGGATTAGAAGGCCTTGCACCATGATTACCCTACTTATGAGGTGGTACATACTTTTGGGGGCAACCAGTTGTTTGAGTAATGTTCTGAGTTTTCTGCAATTTGAATTCTCTCATTGCTTGTATCATCTGGGCCTTCTCCTGTTCTTCTCTTTCTTTTCTTTGAGATTCAAACTGTGCTTTAACTTCGTCATAGGTTAAAGATTCGTAATTCTCTTCAGGAGTTTCATGATCCATAGGTTCCTTCTCATTGGACTCATTTTGATTACCCTCCATTCCTTCATCATATTTGTGTTGACATCTGAATCGTTCAACTTCAAATTTAGCATGCCACTCTGCCTATTTTTGAGGATCGTAAAAAGGATTTCTTTGATGTTCTGGGGTACAAGGCTTTGCACTTGAATTATCTCTCCATGCATCATAACGGTCATATGTTTCACCATGTGGTATTGATGATTTGTCTTTGTTAGGTTAGCAGGATGTAAAAATATCAATGAGCTAAGTAATGAAAAGACCGAGAGACTAGTGCCTTATTGGGTATCTTGAGAGTCAAAATGAAACTTTAAATAGAGTGACTTCTTTTGGAGGGCATTCAAATTGTTTGGCATATGTTTTGTTTATAACTTGGCAAAGAAACATGCAAAGTATTTGTGATTATTAAGTTTTCTTCTTGATCTAGATGGATTTCCACGATTACTATATGATGATTGATTAAGAGAGTTTAATCCTTCCTTGAAAGAATCGATCAACCAATCCACCTGAGATACAACAAATGTGCAGCGATAAATCGAACATAAACATTTATGTCAATTTAAATAATCCGGATAGCATCAATCTTGGAGGCAACGTTAATACTTTTTAATCGCAACAGACAATTGACACTAGAAATATGCCAACATATTAAACGATTCTCATTGATATCTCCATAATTTCAAAACATGCATCATAGTCTCATATTTGTGAAACATTGTGTTCTACTGTATTCTGCTATCTATCTTTTATCCTATTCTATCTATGTCTATTTCGTTTCTAAAATAGATATTTATACATCGGATACACGAAAGGACGCGTCCTTTCAGAAATTTCATAAGTTTACATAACAAAAAGATTAAAGGATGATTAATCTCTATTTAGCCACAAATGAATCTTAGTTAGATGATCCAAATAATCTCAACGCTCATGTGTATCTAAATCTCCAATTGCGTTCCACATTGAAATCTCCATCTTTATCATCTCTTCGTTCTGCTCGCATGCCTCATCCAGTGTCGTTCCTTCAGCAGTGGCAACCCTCAGGATTTCACGCAGCATCAATTCATTCTCAATTTTCCATTTTGTAGCTTCTTTTAATTTCCCTCTATCATCAAAAAGTGCAGTTGATGTGTTCATAGCAGCATCAATCAATCCCTATGCATCTCCCTGCAACTCATCATGGAAGTTTTGATGCCGATTTATAAAATGATTAGCATTTTCAATTGCTACACTATTAGCAGCATCTCTTTGGATCACTTCCTGGAACTTCTCCATAATTTGTTCATTCATCCTTTCATGCTCTTTCAATGCAGCAAGTGTATGAGAGTACTTTCCCCAAAGCTTACTTAACCAAGATGCTAAACCATCCTGCCTCTTCTTGATTATTGCCACAACTGCATCATATTTTCCTTGGGAATATGCACTTGATCCTTCCCAATGATCCTTTGACTGAGAACTTTCACCTTGAGTAAGCATCCTGGGTGTCTTCATAGTAACACCAACTAAATCCTTTAATCTATCATTTTCTCTCAGCATCCTTTCATTATTTAGTTTGTACATTTCCCTTTCTTTTATCAACATCTGAATCTACACTTTATTTAGTTTTTCAATATTTACTCCAATTTCTGCAGTAGCCATAGGATTAGCCTCTCCAACCTTTAGGTTCATGACGCAGGCCCTTTTCATTATCAATGACCTCTTGACTTTTGTGGGGTGGGTAGAAGGCCCAAATCATTAGTATTGTACTTGGATCCTGCATACACTCCTGTTACTTTTTCTTTGTCAAGCTTGTGTGTTGCTTTACTGTCCCTCAAGAAACTATCAAAGAAAAGTGCAGAATTAAGATCAAGCCCTAGAAAGATCATGACACTAGAATTATCCAACATTTTCCTCCCCTTTTCAGGGGTCATACCTATCAACTCATCATCCACACACTTTCTCAATTCGTTCAGCATTTGTTCTTCATTTCTTGTAGTGACATCATCAAAATTTTCTCTAATTTCCTTTCCCTTCTGCTTATACAAAAATGCTTTGAATTATGGGGAATTTATTAACTCATCGTCTGAAACAAATGATCTATATTCAATATGCATTGCATCTGCTTCACCACTCTCTTCAACGCTCAACTCCCTGGTTGGACAAACATAATGTTGAGTTCTCAACTTGGACACCTTCTTTGGTTTTCCTTGTGGCACATTATCTTTAGGTGTCTCCTCTTCTCCATAAGATAATAACTCAAAATCTTGTAATCCTTGATTATACCATTCAACCACTATCTCTGCTTCATCTTCATCCAAGTTATGGATCATATAATCAAAGGGATAGGATACATGCTAATACCCTCCAAATTTTATCTTCATTTTAGCAGAATTAACATACCCCTCTGGATCAAAGTTTTTCCTAAGTGGTCCTCTCTTCATGTTATAATGCAACAAATTATCATGGATCAAATTGTATCCTTCCTTAGCCAACATAGTGAAATCACCAAAGCATAATGTACTAGGCATAAATGCCTGCGTCCCAAAAGAGCTAAAATTCATCACACTGCAATAATCTATCTGACAATCTCTAGATATGAAATGTTGTTTGGGACTATTTTTGACGGAATGAAAGGGGCATCTTCAAACCCATAGACTCTGATCATTGTAGCTCCATCCAAACAATACCAATCTCCCCAGTTATGATCAATTGGCCCATTGAAATCATTTGGCCGAAGAAATCTCTTTATCTCATCAGAAAATGAATAATTATAGGGATAATTATACAATCCGTATAATGTTTTCACAAAATATTCCTCAAAATGAATAAAACTAGCATTAGCAAACCTGCTATCCCAAATAGCAGTCCACAATCGAACTAGTAATGCTTCACCATCTTTACCAATTTGAGAAATTCTCACTTCTGGAGGCCATACTCCTAACTCCTATCCAAAATAGAGTACTAGATACATCAACAATGAATAATTCTTGAGATAAAAAGTAGATGATCCACACTTTATAGCCATCAGTCCTGAATCAATCCCCTTAACAATGTACGAGGCATAGTCAAATGGTTGAGAATTATGATACTAGATATCTGTTGTGATAATCATGGGCACAATTGACATATATTCTGGGGCATCCACTCCCAATACCTGACACACTAAAAAATAAGTGTATTTCATATAGGTTTCAAACAAGTCCACATGATAAGGGGGCCCCTCACTTTCTTGCAAAGGACCTAGCTTGTTGTCTTGTTTAACTCTATGAATTGGCAACCTCCAACCCTTATAGATTGTATCCTTTCTCGAGAATTCCTTCTCCAACTCCTCGTGTATGATCTCCTCATTGCAAAACCCCTCCAACTTGCAAACCTCACCTATTGCCTCCTTTGAAAAATGTATATGTGGCTTTCCAAATGGGTCACATATAGCTTTGTGCTTGGGGTCATAGTGATCATCCAACAATTTTACTAATTCAGCATTTACAAATACATTAGGGTACACTAGTTTTCCTATGTTGAGTTTCCATGGATTGCATACTGGTTCAAAATGGCTTCTCCAATGATAATTAAAATTAAACAATTCATACCCCCTTATGGTAGTCCAGACGTCTCCTATGAATTTGCATTTATCATCTAGTTTATCAATTTCTACCCTAAGTTGTGTAGACCTTCTGGCTTTAGGCCCTGAACCAGGAAACTGATCAATGAGGTCCTGGTTTAATCTTCGTTCTGTGCCCTCATGTTCTATCTCAATTTTTTGTTTCTTTCCTTTTGGCTGACTACTTTCACCATTTTTGCTTTTAACTTTTTCTAGAGCTAGGGACTCCATTTCACTCAAAATGACTATAATAATTAAAACCGAGGAGGGATTAAAGTGAAAAATTACTATATTTTCTTGAAGATTTCAAAATTAAGAATACTTACGGATCCATTAAACTTTGCTAGCTCTTACGCTATGGAGTTCGTCTTGATGCATTTGATTAAACTTTCCTTGTTATATCCCATCGCACAATTAATGTGGTGAAGAATGAATAAAGGAAGTTATTTGAGCTTTAGAAATGTGCATCAAGTGTCTTGTTAGTGAAAATTTCAAAATTTGGGGTGATATCCCTTTGCAACATTCATTAGACCTTTAAGCTAAAACATCTTGTAGCGAGTATCCGTATTCTATTGGTGTAACTTTCAAATTTCAGTGAAACTCATACCGATGACCCTTTCTCTTGCTGATGCATATCTTTATCGGTGTGAAATTTGAGTCAGCAAGACTACGTGACTTCCTCCCGATAGCCTTTTGATGAAACCCCTTTGCGCCTTATCGACAAGACCC
>VDFB02047230.1:525649568-525700141 GCA_007258455.2 Sequoia sempervirens | reverse complement strand
ACAATGAGATTGAATCTTGGCCATTCATTTTACTTTTTGGACACTATAAATAGGGGATCTCCTCTCATTTTCAAGAGAGATAAGAGTTGTTGTAAAGACATGCTGCTGAAATTCTAATAAAAATTCATTGCTTTTGGGTGGATTCTTGGATTTCATTTCATGTTTCATGATTCTTCTCCTCATAGTTAATATATTTGAGTAGATTTACTTTTCTATTCTATGATTTTTACATGCTTTTGGTAGATTAGTTAATGTTGTTCATTGATGCTAAAGAATTTTGTTGTGTTGATGCCCTTCCTTGTTCATGCTTTTTTTGTTTATTGATGATAAATAGCAGTGCAAAGCTAGTATGAACATGAATTGAATGCTTCACTTAAATTCTATCTTTTATTCATGCTTTATGGTGAATGAATGGTTGAAATCTATAGACCTTAGAAGATAGCACTAGTTTCATGAGACTATTTGCTGATTTGGCTAAGTGGAACTTTGTTTCAGGAAGGTTGTCCACTATAGCATCCTCCATTATCATTGTTCATCAGTATTTTTGGTTCTAGGAACTTACTCTCTTCCCTTCCCTTTTGACCTTTTCTTTAAATAGTAATTTAGACAAGTTCAAGCATCATTGCACATTGTAAAGCCAAATCTAATGATAAAAGTGGAGTTTCAGACTATTGTTCTAAACTTGCAGCAATAGAACAACATTCCAAAATTTCATAAACTCTATTTAAACGAAACAATTCCTTCCAACTTAACATACGTAAGGTGACCTTGTGTTACCATCAAAACACATCAACCCACTGAGATATTCCAAGCTTGTCATGACTTGACTCCTGAATCCTTGGGATAGTTTTATACAAATTAATTGTAGAAGACTATCTTTCAAGAGAGATGATGAACTTGTGCATTACCTATGTTGAGAAAGTGCAAAAACACCCATCAACAGTGTTCACCTTGTCATAGACCCCATGCCCCTAAACATTGTGCAATGGCTCAATTTTTCCAAGAAGATGAATGGTAACAAGAACATGATAGAGATGGTAACACCATGAATATGTTAAGATGGAGGTCCCATCAAACCAGTGATGGATACTCATCCTCTGAGGATGGTTGTGAATATGATGTCAACAATTAGAAGTACAATGTTAATATGGAGTAGGAAGTGTACTGTAACTTAGAAGAAAATAAAGAAGAAGTAGCTATGCATATAATACAACACCATAGTTTCAATTGAGAAAACCAAGAAAAGAGGAGAAGAGGTCCATCACAACAAAAAATTTGGATAATGCAAAGAAGAATAGATATAACCTAAGAAATAGGCCTACAAATGAGGACCAAGGAACACCTAGAGGCATGTTTATAAAGGAATAGAAAAATAAAGGGAACGTCTCACTCATTCAAAATAAGGGTGAAGCAAAGAGGCCTCAAAATATTGCTAAAAAGGAGGCCACAAACGTTGAGTCTGAGAAGAAACTAGATAATGACAAAGTGCAAACTAAAGGTTAAAGGGGTGCTAAGATAGAGAAGATTGAACAAGGGTTAATTTCCCCTTCATTTGACATTGATCAAACACTAACTCAGATAAAACTAATAGTTCCCTTGATGGAGATGATGAAAATTGATTAGTATAGGGACGCAACCCTCAAATTCATTACCAATACATCTCATAAGAAAAAGGATCAGAAGAAAGAGGTTAATATTGTCGAGCAGGAAGATATAAAGGAACCAGAGGTCTATTTGGGAGACACCCTTACAAAGAATCCCTCTCAGATAGACCCATTTTATACCACATTGGTGATCAGTAACAAGATGGTGAAAAATTGCATGATTGACTCTGGGGCAACAATCAATATCATGCCTTTGGCTATTATGAAGGAATTTAGGATTATGGGTGAACACCACCTATGAGAAGTGCTATGCCATGGATAATAGATCAGCCCCAATAGTTGGAGTGATATGGGATGTAGAATTAAAATTGGCATCATACCTTGAGGCAACATATAGAACAAACATTATTGTGATAGACACTCCCCCTTACTATGAGATGCTATTATCTAGGCAATGGACTACAACAGTAGGTGGAAATGTCCAACTAGATTTGTCTTATGCCACAATACCTGTGAATGGAAGGGAAGTCAAGTTGTATAGGGAACTTAGATTAGAGCATGTCATTGAGCTCTTTGACCCTAACCAAATGAATTGCTTATGTTATGTGGACCTTCGAAGTTGAATTGAACATTCAAACCTTGATTTCTTGAACATAGACCCAATTGCTAGAGATGTTTCACAAAATGAACATGGAATATGGCAGATGTATTTTGATGGAGCTTGTAGTAAAGAGGTGAATGGAGCTGGAATTGTTTTCATTTCACCAAATGGTACAACATTTAAATATGCATTTTTGTTGACATTTGAATGCACAAATAATATAGAAGAGTATGAGGCATTTTGTTAGGTCTAAACATTGCCACAAAGCATGGGATCAAAGTGTTGACTATTTTTGGGGATTTAGAATTAGTTGTTTCACAAGTAAGATCAAAGTATTCCACAAAAGCAAGAGATTGAAGCAATATAGAAATGTAGTGGGTGGAAAAATCAAAAAACTTGATGGCTGAATTTTAGCAAATGTGGCCTTGAAAAGAGATGGCATAACTCTAGTAGTTATGTTACAAGTGGAATTCAAGATTAGGCCTGCAATTCCTGATAATAGTTACAGTTGGCAGGTCTTCAATGATGACACAAACCTAATTAAGTTTTGTATACACCTAAAAATGGTCACATCTCAATAGTCTGGTAATTAATTAAATATTTTTAATATTTAATTAAATCTCTGAATTCAATTTACGTATAGATAAATCTAAATAATTTATTTATATTGTTCATTCTTTCATTTCGATTAAATAAATAAGTTTATTTAATCACTTTTCTTATCCATTTCTTAATTAATTAAATAAACATTATGATTTATTTATATTAATTGTCATATAATCTTGGCTTAAATATTTTATTCAAATAAAGATTAAATATTCTTCTTTTCTAAACATTTCATTCACAATTAAATATTCCAAATATTTAATTAATTCTTCTAAAGCCTATTTGCAATTAAATATTTCAAATATTTAATTAAGCCTTCTATAGTCCTAAAATCAAATATTTTAAAAATATTTTAAGTCCTCAAACTCACACAAAATTAAATAAATTTATTTATTTAATATTGGATTATCAACAACAACCGTGAAACAACTTCAAAACATAAAATTAACAAATTTCTCTATTTCTGAGCAAAGTTGTTCTTGTTGGTTGAAGACAAACCTCCATTCTTCTCTCCAACCTCTCAACATATTCCATCTTCTTCTCAACCTCTCCATCTCTCACCATTCAAAATTACTAGATAATCTCACAACCATTGATCTTTGCTAGCCAGGCTCTTGCCTATAAAAATCTATAAAAGGGACTGTTGGGTCTCTAAAAAATATATAGAAGCTTGCATACAGGAAAACTATAGTCAATCAACCTTCTAGCATCCATAGCCTTTAGAATCATAGCATAGCATAGCTTAGCATATTAGCAATCCATATCATGGCCTATCATCCTCATATTATAACTTCAATAGCATCCATAATCCACAGCCCCTGTGCATAATCTACAGCCTGTGCATATCCATATATCAACATTTCACTCCACTAGCATATAGGATAGAGAAGTACTCTCCCTTTGCATACTCATTCTGTAGGTTGCCATTCTGAGAAGCTTTGCTTACACAATCTGAGAGCAGTAGCTTCAAGCAAATCACTGGAGATAGAGGACAATGGAACGATTCTGAAGAAACTCTGTTTGATTTCTTTGATTTCATTTTATTTAGCTTTCTTTAGTTTAATGTTGCATTGGTGTGTTTTTGTTATCTTATTTTGATACTAACATTTCCCACACACATTTTTGGCACCCACCATGGGACTCTTGCCCCAATTTTAACATTTTTTCGTAGATTTTTCTGACAAGCTATGACTAAAAGAGCATATTAGCGCATCAAACACACTTCAGCGTAGATTACACCCAGTTTAGCGCTCTTTAACTCCATTACAGCACCCTTTAAGCATTCTACAACGCTCTCTACTGATCCTGCAATGCCCATTAATGATCCTATAGCGCCCATTACTGATCCTGCAGTGCCCATTACTAATCCTACAAAGCCCATTAATGATCCTGTAGCGCCCATTAATGATCCTGTAGCGCCCTTTACTGATTTTGTAGTGCTATTTACTATTTTCATAGAGCATTTTTGTTTTAGCGCTCTTGATGTCTGTTTTAGTGCATTTCTTTATTTTAGCATAGAATTTGTAAGTTTGCAACTGTAATCTGTGACTTAAGTAGGATTTGACTGGATTCGACGCAACCGTAGCCAGTAAAAGCTTTAACAAATGAATCAATCCTAGGATAGTCACTTAATTCAAAAATGAATCAATCCTAGGATAGACATGGATTTTAAAATGAATCAATCTAGGATAGTCACCACACAATGATCTTGCAATTAAAATTGAACAATTTGTTTTGTGAAGCAATATCTTCACTTAGATTAGATCATTATGATTTGGGTTTTAAAAAGAACATTTGTTTGCTTTGTCTGTGGCAATAGGTCTATGCTCTCCCCTTAACTGGGTCATCAAAATACCAGACTTTCCTTTTCAATTTCATGCAAATTTACTGTTTTAATTACATCCTTTAGAAGGCATACCATAGTGGGAAAAAGTACTCACCCTACGGGAATGACCTAAGTGGGAACAACTAAAGCCAAGTTTTCCAACCCACTTTAATCAAATGTGGATGGTTGATGAAAATCCCATTCGATGGTAGTGTGCATTGATAACCATCCCCCTCTCGAGGGAGTCCATCATTTGCTGCACCGAACGAAAACCCTTACTACGAACTTAGTGTAGTATCTAGCCGAAGTCAGTTTTTGAACATCATAATAATCACAGTGTAGGGGAGGGAAGAATCTACCCCCAAGATACTCACCATATAACTGCCAAGGACTGTTTGCTCAGGGGATTTGGTATCCACTTTTGTCACTCTGAGTATGCGCCTAAAAAAGAAAAAAACACAGGCGCCCCTTCGGGGGTGACACGGTTGTGTGAGTTGACGCAGTTCTAAGATGTAGGCTGTTGATTATTATGGTGACCTACCTGAGTACTAAGAGTGAGTCTGCTTGAACTATCTGTCATGTGTAAAACCTGTGAAAACAATTTTTGAAAAACATTTTGATCATACACTTAATGTTTAGTTTAGTACTTAAAAAAAACTATTCTACAACTTGTTTGATGTGTTTTCAAAAAATTAATTCAGTAAAGATCATCCAAAACTCACAATTACATTGATTACTCTCATGTTAAGAGATTGGAAATCCACAACCTTTCTTAAGAAATCCATTCTCAAATGAATCAAAAAGCCAAAGAAACCACTTAGCTACAAGAAACTATTGAAGAAAAGACAATTCTTGTACCAAATTCGAAAGGTTTTACTTAAACATAGAACCTTTATCCATCGATATCATGACTGTGTTAGAGGTTTCACTGATGATTATAATGTAGAACCATTATACTCACGAGATTTCTTTCAAAGAAGAGCCCTTTCTCAAAGGCACAACCACAGTCAGCGTATTCATTCTTCTTATATTCCCCAACCTACAATTGAATATTCTACTCATCCAAATCAATTTCTACAATAGAGAACTCAATCACATTAGGCATCTATCACAAATCCATCTTTTTACGAAGCTACGATCAAACTTCATAAAGTGCAAAATCATTTTTTTTTCTTGATCTTTTGCTTAGATTCCCGCCAACAGGATTTTCATCCTTTCAATCAGGGAAAACATGAGCTAAGGACTAGAAATATTTCAATTCATAGAATCTTCATTCTATCTTGGCTTTCATATCCATCAAAAAATGCACTATTTCATTCTTTTGATCAAAAGTTAGTAGAATTTGGGGCAAAGCTTATGCCTATTGTCACGAGATCTCGAAAGCACATAGAAAAACATGAAAGAGAAAGTACCACAAGAAAAATGGGTGACAATAGTGAGAAGGAAGATAATCCATTTCATATTAAAGAGATAACAGAAGAAAAACTTCAAGAAGCAGAGCAGGATCCTCAATTCCATACTTTTATGGAAAGGATTTTAGAACGAAACAAAGAAAGATATTTTCTCTCATTAGCTAATCAAGGAGCTAAGTTACCTTCTGATTTTGATATAGAAGGGATTAAAGAGAATCCTAAAACTCCTCCTAATGATTTTAGTGCCTTTACTCAATAGATAAAAGAATTACAAGGGAAAATAAAGGAAATGCAAGGGGGTGCAACAAAGAAGTATGTTTTGGATGACATATCTCCTTATCCATTTGATAGGAGTCTTCAAATGATCCCTTTTCCAAAACATTGTGAAATCCCTAAATTTGATGGGTACAATGGAAAAACTGACCCCATTGAACATGTGAGGGATTTCTGAAATATGAGTCTAGAATTCGCTTATGAAGATACCTACTTAATGCGACTGTTTCCACGAAGTTTGGGTGGACAATCCATGGAGTGGCTTTCCAAGATCACTCCCCCCATCAAAACCTTTGAGGAGTTAATAAATCATTTTATATCACAATACGCCTACAACATCCAACACCAGATAACCATGCTTGATCTTTGTAAAGTGAAACAAAAATAGGGGAATCTTTCACTACATTTTTGCAAAGATGGAGAAGATTGTTTGCATGATATTCCCATCCTATTCCTGAAAAGGAAAATATGGATATCTTCATCAATAGCCTATATCAAGAATTAAGCTACATGCTTAATCTTCATTGTCCTCATAACTTTGAAAAATTGATTTAAAACGCAATTACCATCGAACGGCCCTTAGTCAAAAGATGAGTGATAAAACTTGATAATCCAAGTTCATCCAACCATAACAACAATGATAAAACAAGGCTTTGGAATAGAAATAAAAATGTCGTCAATGATGGTATAGTGGATGCAAACAATCTACGAACAAGACCATCTATCTTCAACCTATCGAGTGCTCCACGAAACAACCAACAAGGAAATACCAACCAACAAGGAAACAAAAATCAACAAGGACAAAAATCCAATCAAGAAAGTATGACCAATCAAAACAACAAGGATAATCATGGTAATTTCAATAACAATCTTGGCAATACCCAAACATCAAATCTACCAAGACCTCCATTCTTTTCCAATCGATGGAATTTTACCACTTTGGGTCAATCTCTTGAGTCTAATCTCAAGGAACTTCTCAATAGTAAGGTTATCACCTTACCACCATAAAGAGATTATGAGCCACGAGTCAAACCACCATGGAATGACTCATATTATTGCAATTATCATCAATGTAAAGGTCATAGAACAAATAACTATCAAGCCTTGTGAAATCTAGTACAAGATTTAATTGACAATGGCACCATCACAATTGAAGGACATCATACGAACGATGATCATCAAGCATTCAAAGATCCTTTACCAAACTATCAAAAGGGGGCAACATCATATACCAAAGCAAAAAGAATAAATAAAAGACAACATAATCCGCCACATCTATGCAGATGATCAATGGGTTAATGTTATTAAAATCAAGGAAAAACAAGAATATCAACAGGTTAATGTGACTACTAGAGGACAAGAAAAAGTTATCCTAAAAGGAAGTTCATCTAAGGTAGCTATTCCTCCTCCAAGTCATTATAATCTAGTTGATCAATTGAGAAAAACATTAGCTCAAATTTCCATCCTTGAACTTCTCAAAATATCTCCCGTACACAAGAATATTTTAGAAGAAGCTCTTGTAAACACAACTGTAGACACTGATCTAGATGTAAACAAATTTCAAGCCGTGGTGGGATATTTTTCTTCCCCAACTTGTCTTTCATTCTCCGGAAAAGATGACGCCTCCATGACACATCTGCATAATTCATCACTTTATCTTGAAGTCATGATCCATAAACACCAAATCAGACGTGTCTTGATAGATCGAGGAGTCGATTTAAACATTTGTACCTTAAAGCTAATACATTCCTTAGGAATATCAAAAAATTCCATTGATCCACGAAGAAAAATAACTATCAAGGCATATGATGATGAAGAAAGAGCTTCTAAAGGACTAATAATGCTACCTATCAGAGTGGGACCTGTTGTGAAAAATACCTTTTGTCAGGTTCTAGATTGTGATCTTTCCTATAACATACTTTTGGGTCGTCCATGGATTCATGATATGCAAGTGGTACCATCAACGTACCATCAATGCCTCAAGTTTCCATATGATGGATAGGAAATAACTATACAAGCTGATTACAATTGCACCCAAACTTGTTCAAATCTTCAAGCAACTCAAGACGCCTTTGTGCCGCACAATAGGGAGGCTCTTACTGCCTCTTCTTCCAATATACAAGGTCAGTTGCAAAAATTGACAAAGAATCTTGACACCAAGCTACATTTAAAAGACAACGAAGTAGCCGAATATTCGTTATCCCTTTCTAGATTACCTCCTTCTCCGAGGTCATATGGTCAGCCAACCCTATGAAATCAAAAGATCGCAACAACCTCTACATCCCAAGCTTCTGTACCAATCACAAAGTTTGATGGACAATTCATTAAAGCTAACACCACCAAGGAAGAAGCCGAAGATAGGGACATTCTAAACTAGCTATACAAAGATGAAGATGAATCTCTCTTGCACATCAAGTTACCTACCGAACAATATGCTAAAGGGTATACCATCATGCAAAGAATGGGCTATGAAGGAAATGGTCCTATAGGAAAAAGAAAAGAAGGAATCATTGAGCCAATTCAACCTATTTCAATACATCCAAAAGATAAAACAGGACTTGGATATGGTAAGGAAACAGAAGAGTCAACTTCACAGCAAGCACAACAAACTCATGAAAGAGAATCAATTTCAGATAAACCCCATGAAGATGTCACTCTACAAAAAATTTATGGATCAGTTTTCCAATTGCAGAATAGTTCAGACACTAATTCCAATGAATACGAATGGGATGATGTCTCTGATGATACATTCTTAACAGAGAAAAGGGTGGATGTCATACACAAATTCGCACCCATGTTCTTACAAGGGGAGGGCTCAAGGCCCCCACTTGATTATGTTTTACAAAGCGATCATGACTCAAGTGAGGACGATTCAGATTTTAATGAGATTGATAATCGACAGGAGAATACCATCATAGACCTTGTCCATCATGAAAATGACAAATATGACCGCTCAAGACCTTACCCAAACTAATGATCCCATCCCTTTAGTCTATATAGAACTTATTGATTGGGACAACGATGCACCTATCCATATCCCTACATTCCATGATGATGAGGATATTGCAAATTCCCTTTGTTCATCTAATCAAGAAAACAATTGTTCCATCAAAGAATCTCATACTCAAGATTTTGATAGGGAGGGTGTCAAGTATCTTAGCTACAAAATAAATGAAATAAAAGATGGATCTATCGGTGAAAACTGAAAAATGGCAGTGGTAGATCACAACAAGAGAAAAATAAAGAGCAAATCCGATGGTGAAAACCTTTTTGAGGAACTCAAGGATGAGAAACTTGACACTCTTCCCAAACATTATCAAGAAAGATCTTCTATTTTGATTGATCCCACATAATCAATCAACATAAGTACAGTAGGGTAGCCAAAAATCTTGCAACTTGCAGCATCATTAACAGTGGAAAAAGTACTGAAATTCATAGAGTTCTTGAAGGAGAATCAAATCAATTTTGCTTGGTCATATGCCGATATGCCAGGGTTAGATCCTAATCTGATAATGCATCATTTATCTATAAACATAGGGGCAAAACCTGTGAAGCAAAAACTCAAAAAAATGCATCAACATGTTGCATTATTGGTTAAAGAAGAGTTAAAGAAGCTTTTAGATGTTGGATTCATTTGGTCTATTGACTATGCAGAATGGATCTCCAATATCATCCATGTTTCAAAGTCAGATGGAAGGATTAGAATTTGTACAGATTTCAGAGATTTGAACAAAGCATGTCCCAAAGATGACTTCCCTTTGGCAAACATAGATATGACTTTTGATTTAACTGATGGCCATGCAATGTATTCATTAATGGATGGATTTTTAGGATATAACCAGATAAAGATTGCACTAGAGGATCAAGATAAAACAATGTTTGTGTGCCCCTGGGGTACCTATTGTTGGAATGTCATGCCATTTGGGCTTAAGAATGCAGGAGCGACTTATCAAAGAGCAATGACAACCATTTTCCATGACAAGATGCACACCTTCATGGAAGACTATGTCGATAATCTCCTTGCCAAATCTAACACAAGAGAAGGACATCTAGAAATCTTGTCAAAGATCTTTATCAGAATGGAGAAGTTCAATGTTCAACTCAATCCAAAGAAATGTGTCTTCGACATTAAATCTAGAAAACTCCTGGGATACATTATTTCAAAAAGGGGCATAGAGGTTGATCCAGGAAAGTACAAGCTATATTGGACATGCCACCACCACGAAATATCAGTTAGCTCTTATCACTGCAAGGACGACTACAATCCATTAGGAGGTTTATAACTCAACTAGAAAACAAAATTTTACCATTTACACATCTATTGCATAAAAATGTCCCATTCAAATGAGAGGAAAAGTGTGAAGCAACATTTAATCAGATCAAGCAACATCTCATGAATACACTAGTCCTAATTCTGTCAATTCCAGGAAAGTTGTTCATAATATATATTTCAGCAACAAAAGTATCTTTGGGAGTGTTACTACCACAAGAGGATTCTATAGGCAAAGAAAGAGCCATATACTATATCAGCAGAACTTTAACAAATCATGAACTAAACTACACTTTCATTGAAAAAGCTTTCCTAGCAGTAGTGGTTGCTTCTCAAAAGTTGTGCCACTATATGTTGGCTCATACAGTTAAGTTGATAACCAAAATCGATCCACTAAAATACCTCTTAAGCAAAGCTACCTTAATAGGAAGACTTGCAAAATGGGTAATGATCTTAAGTGAGTTTGACATTCACTATGTAGATCGAAGAGCTATAAAAGGACAGGTCATAGTAGATCAGTTGGCCGAAGCACCTTTACAAGAAGAAAACCCAATGCACTTGAATTCACTAATGCAGACGTCTTCACAACAACAATTAAGAAATCATGGACATTGTACTTTGATAGATCTTACACGCAACATGGCTCAAGGGAAGGGATTCTTTTTGTCACACTTGATGGACATACCATTCCAAAATCATATTGGTTGATATTTCCCTACACAAATAACATAGCTGAGTATGACGCATTGCTCACAGGAATGAAGATAGCATTGGAATGGCGGATTACAGAGTTGCAAGTCTACGGTGATTCACAACTTGTCATTAATCAAATCAACGATGATTATCAGACTAAAGATGATAAGTTGCTACCTTACAAGAACATGGTGGATGATTTTAAAAAGTATTTTGTGGCAATCAAGTTTTCACAAATCCTAAGGATTGATAATAAAGTTGTAGATGCAATGGCTAAAATTGCTTCCTTGTTACAATTATCAGAAAATAAAAAATGGTATGAATTCTTGGTGGAACAATTGTTTTCTCCCACCTATGATAATCCAGAGACCCAAGCTATATGCCATTTAACCGGTTCTAATTCACCTTTATATGGCAAGATTTATACCTACCTGAAAAATAACATCTTACCTCCAAACTTATCCTGAAACCAAATAAGGAATTTCATACGCAAATCATCCCGTTATACCTTGATCGCCGATATCCTTTACCGACATGGTCTTGATGGTACACTCCTTTGATGTCTTGAACGTGACGAATCTGAACAAGCCTTACAAGAAGTTCATGGTGGTGTTTGTGGAACTCATTCAAGTGGTTTAACCTTAGCCAAGAAACTTGTTAGAATGGGATATTATTGGCCTACCATGGAGAAAGAATATTTTACTTTTGTCAAGAAGTGTTCTAAATTCCAAATCCATGGGAATCTTATTCATGCACCTGCATAGGAACTACAACCTTTTACTCCAACATGGCCCTTTTCTCAGTGGGGACTAGATCTTGTTGGCAAAATTCATCCTTCATCATCAAATGGGCATAAATTCATCATCACAGCTATAGAGTATTTTACAAAATGGATTGAAGTTGTTCCTTTGACAACCATGACCGGTAAACAAATCTCTTCATTTATCTTGAATTACATCATCTTCCGATATGGAATTCCTAATTCTATCATCACTGATAATGGGAGACCTTTCAAGAATCCAGATGTTGATGAACTTTGTGAAAGATTCCACATTCAACACAGGTTCTCTACACCCTATTATCCACAAGGAAATGGTCAAGCAAAAGCTTCAAACAAAACAATCTTGAAGATCTTGAAGAAGACGGTAAATGATGTCGGTCATGATTGGCATGTCTAGTTAAATCTAGCTTTGTGGGCATACAAAACTAGCATTCGCACACCAACAAGAGCTACACCATATGCCTTGGTATATGGAGCAGAAGCGATTTTACCATTAGAGGTTGAAATACCTTCGCTTAGGGTCTCATTGAAAGGATTGATAAATTATGAAGACTACCGAGTATCTCGTCTACAAGAGCTAGAAATGTTAGATGAAAGACGTCAACATGTAGCTGATCATTTGAAGGGTTATCAACAAGTTATGTCTCGTAGCTACAATCACAGAGTTAAACCATGGACATTTCAAGTAGGTGATTTAGTCTTGAAAGAAAATTCATGCAATAAGCAAGACAGAGAAAAGAAAGGAAAATTTGAACCAAATTGGCTTGGTCCATTTGTCATCATTGCAGCATACGGTTCTGGAGCATATCAGTTATCTACATCAGAAGGGGACCTATTTGAAGAACCAATCAACAGCATTCATTTGAAGAAGTTCTATATTTGAATCAATAAAAATCAGAAAAAGCCCTGAAAAAATGCATAAACATCAAAAAAAGTCTTGCAAAAATACATAAAAATCAAAAAAGCAGAAGAAAACAAAAAAAAACAAAAAAAAAATCACATGATCTAAAAAAGTGCAATAAAAATAAGTGGTGAAAACCTGGAAAACAGGTGCTACTTGTGATCAACATGGGCTCCTCTATCTATTAGCTTATGTCTTGCATTCACTTTACGACAACATCTATCCATTTCTATCATTTGTACATATCTATCATATCCATATCATACAACGGGAGTCCTTATGTTTTCATCATGGCTTGATGAAATTTGTACATATTCATAATATTCAGGTTGTGTTTACACTGGGGGTAGAAACATAGACTAAACAAGAGAGGGGAAATGAGCTTTTAGAATATCACAAATGGACAAATGACGGTTTCACAAAACACAACATACATTGACGCATGAACCACAACATAAAAACGATCACTCAATGCCAATGAAATCAAACAACATGGTCAAAACAACGTTAATCAAAACACAAACATCAATGTTGATAACCAAGTTGGATGATCTTAATCTGAAAAATGTTTGAAATACTTTAGGAAAAATTTGAATTGTTGGTTGATTTTCTATCATATCTCTGGAGCAATTCGATGATGTACTAAACTAGAAAAGCAAGGAAGGAGTATGATTTTTCTTTGTTTGCTATTTTCGAGGAAATCATTAGTACTATGCAAATTGGTTGCGAGACATGCTCTACTAAGTATCATTGATGAAATTTCAGAATTTGCATGGGAAACGGGTTAACTCTTGTCTGTTTATGCAAGCGATACTCAGGTTATCTTGGTTCAATTATACCTAGATGCTTATATTATCTTGCTATATCAAAATTCATGAAAGCAATACTCAGGTCGTCATTGGTTCTAACATACCCTTTGATGCTTGTATTAACTTTCAACATTTCAATGCTCTATGATGACACAAAAAGCACAAATAAGCTCTTAGAATGGTAATATTGTACAAATACCCTGCATGGTTAGTATAGATTACATTCATTTTAGAATCTGCATTTTGCATTTATAGATTTTTTTCTAAAAAGCTGGCAAAGTATCAAAGTTTCATATCTTTCGAATAGATGACACAGCATATTTGACATTCACAAAAAACATCATCACTTACATTTTTCATACATATTTGCATTAGAAAATCATAAAAACAAAGCATACATCATAATCAAAACATTCATGGGCATTCATAAATTGTACCATCCATCATTTCACATTCATATTCATAAAAATCATTCATCAATAGATTGCAATCATATCATAACATTGCACTTGCATTTTCATGTATAAGAATCATGCATACATATACATCATGAGCATAATATTATGAAACCATCACATAAAACATCATGCATATAGAAAATCGACACATTCATCACATAAGGAATCATCGTTGCATATCATATATCTCATAAATGAATGTCAAATGTACAAAAGATGTCAACTACACATTACATAACATCATCAAAAATGGGATCATATCAGTGTGTATACAGATGTCTCAACAACATATCAATAAGATATATAAGCGATCATGCAAAAAGCACTACGGAGTGCTATCCTCTAATGCTGCTAGTTTGGGACCTACCCACTTGTACCTGATGGACCTACTCCACCTACTCCTGATGACCCTCCTGGAGGTAATGGTTGAGATACACCCCTGCTAGTAGCCTGAGAGTGACTATGTGTAGACCAAGACTGTGTATAACTCATTCTCTGCTCAGGTGGCACCACATCATGATACCTGGTCCTATAGAACTCTGCCTCTTGGGTGGCCCTGGTCACCTCTCTCATCATGTCACCAATCGAGGTACCTGATGCTACTCTCTACATACTGTCAGCTAGGGCCATGGCCTGCTCACCCTGCCATCTGGTTGTATCTCTCTCAGCAGTAAATGTTGTCAACTATCCCTGTAGCTGTGTAACCAAGTCCTATGCCTGTGCTAACTGACCCTGTAAGCTTTGCACTCTACTCTATAAGGTAGCTATCTGACTTGGCACCACTGGATCTACTAAAGACGATGGAGCTGAATGTCTCATCCGCGGTCCACCTTTGCCACCACCTTTGCCACCACCTCTGTTGCTACCTCTATCACCTCTACCACCTCCTCCACCACTATCACCTCCACTCTCCTCATCACTACTGTCTCCATCCCCATCTGACTCATCATCATCATCCTCCTTGGAGTCATCACCCTCTGAAGCAACCTCTCCCTATTGCCTATGTCCTCCTATATGTGGTCTTTGCTCTGCAACTAGAGAAGCGGGCTCATCAAAATCAAATAATCATGTCACAGGATGTTCCAACACATACTGACCATACTTTGGAGTCATCCCCCCGTCAAGAATATCAACTCTATAGTCCCACATCTGTACTCCCAAACTGGTGAACTCTGCCACTGTTGCATCATATGCAATCTGCGGACCCCACACTGTAACCTCCTACTGCCGACGTGCATAAATAGAAGAACCCTGTGGCATACCCTGAGGCTAACCATACTGTCTCCATACCTGACCAAGAACAAACCTCTCAATAACCCCAAGAGTATGACCAATCAGATATCTGGCAGTAAAGACAAAGGGCATATCTCTAGCATCCTCTGGCCATGCCTCACAATCTACATAGGGCCTCCAACATACTGTATCAAGATCATCCAGAAGATGCAGCCAATGATCCAATTTTCCCAGCCTCGGCTAACCAATGACATCAGTATATCTAAATCTATACAGTCGACCGACAAGCCATTGTCCATGAGTCAATGGTCGCATAACGGCAAAATGCTCCCATGCCCATGTCTGTAAAAGTGAACAACCAATAGCTAAACTCCAGCCTCAACCATACACAACATGGTGTAACTCATCATATAAATGTGCAAGCATGCACAATCCCCAAGCATAATGTGTACCCTGTATCACCATACTCTCAAGTACATGACCCCACCTGACTGCAAAACCCTTCGACCTATGGTCGGGGCACATAACACCTCCATGAAGCCTACAAGTACAGAGGGTAAGGGCACATACAAATCCATCATCTCCGCCCATGAGATATAATATCCTGCAATATTATCATCTCTGAATATTCGTCTCAAAGCATTAGTACCTCTCGCCTCCCGGCCATCAAATCTCACTATCTCACCCATCACTAGAATCTTCAGGATGCGATACACATCCCCAGGAGTCACGATAATCTCTCTTGTCGGAAAATGAAAGGTGTTCGTGTCACTGTGCCACCTCTCTACAAGTGTTGTCAATAAGGCTCTGTTGAGACGCACCTCAGGCATCTCAAGTAATGAGGTCAGTCTGCATGCCTCGATCACATCTCTATCTGCCTGTACAAGTTGTGGAATCAATCTCCATGTCTTCAGGAATTTCTCCCGTAACTACAAGACACTCAATATCTCCTGTTGAATAGGAAGAATCATCAAGTCAAAGCAAAATCAATATCGAATCATCAAGACAAATCAATCAAATCTGAATATCAAACTATTTGTTTTTCATCATCATGGAAAACACATTTATCAAAATCCTATTTTTTTTAACAACTTTAGAAGCAAACTTATCAAACAAACTATTTGTTTTTCATCATCATGAAAATCAAATTTATCAAAATCCTATTTGTTTTTAACAAATTTAAAAGCAAACTTATCAACCAAAACTATTTGTTTTTCATCATCATGGAAAAACAAATTTATCAAAATCCTGTTTGTTTTTAACAACTTTAGAAGCAAACTTATCAACCAAAACTATTTTGTCTTTCATTTTCATGAAAGCAAATTTATCAAAATATTTTTTGTTTTTAACAACCTTAGAAGCAAACCTATCAACAACTATTTGTTTTTAACAACTTTAAAAGAAAATTTATCAGCTATTATTTGTTTTCCAACAACCTTGGGAACAAATTGATCACACAAAACAACATCAAATCAAGGGCGCTACAAAAATTCTCATGGGTGCTACACAAATCATAATGGGCACTGAGGAATGATGGGCACTACAAAAATACTAATAGGTGCTAAAAGAAGGCATAAAGATACAAAAGGTTGGAAAATGTGCCCTAAACACAAAATTTTCAAAACACTGAAAGTTTAACGGGGTACATACCACAGGTCCATAGTGTGCTAGTCACTGATGTCAGCAGATGCACTTGAAATGGTGCCAGTGGGTAGGAAGTGCCATCTTTCTCACTCCAGAGCTCAAAAATTATAATTTTTACTAGGTTAAAATGGAAAACGACATGGAAAATGACATTTTAAACCTATTTAAAGGCAAAATTGGGGCATTTTATCACATTTTATCATTGCAGGGGCAATTTAGGTCATCAATTTTTCATCTCACTTTTTTCCATGTAAATTTCTTCACATCATCATTTTTGAATGATGAATCGACATCTTAAAAATCATAAAAATAAAAAAATTCCAACAAAATATAAAAATTCAAAAAATTTCACAAAAATCAAAATCTTATCGATTCATCGTCCAAGGGGGCATATACCTATCAACATTCGACAATCACATCTGGGGAAAATTTCAAAATTCTTTGAAGCAATGCATAAAACACATCACAAAATGTATACACCTAAAAATGGTCACATCTCAATAGTCTGGTAATTAATTAAATATTTTTAATATTTAATTAAATCTCTGAATTCAATTTGCATATAAATAAATCTAAATAATTTATTTATATTGTTCATTCTTTCATTTTGATTAAATAAATAAGTTTATTTAATCACTTTTCTTATCCATTTCTTAATTAATTAAATAAACATTATGATTTATTTATATTAATTATCATATAATCTTGGTTTGAATATTTTATTCAAATAAAGATTAATTATTCTTCTTTTCTAAAAATTTCATTCACAATTAAATATTCCAAATATTTAATTAAGTCTTCTATAGTCCTAAAATCAAATATTTTAAAAATATTTTAAATCCTCAAACTCACACAAAATTAAATAAATTTATTTATTTAATATTGGATTATCAACAACAACAGTGAAACAATTTCAAAACAGAAAATTAACAAATTTCTCTGTTTCTGAGCAAAGTTGTTCCTGTGGGTTGAAGAAAAATCTCCATTCTTCTGTCCAACCTCCCAACATATTCCATCTTCTTCTCAACCTCTCCATCTCTCACCATTCAAAATTACCAGATAATCTCACAGCCATTGATCTTTGCCAGCCAGGCTCTTGCCTATAAAAATCTATAAAAGAGACTGTCGGGTCTCTGAAAAATATATAGAAGCTTGCATATAGGAAAACTATAGTCAATCAGCCTTCTAGCATCCATAGCCTTTAGAATCATAGCATAGCATAGCTTATCATATTAACAATCCATATCATGGCCTATCATCCTCATATCATAGCTTCAATAGCATCCATAATCCACAACCCCTGTGCATAATCTACAGCCCCTGTGCACATCTGTATATCAACATTTCACTCCACTAGCATATAGGATAGAGAAGTACTATCCCTTTGCATACTCGTTCTGCAAGTTGCCATTCTGAGAAGCTTTGCTTACACAATCTGAGAGCAGTAGCTTCAAGCAAATCACTAAAGATAGAGGACAATGGAACGATTCTGAAGAAACTCTGTTTGATTTCTTTGATTTCATTTTGTTTAGCTTTCTTTAGTTTAATGTTGCATTGGTGTGTTTTTTTTATCTTATTTTGATACTAACATTTCCCACACACAAGTTCTTACACTGCATTGATCAATATGAGGCCGAAGAGATTGATTTCAATGAATTTGTTAAAGAAGTAGACGATAAAAAATTGTATTTGGCCAATAGGTAGTTCAATTCAAGACAAATAAGATTCTTAAAGGAATAGTTGCATTAGAAAGTGTGTTTAATGGGAATTACCGAGCAATTATGAAGCAAACACCAATAAGAAGGGATGACATTGAAGAGATTAATCTTGGGACTGAGTTAGCTCCAAAAAGGTGTACATTAGAAAGAAAATAAACCCTACAATTAGAAAGATGTTGATCACATTGTTGAGAAAGTACAAGCATGTTTTTGCATGGTCATATGATGACCTTAAAGCATATAGAGAAGATATATTTCAACATGAAATACCACTTAATCTTGATGCAAATCCCTTTAGATAAAAACAAAGGAAAATAAATCCTACTCTAGATCCCAAGATGCATGAAGAACTCATGAAGCTCATAGAAGGAGGCATTATTAAGCCCATAATACATTTGACTTGGGTTTCCAACTTAGTGCATGTCACGAAGAAGAATGGAGACATAACGTTGTGTGTAGACTTTCAAAATTTGAATATCTCCTCCCTAAAAGATAATTACTCCCAAACATGGAAGCTATGTTGGAGAGGGTGATAGGGTGTGAATTACTATCCATGATGGATGGTTTTTCAGGGTACAACTAGGTGAAAGTAAAAGAATCAAATCAGTATAAGATGATGTTCATCACACCTTGGGGCACATATGTATATGTAAGGATGCCATTTGGCATCACAAACGCTAGGGCCACCTTTTAGAGAGCTATGGACATTTATTTTGTTGATATGATTAGTGCAATAATGGTGGTGTATCAAGATTCTCTCACAAGATACTCCAAGAAAGTAGAAGACCATATTGGACATCTTGAAAAAATCTTCCTCAAAGCCCTGGAGTATGATATTTTCTTAAACCCTAAAAATTTCCATTTTGTTGTGACTGAAGGAAAATTATTGGGCCACATAGTATCTAAGGATGGAGTAAGAATTGATCCTAAATGAAAGGAGGCTATAGATAAGATTCTTATCCCTAAGATAGTAAAATCCATTCAGTCTTTCTTTGGGTAGATAAACTTTGTAAGGAGTTTTATATGTAATTTTGTTGAAATTGTCAAGCCTATCACAAAGATATTGAAGAAAGGAGCCAAGATCGAATGGACAGCAGAAGCAATTGATGCATTCATATCTATAAAACAAGCAATCAAGGAAGCCCCATTGTTAAAATCCCCTAACTTCAATAAAACATTCCATATATTTTCATTTGCATCATACCACACCATTTCAACAATAATGTTACAAAAAAATGAAGGGTATGAGAAACCAATATCATTCTTTAGTAAATTTCTTCAAGGAGCATAACTAAAGTATGACATTACAAAGAACCAGGTGTATGCACTTGTCAAAGATGTGAAAGCCTTCAAAACTTATTTGGTAGGTGCTAAAGTGATTGCATATGTTCCTAATGTTGTAGTTAAAGATGCATTTGTATAGACTGAAGTCACAGGGAGAAGGTATAGATGGATTAACAGAATTCAAGAGTTTGATATTGAAATCCAAATCACCAAACTAGTAAGAGGACAGGGCTTGGATATGCTCATGGCTAAATCAAACCTTGAAGCATCTCAAATATATAAAACAGGGGAAGAAGAAAATATGATCACTAGTATTGAGCATACTTCATGGTATACTAATATAATGTACTATCTCAAAAAATAGAAATGTCCTAAAGATTTGAGTGAAAATCAGAAAAGAAACTTGAAATTGCATGACTCAAAATATTTCTCCATGGATGAGACTTGTACTGGAAGAACATAGATGGAGTATTGTTTTTATGCCTAGATGAATCACAAGAAAAAAATGTATTGAAGGAGATGCATAAAGGAGTCTGTGAAGGAAATTTTTTGGCCAAAACTACTGCCCACAAGATCCTAAGAGCTAGATACTATTGGACCAGGGTTTTCAATGACATTTTTTCATATATATGAAAGTGTGAGGCTTGTCAAATATTTTGTTGGAAAATGAAGTATCAAGGAGCACTGCCACTTAGACCAATGCAAGTAGAAGCTCCATTTCATCAATGGGGGATTGATTTCATTGGAGAAATAAAAGATAAATCTAGTGGAGCTCACAAATGGATACTAGTGGTAACTGACTACTTTACAAAATAGATAGATGTCATCCCTACAAATCAAGCCACTAGTAAGGTTGTGATCAATTTTTTGATGGAGAACATCATCACAAGATTTGGGACAGCTATAAGGATAATCACAGATAATGGTATGTGCTTTAGATCAAAGGAGTTCAAAGGATTTTGTGAGACTTATGACATAACAATCTCATATGCATCCCCATATCATCCACAAGAAAATGGGTAGGCTAATTCAAGCAACAAGAATATCCTAAAAATAATTAAAAGGATGTTGAAAAACAATAAAAAGGCTTGGGATTCCAAATTGAGGTTGTTGGTTGGGGAAAATAGAATCACAGTAAAGAAGTCAACTAGAAAATCACCTTTTGAATTGGTTTATGGGACACAAGAAAGGATTCCTATGCAGAACCTTTTACCAGTATATAATTTTATGATCTAGGAGGACTTGGACATCTCTAAACCTATGGAAGATAGGATGGATTAGTTGGTTGAATTGGATGAGATTAGAAGCTTGGCCTCGGAATGTAAAACAAAAATTCAGGCACAAACAAAATACTTGTTTGACAAAAGGGAAAAAGATAGAAAATTTGAAGTAAATGACAGTGTCCTATTATGGAACACCATGTGTCAAGATAAAGGAAAAAATGGGAAGTTTGAAGCTCTTTGGATAGGACCATTTGTTGTTATAGGAAAGGGTGGTGAAGATTCTTACTATCTTCAAAATATGTCAGGAGAAGATTAAGAATTTTCACTGCATGGACAATTCCTGAAACAATTATTTTCTTAAAAATATAATATTCCATGCATAGTAGTTTTAGGTTCCCATTCACACCCATCCCATTTAATCGCATTCACCCATGGTCTACCTCCCAGAGATCATTTTTGGATTCTTGCAATGACCTCATATTCATTCATCCCCAATCGAGGCCACTATTAGAGCTAAAATTTCCACCTTGGTTTTCACATATCTTTTTCATTCCATCTCCATCATAAAACCAATTACCCTTGATTTTTTATTGTATTTGAATATTAAATATAAAATTCCCTCATGTACATAGCTCATAAAATAAATCCTCTCATTATCACTTTGAAATAAATCTCTTCCTTAGAGTACTTCCTTGGTAACACAAGGTATGTCACCAAGACAATACCACATCAAGGAGAGTTGTGCCAATGTCTCCCAGACAAAGTCAAAGGAAGGTTAATGAAGATATCAATGAGACTCTCATGCTTCAAGGAGGCATCCTCAAATATCTCCCCAACAACCCAAAGAGCAATATATCGAAGAGACTTGGATGCATCGAAGAGAATTAACATGTCTCATTGACAAGATATAGTGACAATGATACTCTAAGAATATGAAATTATTTTACATTTAGCAAATAGAAAAATATCTCTTAGACATTGAGAGATTATTATAAAATAAATAGTAAATTACTCGCAAGAATAGGGTAAGACAAATAGCAATATTGAAGAGACATCAATATGTCAGAGGGAGAAATGAAGAAGTCTCTTTGACACTGTACAAACAAGTGAGAACAAAATGTCAAAGAGACATGAAAGCATCGAATAGATATTGATAAAAGTATCTTCAAATTTCTAACAATAACATATCAAAGAGACAAGGGAGTATTGAGAAAACATTATTGAAAGTCTCCTTGACATTCTGATACAGCTACGAACATACATTATTGATAAGAGTAAGGGACATCAAAGAGAGATAACCACAGGTCTCTTCGACATTTTAAAGGTACAAAAGGGGTTATTTGAAGAATCACTACTAAAAGGAGGAACATGGTTATGTTGAGGAGACATAAGCTTATTGGAGAGAGATGCTCACCAGTCTCATCAACACTCATATGTCAAAAGTTTAAAAGGGAGGAATGTGAAATGTAGACATCGAGGAGACCTTGTGGGATTGAGGAGAGAAACTAAAATGTCTCTTTGAAATTATGAAATAATGTCTCATCCGGTTGATATGACTAATAAGGTCATTGAAGATACAACTACCATTAATATTGCAATTGATTAGAAAGGTGGCATGAGCACCATTTATGAACTAGAGCTGGTTCAAGCATGCTAAATCTCAATATATCTAACTCCTAAGAAATCATAATCACTACAAATTATGGTTGAATATCGAGGACGAAAATTTAGATGATGGAAAGTAGCTTAGAAATCACAATTTTCATTCAAGTAAGTGCTCTTGTCTTAGCTAAACATGTTCTCCAAAATTTTTCTTGAAGTATAGTACAAGTAGGGTTTTAAAATGGACAAAACCCCTAAAAAACCAAAAGTAAAAAGGAAGAAAACTGAGGCAAGGCCATTAAACCAAGATTTAATAGATCAATGTCCTAGGTTTGGCCCAAAGTCAAGAAGAACAACTCAATTAAATCCTTCATTCAAAACACTGGAAGATAAAAACAAAAATCTAGAAGATGTGTGGAATCTGCATAGGGGTTATGACTTGTTTATATATCATTACATAAATATATACAAACATAGGCAGTCTCAAATCCTTGGAACTTGAATTTGGAAAATCTTGTGATGCCTAACGTCTTTGTTAATGTAGAACCGATTAAAGCACTCACTAGAAACTTCAATCCTAAAACAAGGGCAATCCACTCTCACAATGGACCACAATTTATTATTATAACATAGGATTACATTTCTATGTTTTTTCTATTAGATACATCCCTGAAAACAAAATTACGGATAAGGGATTTTCTAGAATAATATCAAACTATGGATACAAGTTATAAGAGGTGGAAATTGTTGATACATAGACCTAAGGGTCTAGGAAACCAACCTAGAAGATTTTCTAGTGATGAGAAACCCCCATTTCCTATGGATTCATTTGAAGAATATTACCAGTACACCCACTATTCAGTTGACCAAGTCCTAGGAATTGATGCCCCTACAACAATGACTATAGCTCCCATGGTTCTAGCTACAGATATCCAAATCCAAGATGCCAAGCCTTATGATTATGCAAAATATCTATATGAGGTAATTAATACTTCTCTTACCACCATTAAGAACAATAGTGATGCCATCAACTTCAAGCATTATTCAGTACTTATGCATATGATATTATATGAAGGGTAGGTAATGGGAATATGGGGAGAGGAAATGAGGATCAAGGATTTGGATAATGATGAGAATTATAGACTAGTTTAGATGTGGACATCCATATGGGACAATAGATGTGGGAGATCCCACTATTTTTATTTTGAACAGTATTTTGTCAAACCCATGTATAAGCTACTTGGCCATAAATGCGATTACAATTTGTCCCTAAAAATACAAATATTCCTAAGGCCAAAAGAGAAAAACCTTGAAGGAAAGGTAAACCATAATTGGGGGGATTGGTATGCATTTGAGAATTGGACTGTGATCAAGAGTATATGGGTTCAAGGCATCTCTATTTTTAGTGCCTAAAATTGTGCCAGATAGAGTTGCATACCTTGAGATTGTAAGGAAATTAGCCTATTCGGCCTTCATTCACCTAAAAAGCTATGGAAGATAGGATTTTATGCCTTTACTATATGCTTTGGTGTCTTCACCATCATTGATGATACATGATATGAATTAGTTGGAAACAAGATAAATTATTATGGCTTTCCATTAGGGAATAAGAGGGAAAATTTTGACCCTGAACATTTTATTTATGATGCCAAGATCTCAAAAAAACTGAAGGGACATGAACATGAGTTCTATGTGGATGATGTCATTAGGAATTGTGATGAGAATCAAGTGATGATGAGGAAGGCTACCTACAATAGAATTGTTATGGCCAAGGCTTGTAGAAGAAACAATAATCCATTGTATGTAGAAGTTTTTCATGAAATACAAGATCCTATCAAAAGGATTGAGTAATTTATATTGTATGAAGAATAGTTGACAAAAGATATACCCCTTGTAGCTTTTGAGAGGAGAAGAGATACTGGTTTTAGGAGACAAGCTAAGAATGTAGCACCATTAAGTCATTTGTCACCATAGCCTACTTCAAAGTTGAGCTTCTTAGCTGGCACTCCTATTATAATTAAAGATGATATTGAGGAGGAGGAGGAAGTCACACAAATCACCATTCCTAATGTTATTCATTATCAAGTTCCACGAGAGAGGAATTTGATCACATTTGAAGCTTCTAATGAGTTATCTAATGATGTGAGACATCGTGCCAGCCAAGAATTCATTGCAGATGACACATTTGTTCAAACCTCTAAGTGTAAGGCTTACATTTATGAGTATAAAGGAAGAGTAATAAGAGAAAGGCTAAAAGAAATCAACCTTGAGAAAGATGTAGATGCCTTGAAGGAGCTCTAGCATGAGGTTGATGAGGAGATTAACAATAGGACTCCTGAAAGAGGGAGAGCACTATTACAAGAGGCCAGAGTCATGCTTCTTCAAGGATGGTACATCAACTTATCCATTGTGTTTGATAGTTTCCTAAAAAGGGAAAATAAGGCCTTGCAATTAACAAATGAGGCTAGTGATAAGATATATATTGGATCAGGGTATAACACTGGTAGTACTACTTTACAAATTCTAGCACATTACCCACCAAGAAAGAGGCCTTCTCTTATAAGTGACCATGATCAAATTTTTAGACACCTTCTAGTATAGAGGTTAGGGGATATAAACCCTATGGAGACCACTAATTTGAATGTAAATGTGGCCAAGTTTACCAAGGCTCAAATTTAAAAATTGGTAGAGATAATAAGGGGTTGATGGAGGAAAACAAGAGGTTGAAGCAAGATGTGATCAATTACAGAGATAGATTGCCTTCCTCCTTAGGGATTTACTCACCATTGATTGAAAATGTAATAAAAGTTCTTGAAGCAATGTCTGAGACCACCTATTGGAAGCAAAAGTATGAAAAGATCCAGAAAGGACAAGAAGAATTGAAGAAAAAACTAGAAACCAACACATTTGAAATGGCATCAGAACTAGTCTGTACGAGATTTGATGATATGTTTAGACTTGTTAACAAGGTCTGGATCATCCATGAAAAAATATATGCAACTTTTTTCGAACATAATAGGTTCTATGATAGAATTAAGGAAGTGGAATTACACGTAAAATCAAATAAAGGTGACAACAAAAGCATGCTTCAAGAATATCAAGAGATCATGAATGCACATATTAGTTTCCATAACATCTTGACACAATAATTGAGTGACTTTAGTCAGTCATTGAGTATGGCTCTACCGAATTTCTTTAAGGAAGCATATTTAAAGGATTAGGATGTATGGAAGGATGAGATAGCTCAGTATGTGGCAATTGCTCTTGATGAAATTAATGATGAGGATAACGTGCTTGAGAAGACACATATGCAACTAGGAGGAATATTTGAACTCAAATATGCGACGAAGGATATCGTAAATAATGTAGATACTTATGCCAAGACAGAGTATATCAAACATGTATCAAGGATTAACATATTCATCGCATGGGCCAAGTAAAAAGTGGTAGGGTATGGAATTTTGGAAGCTATGGATGCATTATCATGGAGCATGAGCCTTGAACAGGTTTTTGGTGATCACGTGCAATTTCTTGAAGACTAATGGATTGGGGTGCATCCACCTGCAATCTTTTAAGTTTTATGTTTATGTTATATAAAGTTTCTAGTAGTCAAACGCCACATCCTTTTGTATTGGTTCAATAGCTTGTTGATTCCCATATAAAAAGGGAAACCAAGGCCCAATTTTATCATCATCATAATCATTATCATCATCACTAGTAGTAGCACATAGGTTTCATATTTCATCCATTAATATCCATATCTCAAAAACTTTTGTTATTAATGTACATCTTTTGAAGCAAATATAATGGAGAGGACTATTTACATTTGGTGATTTACTTCTGGTGTTCAACTATTGTGTTAATTTTCATGCTTATATGTTGTTGTGTTGTATCCAAAGTGGCTCTCTTAAGTTATTCGAATTCATATTATTTTTTAGGACACATTTGTTGTTGCAGTGTGGTTGCTTGGATTGGTTTTTGGTTGGTGTGAATTAAAATCCTTTCAAATAATTTACTTTAATTAGTTCCTTCCAAGGATTAAAATCATTTTAAAGTGGTTGTTTTGATTATTTCCCTCAAACTAATAAATAAAAATCCTTTCATGCTTTCACAATAATTTAGGGGGATAACACTAGGATTTATAAAGAAGAGTATAGTAGCTGGTTAACCTACACGTTTGTACAAGGTGCAAACATTTAGAAGTGCCCAACATTTAGAGTTAAGCTAAGGAGTAGATCCACCTATCATACAAATCTATCCCCATCATCATAATCCACCCATTGACTCTGTTCACCCAATAGATTAGGAACTAGTCAACTTTAGAACATTTTTATACAAATTAAATTCACACTCTTGATTATTCAAACACTTTCATTAGGGACTAGTAAGTAAGCTTTGCATCTACCTCACACTCGTGTGCCATAGTGAGTAGATTTACCACATTAAAGATCACATTCAATAATTTCAAACTTTCCTTGTCACTCAGGTACACCCACCTAGATCTAACAAAGCTTAAAGAGCAGGGGGCTATTAACCATATTTTCCCCGTTCATTAGCCAAAAATGTATTAAGAGACTGGCACCCTCTTATGGTCTAAAAACCTACATTTTTGAGACCTAACATGTTGGTTTGGGTTTTGTAGATAACTAGGCATTGCAGGGGCCTGATTCAAGGGAGGCCCTAGATGAGGTACAATGGGCACCTGAGGAATCTGTTTCATTAATGGAATTTGATTAGCTAAGGCATAACTGAGTCCATGAATCTACCTAGGATTGGAAGTAGGTCCTAGTGAAGGTAATGGACCTACCAAGAGCTATCCCAAGTTCATTCTTTCCTTAACTGCTTTTGTGTATCCATCTACTAAAGTTGTGGGATGTTGATGCATTTGTTTAACCAAGGCTGAGGTGAGATTATCTAAGGTAGCATAACATACTGCTCTTGCTAAAGCATCATCAAACACATAAGGTGGCTACAATCTTGTATAGGCTCAATGAAACCTGTTGTTGAAGGAGCTTATTGTTTCATTAACCTTCATTCTAACAAACATGAATTGTTTGTATAAGTCTATGGGGATGACTGGAAGTTTAAATTTCTACATAAATGTGTCTTTCATGTGATCCCATGAGCTGATTGATCTAGTAGAAAAATCGATATACCAATAAAATGCTTCTTCTCCCAATGAATATGGGAATATTCTACAATCAACATCCTCATATTTGATCTACCTATCCTTGAGGGAAATCTGGAAAATTTGGATGTGTTCTTCAGTTGTCCTTTGGGGATTGTTTGTGTAAAATTTGGAGATTTTTTTTTTAAATTTTTTGGCATATCATGGTAGTCATTAAAGGACAATGGTGATGGATTGTTGTCAAACCAATCTATTTTTGGAGGTGGGGGTGAAAATGGCTGAGTTGCAGCAATCTGTGGTTAGAATATGGTGGTTGAGTGTGGCTGATAAATGGGGAAGTAATTGGTTTGATCGAAGGGGATGGAGGAGATGGAGGAGATAAAGGTTGGGTATGTGGCACTAATGTTGAAGCCTCCCCTTTCTTGTCTCTCCTAGCCCTAGTAGGGGTCTTTAATTCCTGAAACTCTCCTTTATCTGGTGTGGACCTGGTAACCCTGTATAATCTATGTGGAGAGAATGAACCGATTCAATCTAGCTTTGTCCAAATTCCATCCCTCTAGCACCAATTCTATTGATGGGTGTTTCTGCACTTCTCAAAATAGATAGAAAACAAGTTTCCAACCTCTCTTGAAAGGTAATAATTTGCAAACAAGTTTCAAAAAATCACCCCAAGGTCTCTTGGGTGTCAAGTCATAACAATGTATAATAGCTCAGTTGTAATGTGTGATTTGTTGGTAATCATAAGGGGCCTTTATGGTTCACAATGTTGGAATCTCATGGGTTTTTAATGAAGTTTCATAAATCTAGAAATGGATATGTTGTAGCAGCAAATTTAGAACAACAGTCTGAAACTTAACTATGTTCATTAGATTTAGCTATGTAGCAATGCTAGAGTTCTAAGTTTAATTCATATTTGAAAGAAATGTAAAAAGGTTTAAGTTTTAAGCAATTATCCTAATTCTGAAAATTATGAACAATAACAATAATGGGAAATATTATAGTAGACAGACTCCCAAAAGCCAAGTTTTTCTTAACCAAGAGTACTCTATAGTATCACAAAACCAGTGCCATCTTCTAAGGTTAACTTCATATTTTCAGAATGTAACATGAATACACAAAGCATGTGCATACACAATTTAATTTAAGTGTAGTAAATAAATTAGCTCAGAGTAGCTTTACACAGTAATCTATCATCAATACTATACCAAAAGCATGAGCTAGAAGTGCATCAAATACCATAATACACAAACACCATTAAAGTTGTTCATAAACTAACAAACCAGAAATGAAACTAAACAATAAATAAATTGAATTGGAATAAACTATGGAGGTTGAATCATGCAAAAATTTAGAGAAAACTCAAAGAAACCACCAAAATTCAATGTTTTCTTATATATTGCTTCAAAATGTCATTATACAATAACTCATCTCTCTCTTTTAAAATGAGAGGATGCCCCTATTTATAGTTTCCCAAAACCCAAGTGAATGACCAAGATTGACTTGTAATGAATGGCCCATATTTACTACATCTTAGGGTTTTCACAATATCCAATACAAGTGCAATATTTCTCAATAAAAATTTGGCAACTATCTTTTCCTCTAGCCAATTTTGTCCTATAGCTTATTTTTTCCTTTAGCTGCTTTTCTCTCCTAGCTAGAAAATATAAATACTTGTCTTCTATTATAATACTTCCAGCTTCCTTTTGCATGGAAGCATATTGGAAAAAATTCTTCATTACTACCAAAAGCTTGGCATGTTCCAAGAAGTCATATTTGCTAGTGTTCAAGGTGTTCTTGTATTCTTCGATTAGTTTCTCATATAGGCTTGCATATTGATTTCCTTTCTAAATGATTTGTTCCTAGTGGGTGAAGGCTCGAATGGAAAAGTCCATAAAGCTCCTAGATAGAACATCCTTGGTTCCTTGTTCCATATTTTTCTAGAATTCACACTTCACTAATTTGTGGTCCAACTCCTAAGCTGGGATTTCAGCTCCTATTAGTAACTCCAAAATTTCATCACATTCAGATAGATTTTCAATTATACAAGCAAAAATAGCATCCATTTTGGTCATTGACTTTTGCAAGACCTCCTTTTTGAATTCAAAATTGAATAGCCAAACTTCAAGTAGGAAATGATCCTCTTTAGGTAAAGCCAATTCCTGCTCCCAAACCTCTACAGATAGCTTCTAGATGCACTTCATCTTGGGTCATGTCATGTTGTAAAGATTGGGAAAATATTTACATGCCTCCACCTCCTTCTCAATTTCATTTTTCAAAAGCAAGAAATGATTGTGCATTTTCACCCCATAATGAATAGCTTTTCCAACCATGTAAGTCACCTTCTTTAGACAGTTCGAGGTGGACTTGGTCCAAGTTCTCATCTTTTCTATTTTACTAATTTCTTATTTGGATAATAGGGAAGGTGTTGGGGATTCTGCTAGAATTTTTTCTCCAAAGGAATCCCATTACTAAATGAAGACTGTCAACTCTTCCACTTGTGCCTTTAATTTTTCCTTCATAGCTTGATCTTTACCCAGTTGGATGAGAATGCTAGTGATAGATCCTTGGAACTCATCTATCTTTTGTGCTTTGGAAGTAGGGCCTAGATGTATAGTCAATACTTGATAATCCCTAACATGAATGGTCCTCGCATCCTTATCTGTTGCTGGAGTTTCCACTTGGTGTATACAAGATCCCTTGATCTTTGGCTTCTTCTTTTCCTTTGTCTTGATTTAAGCTTGAGCTAGTATAGATTCTAGGAGATTCTTTGGGTCTGGAAGCACTGGAGCCTTTGTCTTCAATTGTTGCTCTAGCCATGAGGGGATCTCCATTTGTTGATCAAGAGATGTAGTGTTGAATTTATTCTTTGTATCTCCTTAAAACTTTGAAATTTATTCTTCCTCATGCCTAGGAATTTCTTCAATGTTCTCTTTTCCTTTATCCCCCCCCCCTTCCATTACATCTTTCTCTTTGTTAGGCTCAAGGTATGCTCTTTGGATAGATTCCTCAACTCTTTGTTCAACATTTTCTTGTGCTAATTCTTTATCTATATTAGGCTCAATCTCACCCTCCTGATTGATCTCAACTTCCTTCTCACTAGGAATTCTCTCCCCTTGATCTTCTTCTTCCTCTAGATGGGTGATTCCACAATAGTGGTTTACAATTTTTGGCCAAACTGGACACTAATTTTTTGTTTTTTAACTAAATTTTCACATTCGGGAACCTATAGCAATTAAACCGTGAGGAATTTGAAGATGATGAAAACTAGAGTCTTGTCACATTTTGTCTATAGATTCTAAAATATTTTTTTCAAAATTTTGGAATCAGATTGCACCTCTTTTTCCATCTCCCACGAAAATTGGTTTTTTCAAAAACAACATTTTTAAAAAGTGACGCACACCGTATAATGCATAACTTTTTTTCCTTGAAAGATAAAATTCCAATTCTTTCAAATTTAGATTTGTAACTCTGATATCTAGTGCTTCCACTTGGTTAGATAGTTTTTTATTGAATATTGTTTCTTTAATCAAGTTTCAAAGTCAAATAAATTACAATTCAGACATAAATCAACTGTATAACGCATAAATTTTACTATATGCATACAAATTCTTTTTTTTTTGTTTTGTTGGATCAAGGACTCCAATATCTAGTGCACTTATTTTTTTTTTATTTTTTTTTTTGATAATCTTCTATTTTTCCACATGTGTAGAACAAAGATTTTTTTTTTCGGTGAAAAACCTATATTTAATAAAACTTAAAAAACAAATAGATAATATAATCAAAACATATTAAAATTATATTTGTTGGATAGCTCGTTTTGAGGGGAACCTGATACTAGTTGGGTTTCTGAGATCTCCTCCATTTTCATTCTCAAATCAAGCTTTGAAGTGCAAAATTATAAGCATTTTTGGTGCCTCAGGGGATGAGGGTGAAAATAAGTGGGTTCGGTCGAACAGGTGTTTAGTCAAACAAAAAAAAAATGTTCAGTTGAATAGGGGTTTGACCGACCCCATTCAACATAGAATAAAAAACATATTTAAATTAGGTTTCGCCAAACATTCTAAAGATGTTCGGTCAAACCCCCTCTATTAAAAATTAATTTTTAATATTAATATAAATATAAATTATATTATTTTTAAATTATGACTTGAGAGAGAGATATGGAGGGAGTGGGGGTAGGAGGAAGGGCTTAAATTTGATGGCCATATGACCGTATTTAGAGATTTTTTCTGTAGAATACAATCAAAATTTTAAGAAGATTGGATCAGATAAAAGGAGATATTTTGGATAGACTGTCAAAATTTATATAGAATTATCATGATATATATGTTTGATTTATATATAATTTTACATACACTAAGGTATATCATAATGTTTTAATGGCACCCTTGAATAGATAACCATCATTAAAAAAAATTGTTGATAGGCAAAGTCGACCATAAAATTTAATCATTGGTAGGAGGGAGATACTTGAGAGAGAGAGGGGGGGGAGTGGGAGAGAGATAAAGGGTAGGCGGTCCTAGGGTTTAAGGGTTAAGGGTAGGGGGTCCTAGGGTTTAAGGGTTCAGGGTAGACGAGCTCAAGATGGAGAGAGGGTAGGAGGGAGAGACTTTCAAGAGAGAGAGCGGGGGAGTGGGAGAGAGATAGAGGGTAGGGAGTAGAAGGGTTTAGGGTTATAGATAGAGGGTAGGGAGTAGAAGGGTTTAGGGTTATAGGGTTAAGGGTAGAGGGGAGAGGGGGAGAAGGGGTAGGATGGAGAGACTTGAGAGAGAAAGGGGAGCTGGAGAGATAAAGGTAGGGGTTTATTAAGGTGAGGGGGGAGGGGGGTGGAGAGAGGGGGGAGTGGAGAGAGATAAAGGGTAGGGAAGGAAGGAAGGGAGAGGATGAAGGGGGTGGAGGGAGACCGGAGGGAGAGATGGTAGAGTTTATGGTGGAGATGGAGGGTGGAAGGTAGGTCATAGGCCAAGGAGGAGAGGAGAGGGGGTAGGAATGAGACTCTGGAGGAGAGAGGGAGGGAGAGGAGATAAAGGTAGGGGTTTATGGTTAAGAGAGGGAAAGAGGGAGGGAAGGAGAGGACTTGAGAGAGGGGAGCCAGGAGAGATAAAGGGTAGGGGTTTATGGTTAGAGGAACAAGAGGGTGGAGGGAGAGACTCTCAAGAGAGAGCCAGGAGGAGATAGAGGAAGGAAGGAAATAAGGTGGAGAGGGGGAGGAATGGAGATATGGTGGAGATGGACATGGAGGGAGGAAAGGGAGAGGGAGAGGAAGGAAGGAAAATATGGCCTAGGGCAGAGGGGAGAGAGGGAGAGGGGGTAGGATGGAGAGACTTGAGAGAGGGGGGAGTCAGAGAGAGATAAAGGGTAGGGTTTAAGGGTTAAGTGTAGAGGAGCTCAAGAGGGAGAGTGGGTAGGAGGGAGAGACTTTCAAGAGAGAGAGAGGGGTAGTGGGAGAGAGATATAGGGTAGGGAGTGTTAGCTCTCAAAAACACAGGTAAAATACCTCAAGAGGTTGCCAAGCTCTTGGTACATTTTAGGGTAACAGACAAGGCCAAATGGTTTAGACCTTCTACTCTTCAGGTGTTGCTAGACCTACGCGGGTATACCTATATGAATTGGGCAGACTTGACTTTTGATCTTCTCTCTTGCAATGATTTGTCCACGATGGCAGATGGAAGTGGACAAATTAAATTAAATTAGGTATAAATTGTATACAATAGTAAAACTAAAAACTAATATGTTTAGTTAACAGATGTAAAAATATGAATGAAACTAAGTAATGAAAGAGAGTAGAGACTAGTGCCTTATTGGGTATGCAGAGTCAAATGAAACCTTAAATGAGCGACTTCTTTCTGGAGGGAATTCAAATTGTTTGGCATATGTTTTGTTTATAACTTGTATAAACATGCAAGACTGTGATTATTAAGTTCTTCTTAGTGATCCAGATGAATTTCCCTAATTACTATGATTAATTAAGAGGATTTAATCCTTCCTTGAAAGAACCGATCAACCAATCACACAGATACAACAAATGTGCACTAATAAACCGAACATAAACTTGTTATGTCAATTTAAATAATCAGACATCATCAATCTTGGAGACAACTTCAATAATACTTTTAATGAGCACAACAAACAATTGACACCAGAAATACGCCAGCAAATTAGATGATTCTCATTGATATCTCCATAATTTCAAAACATGCATCATAGTCTCAAATTTGCAAAAAATGTTGTTCTAGCATATTCTGCTATCTATCTTCTACCCTATTCTACTTATATCTATTTCATTTTTGAAATAGATATTTATACATCGAGAACATGAAAGGATGCATCCTTTCGGAAATTTCATAAGATTACATAACACATGGATTAAAAGATGATTAGGCTCTATTTAGCCACAAATGCATCTTAGTTAGATGATCCAAATCATCCCGGTGCTCATGTGTATCTGCATCTCCAATTGCGTTCCAGAATGAAATCTCCATCTTTATCATCTTTTCATTTTTCTCGCATGCCTCATCCAGTGACATTCCATCAGGAGTGGAAACCCTCAGGATTTTGTGCAACATCAATTCATTCTCACTTTTCCATCTGGAAGCTTCTTTTAGTTTCCCTCTATCATTAGAGAGTGTGGTCGATGTTTTCAGAGCAACATCCATCAATCCTTGCGCATCTCCTTGCAACTCATTATGGAAGTTTTGATGCCTATTTATAAAATTATTAGCATTTTCAATTGCTACACTATTAGCAGCATCTCTCTGGCTCACTTCCTGAAACTTCTCCATAATTCGTTCATTCATCCTTTCATGCTCTTTCAATGCAGCAAGTGTATGGGAATACTTTCCCTAGAGTTTACTTAACCAAGATGCTAAACCATCTTGCCTCTTTTTCATTATTGCCACAACTGCATCATATTTTCCTTGGGAATATGCACTTGATCCCTCCCAATGATCCTTTGACTGAGAACCTTCACCTTGAGTAAGCATCCTAGGTGTTTTCACAGTAACACCAACAAAATCCTTCAATCTGTCATTTTCTCTCAGCATCCTTTCGTTATTTAGCTTGTACATTTCCCTTTCCTTTATCAACATTTTTATCTATGCTTTATTCATTTTTGCAATATTTACTCCAATTTTTGCAGTAGCCACAGGATCAGCCTCTCCAACTTTTAGGTTCATGACATGGCCAATTGCCTTTTCTACATCAATAACTATTGACTTTCGGTGGGGTGGGTACAAGGCCCAAATCATCAATGATCCTTCATCAGTATTGTACTTGGATCCTGTATACACTTCAGTTACTTTTTCTTTGTCAAGCTTGTGTGTAGCATTACTGTCCCTCGAGAAAATATCAAAGAAAAGTGCAGAATTAAGATCAAGCCCTAGAAAGATCATGAAACGAACATTCTCCAACATTTTCCTCCCCTTTTCAGGGGTCATACTTGTCAACTCATCATCCACACACTTTCTCAATTTGTTCAACAATTGTTCTTCATTACCTATAGTGACATCATCAACATTTTCTCTTATTTCCTTTCCCTTCTACTTATACAAAAATTCTTTGAATTATGGGGAATTTATAAACTCGTCATCTGAAACAAATGATCTATATTCAATATGCCTTGCATCTGCTTCATCACTCTCTTCAAAACTTAACTCCCTGGTTGGGAAAACATAATGTTGAGTTCTCAACCTGGACACCTTCTTTGGTTTGCCTTGTGGCCATTATCTTTAGGTGTCTCCTCTTCTCCAGAAGATAATAACTCAACATCCTACAATCCTTGATTATACCTTTCAACCACTATCTCTGCTTCATCTTCATCCAAGTTCTGGATCATATTGTCAAAGGGATAGGGTACATGATGATACCCTCCAAAGTTTATCTTCATTTTAGTAGAATTAACATATCCCTCTAGATCAAAGTTTTTCCTGAGTGGTCCTCTCTTCATGTTATAATGCAACAATTTATCAATGATAAAATTGTATCCTTTCTTAACTAACACAGTGAAATCACCAAAGCACAATGTACTAGGCATAAATCCCTGCTTCCCAAAAGAGCTGAAATTCATCACACTACAGTAATGCATCTATCTGATAATCTCCAGATACACAATCCTGTTTGGGGCTATTTTCGGTAGAATGAAAGGGGCATCTTCAAACCCATAGACTCTGATCATTGTAGCTCCATCCAAACAATACCAATCTACCCAGTTATGATCAATAGGCCCATTGAAATCATTTGGCCAAAGAAATCTCTTTATCTCATCATATAATGAATAATTACAGGGATAATTATACAATTTGTACAATTGAGCTAGTAATGCTTCACCATCTTTACCAATTTGAGAATTCTCACTTCTGGAGGCCATACTCCTAACTCCTATCCAAAATAGAGTACCAGATGCATCAACAATGAATAATTCCTAAGATAAAAAGTAGATGATCCACTCTTTATAGCCATCAGTCCTGAATGAAGCCCCTTAGCAATGTACGAGGCATAGTCAAATGGCCGAGAATTATGATATTGGATATCTACTATGATAATCATGGGCACAATTGACATATATTCTAGGGAATCCACTCTCAATACCTAACAAACTAAAAAATAAGTGTATTTCATATAGGGTTCAAACAAGTCCACATGATAAGGGGGCCCCTCACTTTCCTGTAGAGGATCTGTCTTGCTATCTTGTTTAACTCTGTGAATTGGCAACCTCCAACCCTTATAGATTGTATGGACATTCTTGAGAATTCCTTCTCCAACTCCTCATGTATGATATTCTCATTGCAAAACCCCTCCAACTTGAAAACCTCACCTATTGCCTCCTTTGAAAAATGTATCTGTGGCTTTCTAGATGGGTCACATATAGCTTTTTGCTTCGGGTCATAATGATCAGCCAACAATTTTACTAATTCAGCATTTACAAATACATTAGGGCACACTAGTTTTCCTATGTTGAGTTTCCATGGATTGCATACTAGTTCAAAATGGCTTCTCCGATGATAATGAAAATTAAACAATTAATACCCCCTTATGGTAGTCCAGACGTCTCCTATGAATTTTCATTTATCATCTAGTTTATCAATTTCTACCCTAAGCTGTGCATACCTTCTGGCTTTAGGCCCTAAACCAGGCAACTGATCAATGAGGTCCTATTTTAATCTTCATTTTGTGCCCTGATGTTCTATCTCATTCTTCTGTTTCTTTCCTTTTAGATGATTAGTTTCACCTTGTTTTCTGCTTTTAACTTTTCCATAGCTAGGGGACTCCATTTCCTCAAAATGATTGTAATTAAAACCAGAGGAATTAAGACGTGAAAACTTACTATATTTGCTTGAAGATTTCAAAATGAAAGAATTCCCTAGCTCCGTTCGCTTTGCTGGCTCTTCTGCTATCAATTCGACACTAATGCATTTGATTGAATTTTCCCTGTTATATCCGTCGCACCATTAATGTGTCAGCTGAAGCACAAATGAAAACTTATTTGAAACATACACTGTCGCATCAAATGTCTTGTCGGTGAGAGATTTTTAAATCTAGGGCGATATCTCTTTTTTGCAATGTTCATTAAACCTTTCGCCAAGACATCCTATGGTCTCATCGACATTTGGAATCATACCGATGACTATTGCTTCAGTCTTTCATATTGCTATGACAATTTTGAGTCAGTGAGACGTTTCATAGAGTTCATTATGTCTTACCGATATGCACCCTGTAGTATCTTTCGGGTCGCTGAGACATCATCACACTCTCACCGATGAAACCACACCTCGGCATGACCATAAATTTTCTCACTAATGAAATAAATTCCATCGGCAAGACAATGAATCTTCGAAAAGACTCATACCGATGCCAAATGTCCTGCCGAACCCGTTCCTCTAGATTACTCTATTCGGTGAGACTCTCCCTGAAGTATTCTATCAGTGTAACTTTCAAATTTCAATGAAACTCATACCAATGACCCTTTCTCTTTCCGGTGCATATCTTTATCGGTGTGACATTTGAGTCAGCAAGACTATGTAGCTTCCTCCCGATAGCCTTCTAATGAAACCCCTTTGTGCCTTATCAACAAGACCCGATGCTTTTGGTAAGACATTACTCCGATAATCTTTTGTTTGGCTGATACATCATTCCACGTGCTATTCAGTGAGACATATATGAGTTCATCATGACTCATCCTTATAGAATTATCTTGCTGATATGATTCTTCTATCACTGAAATAAAAGATGTGTCCTGCCGATAATCTGTAGCAAGTATACATTAGTGAAAAAATATCATAGGTCGGGGAGACCCTTATTCTGTCTTATTGATATGGGTAATACAATGAAATATCAAAGACTAGATGAATTCTAATGGATCATATGACAAAATATAAGCAAGACACCATGAGGAAGGAATTTTATTCTTATGATGAGGACTTATTTTGAAAACTCATGAATGCAATTGACTGTGAAATATTCAAAATTTTATAGTTCTAATAGTGGCTCCGTCTGGGGATGAATGATTGTGAGATCATTGCGAGGATCCAGATTTCTGGGTGAATAGACCAAACTCAAGGTGATGGATTATGTGAGCAAGATGGAATAAATGGAAATGAATGTGACCCTACACTACTGTACATTGAAAAAAATTTACTCGAAAGAAGGAAAATCAGGATTGTCCATGTACTGGCAAGTCCTGTTCCTTTTATTTCCTAAACTACTATGCATGGAAGATAGAATTTTGAGAGGATTGTCAAGGATTGTCCATGCACTGGCAACCCTTAATCCTTTGTATTGTTTCAAGAGAAAAAATGCTTCAGAAATTGCCCATGTACAGGAAATTCCTGATCCTCACCAGCCATATTTTGTAGATAGTACGAATCTTCGCCTCTCCTTCCAACAACAACAAAAGGTCCCAGCCACAAAGCTTCAAATTTCCCATGCTTTCCCTTCTCCTGGCACCTTTAATTCCACATCAGTACCAAATCACTTTCTCCAATTTTTCTATCCTTTTCCTTTTTATCAAATAGATACTTCATCTGTGTCTGTAACTCCATGTTTTCATTTTGGGAAACTCTCCTTATTTCATCAAGTTCAACTAGTTGCTCCATTCTTTCCTCCATAGGCTCAAGAATATTCAAATCTTCTTGAAGGACAAACTTGTAGACTGGTAACAAATTCTGTAAAGGCATCCTGGCCTGTGTTCCATACACCAATTTGAATGGGGATTTTCCAATTGTCTTTTAAATAGTGATTCTGTCAGCCCAAATAGCCAATTTCAATTTTGAATCCCAAGCTTTCTTGTTCTAACCTAGCATCCTTCTTATAATCTTCATAAGACTTGTATTGATAGACTCTACTTGGCCATTAGCTTGTGGATGGTAAGGGGATACATAAGAAATGGTAATGCCATATGTGCTACAAAGATTTCCGAATTCATCTAATCTGAAACACATCCCATTGCTAGTGATCAATCTTATTGGTGTACCAAATCTGGTAATGATGTTGTCCATTAGAAAATTTGTCACAACTCTACTTGTAGCTTGTTTAGTTGGGATTGCTTCAACCCATTTGGTAAAATGATCAGTGGCCACCAGTATCCACCTATGTCCACCACTTGATTTTTCTTGTATCTCTCCAATGAAATCAATTCCCCGTTGATGAAAAGGGGCATCAGCCTGCAAGGGTCAAAGTGGCAAAGCTCCCTGATACTTTAGTTTTCTAGAGAATTTCTGGTAGGCCTCACATTTTCTTACATATGTAAAAGAGTCATTAAAAACCTTTGGCCAGTAATAACCTGCCTTAAGAATTTTATATGCAGTTGTCTTTGTTGAGTAATGTCCTCCACAAACCCCTTCATTCATTTCAATTAAGACATGCTTGGCTTGTGATTCATCCAGACACAACAATAGTATACCATCCCTATTCTTCCAAAATAGATCTCCATCCATGAAGACATACTTAGATGCCTGCAACTTCAAAGTTATTTTCTGGCTGTCACTTAATTCCTCTGGACACTTCATGTATTTAAGATAATACATGACATCTACATACCATGGAGTATTCTTAATGCTCGTAATTGCAGTCTCTTCTTCTACATTACAAATTTGATTTGCTTCAATATTTTCTTCTTCCATCAACTTAGCCAAGCCCTGACCTCTTACTAGTTTAGTAATTTGTATCTCCATGTCAAACTCTTGGATTTTGTTAATCCATTTGCATCTTTTTCTTGTTACTTCAGACTATGTCAAAATATCCTTGATAGCTGCATGAGGGACACAAGCAACCACCTTTGCTCCAACAAGATATGGCCTGAAAGCTTTTGTAGCCTTCACTAATGCAAATGCATGTTTTTCCATTATATCATACTTTAACTCAGACCCTTGTAATGACTTACTGAAGAAAGACACAGGCTGTTCATGACCTTCCCCATTTTTTTGTAACATAACAGCAGCAATAGTGTGCATTGAGGCGAATGAAAATATCTGAAAAGGTTTTGCAAAATCCAGAGATTTAAGGACATGAGCTTCCTTGATGGCCCGTTTGATAGATACAAAAGCTTCCAAGGCTTCTGCAGTCCACTCAACCTTTTATCCTTTCTTCAACATTTTTGATATGGGTTTTATGATCTCAACAAAGTTAGAAACAAATCTCCTAACAAAATTAATCTATCCAAAGAATGATTGTACAGCCTTGATAGTTTTAGTGACAGGAATTTTATCAATGGCCTCAATCCTCTCAGGATCTATCTTAATCCCTTCTTTTGAAACAATATGTCCCAAGAGCTTACCTTCTGTGACTGCAAAATGACATTTCTTAGGGTTCAATCTAATACCATACTCTAAGGCTTTAATAAATACCTTTTTGAGATGTTGAACATGATCTTCAGCCTTCTTTGAATAAGCAGTTAGGTCATCTTGATAAACCACCATGATAACATTGATCAAATATGCAAATTCCACATCCATAGCTCTTTGGAAGGTTGCTCCTGCATTGGTGAGACCAAATGGAATTCTCAGATAAACATATGTCCCCCAAGGAGTTGTAAATGTCATCTTATATTGCTCAAATTCTTTGACCTTGACCTAGTTATACCCTGAAAACCCATCCATCATAGATAATAGTTTGCACCCTATTACCTTATGCAATATAGCCTCCATATTGGGTAGAGGATAATTATCTTTGAGGGATGCCATGTTTAGATTTCTGAAATCTACACACAGTCTGATATCTCCATTTTTCTTTCTCATAGGGACCAAGTTTGAGACCCACGTTGAATGCCTGATTGGTTTAATTATTCCCCCATCTCTGAGCTTTGCCAATTCCTCCTGCATCTTAGGCTCCAATGTCAGATTTATGGGTCTTTGATTTTGTCTGAATGGCTTAGCATCTAGCTTCAATGGTATTTTATGCTGAAACAAATCTTCCCTATATGCTTTTAAATCTTCATAAGAGAGAAAACACATTTTTTATATTTTCTCAACAACTCTATCAGCATTCTTCTAATCGTAGGGCTTATTTTCTTCCCTGTGTACACCTTTCTTGGTGCAATTTCAGTTCCCAAGTTAATCTCTTCAATATCTTCCCTTTTAACTGGTTTTTGATTCATGAGAGACTGATCATTTCCATCATACACTCTCTCCAATGCCACTAAGCCTTTAGGAAGTTTATTTGTTTTAAGCTGTAAAATCTCCTTCCCAAATAATGTTTGCTTCCCATCCACTTCCTCAATAAAGGCATTGAAATCAATTTCTTGGGCTTCATATTGGTCTATACAGTGGAGGAATTTCAAAAGGTCAATATCATCATTAAAGACCTGCCAACTATATATGTTATCAGGGACTACAGGCCTTGTCTTGAACTCAATTTGTGATATTCCAACCAATGTAATGTCATCTCTTTTTAGTGCCACATTTGCTAAAAAATCTGCCATTATGTTTTTTGACCTCTCAATCCACTCAATTGAGAATGCATCAAACAACTCAATTGTGTCCCATACATCATTCATGTATTGTTTTAATATTTTATGTTTTGCTGCATATTTGGACTTAACTTGTGAAACAACCAACTCAGAATCCCCTAGAACAGCCAACAACTTGATTTTATGTTTCACAGCTATATTCAAACCTGTTATTAAAGCATCATATTCTGCCACATTGTTTGTACATTCGAATGTTAATAGGAATGAATACTTAAATGTAATACCTTTAGGTGAAAGAAACACAATCCCATCTCCATTACCTTCTTGGTTGCATGCTCCATCAAAATACATTTTCCAAACTTCATTGCAATTTTGTGCCACATGCTTTTCAATTGGATCATTATTGGTTAATTATGGCTGGGTTGGTTCTATCTTAAAACTCCCAAAATTGACATCACAAAAACAATTGATTTGATCCTGTGGTACACAATCAACAACCTGGCTCATCCTAGGCTCTCTGTACAACTTCACTTCCTGACCATTCACTAGAATTGTTGCATAAGATAAATTAAACTGGACCTTTCCACCAACTGCTACTATCCACTGTCTTGATAAAAGCATCCCAAATTGAGGAGGGATGTCAATTACTATTATATCAATATTATATGCCACCTAAGGATAAGCAGCTAACTTGACTTCAACATCTTTCATTATACCCACCATAGGAATAGGTCGGTTATCGATTGCATAGCACTTCCCTCCAGTAGTGTCCACCCACATACCAAGTTGTTTCATAACTCCTACTGGAATAATATTCATGGCAACACCAGAGTCTATCATGCAATTACTCAACAATTTGTTATTTATTAGTAATGTAGTGAAAAAAGGATCAACTGGTGGGGGATTTAACACTGAATTACTAAGGCACACTTCTGGGATATTTACTTTCTCTTGTTGATTAATAATTTTAGTGGCCCTCTTACTTTCAGAATTACCATGTGTTATCAATTGAACTGTACTGTCCCTATATTCCTTAATTTTCATCATCTCAAGTAGTGGCACAAACATTTTTACCTGAGATAAATCCTGAGTGAAGTCAAAAGAAGAACCCTCAGCCTTAATCATTTTCTTTTGTTCTGATGTTTCTCCTTTGTTCTCTTCTTTTTCCTTTTTACTTGGTTGATCAGTCTTTTGTATTTCTTTATGTAATTCCTTTACTTCCTCCTTTTGGATAGGCTTCTATTCGCTTTTATCATTTTGTTTGTTTTTGTTTTCTTCGAAGATCCTTGTGTCACTTTTTGATCCTTCATAAAGATTCCCCTAGGGACACCTTCCTTCAAATTTACTGTCCTATTTCTCAACCAGTACTTACTCTTTGCTTCTTCAATTGTAGCAACAGTTAATCTCTCTATCTCCTCTTTAGTGAGTTTCCTCATGCTGCCCTGAGTAGGCATCTCATCAAAATGTTGCTCTGTATAATCTTCCTCAGAATCAGAAAGGATCTACTATTCAGCCATTGTACTTTTGATTTGAAACATCATACTCATAACCTTCATCCTCTGAAGATGAGTACCTTTCCTCTACATGGTGAAAAGTATATGAAGTCAAATACACTATGTGATCTTCTCCATTGTTTCCCATCAACACTCCTTCCTCTTGCATTCTTTGGGAAACAACACAATAATCTGGGGAATGTGGCTTATTACAAACTTCAAAAAAATAATTGTTATTTACCATATAGGTTCCCTTCTTCCTTAATGGACCAGGAGTCTCTTTGTTTCTAGGCCTTTCTGTTATAGGTTTCCCATCTTTCCAGTTTGTGTTATAGGGCATGTCATGTAACCTAGGCCTTTCATTTCTATATGTGTTCTCCTGTTTGTATTGATAATTATTGGTTTGTTAAGGATCCCTATGATTGTCTCTTTTATCAATTATCCCAACAACCCTTCTGTTATTTTCAATTGTTAATGTTGTCTTCTGGGCCTTAGCCAATTCTCTTGGGAATCTATTTCTTAGGTCATACCCTGTTTTAGGATCGAACACATTCAAATAAACACTCAATGCCATAGAGTCTGGAAATTTTGATCCGTGAGGTATCTTATTCTCCAGTTTATTGAATCTTTGGTTGAAATCATAAATTAAATCATTCTAATATTTTTGAATTTGCATCAATTCATGAAGAGCAACATCAGGTGCACTTTGATTCCCATATTGCTCAAGGAATCGGTCCTGAAATATTTGGAGAGAATCAATAGAGGTTGTGGTTAGGCTGTTGAACAAATCTCTAGCTTCTTCAATAAGCAACGTCATGAATAGCCTCATATGTAAATATTCATAAGGTACATCCAAATCTTGAATGAATGCATTGAAACTCCTTAAATGATCTTCAGCAGAAATTGCACTACTCCTTGTAAACTTAGGCACCAGAACTCTCAAACTGCCATCCATGGGGTAAGGGTATAATTGAAATCATGCTAAATCAAACTATCTAATCATTGTCGTATACTGGTGAGGGGGAGGGTTAGGTGGATATTGATACATTGGGTTATTATATTATGTATTATGATGTGGCATATAATGTTGACCATGAGGTGGCTGAACATTTGTATATTGTGTGGGTATATGGGGTGGATGATTTGGCTGTCTGTATTAATTCCCTACTTGATGGTGAGGGACCCTTGGTGGATTAGAAGGCCTTGCACCATGATTACCCTACTTATGAGGTGGTACATACTTTTGGGGGCAACCAGTTGTTTGAGTAATGTTCTGAGTTTTCTGCAATTTGAATTCTCTCATTGCTTGTATCATCTGGGCCTTCTCCTGTTCTTCTCTTTCTTTTCTTTGAGATTCAAACTGTGCTTTAACTTCGTCATAGGTTAAAGATTCGTAATTCTCTTCAGGAGTTTCATGATCCATAGGTTCCTTCTCATTGGACTCATTTTGATTACCCTCCATTCCTTCATCATATTTGTGTTGACATCTGAATCGTTCAACTTCAAATTTAGCATGCCACTCTGCCTATTTTTGAGGATCGTAAAAAGGATTTCTTTGATGTTCTGGGGTACAAGGCTTTGCACTTGAATTATCTCTCCATGCATCATAACGGTCATATGTTTCACCATGTGGTATTGATGATTTGTCTTTGTTCGTCATGCACATGTCCTCACTTATCCTTTTACCCTTATCAACCCCATCATCCTTGTGTGTCCACTTACTACTGCCAACAGGGGCTCCAGTATGACCTCCCCTATATTGAGATCTTCTTCCATTCATGTTATAATTTTTTTATCAGAGTCACCACTCACTTTCTTAAAAGTGAGAAAAAGTGTGTTTATTGTTATTCCCAATGGAGTCTATATAGATTTCTAACTCTATGATTAAGGCGCAGATTCAGAGTTAATTCCCCAGCAAATTCGCCAATTTGTTAGCTCTCAAAAACGCAAGTAAAATACCTCAAGAGGTTGCCAATCTCTTGGTACGTTTTAGGGTAACAGATAAGGCCAAATGGATTAGACCTTCTACTCTTCAGGTGCAGCTAGACCTAGGCGGGTATACCTATATGAATTGGGCAGACTTGACTTTTGATCTTCTCTCTTGCAGTGATTTGTCCATGATGGCAGATGGACATGGACAAATTAAATTAAATTTGGTATAAATTATATAAAGTATTAAAACTAAAACCTAATATGTTCAGTTAACAGATGTAAAAATATGAATGAAACTAAGTAATGAAAGAGAGCAGAGACTAGTGCCTTATTGGGTATGTAGAGTCAAATGAAACCTTAAATGGGTGACTTCTTTTTGGAGGGCATTCAAATTGTTTGGCATATGTTTTGTTTATAACTTGTATAAACATGCAAGACTGTGATTATTAAGTTCTTCTTACTAATCCAAATGAATTTCCTTGATTACTCTGATTAATTAAGAGGATTTAATCCTTCCTTGAAAGAACCGATCAACCAATCACATAGATACAACAAATGTGCACTGATAAACCAAACATAAACTTGTTATGTCAATTTAAATAATCAGACAGTATCAATCTTGGAGACAACTTGAATAATACTTTTAATGAGCACAACAAACAATTGACACTAGAATTACGCCAGCAAATTAGATGGTTCTCATTGATATCTCCATAATTTCAAAACATGCATCATAGTCTCAAATTTGTGAAAAATGTTGTTCAAGCGTATTCTAGTATCTATCTTCTACCCTATTCTACTTATATCTATTTCATTTCTGAAATAGATATTTATACATCGAGAACACGAAAGGACGTGTCCTTTCAGAAATGTCATAAGATTACATAAAACGTGGATTAAAAGATGATTAGGATCTGTTTAGCCACAAATGAATCTTAGTTAGATGATCCAAATAACAATGGTGCTCATGTGTATCTGTGTCTCCAATTGTGTTCCAGATTGAAATCTCCATCTTTATCATCTTTTCATTTTTCTCGCATGCATCATCCAGTGTTGTTCCATCAGCAGTGGAAACCCTCAGGATTTCGCGCAACATCAATTCATTCTCAATTTTTCATCTGGCAGCTTCTTTTAGTTTCCCTCTATCATTAGAGAGTGTGGTCGATGTTTTCAGAGCAACATCCATCAATCCCTATGCATGTCCCTGCAACTCATCATGGAAGTTTCGATGCCTATTTATAAAATCATTAGCATTTTCAATTGCTACACTATTAGCAGCATCTCTCTGGCTCACTTCCTGAAACTTCTCCATAATTCGTTCATTCATCCTTTCATGCTCTTTCAATGCAGCAAGTGTATGGGAATACTTTCCCTAGAGTTTACTTAACCAAGATGCTAAACCATCCTCCCTCTTTTTTATTATTGCCACAACTGCATCATATTTTCCTTGGGCATATGCACTTGATCCCTCCCAATGATCCTTTAACTGAGAACCTTCACCTTGAGTAAGCATCCTAGGTGTTTTCACAGTAACACCAACTAAATCCTTCAATCTGTCATTTTCTCTCAGCATCCTTTCATTATTTAGCTTGTACATTTCCCTTTCCTTTATCAACATCTGAATCTGTGCTTTATTCAGTTTTGCAATATTTACTCCAATTTTTGTAGTAGCCACAAGATCAACCTCTCCAACTTTTAGGTTCATGACATGGCCAAATGCCTTTTCTATATCAATGACTACTGACTTTTCTGTGGGGTGGGTAGAAGACCCAAATCATCAATGATCCTTCATCAGTATTGTACTTGGATCCTGCATACACTTCTGTTACTTTTTCTTTGTCAAGCTTGTGTGTAGCATTACTGTCCCTCAAGAAACTATCAAAGACAAGTGCATAATTAAGATCAAGCCTTGGAAAGATCATGAAACCAGCATTCTCCAACATTTTCCTCCCCTTTTCAGGGGCAATACCTGTCAACTCATCATCCACACACTTTCTCAATTGGTTTAGCAATTGTTCTTCATTTCCTATAGTGACATCATCAACATTTTCTCTTATGTCCTTTCATTTCTACTTATACAAAAATGCTTTGAATTCTGGGGAATTTATAAACTCATCATCTAAAACAAATGATCTATATTCAATATGCCTTGCATCTACTTCACCACTCTCTTCAACGCTCAACTCCCTGGTTGCGCAAACATAATGTTGAGTTCTCAACCTAGACACCTTCTTTGGTTTTCCTTGTGGCACATTATCTTTAGGTGTCTCCTCTTCTCCAGAAGATAATAAATCAAAATATTGCAATCCTTGATTATACCTTTCAACCACTATCTCTGCTTCATCTTCATCCAAGTTCCGGATCATATCATCAAAGGGATAGGATACATGCTGATACCCTCCAAAGTTTATCTTCATTTTAGCAAAATTAACATATCCCTCTAGATCAAAGTTTTTCCTGAGTGGTCCTCTCTTCATGTTATAATGCAACAATTTATCATGGATCAAATTGTATCCTTCCTTAGCCAACATAGTGAAATCACCAAAGTGCAATGAACTAGGCATAAACGCCTGCTTCCGAAAAGAGCTAAAATTCATCACACTGCAGTAATCTATCTGTCTGACAATCTCTAGATATGAAATGTTGTTTGGGACTATTTTTGATAGAATGAAAGGGGCATCTTCAAACCCATAGACTCTGATCATTGTAGCTCCATCCAAACAATACCAATCTCCCCAGTTATGATCAATTGGCCCATTAAAATCATTTGGCCAAAGAAATCTCTTTATCTCATTAGATAATGAATAATTACAAAGATATTTATACAATTTGTACAATTTTTTCACAACTTATTCCTCAAAATGAATAAAACTAGCATTAACAAACCTGCTATCCCAAATAGCAGTCCACAATTGAACTAGTAATGCTTCACCATCTTTAGCAATTTGAGAAATTCTCACTTCTAGAGGGCATACTCCTAACTCCTGTCCAAAATAGAGTACCAGATGCATCAATAATGAATAATGCTTGAGATAAAAATTATGTGATCCACTCTTTATAGCCATCAGTCTCGACTCAAGCCCCTTAGCAATGTACGAGGCATAGTCAAATGACCGTGAATTATGATACTGGATATCTGCTGTGATAATCATGGGCACAATTGACATATGCCAGGGCATCCACTCCAAATACCTGACACACTGAAAAATAAGTGTATTTCATATAGGGTTCAAACAAGTCCACATGATAAGGGGGCCCCTCACTTTCTTGCAAAGGACCTAGCTTGCTGTCTTGTTTAACTTTGTGAATTGGCAATCTCGAACCCTTATAGATTGTATCCATTCTCAAGAATTGCTTCTCCAACTCCTCATGTATGATCTCCTCATTGAAAAACCCCTCCAACTTGCAAACCTCACCTATTGCCTCCTTTGAAAAATGTATATGTGGCTTTCTTTATGGGTCACATATAGCTTTGTGCTTTGGGTCATAGTGATCAGCCAACAATTTTACTAATTCAGCATTTACAAATACATTAGGGCACACTAGTTTTCCTATGTTGAGTTTCCATGGATTGCATACTAGTTCACAATGGCTTCTCCTATGATAATTAAAATTAAAAAATTCATACCCCCTTATGGTAGTCCAAAGGTCTCTTATGAATTTGCATTTATCATCTAGTTTATTAATTTTTGCCCTAAGTTGTGCAGACCTTCTGGCTTTAGGCCCTGAACTAGGCAACTGATCAATGAGGTCCTGGTTTAATCTTCATTCTGTGCCCTCATGTTTTGTCTCAGTCTTTTGTTTCTTTCCTTTTGGCTGACTAGTTTCACCATGTTTTCTGCTTTTAACTTTTCCAGAGCTAGGGGACTCCATTTCCTCAAAATGACTGTAATTAAAACCAGAGGAATTAAGACGTGAAAACTTACTGTATTTGCTTGAAGATTTCAAAATGAAAGAATTCCCTGGCTCCGTTCGCTTTGCTGGCTTTTCTGCTATCAATTCGACACTAATGCATTTGATTGAATTTTTTCTATTATATCCATCGCGCCATTAATGTGTCAGTTGAAGCATGAACGAAAACTTATTTGAAACATACACTGTCGCATCAAATGTCTTGTCGGTGAGAGATTTTTAAATCTAGGGTGATATCTATTTTTTGCAACATTCATTAAACCTTTCACCAAGACATCTTGTGGTCTCACTGACATTTGGAATCATACCGATGACTATCACTTTAGTCTTTCATATTGCTATGACAATTTGGAGTCGGGGAGACGTTTCATAGAGTTCATTTTGTCTTACTGATATGCACCTTGTAGTATCTTTCTAGTCGCTGACACATCATCACACTCTCGCCGATGAAACCACACCTTGGCATGACCATCAAGTTTCTCACCGATGAAATTAATACCGATGAAATAAATTCTATCGGCAAGAAAATGAATCTTTGAAAAGACTCATACCGATGCCAAATGTCCCGCTGAACCCGTTCCTCTTGATTACTCTATTCGGTGAGAATCTCCCTTAAGTATTCTATCGGTCTAACTTTCAAATTTTGGTGAAACTCATACCAATGACCCTTTCTCTTGTTGGTGCATATCTTTATCAATGTGACATTTGAGTCAGCAAGACTATGTAGCTTCCTCCCAATAGCCTTCTAATGAAACCCCTTTGTGCCTTATCGGCAAGAACCGATGCTTTCAGCAAGACATTACTCCAATAATCTTTTGTTTGGCCGATACATCATTCCACACACTGGTCGGTGAAACATATATGAGTTTGTCATGACTCATCCCGATATAATTCTCTTGCCGATATGATTCTTCTGTCGCTGAAACAAAAGATGTGTCATGCCGATAATCTGCAGCAAGTATACATTAGTGAAAAAATATCATAGGTCGGGGAGACCCTTACTCCGTCTTGCCGATATGGGTAATACAATGAAATATCAAAGACTAGATGAATTATAATGGATCATATGACAAAATATAAGCAAGACACCATGAGGAAGGAATTTTATGCTTATGATGAGGACTTATTTTGGAAAATCATTGACTGTGAAATATTCAAAATTTTACAGTTCTAACAGGGAGTAGAAGGGTTTAGGGTTATAGGGTTAAGGGTAGAGGAGAGAGGGGGAGATGGGGTAGGAGGGAGAGACTTGAGAGAGAGAGGGGGGGAGT
>VDFB02047230.1:525538615-525649548 GCA_007258455.2 Sequoia sempervirens | reverse complement strand
GTGGGAGAGAGATAAATGGTAGGGAGTAAAAAGGTTTAGGGTTTAAGGGTTAAGGGTTGAGGGGAGAGGGGGAGAGGGGGTAGGAGGGAGAGACTTGAGAGAGAGGGGGGGGAGTGAGAGGGAGGGAGTGGGAGAGAGATATGATTAGCCAATGTTTGATATGATTTTCATAAATACTAGGTCCAATCCTATGTCTCATAACATCTCTAGTATTTGATGATGGATGAGTCTGATCATGCCAAAAACCTGAGACCAAGTTCCTAACAACATCTTTAATCTTGCCAGAATGGGGTTCTCTACACATCATTTCCCAATTTCCTTCTAAACTCTCATCCAAAAACTTTCTCTTTTTCTCATATTTTATTAATGTGGTTCTACTATAACCAATTTCATTTGAAAGTGCAGACATTTTTCTTGTTCTTGCTATATCTTGATGTACAATAGATGTCAACATCACCCTTCTTGAAGTGGCCTTATCCACTGATCGAGATCCTTTCCCAATGGAATCTAAACCTTTTTTAACATTTTGAACAATATGCTTTTGTAATCCCATGTGTTTCTTCTTATTTGATGCTGAATGAACACCCAACAATTGTAATGACTGTTTGAGCTCAACACGAAGAAGTAAACATGATAACAATTGGGTTTTTTCAAGTGTATCAAGATGATTGAAATGATGATTGATCATTCCATTTATAGATTTAGTCATTGACCTCTTTCTCTAATTATAAGGCTGGTTGGCATAATATTTTAGTTTCTCCATATCCATTTCAAGTAAATGATCTAAATTTCTATGAGAAATTTGTTTCCCCACATTCTCAGCTAGTTTTATATGCTCATCCATACCAGTAGGAGGAAGTGATCCTGACACCTCTCCAACATGCATTGTTTGAACTTGTGCCTCCTCCCTATCTTCACAGACCATGCATTCTTGATCGGATTCATTTGATCCAATGTCTAGATTTGGCTCGACTTGAGCATGAAAACTTCCTGCTTGTTGATCCCTTCCTACACATGTGTCACAAAATATTTTGCAAACAAAAGTGAGAGATGATGTTAAATATAAGTGAAGTTTATGTATGCAAGCAAACTGATAAAACATGATGAGCTATAAGTGAGAGAAGTTTGTGCTAGTTTTATATGCTCATCCATACCAGTAGAAGGAAGTGATCTTGACCCCTCTCCAACAAGCATTGTTTGAACTTGGGTCTCCTCCCTAACTTCAAGGTCCATATGTTCTTCAATGGATTTGTTTGATCCAATATCTAGATTTGGCTTGACTCCAGCTTGAGGAATCTCCAGAGCATAAAACATAAAAATAATTTGAGAACATTGAAGTGATGAAAATAAAAGACCAAAGACACAAAACATAAATATTAAAACAAAAAGAATTGGCTTAAGGAATTGGAGTCAAGGATCATATAAACATTGCAACTTGCATGACCAAGATGACTTGAGGACATTTAAAATTATTTATAGTCATTCAAGTACAATGATGGTTAGAAACCTTCAAAGTAAAAGTCCTAAACACACACTCGAGAGTGAAAGAGAGAAGAAACAAGCATGTACCTTGTTTCTTTCTATGATAATTTTCCAAGTTTTGTTCACGCCTCTTTTGTTCTTCTTTTGACAATTTTTGTTGAGACACATTTTTTCTTTTTCTTTGTTGTCCCATTTTCTTCTTCAACTTAAAGATGACTCTAAACAAGTCCTCTACCAACTTAGTTAAATTATCCTCCAAAATTTTCCTTGATTGATAAAAATGAAAAGTTGTCAAGCTCCAATATTTTCCTCCTTAATAAATGTGCAAAAACTTCTCCAAAATTTGCACTCCAAGTGAATCAAAATTATTCAAGTGTACATGGAATAGCTAGATCCTAGTTTAAATGAATCAAGTAGTAAACAAACAATTTATTTCATTGTGGAGTTTGTTGTTATTTAATTCATAGGTATGCACAACATATCTAGTAATTTTAGAATTTTTTTAAAGTGTCAAAAATGTATATTAGAGGTATAATTTGAATTGAATTTTATTAATTATATTTGAATTTAATTTCAAGTTTGTTGTCGAAAATGTATAATAGAGGTATAATTTGAATTAAATATTCTTAATTATATTTGAATTGAACTTCAAGTTACTTGTCAAAAATGTATAATAGCTCGATATAAATTGAATTGAATTTTCTTAAAATTATATTTGAATTGAATTTCAAGTTACTTGTCAAAAAGATTATATCTTGTTCTCAACTCAATGGTTCATGTTGCTTAAGTCATTTTTAAAAAAATATTTATTGTGATCAACATGAATGAACTTTATTACAAAGTGGCATTGATTTCCCTAAAATTCTACTAGAGATCAAATGTATATTGAATATAAGGAAATGTAAGCTATAAGAGATCATAAAATAATAAAACATGTATGTATATTGAATATTTAAAGCAAATGCATACATATATTATGTGTAAACATTTTTAAACCATAAGCAAACACATGTACATACATGTAAAGGGATTCAATACATATAAACATAACACATATTATAAGAAAAGAGGAAAATGTATGTATATATCATATAAGAAAATATATGTACATATCATAAAAGCAAAATGTAAATTAAAGATCAACAACAAGAAAATGTATGTATATCATATAAGCAAATGTAAGTTAGAGATCATCAAATATCAAATACTATTAAAGATCATCATATAATCAAATACATGTGGTAAAGATCATAAATCTAGAGTGCATGGCCTAATATGAATGTCTACTCCTAGATGAATGGCCATCTAAATGAGAACGATCCTGCTCTAATGGATGTGTTGAGCCCTACAAATAAAATTGTGTACAAGATGTGTTAAATACATATAATTTATATTAAATAATTTTTTTGAAAGTTATTTTTAAATGAACTTGTATTGTTAAATATCAATCTAGATCTATGCATACATAAATATTTTGCATGTACATATACACGTTTGATTATATAAAAATGTAAAACTCACATGTCCACTAATAGCAGATTCATCCACAAAGTCACATCGACGATGCATAGGATCTGGACCAAGGCTAGGAGTGATATGAGGTATGTCCACCTGTAACAATATATATACACATATATATCAACTTACATGAATATCTAGTTAAAATTTTTTTTTAAAAGAATGAAAAAAGAATTGAAACATGCACATGCACACATACATGCACATCATCTGATATCGGATGACCTAAGTCCTCTAAAACAACCACCTCCACCATATCCACCAAACGATCAAGCGATGAATCAACATCTGCATCCATCTGATCTATCCCATGTCATGCCATAAATGATGAATGTAGAGGACTATGAAGGTGAGATGGCATCGGTGATGATGAACCAGAACCAATCAACATATCAATAAAACCCATAGTCTGTGCAGCTGCCGTATGAACTCTAGGTGGATCCCAATGCGCACTAGTGATCGGCTGAGAGTGATGGGATCCTGGAACTAAATGATCTCTGCATCTCAAATGCTCTCTAACATGCTCTATACAAATCCCATTGTCTGATGCAACGTGGGCATATGCCTCCAACAGGTCCTTAGCCAAACAATGCAGTGTCATGCATGACATATCTCCTATAAGTGCATCAAGCTCTGTAGGAGTAGGGATGTCAGCCACTATAAAAGGATCCATGGTGGTCCACTTTGCTGAAAATGGTGTGGATCAGGAATGTCTGGACATCAATTACTGACCTACGCGATCATCAGATATCCTAGTGGTGGCAACCGCAATGTCACCTACAGTGTCAATTGCTTCCTTTTGGGAAGCAACAACAACCTCATCTGCTATGGGGGCTAAAGTTGGGGTGAGAGTAGGAGACCTGTCACCAACCAATACCCTAAACACTGGGGGTGGTCTATCTGCTTGACAATAGGTGGGCCTATCAGAAATCCTACCATGCCCCTTACCAACATATGTTGGAATGTCCAGGTAGTTAACTTTGAGGCCCAAATGGACCTTAGCATACAACTGCTGAACAAAATACAATGGAATCTGGTCATTGTTTGGGTATAGACCATGTGCTTCGAGAAATCGTGGGTAGATCAATGAGGCCATAGCATGATCAACACATCTAGTGACCTGGTATCCCCTAACCTTACGCACATTTTGATAAAATGGAAAACAAGTGGCTTTTATCATTTCTTTGGTGACACTATCCTGTATTTGTTTAAGGGGAACATCACCATGTACTTCTTCCCACATGCGGAAAGAATAGCAGTCACTCTATCTGGGGAATATGCACTAGTCCTCTCAAGTTCATCTTTTAGTTTTTCTAGACTATGCAATATTAACATGCATGGTTCACTATATATCCCCAGGTTTGCACCTTGTGCTAATGAATCTCTTAATTTTTTAATTTCATTACTAGTATTTGCAAACAAAAATTGGCATAGGTGGAACATGATATATTTTCATATTATATATATATATATATATATATATATATATCTGATTACACCTAAAAGGCAATGAGACTTTGGTAAATAATATATCTAGATAAAGGGAATACAAATCTAAAATAGTTGTAATAATTCATCTACTCATCAATAATATTTTCATACCATTAACAATTTAAAAATAATTGGAAGACAACTATAATCTATAACATAGCATCCTTAAATGGTTCAAATTTTAAATGAAGCGATGAAAGAAAGAATAAGAATACAAAGATTAGTATAAAATTATTTGAAAATAATTGGGGATAAAAATATTTAATCTAATAGTTGTTAACATAAATGAACTTCAATTATATAGCCAAGAACATCAAAAAATTATAGATTGGAAAGCAAAATAATCAGACATTTATCATATTTTTATATGTATAAAGTTTAGATACCATCAAACTGTTTAAACTTATAGATTGCATAAAGCTATAAATTGAATCATTAAAACTAATTTATTAAGAATAGAATCTAATAAAGTTTGACTTCATTGCATACTTGTTATAAATATCTCACTAATCCAACCATATATATTATATATGTTAAAAAATAAATAATTGTTATGCCCATAATTTTTCACTATATATTGATGTGGATCTCCTTCAACTAGATCAATTAAAAATTATTTGTAATGTTGGAGGAAAATGGATTTAATATCATTAGAGTTGTCATGGAACTACCTCTCTTGATCAACGATAGATATTATCCACTCTCGAGAATGTAAAATATATTTGGGAGATAACTAAAAATTAATTTGTATCCCTTATATCCTTTCATCCAATGTAGCCTATCTCTTAATTTAGATCCTCTACCACAATTAATTTCAAATCTTCTAATTTTTATTTCAACAGAAGAAACCACTCATTGTAGAAAGTTGTTAGTAAGTGCTATAAATCCAAAACAGGTTTTTTTTTTTTTTCTATTTGGATCCATATTTTTCCATTCTAGATCTCTTTCTAGCCATATTATTATTGTAAGATCATAGTAAGGTAGTGCAATAGATTTAATCGCATCATTTCACAATTGTATCCACTTACCATTTTGATGAGGTCTAGGAACATCAACCAAAGGGATATTAGGCAAGCAAGGTGATCAATTTGATTGAGGTGGGAAGTGTTGAGCTTGAAGGATAGATTATTAGGTATGAGGAATAAGAAGTTTGAAAAGTTTAAAGAATTGGGAGGTGATATGTGAGATAGGTTTAATAGAATCTACTTAAATAAGGGTGTTTTGTGGAGAGGGGACAATGGAAAGAGAAATAAATAAGTTTTAATCTATCAATACAACTAAGTTTCCCTTAGTTCACCATCTCTTTAGTTGGTCCAAGTGAACTAGTGATGAGTATAAGAATATTTTTTGTCTAAAATGGGATCTAAACCCCTCATGGTATTTCTAGTTAGGATGTAGGAATTCAATTATTTTTTAGAGAGTTTATGAGAACTAAACTAACTTGTATCTTGGTTTTTTCCACCATATCATATCATATTTTTTGTCTAAAACTTACAATTATGACATATTCTTATGACATTTAAGAGCATGACTATAGAATATTTATAGTAAAGTATTGACTGGTCAACATTATGAAAAATCATAAGAAATCTTTTAAGAAATAGCAACTGTGTCAAGGAAAAAGATGTGGACATTTACAAGAACTTTTTTTTTAAGAAAAAGTGGGAGACCACTTATAATTTTATTTATATATAATATTTTACATATAGCTAGTTTAGGCGGACATATTGGCGGGAAAGAACTAGCAAGAAAACCCTTAGGTGTAGTCTAAGTAACAAATTTCACAAAATATCAAAAAGACCAATGAGGTCCTAGCACAAATGACCAATTGTCTAATTACAACATGTTACAAAAGCACATTGGTTGAATACATCAATACAAAATCATCAATCTCCTCCATGGAAATGGTAGATCTGTATCTATTTAGAACTTGGTAGAGATGCACAAAGAAGTGTCATGCATTGTGGATAATAACATGACTTGGAATATGTGAACATAGGTCTCTTCTTATGAAACAAAACCTTCTTTGAATAATTAACATTAGAAATTAATATAGTTTGGCGAGCATATTGTATAATCACACTAGAAACCAACAATGGAAGATTGAGAGTCTCAAATAAGAATTCCACCAAGTATAGATAACATTCATACTAGAAGCCAACAACAAAAGACCAAATTTCATAAATAAAGTTCATGTGTTATATATCATGCCTTTGAGGGGTCCACAAGTACCATGAGCCTTTTGAAATCCTTCTCCATCTAAATGCATCCATTCCAAGACCATTGGGAGGTGGGTATACAATATGAACCAAGTATTAATTTCTAATGTTAATTATTGAAAGAAGATGAAGGTCGCTATTTACCCTTAAATTACATTTAAATTGGATATTTTAATGTTCAATATAATGAAATGTTTAAAAAATGAAAGTGACAATAATACTGAAAATAAAAATGTTGAACATGAATGTGAAAATATTGTAAAATTTGATAGAACACCTATTGATAAGAGTAGCATCATAGAAGAAAAAGAACAAGAAATACATCAAAAATTTCTTGACTAATGTGGATATAAACCCTATGACATTGACATTGCACTCAATAATCAACTTGTTGATAACAATGATTAAATTGATAGCTCACATGAACCAATGAAACTCAATGTGTCTCCAAATTACATAAGAAGAGAGAACCTTTGTGAAGAAGAAAAAGAAATTCAAAATCCATCTTTTTGTAATGAGTTTGTTAAAATTTAAAAACATTCAAGAACCCCAAAATGGTTTGAAATTGATGAGAATAATAGAAATTCTTGAAGGCAAGAGGTCATCACAAACCATTAGGTTGTGGGCTTCAAAAAATTTCAATGAATGGTTTTCCAATAAGACATTAACCAAAAAATTCCAAATTTTTATACAATTACTAAAGATGTACAAAATGAGACCTTTACTAAATAAATTTCAAAGATTCATGTAAACAAAAAGTTTGATTGAAATAATATTGTTGTTAAAGTTTTTTTAATGCATTCAATTCTATTGTAAATAATAGTAAGGAAAAAGATAAAAGAGTTGCTCATAGAGTAATAACATCATTAGTAAGAAATTAAAAAATTAAAAAGGCTCAATTATTAAGGTAAACTTGTCTTGAATTAAGCCTAAATCGTAAAACATTATCAAAAGTACTATCAATAAGATCATGATTAGAAAGTCCTATTGAAAATAATACTTGTGCTTTTAGCAGTAGGCTTCCATGAGTCGATAATAAGCTAATTAATAGCACAAAGGATGAAATTCAACAATTTTGGCACTCTAACTCTAGATTTACATATGAGGTTGGAAAAAACTTTTTTTATACTCTACCTAGGCCATGATTCTGTTATGAGTACGAAGAGTTTATGATAGAAATACATCCATTATTGTTGAGTTAAAAGTAGGTTAAATATTATTTTTCTTAAAAATTCACTTTATATAAATTTAGGTATTTTAGAGAACAAAGCTATAGTATGAATAAGTGATTGACATCGATGGCTATAAATTTCAAGGTGGGGACATTCAATATAATTCATAAGGTGTTATAATATTAAATGCTTTCATTGTTTAGTTAGTTTTAATCAATGTTGTATGATTTATTAAACATTTTTTTAATATTTAAATGTAGGTGTTTTGGGGAGTAGCAGTGATAGATCTAGCTCATTGAGAAAGGATATAGGTAGAGAGGAAGAGTGACCTTGACAAGTATTGAGACATGGATCACCTCAGGGTGGTAGATATGAGTGGAACATATCCATAGAGAAGGATAGGCTAAGAGGATACATAAAGGAGACAAATATCTTAGGGGCACCTTTTTAGTTGTGTGTATGCTCTGCAGAGTGGATCTACTCATGAGTGCTTTAATGTATTTGAAGACACATTTGTATGAGAACATAGATAATATGATATGGGAACTATTAGTTGTGTTGATGATGGGTGTGATATTTTGTGTATGTTGATGATGTGCATGATATATGGTTATATTTCTTGTATTTGGATGCTCATAGGTATGGATGTTCATGAATCTTATGTGTATGTCTAATGGTGGCATGTGGAAGGGTAAATATGGCTATTGAAAACTTTACCATTATCTTGACAACTAATTATGGCTATATGATTATCTTATTGTAATGAACCTAAGTTAATTCGATAGATATTAGTGAAGTTGAATTAGGAAGCATGGATTGTGCTTTATTATACACATTTTACGTTTAAAAATATGGGTCTAATTTTTGTGATATTGAAAGTCAGTTAAATTTCTTCAATAGTATATCCAAGGTATAGGGATATATTAGTGGTAGGAGTAGTGTAGGATAAAAAGGAGAATGTATAAAGAGGGGAAGGTCTAGAAAGGTAATGACATGGTAATGGAAGGAGAAGTTACACTATAAGGTTATATTTTCATAGGATAAGGAGGAATGGTATGAAGAACATGTCTATATAGGATAGTGCTAGTAGTAACAATGGTGTGAACATATATAAAAGGATGGGAGATAAGAAAAATACTAGTGGAGAGAAAGGGCGGTAGGACATGGGTGGTGGATCCCATGGAAGTGGTAACTATAGTATGATAGGAGGAATCATTATAAATGGATGAAGGGTAGATGGATGCATAGAGGGTACAACATTATTAAAACTATAAAGTGGTAATATTATGAATAGTATTAATTCCCTAAGGATAGCCACCTAATACATTATATAAATTACTAGCCAATGAGTGAGGATATTTAGGGTGGAGAGGTGCATCAATACGTAATTATCAATTTAGGAAAATATCTTGTTTAGCAACATATGTATCTAAATCATAGTCTTGATCATTATTTTTCATCTTCTTTAATGTGGCTCTTTATATGGTTGTCATTAGCTATTATATCAAAAAATGATTCAATCGTCATTTTATTTGCTAGCCATATTAGAGTTAAGATGAAAACTCCATAAAACAAGATTTTAAAGGATATTAATTTAACTAGATAAAAGATCAAGGAAAACACTCTCAAACATGCAATATACCCCAATTTCTTAGACAATGCATATTTCCTAATAATGTGTGCAACTAAAAACTAATAACATGTAATGAATGGATGTAGGTGATAATAATTAAATAATCCTAATTGAACTAGGGTTGTCCCTTTTATATATTTAAGAATTTGTAAGAGCATTGTATGAAATTGTAAGATGGGAATTACTTATGAAATGTTATATGACACATAAGAGAATAAAAAAGGGGGGTTACACTAGAATATTGATTAGAATTATGAAAATCATCAAGATCATCTTAAATAATGGGTTTGAATATGTCAAAAATGGAGTGTTAGTTATGAGGAGGAGGATTTGAATTTTTTTGACAAGATGTAAAGCATTTGCTAAATACATCCTATAAACCAAGTCAAGGAATATGGTGTTGGAATTTGTGCCATTTTGATGTCATTATTTTGGCTCATGGTTTTGGTAAACCACACTTGGTTTATGGTTTAAATTTTTCCTATTTATGGGTGCTTGAGATGGAGAAAGCATAATGATTTTGTAGGTATCATCATGCTACTAGAAATTACTCCATATTCACATGTTGATGATACTACTATAAGGGTATGCACATGAATATTTTATTGTAAATGATATTATTATCAAATAATATAATTGGTTCATGTTTTTGGTTGTGGGATTTTTCTTCCAAGAGGATTTTCCCATGTACATAATTATGTTATAAATTTATAATTTATACATTTTTCTTGTAACTAAAATTAAATCTATTTTTCATATTTATCTCTTGATAGGTTAATATGGGAAGTGTTTCCACACCTCAAATTCCTTTTAAAATACTATCCAAGTCTTAATCAGTTTACATCCTCTATCTTATTGTGCAATACCTACCTACCACCAAAAATGTGTAGAGATGAACATTTTTAATGTTACAAATGATATCTTCCTAGTGAGATAGAGTCTATTGGAAAATATGTATGATTTGAGTTGTCAAATCTACTTGTCCATATTGTTAAGGGAACTATATGCATGTTGCATCTAATGGTACCAACAAATCTACCCACATCCAAATGATACAACTTGTGGTTCTATTTGAACTTCATAACTTTATATTGTTTGTTTACATATGCTATTAAGTTCTTATATATGTTTCACTTGGTCTTTCCATTTAGGAGCAAGATAGCTTTTTTATTTTATAGGCTATCCATAGCTTTGATTGCTGAAATGGGAAGGCATATTTCATTTACACATAGGACATAAAAATTTAAGCATCTAATATATATATATATATATATATATATAATTAAGAGTAAAACAAAATTATTTCAAAATTTGAATTAGAATAAATGATCATAAAGAGAGGTAAATTCAACTTGCTAATTTGAATTTAAATTTTAAGTTAAGGGGTAATTTATTATACATTTCATTCAAAAAATCTAGTTTCTTTCCTCTAAATTTATTCTTCGATTCATACATTTAGTTCACCAACCATTTTTGGAGTAATTTCATAAGACTCAAAGGCAAAATATGAAGAATTTTATCCAAGTTTCCATTGTATGCACCCTAGAAACTTTATATCATGAACTGTTTGATATAATTTCTCAAATAAATTTGTTAATGAATTGTTTGATATAATGCCTCAAATAAATTGGAGGTGCCCTAGTAAAAATGTATGCAAAATGTGGAAGAAAAATAGTGTATGTTGAAAACGCTTGAAAAACTTTCAAAAAAATGTAGTTTGAATTCAACAAATTTGAAAAATTTCGCATTTAGGGTTTCAAAATTTAACAAACATATGCATTTTCAACTAATTCGAATTTCACATACCTAGTGCTCGATATGCAAGTCGAGTTGATGAGGTTTGGAGAGACGAAGTTGAGTTTGCATTCGCCAGAGAGATGAAGTCAGTTTTCTCACCATTTGCATATCACAGTCTCGGTTCGCCGCACGCACCAAGGAAAGCAACTGGTAAAAATAAAGTGAAAATGACAGTCAAAAATGACAATGCTTTTTTTTCTTATTTAAGGGGGTTTGGTCGAACCCATGTTCGACTGAACCCCTTTAAATAAGATTATTTTTATTTAGGGTTTTTGGGTTCAGTCAAACCATTGAGTTCGACCGAACCCATTGAGTTTGGGGAAAAGGAAAAAAATGAAATTTCCTTCCTCATATAATTTGTAAACCTCTATTGTGGTTTGACTCAGATGCATTTATTCATATTGTGGGCCCTCTTCATGGATGGATTCTCAAAGTTCATCATATCTTTTTATCATTTTCTTCCTGCATAACATTGACCTCTGGGTCATTCTTTTCCTCCTCAGAGCAATGCTCCTCTAGAATTTCCTTTGTGTTATCATGATCCTTATTTCATTCATCTTTAGGATCTTTATCAGAGGTCTCCACATCATAGTACTTGGAAAATCCACTAAGATCTCCATCTTTGGGCATTTTTTTCCCCTCTTCTTTTGAAGTAACCTCATCGAGATCAACAATTTTCAAGCCTAAGTCAAAATGCTCATAGTAGTCATCATGGTGTGAGTCTATATACTCTTTAGTTATATCAGTCATTTCCTTGTGTTGCTCTTCACTCCTTTCCATTTCTTCACATATTTGCATTATCACCTATATTTTTGGTGGCTCAATAGGAGGTGGAGGGATAGGTAGTGAAGTAGCAAGTTAAGCCACAAAGTACTTAGCCTCAAGATTAAAAATAGTCTCTAAGAATCATAGAGGTATTTTTTGCAAATAAGCAACAAAGGTTTTAGGTAAGGAAAAAGGTGTTGCAGAGATAGCGGGCATAGAAGGTGGTAAGGTGGAGAAAGTACGCAATGAGAGCGAGAGCAAAAAAGATGATAGAGGAGATGAGGTCAATGAAGAGGAATCAACCACGACCATGGGAGCCATCAGAGAAGCAGAGGTGAGGTGGACTAGTATGTCCAAAGTGGGTGGGAACGACATGGGAAATGGTGGTGGAGTGGAAGGAGATGGTGCGACGATAGTAGAAGGAAGTGGGGAAATGGTAGGTAGAGGAGATTTTGGTCTCCCTTATTCCTCAAGAGGCGAGGATTGTTTTGGTATAACATGAATATTGGGAAAAAGGTTCCTTTCTTCTTAGCTTTCTTAGGCAGCCTCTGCCCTTCCACTGACTTTCTAGAGTAAACCCTTTTTTTGGGTTGTCACTCTGATGCATCCTTCATTTTATTTGACTAGGTGACTAGTGGAGACTTTGGAGCTTCTCTCAAAGGACCTATTTTGGCCCTGCTTTCTATTTCACTTTCAATATCATCTTTTAGCTCCTCGTATGTCAGTTCAACACCCTACTGTTGCAATTGAGCTACTTGGCTATCTAACAATTGCTTGGTCTATTGCTCTATTGGGCATGTGATTGTGTCTAAATCTACAAATTCTAGCTCATTCCATTCAATTACTGGCAAGGGACCTTGGAAATAGCATTGTATCCTTCATCAGGAGTGTTATCATCCTTGACCACTTGGTCAGGGACTGGAAACAAATCAATGGATTTTATAAATTTTGTTCTCATTCTCATATAACACCCTCTGGACCTCATGATCATCATCATAGTTCACCCAAAAGTCTTCAATATGGGTCGTGTGAGCATGTTGTCTCCCAACCTACTTCTTAAATTTTTGTAGAGGTTCCAATCCTCCTCGCTCTGTATGTAATTCAAGGTTATACTCTACAATTTATTTTTTTGAGTACTCTACACAAGAGGTAGTGGGGCATGAATACATTGCTTCACCAAAAAAAAGGGTACGGGACCCCAACACAATGCTTTTCTTATAGTAAGGAATGTGAGGTATGCAATTGTTGAGTAAGATCCAATAGTACTATTTTGTCACTGGGGTACCTTGGTAGACAATATGGGAACCCCGAGAATCCTTCATCTCTTATTTAAGTAAACTTGGGGAACTGGATGAACCAATACCTGAAATTCTTGACCAATGTGTTTGTGTAATGGGACAACCTTTTGTTGTAATCATTTGATAGTGTCTGCATAATGTGCATGATAAATGCATCATTTACCCACTTGTAGTCCTTCTTGTAATTCTTATATTACAATTGTAGGTAACAATCATAGATGGGAGTTTGTCCTTTATTCCCAACTTGCCAACACAATTCAACCCCTTCTAGGGAAAATTAACCACCAAAGGATATACAATGTAAGAAGTCATATAGAACTCCTCAGTTTTCTTCACTGCAACAAACTAATTGTGAATATTGTCATTGATTATCTTGGGCCAATGAAATTTTGTGTTGTCCTTGAGGATCTCTTCCACAAAGTACCACATCCATTCTTCAAAGATTGAGGAGGTAGGGAGCCCCATCAAACTGCTCAGAAGTGTCACAAGTTCATTGACTTCCTTCTCAAATTCACTTTGGTAAAGCTTTTGAGGAAATTTATATGCACTCGCATGATGCTCGATCATCCATGTATGATTTATGGTTCTCTTACAACCCATGGAATCTCCTTTCCATACATTGTGAGCATATTCTTTCCCAGTCTCTTCCATCTTGTCAAACAAAGGGATCCCAAATGTTCTCCTGATTGACATTGGAGTCAAGTCAGCCAGTACCCTCTTGTCCAAAGTTACTATTCTCATTGTTTATTGAAGGTAATAATCTCTACATCCAAGGATCAATTCTAGGTTGACCAATGTTGGAGGGAAGCCTTTTTCCTTTACAATCCCACTTTTTCTTTAATTTCCAAGCTTCTTCAATTTTAGGGCTAACTAGGACACGTCTAAATTCATCTATGTTTATGTGACCCAAATTAGTGTCTATCACCTTATCCCATTATGATTGAATCTTTGAGGTACACTCGACCCCATGGAATTTGTACTTCATTTTGGCCTTTTCTTTTTCCCCTTTTCTAGCCTTTGCATTCTTCTTAGCCTTATCGGTCTTTTTAGCTAGTTCCATAAATTCTACACAAAGAACATGTAGTAAATGTCTCGATAAATTAAGAAAGAGAGAAATTTTGGTTAGATCATGCTAAAATTTCATTAAAGGCATCCATACACCTCAAATGAATCATTACATTCATTAAATTCCATCATTTTATAATCATTTGCAATATTTGTAGTTTTGTGGGCCAAGTAGTGCAGGTTTCCGACTTGTAGATTTCATCATTGTGGAATTCATTGGCAGCGGCATTGGTGAAATGGCATTCCACATATGGCATCCCACAATGATATTTCCATAATTACACACCATTGATTTATTTCAAAGTGAATTCATTAAGTCACATGCAAAATGAAAATTGAAACATTTAAGATCATTACACTTAACCAATTTGTCCTTTTGAATATTGTAGAAAAAACCTAATGTAAAATCCACCACTCTAGAAGTCATCTCAATTTTGTTGTTGTCAATGGATTGTGAATGGTTTCATCCTGTGAACGTCTTCCCACATCGTGATGTCCACAATGGTCTTAAACTTGGAAGTTTTGGGTTGAGTCAATTTAGCACTTGAAAAATGCAATGTGGATTTGTGTTAAGTCATTGTGCTTTAGAGATTTTGTTATTTTCCAAGTACAAAAATTTGGCATGCAGATGTCATATTCAAACATATTCTCATGTTCAATCATTCACTTCAAAATTCTAAAGGGCTTCAGGGTTTGCTAACTATTGATTAATTAGGGCTTCAAATCTTGAATACAATGGTGTTTTTTTTAGCCATGAATCTCATCAAAATGTAATTATATCTCTTCAGAATTCATTTTAGTCATGTTTAATTAAAATTCTACTATGAATTTACAAACCTCACAATCCCTAACCTTAACCACCCGAGAAACCCTAGCAAGTGACTCTTCGAGAATTCAAATAACACATAGACATAGGGGATTAAGATCCATACCTACTACCATAGGAATGGAGGAGGAGAATGATGGTTCAATTGTGGAATTCACTTATACAGGTAGCAACTTGACAAGCTCTTCAAATTTTGAATGTACAAAGCTGAAAATGACCCATCAAAACCCCCTATTTATAAACTTCAAGAACCATTAATGCAAGCAATAAATGCAGGTCTTTTGAAAAATGTGCATGAGGATGGAATGCAAAACAAGCAGTGTTGGAACCATGGGGTTGTAGGTCCATGCAAAAAAATGAAATGTGAATTGCATAGGTAATAGCAATGTGAGAGTGACATCCCATAGATGATGACCCGAAGAGAGATTCTCGTAGATGGTAGAGGGAATGGCTTCCACATCATGGAAACCTGCATGAAACTTTTTGCAACTTCCCAAAACCTCCTAAAACTTTGGAAAATGGCTAGGCATGGTAAGATTTAGTGATTTGGAAGGCACCTTGGTCAATCAAGTCCAAAAGCAGGGGCACAAAAGCAAAGCAAATGTGAACCAACCCAACAAGAGGAAAAGAAAAAAGAGGGGTTCCCTGGTCCAAGCGGGTCATGTGTTCCAAATGCAAAATAGGAACCTATAGAATTTATGGAGAATTTGGAAGAGATAAATCCTACGTACCTCTCACAAAAAGGTGTTTTCATAAGTTCTCTAAGGACTCATTCACCCTATGGTGAATGGGTCCTAGCTAGGGCTTTGTAAAAATGGTTTATGGGTTCTCTTCTCCTATGTTTGCACTTGTAGATCCTTGATTTTCATAGTTAGACAGTCGGAAATAAATCCTATAGGATATTTTCCATGAAATTGTAACAATGATGACAACAAATGCAACTTTGAAAACTTCTTCAATATTGCTCTTCAAGAGATTTTCCACCTAAATTTGCAAACATAATCAAGAGAAGAAAACAAATTGTTGGTGAATGGGAGTTTTCCTTGGTCAAGCCCCATGTTGGTAATTAAACCTTGTAATGCAACAATGAAGCATGAAGGAATGTTGAATGAACAAAGAAATGTCATGACTCACCAAACTTTTTGCATGAACCTTGGAATGTATATATGCAACTAGCATGAAATGGCTTCAATAGATGTGGATCTTGATCTTGAAAATTTATTTGAAACAATTTCTTGAGTGCTTGAATAGAGCTTGAACACTAAATCAACAAATTATCTCAAATAACATGCATGATGCAAGAATACCTTGACATGATAATTGGATATTGATTTCTGTAATAATTATTTAATAAATCTTCTCTTGAATGCCTTGGAATGCTCTTTAAATGCTCCAATAATGCTCTTGTGAAAGTGCTATTAAAGTAACTTGAATTTTTCTAGGTGAAACATACTGAAATGACCTCTTATTTATAGGTATGTAACATTAATTTCCTAAAATTCAAATAACAAAAAGCTAGCTTGTGAATATACATTTGAAATCATTAAAATACAACCAAAAAAATAATAAAAATTTAGGTCCTAGGTCTAAGTGAGGACCCATTCACCCTTGGGTGAATGGTTCCTAGGTCACTTATTTAGGACACACATTCTCCAATGATAAATTTTATGTCATGGCATTAATGAATGTTAGGTTTTCATCTTTGAAAATTGCAATTAATTAGGCTTGGATTTGAATTAAAGGGGCCAATTAAGGAAAATTAACCTCTATTAATTAATAAAGCCCTAGATAAGTGTGAAAGTGTAAAGGTACACTTTACAACACTAGAAATAAGGCACAATTAAGTCTATTTTATTTAATAGGGCCCTAAACTTAATGTGAATATGTAAAATACATATTACAACACTAAATTAAGGCATAATTTAGTTCATTTTAATATTTAATTCCCAAATTAAGTGTGAAAAAGGGATACTTTTTCTTACACTAGATTTAGCCCCCACTTTAGTGAGAGTATGACCCCATGTCAAACTCACACTAAAGTAGACATTCAAGACACATATGTATAGAGAAATGACAAAGATTCTCAATCATACAACATCAAAGACCTTACAGAAAAGGAGAGGTAGATCTAGCCTTGATTATCCAATGTGATGTGTAACACATCTAAGTTGTTTGTCCCAAAGGATGGATCAAGCCTTAACTACCCAACACGATGTGGAACATTTCTTGACTATTTTTCAAATACATTCACAAGAAGAACTCGATGTCCACTATGAAAATGACACACATGCTCACATAGGCTAATGGAACGTTGGGTCATCTATAGGTGAGCCCATAGGAAAGTGGCTCAGTGAGAAAGTCATGCCAGGTCTACAAGATCTCACTATACCTACCATCTCAAAGCTATCCCTTTGATAACTCTGATAGGTCACCACACACACTATGGTTTTGAACTTCATAAAGCCTAACAAGCTACATTATGTTAAGCACACTATGGACAAGGGAAATGATCTACTGGAAAGCAAGGGGTGTTATGCTTGGTGGCCTTATAGGGAGGGGTTCAAGCTTCACAAGGTTAACATGTATTATGCTAAACACTTATGAACAATATATATAAGTTTCTTCAAAGGGATCTTGCTTAATTCATGTAAGGTCTCTTCTTAGGGATCATCATGCCTAATGTATCCAAGAGAGGACAAGTTGAAGATAAGAGAATTACAACTTAGGGAATGCAACACATAGCATCACCACTAAGAGGAAATTCATATGCTAAGAAATATCATGCTCTTGGAGGACATCAAACCCAATGACACCACCAAGAAAAGGATGCATCACAAGAAGAAATAAAATCACACAACAAACATGAGTTCCAATGTATTCCCCCACTTTAAAGTGATTGCTAACACCATTGTTTTGAGCAATCAGCTTTAAAGTAGTCAATGAAGAAGACATGAGAGCTTATTAGGAAAGCCCTATGCCAATTCATATCTTCCCAAATGAAACTACATCATGAAAAAGAGGAAGGAGTTGCCCCCAAAATGAAAAAACATAAGGGATCTACAAAGTTGGGGTCAATATAAATGTGATTATAGAGCTCAAAAATGTCATCATTCCCCAAATACTCATAAAATAGGAATAATGGCACATAGAGAGTGAAAACAAAGAAAAATATTTTGGGTAAAAATGGAAGACACCTAAATATCTTGATGCCTTTCGTCATCCCCAAAAGGAAAACAAGAGAAAAATGAAAAGGTAAATCTTTATGACATATAGAAGAATGTAGGTACAAATAGATGAATGCACATAAAGAGAGAGATACATCAAACAAAATAGTATGGGGATCACATTACACACATGCAATCACACAAAGGAACATGCAAAAGAAAACAAAGAAAAAATACTAGTAAGGCACATGCGAGTCAATCTATACAGGTCATCCACATTCCAATCTTGTTCAATATATGCAAAAGGAGGAAAACTAGAAAAAGGGTCAACATCAATTGTCAAAAGTAGGATAAGGCTACCTAACCCCCCTAAAGACAAAAGGTGAGCCAAAAATGGATGATGGTATGATGCTCCTTGTGAAAGGAAAATATTATTGCATAAAGCTAAGTTTATACCTTCATGAATGGTAGTGAATATGCTTTGATACTACAACTACCACATGACAAGAAGCAACAACTAATGTTATTGATTATAATGAATAGACCAAGTATCAACTTGATGCCTATCTAATGAGATATTCCCACATTTAGTATCTATCAGTTCAAGATGCACCGAAGTTAAAGTTGTATTGGAAGAATCTTTTGTAAGACTTTTGATGTTGAGTGAAGGATTTTTTGATGCTTTTATTTATTTCAAAGGATAATAACCAAGACCATTAGTGGTTTCTTGTGTATTAGGATCTATAGGGACATAGATACCTTGTTCTCTAGCACTACATGCTTTACCTCTATAACCAAGTTGTTTCAAAAGCTCATAACCTCTTCCATAAATCTTTTCTATTTCTTTTGGATTTGGTGGTTGTTCATAATTAGCCTCATAAAAGGTTGTGTAATTTATTTCTTCTTCTATAGTGGTTGAAATGGATTCTTTTGAAGGTTCTTTTGAATTTTTATTGATATTACTACTTTTTCTTTTCTCTTTATAGACTCTTTTGTTGTGATCTTGTATTCGCCCATGAATGTGGGTGTAAAATCCAATAATCCAAAATCATCCACTGATAACAATGTCATTGCTTTAGGGAACTTATCTTTTTTTTCTTCTCGCATGGGCTCCACCTGTGTAGTTGGTGTCAATATTTTAAAAGGATTTTCCTTATCTTTTTTGATGAGCAAACTATCTGGTTCAAGGCTAGCTTTGAGTGCATAAACTGTAATAAAGGGATTTCTTTTAGGTTTGATTGAAGTTGTTAGCAATAAATCAATAAATGACAATGAAACCCAAAGATCCTACAAAACACAAAGGAAGTAAAACACAGAACGATTATACCTGATCGCCGATACCTCCATGATTCATTTTTGTAATACCTATAGCTGTCTAAATTTGGACACTTAATTTATCCAAATTCATCCCCTTTCGTCTTATTTTTGTTAATTAAGGAATACTGCTATTATTTAATTAATAGCTTTAATTCTACCAAATCCCTAAGGTATTTAATCAATAATACCTCATCTCTTTAATCCTCCTTCCATCAATTAAATTAAATAAATATTCCATTTATTTAATTCCCTTCATGTCACATCCTCCATCATTTTTATCTTAACCTAATCCATCTTCTAATCTCATCATTAGGATGTGCACATGCCTGATCCTTGATTAGGATGTGTCACATCCTCCAACTTTTGCAAGTTGGCCTCTAATATCTCTTAGCCACCTAACCTTCCTCTAACCCCTCATCAGCTAGCATAATCAACCTCTTATTCTTTCAAAGAATATTAAATTCCTTTTCTCTTCCCCATGTCCTTTATGACATGTGTCATTGGTCAACCTTATTAAAGGCTTTCTCCTTTTGGGCAAGGCACTCCACTTCCCCATGTGAATTTTTAATTCACCTTTTAATCCCCCAATGTATTTAAGGAATTTTTAATTCCTTCCCTCTTCCCATGAGAATATTTGAGGAATTTTTAATTCCTCACATGTCCTCTCACCCACATGGGGATAAGTACCTCCTTTATGAGGAGATCTTGTCCAATCCCAAGGTACTTTGTACCCCCTCCATGTCATGTACTTCTCCTTCCACCTCATGTCCACTTCACCTTTTAGGGCTATCTCACATGCCACATGTCAAGATGTGAGGGCTTGTGAGTTCTCAACTAGCCCTACATCTTGATATTTGGTGGCTCAATCTTGGCCATCCATCTCCTCTAGGAATTCTCAAAATTCCTATAAATACCCCCTCTTTTCTCTCATTTTGGAGAGATCATTTTGCTAGCCAAACTCTTGCAATTTTGTTTCTCAACTTATACTTAGCCATTTTCCTGTTTCCATCCACTTGCACTCATCTTCACAACTTCATTTAGCTTGCATCTACTTGCCATCCAAGGAGCATACACATCAAAGATCAAAGGGCCAACCAAAGGATCGATTCGACGCAAGGTATAGAGTACCATTTTGTTGCTTTTTATCTTGTTTTGTTTCCAACTTAGGCTAATCTTGAGGTGTAGGTTGTTTTGGTGTTTATTTGCACTCTTTTACTTGATGCTTGTTTTCTAACGCTCACATTCGACCTATCACAATACCTTCTTGCTTGTTGGATGATGTTTCCCTCAGATTCATTGTGTGAGCAATTTGCACATGTATAAGTCCTACACCAAGCTTTGAAGGATTTTAAATATGCCTATGACCATGATTGATAATGCCTAACTATGCTAAGATTTGATCAAATAAAGATAATAAGTGTTGAAATTTCTATAAAATCTAAGTGTGCAAAATGCCTAAAATGTAATATGTCTATGCCCAATATAAAATGTCAGCATGTATGTGTGTAATCAAAAAGTGAGGAAAATGGCATTTTATAGAAAAATGTCATTTTGAATGGACGGGCAAGATTAAATGATGATGAGAACCTAAAATGAGAGGTCCAGATTAAATCTGAGAATCCCTAATTAGGATTAGGGCAAAATCCTTAATCGAACGGTCAAGATAATACCTCAGATAATCGGATCGACAGCGGAGAATAAATAAGATAAATGAATTAAAGAAATAAAGATTTTCAAAAAATCAAGAAGATAAAATTGCTTGATTTGTGAGATTCGAAAAATCAAGAAGATAAGATTTGAACTGAAGATTCGATTGGGAAAATCAAGAATCTGCCCGATTACTTGATTTTTGGAAGAATAATATCCTTTTGAATTTAATTAATTCAAAATGATGATTTTGTGAGACAAGTAAATAATCTTCTTCAGATTATTTACTAAAAAGAGTGAAAGTTAATAAAATGGAATCATTTTAAATATTTTCATTTATTTAAAATGAGAGAAAAGTGAAATTAGTAATTAAATAATCAGAAATAATTATTTAATTTGGAAGATAAGACTGAATAATTAAATAAATTAATAAATTTATTTAATTGTGACAAATAGTGACATATTAAATAAATAAATAAAACTTATTTATTTAATAATTAGGAAGAAATATATGACGGAGGGTAATTAAATAAATTAATGACGTATTTAATTATGGGAAGACTTAGACAATTAATGACATATTTAATAAATAAATGAAATTTATTTATTTAATAATCATGAAGAATAAAAGGACATGAATTAATTAAATAATTATGAATTATTTAATTAATAGTCGAATGTGGACCAAGGACATAATTAAATGTCATAATTATGCTAAGACGAAAGTGGTAAAAATGAAGCTTGCAGGCCTAGGTCATTTTTAGGTGTCTACATTTTGCCCCTCTTTGTCATAATGTTGCATGTCGCATTGTGACAAAGAAAATAAGTCAAAGAAAATGCCCTAGTAAAGGTACGGAGTATCATTGCCCCCTCGGGAAATTTTTCCAATTTTGGGTCGGCAACAAAAAAATTTGAAAAGGGTCCCGATAATCAATCTAATGACCAGAAAAACAATGGCGCAGTCGGTTTCAGATTTTGACATGTTTAAGACAGTCAACGGGGAATTCAAAGGTGGTCAAATGAGCCACCAGTAATAACCTGGGTTGAGAAATGTCATTTTGACTTTATAAATATGTTGACAAAGGGGTAAAAGTCAATTCACTTCTACTATTTACCTCACAAAATTTGAGAACTCAAAGCAAAAGGCATAGCAGCGACGATGGTGATTCCAGTGTCAGAGCATTGCGGAGAGATCGTGCGGACCTTCAGACGGCCAGAGGGCTCAAAGCCAGCGGTAAGTACCCTTGCCTTGCTTTGTAATTTTCTCATTTTGCGTGTCATTTTTAGCTTTCTAGGACAACCAACGTCTGCGCCGCGATGCAACTGCGTTTGCGTAAGCCACAATCACCTTCGCGTTCAATGCATTTGATGTGTCGCGATGCAAGTGCAATGGAAAATTAGTGTAGAGCGGTGGTTTGCGCCGCATTTGACAATTTGTGCAATTCATTTGACTTATTGAGTCGCATTTGAATGTCTGAATGCCGCAATTGTTAAATTGCAACGCATTCGTTGTTTTGATCAACGCAATTGTGTTTATGTGATGCAACTACCTTCATGCGATGCATTCGTCAAATGTTGCGACGTAAGCGTAAACATATGATGCATTTGATATTTTAAACTGCATTTGATGTACGGTACGATGCAATTGACTTTTTGTGATGCAATTGCCTGAATGCGACGCATTTTCCTTTTCCCTTGACCCTAGTTGATTTTGATATTTGCATATCCTTAGATGCTTTTGATAATATCAACCATTTTGCTCAAAGTGTTCTAACGACTTGTTTGACATTTTGCAAAGGTAGCTTGCCCCGATTTATACCCGCGAGAGCAGACCGATGACATTTTGGTTTACTGACCAGTTGAGCCTGTGAGAGTGGCGACGATTGATGAGATTAGGATTATTCTATGTTGCTTTCATGCCCACCATTCAAGCGAACAGGGGGCTACTAACAGCACTGTGCGAGCGGTGGCATTCAGAGACTTGTTCATTCCACCTGCCGACAGGTGAGGCTATTATTACCCTGGAGGATATCTACCAGATTCTTCGTGTGCCGATCCAAGGGGAGCGGATCATCTATGACCCGCAACATGGCGAGCAGACCTTCCATGGTTACTATTGAGATCAGGGTGCTGGACTGGGCATCCAGGGTTACGAGATCAGATGGGAGTTCTTGGCAGATCATTATGGTCACTTTGATGCATTCCTTGCGACTCTGATTGGGGGGATCTTGGTACTTGACCGCCGGGGACATGGATTTCCTATTGGTTGGGGAGATGTCTTAGTTGGTATGAGGCGTGATAGGATAGTGTATGCTTGGGGTCCTTGCTTACTTGGGACACTCTACCACCAGTTGCACGATGTTGTGTATAGGAGAGGTGAGAGCATCTCGTGTGGGACCACACTGATGATGATATGGGCTTGGGAGCACATAGCCATATTCTGACCTCCCATTGATAGACCATAGTTGGCCGATGGTATGTCGTATGCTTATTACTATGCCGGTGCCCTGCAGCAGACTCATATGGGTGAGATAGGTTGGTGGCAACACAGGATTGACACCATGGTGATGTTTATCTATAGGCCGTACAGAGACTATGAGGCATGGGATGATGAGGACGAGCACCTCAACTTTTGTAGACAGTATAGATACTTGATTGGCCTGACCATGTAGACGTCTTTGATCATTGAGATGTATTTACCCTAGCATGTCTTGAGGCAGTTTGGAGAGCAGCAGGGTGTACCTGCAGGGATAGCTGAGTATGCCAGGTCTTCCAAAGAGTATGCTTGGGGACCAACCATCCTAGTGGCATTTTCTGAGTAGTAGATTGACGGGCTAGTAGCCCAGGCATGGGGATGGAGAGGAGGAGCAGCCGATCTGGGGACTACAGGGGATTATGATTTATGGTGGCAGGCACACAAACCAGTGCCATTAACAGATCTTGATGGGCTAGCACCAATAAATAGGCGATCAGTGATACCTCATGTGCCATGGGCTAGACGGGGAGGTAGAGGCGGTGACAGGGGCAGAGGCCGGGGGAGGGATGGAGGCAGGGATGGAGGCAGGGGCAGAGATGGAGGTAGGGGCAGAGACGGAAGTAGAGATGGAGGTAGGGGGAGATGATGGTGGAGATGGCCGGAGGCGGAGGCGAGACGGTCAGGCACAGGGCCGGCGGGTGTGACAGCGTGTAGCGAGGGTAGCCTTAGATGCTATCCTTGAGGTCAGTGAGGAGGGGGAGAGAGAGGAGCATCCTAGACAAGAGGGAGAGGGTGATGAGAGATAGGAGGAGGAGAGGTACAAGGAGGAGGTGAAGGTGGAGGAGAGGCATGAGGAGGAGGCAGAGGCAGAGAGGCATGAGGAGGAGGCAGAGATGGAGAGGCATGAGAGGAGTTGGAGATGGGAGGATAGGAGGGGGAGGTGGGGGTGGAGGTGGAGGATGTAGTAGAGGATGATGATGATGAGGACAATGCCATGGATGAGGCCGAGAGACTCCAAAGATGGCGGATGGTAGAGGGGGAGGAGGAGATACCCTTCAGCTCAAGACTGCCCCAGGGTGCCATAGTAGATCAGAGGGTGGCAGACCTATAGTAGAGATTGGATGCCAGCCTGGCATAGGTCAGATCATTACAGTCAACGTTGGAGGTAGCCCGAGTAGAGCAGGATTAGGCAGTGATCTACCAGTAAGATGCAGCTCAGTGGTGCACAGACTTCGCAGCATTATGCATAGGGCCTATGGGAGACATGGCTCGCGAGCTAGCTAGGGTGAGCACAAGATTGGGGTAGTATAGGACACTATATGAGCAGGCAGTGCCACCAGAGCGAAGGGATCCTACCTTGTCACAGTCACAGACGAGGACATGTAGTGGCCACAGATCAAGCAGTGCTACTAGAAGTAGGAGTCATACCAGTGTCAGAAGGTCTACCTCGACAGGACATACCTTAGGGAACAGGTCACATCATTCCTGCAGGCACACCCCAAGTCCTCATTCGGGTCATAGTCATGGGTCGACTGGTTTAGTCCAGAGGTCAGGACAGGTACAGCTGCCAGTGGTTGATCCCTCTACTTCTCAGAGTCCGGCCGTAGTGACATCACAGATGTTTTTAACTATTGAGATGACACCGTCCTTTACAGCTCCATCAGTGGCACAGGTAGAGGTTGCGACAGGTCCTCCTATTGTTTCAGTGCCAGTGACAGAGCTTCAGCTGCCACATTCTTTGCCTCGAGGGGATGATGAGAGTCTACCCTAGGGGCATTTATGACACACTATGTATATTATTTGAGCCCGCGAGCTCCATTTTTGGGTTATCCCATGACCTTATCCTATGACATTATACATTTTTGAGATGATATTATATGATGATGCAGGTTTGATGCGGCCTACATGTGTTATGTGATGTTCTTTGATTTAATGCTTTATGATATGTATGATGCATGATGTTGATTTATGATGCCATGTATCTCCTATGATGCTTATGTGTGATGTTAATGCCATGATGATGCAATGCTTATTTATATGAGATGATAATAATGATGTGCATAATGTATTTTAGTAACAGATGCGATGTTGATGATTATGTTTAATGCAATGTTTATGTATATGATTTGATGCCATGGATGATGTATGTATGGATCCAATGCAATGTTTATATGATCATGTATGCACTTATGTTTTTGGATGTCATAGGATATCATTGTGAGATGGACGAGAGAAGATGACAAGACTTGATGAGAGAAGATGACCAAACCAAAGAGGAGAAGACGACGAGACCTACAAAAATGCATGTTAATTCCTAGACCAAATCCTTCAAAGCTTTACCATAGGACATTAGTATTTATTGCTCTTAATCATCATTGGGTAGACTATTGTAATGGCCAAGAAACACCTTGATATGACATAGATCAAAGTGTGCAAGGTTGTACCATCACGTAATACAAATAGTAACATACAAGGATGATCATGACTCATACTAGGAGCATGATTGCCCCAGTCTTTTTGCCATTATCAACCACATGCAGAAAAAGACAAGGACAGATCATGAAATGTCACTGCTTCTCTAAATCCTATTTCTAGGACATCCTTGAGAAACTAGTGGCATGATTGTCAAAATACAAAATAGAGTCCTTACCACCATATGTCGTTGTTTTTCTAAATCCCAAAATCAGGACCTCGCTGAGAAACTAGTAGTCATGCGTGTCAATTGACATGATACGTCACTGCTTCTCTAAATCCTGCTTAGTGGGATCTCACAGAAAAACTAATATCATGATAAAAACTAAAAGACAATTGTCAAGTGTTTGCCAAGTGCGTCTGGATATCTATTGTTTTGATGCCAAGATGCCATGTTTGATAATGTCGAGATGTCGAAATGTTTAAAGTTTTGATGATCTTGGAAGATGTCAAGAATTGGTGAATTCAGGAAGGACACATCTTGAATAATGCCAATGATGAGAGGACTCGATCCCTAATAGTAGTAAGGGGTCCCTCTAAATGATGACGATGCCTAGGAAGGACACATCCTAAGGCATAAATGATAAGGTTTGTTCTTCAGAAGGACACATCTGAAGAATACTGATGTCACGAAGAGTGATCTTTAGATGTTAAGAGGATCACTCAAAATGTCGAATGACAATGATGATGCCTAGCAAAGACACATCCTAAGGCATAAATGACAGAGGTTATTGTTCAAAAGGACTCATTTGAAGATGAACCTAAAGTTTGACAGTTTGACAGGTTATGGTGATTTGACTTGCTTTGCTTGAGTCTGACTTGTGTTTGACTATATGTCGATATTGTCATGATGATATGATTGACATGTCGATGAAATTGTCATATTGAAATAACTGATTGTCATGATTTGCTTGATGAGTAGTTTACCCCTTTGGGAGTGACTTGTTTTGCCTTGAAGATATTTTGACGGGTGTGCTAGTGTGGTGCCATGAACCCTAATGGACTGACCTAGTGCGGCCTCATGGGCTCATCGACAGATGGCCTTGCCTATGTCATACACTCAGAGACCTCATAGTTCGACACAACCAATGACTTTGTCTTGGTGACCAAAGATTGTGTCATGATTTTATTCCAACAACCCTAAATGGACTGACCTAATGTCTCAGGGACTCAAATGTGAATCTTTCCTATGTAGCAAATGCGCAGAGACAACGTAGTTCGAACAAATGATAAAGACTGATTGATATGACCGATTTTGACAAGAGATGACCATGTGTTCACGTTCTTCGAGTAGTCTGAATTGTTGTTTGTGGTTTTCTTTAGGATGTTTTATGATTTTTTTAGTCTTTCTTCTGAACTTTTTACAATGTTTTTGGTCATTTTTCAAGACTTTTTGCGATGTTTTTATCTTTTTTTAGGACTTTTTGTGATGTTTTTGTCTTTTTTCAAGACTTTTTGTGATGTTTTTGTCTTTTTTCAGGACTTTTTTCCAATTGTCAAGATCATGTGTGACATCCACTGTAGTTGCGTGATAAACATTTTTCCCCTAGTCAGGTCCAAGACTTAGCCATTTGTTAGGAATATGGACGGGATGCTGTTGGTTTACTAGATGGATAGTCGTCAAGACTGGATGTCAATCGTTTATCCACTATGACAGGTAGGGTAGAATGTGGTGGTGATGTGTGTGATAGTGGCAGAAATACCTTTCATCCTAGGCCAAGTTAGAAAAAATGACAGTAGATGGCAGAGCAATGATTGACTACACATGGCGCTTGTTTGCCAGATTTATGCCATGGTACTTGTCCAAAGTGCATGTTTTCCAGGTTTTCACTATTGAACAAATCATTTTTCTCTTTACTATTTTCTTGACTTTTCTTTTTTTTGATTTTTTTTGTATTTTACTGTTTCCAACTCAGTCCTCTGATGCTATGCGTAGAACCTTCAGAGATGTAAACTATTGATGGGTTCTGTCAGTTGTTCTCCATCTCGTGTGGCTAGATGATAAGCTCTAGAACCAAAAGAAGATATAATAATGTAGGGACCCAACCAGTTTGGTTCAAACTTTCCTGGCTTTTCTCTGTCGGCTTGGTTCTTGGGGTTCTGCATGAGAACTAGGTCACCAATGTCAAACTGTCTAACCATAACCTTCTTATTGTAGCTGCGACAAAGACGGTTTTGATATGCCTGGAGATGGTTCAATGAATTTTTCCTTCTTTCTTCTAGCATTTCCAGCTCATGCAAGCATGAATGTTGATACTCCTCTTCATCAGTTAGGCCCTTTAGGGAGATGCATAATGAAGGAATTTCGACCTCAATGGGTAAGATGGCCTCAGCACCAAAGACTAGGGAAAAAGGAGTGGCTCCTGTAGGCGTACGAATGCTAGTTCGGTAAGCCCACAGAGCAGGGTTGAGTTGTATGTGCCAATCACGGCCAACGTCATTGACAGTCTTTTTTAGGATCTTGACAATGGTTTTATTGGATGCCTCAGCTTGACTATTTCCTTGTGGGTAGTATGGAGATGAAAAGTGGTGTTGGATATGGAATCGCTCACATAACTCACGTACATCTTGGTTCTTAAATGGATGTTCGTTGTCAGTGATGATGGATTGTGGAAGGCCATACCAACAAATGATGTAGTTAAGAATGAACTTGGATATTTGCTTGCTGGTAATATATGTCAATGGGATGGCTTCAATCCACTTTGTAAAATACTCAGTGGCAGTGATAATGAATTTGTGGTCGTTGGAGGAGGTTGGATGAATCTTACCCATGAGGTCGAGTCCCCATTAAGCGAAGGACCAAGGAGCAGTGATTGGTCGAAGTTCCTGTGATGGAGCATGAATCAAGTCGTTGTGTATCTAACATTTGTGGAAAGTCCGCACATATTCAATTGCATCCTTTTCAATTGTTGGCCAATAATACCCAAGTCTTGTTACTTTCTTAGCTAGAGTAGGACCACTCGAATGAGATCCACATATACCATCATGCACTTCATGTAAGGTTGTACACGCTTCATCAGTGTCGAGACATCTAAGGAGGGTGTCATCAAAACTACAGCGGTACAAGGTGTCACTGACGATGGCATACTTGGCAGATTTTTGGATGAAGGCCTTCCTTTGGTTATTGGATAGGTTCAGTGGAAGGGTTTGGGATTTTAGGTAGTCGTAAATGTCCTGATACCAGGGAGAGTTGGGACCACCAAGTTTGCAAACCATTTCTGATTCTAGGATATCATATGCTGGGATTAACAGCTATTCTACTAAAAACTCAAATTGTGACACATTTTGAGGGATGTTTAAGAGAGAACCAATAGTAGCCATTGCATTAGCTGCCTTATTCTGTACCCTGGGGATTTGTTCAAAAGCAATCGAGTGGAAGTATGTCAGGAAACTATCCACCATCCTCTTGTAGGGAAGCAACTTCTCATCCTTTGTTTCATAGTCATCATTCACTTGGTTGATAACAAGCTGGGAATCCCTGAATACAAGCAACATTTGAATTTTCCATTTGATTGCCATTTTGAGACCTGTGACTAGTGCTTCATATTCGATAATGTTATTTGTACAAGGGAAAGCGATCTGGAATGCCTTAGGAATTGAATCCCCCTGTAGTGTGATAAACAAGAGTCCAGTGCCTAAGCCATGACCAGTATGAGACCCATCAAAATATAGCTTCCATGGTACCATCGGTTCTGCATGAAAAATAGACTCATCAGGAAAGTCAGTTACTAGTGGATGAGTGACTTGAAGCAGTGCATCTGCCAATTGATCTGCTATTACCTGTCCTTTTATTGCCTTACGTTCGACATATTGTATGTCATACTCACTTAGTATCATAACCCATTTTTCCAACCAGCCTGTTAATGCCACTCGACTTAAGAGGTATTTCAATGGATCAATCTTGGCAACCAGCTATGTCTGGTGACTGAGCATATAGTGTCTTAATTTCTGGGATGCAAAGACAACAACAAGACATGCACGTTCAATGTGTGTATAGTTCAACTCATACCCTATCAGTGTGTAGCTGATGTAATAGATAGCTCATTCTTTTCCTTCATGATCATTCTGTGCCAGTAATGCCCCCAGTGCTGAACTAGTAGTCGAGATGTAGAGTATCAATGGCTTTCCATGAATTGGAGACATGAGGACTGGTGTTGACAGTAGATAATCTTTGATTTGCTGAAAGGCTTCTTGACATTTATCTGTCCATACAAAGGGGATACCCTTGTGTAACAGATACTGGAATGGGTGACACTTATTTACCAACTGGGCTATGAAACACTGAATAGATTGTAGCCTGCCTTGTAGAGTTCTTAGCTCATTGATTCCTCTAGGTGGAGGCATGTCTATGATGGCTTTGACATTTGTTGGATCAACTTCTATGCCTCTTCAGGAAACTATGTATCCCAAGAGTTTTCCTGATGTGACTCTGAAAACACACTTCTTAGGATTTAGCCAGACTTTGTACTCTTCAAGTCTCTTGAAAATTGTGTCGAGTACCTTCAGATGATCTTTCCTAGTTACTGATTTGGCCAATAGGTCATCTACATAGTCTTCCATTATTTTGTGCATCATATCATGGAAGATTGTGGTCATAGCCCTTTGGTATGTGGCACCTGCATTTTTGAGACCGAATGGTATGACATTCCCACAATATGTACCCCATGGGCAAGTAAATTTTGTTTTGTGTTGGTCCTCAGGAGCAATGCGAATCTGATTATAGCCGGAGAAACCATCCATGAGGGATAGCATCTCATATCCTGCGGTTAAGTCAACTATGATGTCAATGTTTGGCAAAGGAAAGTCATCCTTTGGGCATGCTTTATTTAGATCTCGAAAGTTTGTACATACATGGATCAGTCCATTTGGCTTTGTCACAAGAACTAGGTTGGAAATCCATTCAATGTAATCTATAGACCTTATGAATCTAGCATCCAATAGTTTCTTTAACTCGGCCTTGACCAATAGAGCAACTTGAGGGTGCATTTTGCGCAACTTCTGCTTGACTAGTTTAGCATTAGGTAATAGTGGAAGATGGTGCAGAACTAGTTCCGGGTCCAATCCTGGCATGTCCGCATAGGACCATGCGAAGTTGATTTTCTGTTCTGCAAAGAATTTATGAAATTTTGGTTTCTCTTTGTCAGTCAATGACGCAGCAAATAGGACCATCTTGGGGTCTTCCGCAGTTGAAATGTTATCCTCTATTGTGTCCTCAATAAGCATAGCCAATTTCTCCTATTGCACGGGGAGAAAGTCCAATCCTCCATCTTTGGGTGCCTTAGAGAGGTTTTCACCTACAGATACATCCTTTATTTTTACTATTTTATCGTCAAGAGGTGCCTTTTGGTTTTCACCTAGAGACGTTTCATTTTTTGTTTTATTCTTATTTTTACTTTTGTGACTAGAGGACTGAGCAGTCTCGCCAAAGTATACCATGCAGTCTAAATCAATTGTGAATCCTGATTTGTGGTCCCCACTGGGTATGCCTTCTCATAATCCCATAAATTCAGCAATTGCTTCATCATTCTGAAATGTGTCCAGCACTGGTGGTCCTCGTTGGTCCCAATCGACTAGGTCAGGGTAAACTAAGGAAATGCCATCGTCAATATTTGTGAATTGGGGTGAGGATGCAGATAGCATGCAGACGTGTTCAGTGATGTTTTAGATGAGATTATCATCATCCAACTCAACATCGAAATCTATCCAATATTCTCCTTTACTAGTGTCATATTCATTGTCAAAATAAGGAGTGAAGGTTGTAGAGCCCTGATTGTCACTATCGTCTAATACTTCAGATGGATTGAATAGAATGGGTTTAGATGATGGGTGTTGGACGTCATGGGGAGTGGTAATGGGTCTCTACCTATTTGGTGCTTGTTTAATTTTGAATGTTTGCCAAAACCATTGTTCAGAAGTTAGTTCCCCTGGTTCGACAAATAAATCATCAAGACAATAGTCACTTAGGGATCGTTCTGAGCCAAATTCCCACTCATGGGAGTCTGTTTCGATGAGGGTTTCCCTAGTAGTCTCAACACTGTGTGAAGCATGTACTCACTCATTTTAAAGTCCATAGGTACGTCGATCATCATTGTCGGGTGCTCCAAACCCTAATCCAAGATACTTCAGAATTTAAAAAGTTTCTATGGGATCCCTCCAGCCATTTTTATTTTTTCCTAGGCCACTAGTACCATCGTAGCATTTAGCCTTCATGATGTCAAAACCCTTGCCATATTTTTGAACAGGTAATGGGGGTAGGGCGACAGTATCCTTATAGATCCATCCTGTAATGTCAGTGAGGTATTCATTACTCATGTCTCCCCACTTGATAAAAACTATTTTCGGTGGAACTTTGAAAGTTTCCTGAGGTTCCATTCTGAAACATGGCTGACCATAGTCCTTGGGAGACCTAGGCATTGTTGTTATGCTGTATGCTATGTGTAGTTTGAATTCTCCATAGCCAAGGTCCTGGATTTTGACAGTGGATTTCATCTTAGGGCTAGTGGAAGTTGGTGGTATGGCAGAAGACATGGATGGAGCGGATGTGGAAGATGGAGTGAGTGTGGATGGGTCAGCGTATATGGATGACAAGGAGCTAGGCACTTCTCGGTTAATAGGTACTCAGTTTTCAGAGATACCCCTTAAGTTTGTACAATACTGGAAAGGATCAGGGTCTCCATATATGGTTATTTCCATGTCGTCAGACGGAAATTTTAGGCACTGGTGGTACGTGGACGAAACAAATTTTAAGGCATGAATCCATGGACAGCCTAATAAGATGTTATATGGTAGTTCCAAATCCAGGACCTGGTAGGTTGTGTCCATAATGACCGGTCCCACTCTGATTGGGAGAGAGATAATGCCCCATCAAGAGTGTTCCTCGTCATTGTATGCTTTGATCACTATACTCTTCATTGGTTCTACGCACACATTAGAGAACCCTAGAGCCTTAACCAGTTTGAGGGAGCATATGTTCAATCCTGCTCTGCCATCTACTAAAACCCATCTAATTTTGTGCTTGTGAACGAAAGTTTCTATGTGCAATCCATCATTGTGGTTGGTTTTATGTGATGAGTAATCTTGATCCGAGAAGGTGATGTGGTGAGGTGTAGTAAGATATCCCACCATGGTTTCAAATTGATTGACATCAATGTCCTTGGGGACTGACGACTCTAGCAGGGTTTTATCGAGGATATCTTTGTGTGCGGGAGAGATACGAAGTAGCTCGAGTATAGATATTTGTGCGGGAGTCTTTCCTAGCTGGTCAATGAGGTTGAACTGACTTTTGGGTTTCCATTGCTTTGTGGTTGGGACAGGTTCTGGCTGTTTAGCAGATGGGCTAGGTTGTGTCTATTTAGCAGATGAGCCTGGTATGGTGATTTTGGCTTGTCTAGCAGGAGGTGGACCAACTATAGTGACCTTGCCACTGTGAGTTGTAGCATTACATTGGGGTGCTCTTCTAACCGTAATGGTATTGATGTATTCATTTTCAGTTCAGACATTGTTTATAATAGGTCCACCAGAATAGTCGTACTTGACTCAGGCAAAGTTAGCTTGATTCAGTGGACCTGACGTGGAAGCATTACGAGAACCATGGTCCTGCAGTGGATTCTTATGGATAGTATGATCTGAATTGGAGGAAAATTGAGATCCACCTACTTCAATGATGTGACTTTCAATAAGATCTTGTTTTAGGTTTTTCAATTGGTGACCGTTAGAAGTTGTATGTCCTTTTCCTTGATGGTAGTCACAAAATGCATTATCATTCCACCATGCTAGTTTGAATTGTCCTGGGTCATATGGTTTTGCTTCTTGAAGTATGATGACCCCATTTTGGATACACTTCTTAAGGACTTCTTCAATGGGTTCACCCAAAGGAGTGTATGTGCGACCTTTAGGAAATTGTCTCATTTGACGGTATTGTCCCTAATTGTTTTGACCACTTGGGTTGTTTGAAGGAATATTGGGAGGAGGTGTTAGTGTTGTTGTTGGTTTGTTTTGTTGTTGAACCCCCTTTAGGGCCGGTACAGGACCCACAAGGTTTGCAGCCTTAGCATCAACAACGTCGTCATTTGTAACATGTTTATTTTTAACCCAATATTTTTTCTTGTCAGTGGTTGGATTGACATTTGTGTTTTTGGAACCATATCGCAATTCTCCCTTTGTGATAAGGGCTTTCTCAATCTGGACCCCTTTTTCAACTAAGTCTGTGAAATTTGTGCAACAATGCACTTGCAATGCATATTTTAGGGGCCCAAGAACTGTTTGCACGAACATGTCGACCTTTTCTCTTTCGGGTATATCAATATGACATCTACTAGCTAGACTTCTCCATTTCTGAAAGAACAGGATGAAAGTCTCACCAACATCCACTTGCGTGAGATTGCACAAGCTAGTGATAGAGGTATCCATGTCAATGTTGTACGCGTAATTTTTTATGAATTTTCTTTTAAGCTCGTCCCATGTTTGGATATCCTTTTGAGTGGAAAACCATTCAAGGGCCTGACCTGCTAGGCTTTTAGAAAAAAGTCTCATCAAGTATGTTTGTTCATAGGCGATTTTCATACAATTGGTTGCAAATTCGCGAACATGCTCAATGGGGTTTGTCTTGCCTCTGTATTTTGTGAAATTGGGTGACACATATCCCAGAGGAAATGGAGGCATGTATAAGCTCATGTCAAATGGGTATACATTTAGGTCATATGATATTTCCGATTTCTGACCTAAAATGTATATATTCTCTGGATGGTTTTCTCTAAACCCCTCACTCTTGTTTGGAGGGCATCCACAACAGGGTCATTTATGTTTCCGTATGTTGGATTTCTTGGTACACCATAGGTCCCTGTTTGTTGTGCGTGAATGTTGGTGTATTGTGGTGGTGTGGATTGCTGTGATATGTATGACGTATGCGGATTGACGTGTTGTTGATATTGGAAGTTATGATTGGGTGTATGTTGGTGAGTATGAATGTTAGATGAGTAGGTTGGGATGTGTCCCCCAGTCATGTGTGTCGTTATTTAGGGAATGTGATGACCATGGATGTTATGATGCGTTAATGGTACCATGGGTTGTGTTACTTGGCCACCTTGTGCGAATTGTTGGTTTTGTACAAGGGGAATGTTTGTATTTGTACCTTGGGAGGCAATGACATTTGACTGTGTTGTTGTGTTAACGTTTTGTTGTTGTCCCTAGATAAAGATACGTCTTGTGCCTCCTCCCGAAGGATTTTGTGAAATACCAATGAGCAAATATGTCGAAGTTGTGCTCATGGTAATAGATGGAGCTATCGAGGGGGATTGTTGTGACTTGATGATGCCCCCATGGCATTTGCTGTCGTGGCATTTACTATCATGGTATTTATGTTGTTGGAGGTGTTTGGGATGTTGGAAGTGGCATGCACTGTCGTTGTAGTGTCAACAAGAGTACTGCTCGTAGTGTTTGGAAATTGACCACTATGTGATATGTTATGTGCGTTGTTGTTATTAGGGTCAGGAGGTGTCACATTTATTGTGTTAATGTCAAATCCTGGAGGTAATTTGGCTCCTTCACTCAAGAGTATAGCCAAGAATCTGTCTTTGTCTTAACAGACCATTGTTTCAACGAATTGAGAGGCCTTTGGATTTTGTGCTATTGCTTCTAAGTTTTCCTCAAGTATTTGACCATTTTCGTTTTTTGCAAGGAAAGTTCAAATGTACCGTTTGATGAGGGTTGTGTTGTCACTGGAGATGGATCGTTTGGATTGGAAAATGGATCATAAAAGGTCCAGTTTGAATTATCGACAATAGACATGGGATCTTGCTGAGAGTTTGCCATTTTCCATTGTTGTTTTTGAAGTCTGGTTTCCACCATAAATGAGATTGTTCAAATGGGAATGAAAAATAATAATGATGATATTATGCAAGATCTAAGTTCCAAATGATGACTAGGATGACCAATGTTTTGAATTTTTTTGTGAATAGGATATGCAATGTGTAGACCCAAAATGCAATGTAAGACAAGGGTATCTAAGCACGTCTAAGCTCAAACTTTGTTTTTGATTTTGGTTACTAGAGGACTTTGTTGAAAATGGCAAGGTGACAATGTCAAATGACTAGTGAATTTTCCTAACTAGACTTTTGAGTTGGAACATCGACAAAAGAGGACAATGACTGAAAAGGGTTTGATAACTTAGTCCAAAAGAGCCTAATTTCGAAAACAATGATGTTGCAAGTTGTGCTGAGGTTTACCTAATCCTAAAGATGCAAAATGTGAACCTAGGGACAACCTAATGTCAAATGTATGCAACTAAAACAATGAAGGATGCAATCTATAGTAATGAATGCAAACTAGTGATCAAGACTTTGAGCAATTTCAAGTTTGGTTTCTGACATAATCTTTTAGGAAACAGTGTTTGGCAGATTATTAACAAGACGAAGACTTCAGATTCGACTTTGGATGAAATTTTAAACAGTGATAGGAAAATGCGTCATGGTTTTGCGAATGCGGCTCAAGTTTAGCAGATGCGACTCGGAAATAGACAAGTGCGACTCGATTACAGTCAGTTGCGTTTCAGTTTTTTAGATGCATCACAATGCATACATATGTGGTGTTTTGAGTATCAACTGAGGTTTAACAGAGCAATTACGGTTCAGAAAATCAGTTGCAGTTCGATAGATGTGACAGAGTTTTGTTTCAAATTGATTTGCTTGTTGTTTTGATTGCAAGTTTGATATGCTTGGTGTTGAATGTTTTGTTTGAAGCTATGATGAAACTTGAAAGCACTTGACAAAAAAAGTGTTTTGAAAAGTAACCAAACACACATCAAATAAGCACAATCCTAGGTTAGGTCATGACAGTATTCGCTAGATTCCACGCGAGTTTCCCCAACCGCATATCTGTAGCGTGTGAATTCAGAAACTTGGCTGCACGGGCACCCCCTTACAGTGCACTCTCTTCTTAGGCCAACCAAGCTTCCAACCCCCATGAAACTCCCATGGCGAGTTGATCACCTCTACTACAAACCGCGAAAGTGTGGATGCCTTCACACCAACCGGTGCTGCGCTAGCAAATAGAAGGATTTTGGCTTTCTATACAAGAGTTTTTAGTTAGGGACCCTCATTCGAGTGGCCATACATGGGGCAAGAGATTAATCACCATTAAGGTGGCACTCCATCCTGAAGAGGTTAATCTCAACAGGGTTTAAGGGAGTACAACTCCGTCCGTATGACACATCCGCACAAGCAACCTTAGGTTTTCCCTTAAGGTTTACATTTATATACCGGTCGGGGGTAGCTTGGCTTTAGCTCCGTTGTTGGTTTGAGTCGCGTTGGGGTGATGAAATCCCCAGGCAGGCCCAATTTCTAGAGTTGGTAACCATTTCTCTTACACCCAAGATCGCCCAAAAGTGCGAGGGGAGAGGATACTCTGATATACCAAGTCAGGGTAATAACAAATAAAGATGGGTCTGGTTTTCTGATCACGAGGTTTTCACCAAGTGAGAGCATACTCACCTACCATCTTGCAAACACAATCAAGCAAAGAGACATGAATGTTCTTTTTATGTGCACCAAAGTTAAATGTTTGCTAATCTATGAAAAACAAGCACAATGTTTGATTTATTCTGTCTTCGACATTCGAATCTGCAGACAAAATATTAGTAGTTTCTTTATTAAATGATCTTCGACACATGAATAGTTATCACCACATGCTGCAAATGAAGATTAGTAACACCAAACCCTAAGCTAGCTAACATGCAAAAATGAAAACCAGGAAATCAAAAGGCTGGAAAAAAAACTAGAAAGAAACCAGCAACAGAAAACCCTAAAATCCAAAAATTAGAATGTCAAAAATGAAAGAAAATATTTACCAGTCAGATGCGGTGCAACAGAGCAGATGTGTCGTTTAGGACTTCGAATGTGGCTTAAATTTTCAGATGCGACTTTCCCGAGGTTGATTGCATCGCGATAGAGCGATTGTGGCTTTCTATTTTGCGAATGTGTCGTGATGCATCAAATGCGTCACAATTTTAAAAAAAAATGATTGCATCGCTCCGTACTTGTACCTGCAAAACAACAGAAAACACAAAAAAAAATGTGCAGAAATAACCAGAAAAATAGAGTCAGGTTCACCAATGTAATCAAGGGATTTCTTTTAGGTTCAATTCAAGTTGTTAGCAATAAATCAATAAATGACAATGAAACCCAAAGATCTTACAAAACACAAAGGAAGTAAAACACAGAATGATTATACGTGATCGCCAATACCTCCATGATTCATTTTTGTAATACCTTCTTGCTTGTTGGATGATGTTGCCCTCAGATTCGTCGTGTGAGCAATCTGCACATGTATAAGTCCTACACCAAGCTTTGAAGGATTTTAAATATGCCTAATGACTATGCCTATGACCATGATTAATAATGCCTAACTATGCTAAGATTTGATCAAATAAAGATAATAAGTGTTGAAATTGCTATGAAATCTAAGTGTGCAAAATGCCTAAAATGTAATATGTCTATGCCCAATATAAAATGTCGGTGTGTATGTGTGTAATTGAAAAGTGAGGAAAATGGCATTTTATAGAAAAATGTCATTTTGAATGGACGAACGAGATTAAATGATGATGAGAACCTAAAATGAGAGGTCCAAATTAAATCTGAGAATCCCTAATTAGGATTAGGGAAAAATCCTTAATCGAACGGTCAAGATAATACCTCAGATAATCAGATCGACGGTGGAGAATAAATGAGATAAATGAATTAAAGAAATAAAGATTTTTGAAAAATCAAGAAGATAAGATTGCCTGATTTGTGAGATTCAAAAAATCAAGAAGATAAGATTTGAACTGAAGATTCGATTGGGAAAATCAAGAATCTGCCCGATTACTTGATTTTTGGAAGAATAATATCCTTTTGAATTTAATTAATTCAAAATGATGATTTTTTGAGACAAGTAAATAATCTTCTTCAGATTATTTACTAAAAAGAGCGAAAGTTAATAAAATGAAATCATTTTAAATATTTTCATTTATTTAAAATGAGAGAAAAGTGAAATTAGTAATTAAATAATCAGAAATAATTATTTAATTTGGAAGATAAGACTGAATAATTAAATAAATTAATAAATTTATTTAATTGTGACAATTAGTGACATATTAAATAAATTAATAAAACTTATTTATTTAATAATCAGGAAGAAATATATGACGAAGGGTAATTAAATAAATTAATGATGTATTTAATTATGGGAAGACTTAGACAATTAATGACATATTTAATAAATAAATAAAATTTATTTATTTAATAATCATGAAGAATAAAAGGACATGAATTAATTAAATAATTATGAATTATTTAATTAATAGTCGAATGTGGACCAAGGACATAATTAAATGTCATAATTATGCTAAGATGAAAGTGGTAAAAATGAAGCTTACAGGACTAGGTCATTTTTAGGTGTCTACATAAACCTTGATTTTATAGACATACTTCATTCTATGATGAATAGTAGAAGGCACCCCATTCATTTCATGAATTCATGGCCTACCTAAAAGAAGATTATATGAAATATCGTGAGGCATAACATGGAACGGTAGTTTTCAATGTAGCCTTTTCAATTGTAATAGGTAATGTGATCACACCAAGCAGTTGTTTTCATTCGTTATCAAACCCATCAATAGATAAGGAATCAGGTTGAATCTTAGTCTTATCCACTCCAATATTATTCAAAATGTTTATGCTACATATGTTAATGGCAGAGCCATTTTCAACAAGGGTTCTCTTTATTTCTTTTTGATTAATAATGGCTATCATCATGAAAGGTTCATATTGTTTTTTAACTTCCAAGGAGGGTAACTCACTTTGGTGAAAAGTAATATCTAGATTAATCACATTCATTCCTATAACTAGGGCTGCCACACCATTTGGATTTGCACTAGGGGGAATAAGATCCCATAAGGATATATTAGTAGGAGTGTTTTTAAGTGGTTCGACAAGGTCATACTCCTTTCCACTATGTAGAGGCAATCGATGAGTACTAGGAAAAATAGGTTGATGCAATGGTAATGAAGTGGGAGTGGTTTGTGGTTTCCTATCGTTCCTTGTCTTATATGTGTGAGAAATAGTATTATAACTTGGTTGCAGCAAAACATTGTTTTGAGGTGGTCTTAGCATAAGCATAGGTTCTTTTTTAACTTATGGTTGATGTGAGGGTGGATAATATGTTTTAAAAGAGAAAATCTGAAAAAGTGAGAGGAAGGCATGGGTTATTGGAGGTTACCAATCAGATTTGTAACTCCAATTTTAAATTCCAAGATTCCTAAAAAAATAGGGAATCTGGAAATGGGAACCCAAGTTTGTAAAAGCTAATTTTTGCTTTCATAGAAAAATCAAGAAAATAATTAAAGCATTATTTACCACTCACAACATGTTTGAAGTTGAAAAGCCTATTTTATTCAATTTTATTGATGAAAATTAATTTAATTAAAGGATTTCAAGAGGTGGGCATGGATTTGTAGAGATGATTTTGAAATGAAAGAAAATTCAACTAAAGTGAACTTGCATTTGCATTTCATGTAAACTGAAGTGTTTATTAAGAGAAAAGTTTGATTTTGAGTTTAGTTTTTCCAAATTATAGAGGAACACTTAGGAAGGCATATCATACCACTAGGAAGGTGATTTAATAGTGTTTTTTCAGGTTGAAGGCTGGTTGTAGAGGTGTAACTTCACCAACAGTTGCATATTGAAAGGTTGTGATGTTGAGTGTAGTTATTTGTTGTAGGTGTTGGAGAGAAGCTTTGTTTCAAAGCTTTGATTTTCTGATTACAAATCATTTTTATGGTTTTTACTAGGGTTTTTTTGAGGGGCTTGTTGCAGCCCATTTTCTTTGAGTTTATTGAAATTTCAATTGTCAAATTAATAGAAAATAGCATTAGGATCATTGTGATAAGTTGTGGATACAAGAAATGGAATAAATTTATGTTGTAAGGGTTTGATTTTCTGCTCTAAATATTTTGTATTTGAGTTTTCCTAGAGTATTGTAGGGGCTTGTTGCATCCCATTGTCCTCTTGGATTTATTTTAATCCCATTTGTATAATTTAATTTATTTTGAATCTATTGGATGCACGTTGTAGACCAGAGAACAAATTGTTGGAAGAATTTATTTCATGTGAAGTGTTTTCCAATTATTTTAGTGTGAGCTATTTAAATTAAATTTCCATTGGGGAATTTATTTTAAATAATTTTCATACATTAGTGGCATCAAAGCAACAAGATCTTGAGTGTGTAACAAACCATCAAAGAGAGGCAGTTGCACAAGGACTGTGTTGTGGGTATTGAAAAAAAAATGGATGGGAGAGGAGACATCATGGTAGAGGTAGGGGAAGAAGAGGAAGAGGAGATAATTTTGTGAGATATGGTTATTTTAGAGCCTTGAGAAGGAAGGTTGAAACTTTGCAAAATGAGATAAGGAGAGGATTTGCAAGAATGAGAGACCCAAGAAGTGATGAAGAAGATGAAATCACAGAGAATTCTAGTTTGGATAATGAACAAAGGGAAGAAGTTGCAGCAATTGCAAGGGATCCATTGTTGAGATTTTTAACAACAATGGGAAAAAAAACAAGTTTTTTATTTTCCTACCTTTAATGGAAGTTTGAATTCAGAAGAACTGGTAGACTGGATAAATGATATGGAAGATTATTTTGAATTTGAGGAAGTTGGAGACCCAAACTGAGTAATATTTTCCAAGAAAAAATTGAAGGGACATGCTTCAATTTGGTGGAGAGAAATTAAATTGGAAAGAGGAAGAAAAGGAAAAGAGAAGATTACAAGATGGTATAAAATGGTAGAGAAAATGAAGAGGAAATTCATTCCAGTAGACTATGAGTCAGAATTGCTTAAAAAGTTGCAAAGCTTGAAGCAAGGAAGCAAGACAATAAAGGAGTACACATAAGAGTTTCATAGAATTTTTATAAGGACTAGACATGCAGAGGAAACCAAGGAAAAGGTTGCAAGGTACATAAATGGGTTGAGATCAAGTATTCAAGAAGAAATGACACTGGTTAGAGTTGTGAAAATGCAAGATTCTTATCAAATAGCATTGAAGATAGAAGAAAGGATGAACAAGAGGTTTGAGAATTAAAAAAAAGGGAAAGGATAGGGCTTATATGTAGAAAAAAGAGGATGAACAATAGATTAGAGGTGTTAAGGACAACAAGGATGAAAGATGTGAAAACTCAAGCAAGTCCCGTGTGAAAATTTTAGAGGAAGAGAAAGATCGGGTAGATGATTTGAAAGAGGGAATTTTAAAATAACGTGTTTCAAGTGTGGAGAAGAGGGGCACAAATAATATGAGTTTCCTCATGAAGAAGAAATACCAAGAAGAAGAACTGTAAATTAGAATCAATTAGCAAACATAAATAGAGAAGATGCACATTCAACACATTCCAAAGAAGCGAAAGATGGTGAAGCCTTCGTCATGAGGAGAGTTTTGATGAATGAAAATAGTGAACCCATTCAAAGGAGGAGATTATTTCATATAGAAAAGGTAAGGTTTGTAAAGTCATTATTGATGGTGGTAGTACTGATAATATTTTTTCTACAGAGATGGTTGAGAAGTTGTAGTTGGAGAGAAAGAGGCACCCGCATCTACACAGTATATCACGGTTGAAGGATGATCACAAAGTGTTGGTAAATAAAAAATGTGTGGTAAGATTTAAGATTGGAAGTTATTATGATGAATTATTGTGTGATGTTATGAAAATGGATGTTTTCCATTTTTTGTTGGGTAGACCATGGAAATTTGACAAGAAAGTAGTGCATGATGGATGTGTGAACACTTATAGTTTGATGAAGGATGGAGTTCATAAGTTGAAGCCATTGGATGAGAGAGGAGGAAAGGTACATGTAGAAAGGTTGCAATTTGTTTGGTTAGTGATTTTAAATAGTTAGATAAAAATGAGTAAGGTGAGGAGGATGATTTGTTAATGCAATTGGAAGAAATCGAAGGGGAGAGGAATGAGAAAATTTTAGCTAACACAAAGGTTGCAGCCAAAGGTAATGAGGTAATTTCTGATTTTTATTATTTTTATGATGAGAATATAGATGTAGTTGCAGTAGTAGATGTATTGGAGATAGGTGAGAGTGATGAGAAATATGTGAATGTGGAGTTGGAGTTTACTGATGATTCCTTGTTTGAGAATGATGAAGGTTAAGATTCCTTGATAGAAGAACTTGATTACTTATTGCAGAAGGTGGATGATGAGTCACAAGATTATCATTCTAACATTGTTTTGGGTGTAGAAAATTAGTTTGTAGTAGTAGAGTGTCTTTCTAAAGACATCAACAGAGTGGTAAGTTGCATTGAAGATGAGGAAAAAGGAGTAGAAGAAGGTATAGCAGCAAGAAAGCTAATACAAGACACATGTGTTGAACATGACAACTAAGAGGGGGGGGTGAATTAGTTGTCACCAAATGAAATGCCTTAACCATTTACTAGAACTAGATCCAAATACTGCTTAAATGATTTATCAATAAATGTAAAAATTGAAAGTCATCACATAAACACAATAACACTATATTTACGTGGAAAACCCAATGAGGGAAAAACCATAGTGAGGATTAACTCACACTATAGAGAATATCAAAACTAGTTACAAAAGGATCACTACCTAAGATAAGGATCACTGCTTGAAATAAGGCTCATTGTCTGAAATAAGGACTCGTTGTCCACATGGCTACAACCCGAAGGGATCACTACCACAAAGATATAAAGAAGATGGCTCACTACCAAAATAAAAAAATTATGGCTTACTGCCAACAGTGAACTAATGAATTACACCTTTCTTGTGTTGAATTTAGTTCTAGATGAAGCTCTGTAAAGGTAGTACTGCATATCAGTAATCACTCAATACTTCTACTCTTATCACACACTTATTATCTTCGCCTAATTCTCTTATTTTGATCTACTGCATCCACACACTTTTGTCTCTATATCCTTCCTACATAACCTCACATATCTATCACAATTTTAGAGAGAGACACATGTGTATATATATATATATATTTGTATCTTACTCATCATTTAGGTCGGCCAAAACATCCATAAAGTATTGCATATGCTAAGTCAGACAAGATCTTCAAATATCTGAATCATAGTTTGTCACATGGTAGGAACCTAACCTAAAAACCAACACACCAGACTACATATAACAGTCATCTTCAATGTGAAATAACTTTCGGTATATCATTCATACATATAGTACTGTGTTGAAATCAATGAAAACCTCTAACATTAATGACAACCATTTGATGCAACCTTCAATCTCTAACAATCTCCCCCTTTTTCATTGATAGCAACACAAGATGTGAAAATCCAACAACAACAACAACCTTTGTAAATCTTTTGATGAGATGAAATGATTTTCATTTTTCACATGCTTCCTTTCTCCCTTTTTCACATGATCTCTATCTCCCCCTTTGACATCAATGACAAAAAAAGTTATATCTCCCCTTTAATTCAAAAATTTTACAAAAAGGTTATCAAAAATGATTCTTTACCTCAATCCTTCTTTCCTTAAAATATTTCCTTGTGTTTTTTTTTTCAGTTCTAGAAGAAATTTCTTCTAGGAATCCATTGCCAACCTGATGTATAGAAAAATACTATTGTTCTTTACTATTGAATCAATTGATTCCAGAAGAGTATCTGGAATAGCAATATTTTGTGCATTATTCTCAACATCCACCAAGAGACCGGAAAGTTGTTGCAATCTTAACTCAATTATCTCTTTGAATTTCCAAAAGGTCTTCACAATACCATCCCTCTATACCATAATGACCACAAGATCAGATTGTAAGGAATTGATCATTTTATTTTCCCTTCCATCCTTGTCATTAAGAACATCATATGTTTTTCCAATAGAGTTCAATTCATGCTCAATAGTACTAATTTTTGTTCTATAGTTCCCAATAGAAGTAGGCCATTGGAGACAATACCTATACACACTATTTATACTCTTGATATAAGTCTTCAATTCATTTATACTCTTAGTCAACCTCTTTTGTGCATTTTGGCACCTTTCTTCCAAAGCCAGTTGAATTTTGTCTTTTTTTACTCTTTAACTAGTTGACTATTCTCTTAATCTGTCTTCAATCTACTCAATCAATACTTTTGATAAAATACTTGTCAATTCACTTATATCAATATCATTATGAATTATGTACATATCCTAATCTCATCATGTTCATATGATGGTTGAGACAACCGTATATCTCTAATCTTCTTCATTCCATCAAGTTGCTCAAGAATCTTTGACACCTTTTCTTTAGTAACATCTTATTCATCATCATCTGTTGATACCAGATCAAATTCTTTAGTAATTTTTTCTTCATTTTCTTCTTCCTTCTCCTCTATCTTTAGCTTCTTCATTTCTGGAGGGGGACATGCACTAATTATTCTTGATTTCCTCTTTCCAAAGGAGAATCCTTCCTCATACATCATAACCAGACTAGAAACAACACTAGAATTCCATGCATTTATTTTGATTTCAAAATAATCTTTACAAATCTTTTCCTTTACTGCTAGATAGTTTAGATATTGGTAAAATTGCTTCCCAACTAGTATTGCTGACTTCCACACAATATTTTCTTTCAATGGTAATGAATTCAAAAAAACATCATCAAGAATATAATCAAATATCTAAAGTGAAAAGGATAATTGTCATTCTTTTTCATAGCTATATTTTCCATTAATTGATTTCTTAAAAACTCACACAAGTCAAAATCCTCCTTTTTCTCAACCATTTTATGCAAAAAATAATGGCAATCATTGAGGTAGGACCTTCCCTATTCTTGAAATAAATCTTATATGAGATGCCATATGCCACATACCTTATCACTGGATCAATTATGGTGTGAATTATAAGTGCCCTTTGATCTCTTTTTACCCCAGTTAGGGCTTCAACCTCTTTGTTCTTTATAGATTTCTTGACTAGAATAGGTCTGTTATTGCATAATCTTGTTATTGCTGCAATTGCTTCTTTTGTAATTTCATAGGGTTTGTAAAAAATCATCTTCTCACCTTTAATTTTTCTTAAAATAACTCGAACAATGTCCACATTCAAAAATTATGGAAATTCACTCCAAATGTCTAAACCCTTGTGCCCTAAATTCTTGACCATTTGCATTTTCTCAATTGAAAGAGAAGTCTCAATATTTCAAATATTTTCATGATCAAATTCATCAATCTATAACTTACTCAACTTTTACAATTCATTGCTACATAGATTAAATACCACCATTTCCTTCAGAACGAAAATTCACATCGCATATCCTTGTGTCATCACATGACACCTCTTATACCGGGGGTTTGATATATTTTTCTATGACTACTCCCCTTGAAGCCATTATTGGATTTAGTTAATAGAAGGGGTATCTGTACTGGATGTAGATATAGGATTATCTGATTTATCCTTGCTATCTAGTTCTTCTTTCTTTCTCTAGATCTTTACCATTTCTTTCCTCACTTCTTCTGGATTTATCTTTTTTTATAAACTTGTTCTTCTATTCTAGATTCAGTTTCTTCCCAAATTTTCTCTTACAAAATTTTGAGAAATGTCCTAGTTTATTGCAAGAGTGACACACAACAAATATTTGATCAAAAGAGTTTGTATTCATCTTTTTCCTACACTGATTAGCCTTGTGTCCAAAAATATTGCACATGTAACAGTAGCCTTGAAAGGAATGAAATCTTCTACTAGTATTGAATTTGTTCATCATTTTCTAACTTCTACATTCTATAGATTTATGTCCAAACTTGTTGCAAACATAGCATTGTCTAGCAAAGAATCCAACATTCTGACTTAATCTATTCTAGCTCATCATACTTCTACATTTTTTTTCTCTATGTATGAATTTATTGCATGAGTAGCAAAAGCCCTTAAAAGATGGGTAGCTTTGATCATTGGGTTGTCGGTTGGGTATCCTTTTGGTATTGATCCTTATATTCTTACCCTGAAATTTCCTTTGACTTCATTTTTTTGAAACTTGGATTAGTCTTTGAACTTTTTCCTTCTTCAAGTCCTAGACTACCTTTATCCTTTGCAAGCTTCTAAGATGAAATCAATTCATCAAGCATTCCCGAACTTATCTTAAAGTTTTCTTCAAAACTTTTTTTCTTTTCCAGATTAGATCTAAGAGTCACTATTTTCTATTCAATCTTGTCACATTTTTCTATCTTTTGATTGATAATTTATTTGCTTTGTCCAATTTCGAATTTTATATTCTCTTCCACTCTTTTTCTTTCATCAAGTTTCATCCTTAGATTTTCAACAATCTCCTTTTCTTCTTTTAGTTCTTGGTAAACTTCTTTATGCTTCAACTTAAATTTATGGATCTGATTTCTTAGTTTCTGAATACATTCACCTTCTTGCTTGAAATTTTCTTTCAAATCTTCATTCTCAAACTTAGAGGTCTCTGCTCTCAATAATTCATCTAATTCAGAACCCTTCATTTACTTAAACCTACCAAGATCTCCTTCAAGCTATTAAACTTATTCCAAAGGACCTCGCTCTGATACCAATTGTTGAACATGACAACTGAGAGGGGGGGTGAATCAGTTGTCACCAAATTAAATTCCTTAACCATTTACAAGAACTAGATCCAAATACTGCTTAAATAAATTATCAATAAATGCAAAAATTGAAAGTCATCACATAAACACAGTAACACTAGATTTATGCTGAAAACCCAATGAGGGAAAAACCACGGTGAGGATTAACTCACACTATAGAGAATATAAAAACCAATTACAAAAGGCTCACTTCCTGAAATAAGGACTCACTGTCCACAGGGCTACAAACCGTAGGGCTCACTACCACAGAGATATAAAGAAGATGGCTCACTTATAGAATACAAAAGTTATGGATTACCGCCAATAGTGAACTGATGAATTAAACCTTTCTTGTTTTGAATTAAGTTCTAGATGAAGCTTGATAAAGGTAGTACTGCATATCAATAATCACTCAATACTTCTGCTCTTATCACACACTTATTTTCTTTTCCTAATTCACTTATTCTGATCTACTACATCCACACACTTTTTTATCTTTATATCCTTCTTGCATAACCTCTCATCTCCATATCAATTTTGGAGAGAGACATATGTATATATATATATATATATATACATATATATATATATCTTACTCATCAATTGGTTGGCCAAAACATCCATAAAGTATTGCATGTGCTAATTCAGCCAAGATCTTAAAATATTTGAATCATAGTTTGTCACATGGTAGGAACCAAACCTAAAAACCAACACACTGGACCACATATAATGGTCATCTTCAATGTGAAATAACTTTTAGTAAATGAGTCATACATATAGTACTATGTTGACATCAATGACAACCTACTGACATTAATGACAACCATTTGATGCAAACTTAAATCTCCAACAACATGTGTTGAAGAAGGTATGAATACCATTGATTTGTTTCATTTTGATAAAGAAATTTTTTGGGAGGTAGAGTTTGGTAATTTGTATTTCATGGGGATGTGAAAATGAGGGAATATAAAAGGGAATACTAATGTGAAGTTGTAGGATGAGAGGAACAAAAAATTTCTAGTGAACAAGGAGTAGAGTTGGATCCAAGATAGACATAGAGTATACAAATTTTTATGAGTTTCACTCATGAAGCATTTCTTTTCTATTGTGGGTGTCTGATGTAGAAGCATCCATGGCATTATTACTATCTTGTGTCAACAAATGAAGTTTTATTTTATTTTAATTTTTGTTGTGCGTTGAATTTCATATTTTATCTTATGAAATTCAAATTTTGGAGTGCATTTGAGTGTCATGTCATGTTGGATTTTGAAATTTCAATTTGGAGCAAATTTTGTCAAAACAAGAAAAGGAAAGATAGTGGAGAATATGTTTTAAAACGAAAATCTAAAAAAGCAAGAGGAAGGTATGGGTTATTGGAGGTTACCAATCAGATTTGTAACTCCAATTTTAAATTCAAAGACTTCTAAAGAAATAGGGAATCTATAAGTGGGCACCCAAGTTTGGAAAAGCTGATTTTTGCTTTCATAGAAAAATTAAGAAAACAATTAAAGCATTATTTACCACTCACAGCATGTCTAAAGTTGAAAAACCTATTTTATTCAATTTTATTGATGGAAATTAATTTAATTAAAGGATTTCAAGAGGTGGGTGTGGATTTCTAGAGATGATTTTGAAATGAAAGAAAATTCAACTGAAATGAACTTGTATTTGCATTTCATGTAAATTGGTGTTTATTAAGAGAAAATTTTGATTTTGGGTTTAGTTTTTCTAGATGATAGAGGAAGACTCAGGAAGGTGATTTCATCATTTTTTTGTAGGTTGAAATCTGGTTGTAGAGGTGTAACTTCACCAGCAGTTGCATATTGAAAGGTTGTGTTGTTGAGTGCAATTATTTGTTGCAGGTGCTTGAGAGAAGCTTTGATTTGCTGATTGCAAATATTTTTTTATGGTTTTTACTAGGGGTTTTGTGAGGGGCTTGCTGCAGCCCATTGTATTTGAGTTGATTGAAATTTCAATTGTCATGACAATTAATATAAAATAGCATTGGGATTGTTGTGAAAAGTTGTGGATACAAGAATTGGAAGAAATTTATGTTGTAAGGGTTTGATTTTTTTCTGAAAATGTTTTGTATTTGAGTTTTCTTAGATTCTTGTAGGGCCTTGTTGTAGCCTATTGTCCTCTTGTATTGATTGTAATCCCATTTGCATAATTTAATCAAGTTTGAAGTTGTTTGCAAGTTGCAGACCAAAGAATAAATTATTTCAAGAATTTATTTCCTGTGAAAAAAACGTTTTCCAGTGATTTTAGTGTGAGATATTTAAATTAATTTCCATTGGATAATTTATTTTAAATAATCATCATACATTAAAAATGCATGAAAAATGAACATGGAATAAATATTGTATGAAGTCTATCTCATATTGTTGACAAGAACATCCTTACCACAACTAGTTGTGCTCAAGCTTTGGGGTATACTCAAAGACAAGGTGAAAATTTAATTCCTCCTTCCACAATCCTTACCTCTATTCCAACATACACTAGTACTCATGTTACCACAACCATTCAACCTACTAGCAATGTCAACACTTCCTTAGGTATTTCCACTGGGAATCCTTCTAGCTTTGTGAATTCAAATCTTATATCTCCTCAACCATTCCCCCTAACAAATATACAATTCAATTGTCCTCTGTATACATACACCACTCCACCTTATTCACCTCCATATTATAATTCCAACAATTGTCCAATCTTTAACAAAATTTTGTAAAATATGGCATCCCTTTAACAACAAATCACTGCACTAAACCAAAACAACAACGACAAACCTTCACAATACATCAAAACCAATCCATTATCCTTAAAGATATTGAGAACACAAATGCCACAAGGTATAGAGGTTCCTAGGTTTAGGAAAATATGGTGGGAAAGGAGATCCTATTATCCATGTTTCAAATTACACAACCTTATGTAGTGACTTCATTTTTGAAGATAAACTCTTTGCTAAACTCTTCCCTCGATCCTTGAAAGATATTTCTTTAGAGTGGTTTTTATCCTTACCAAATAATTCAATTGGTTCATTCAATTAACTTATTGATGCCTTTTACAACAACTTCCAAATTCACATGGGTCCTAAGATGACCTTAGCTGATTTTATGACATGTAAGCAAAAGGATGATGAAAAGGTCATTGATTTCATAGTGTGATACCAAATGCTTTATTCACAAATAAGCATTAAGATTACTAATTCCAAACTCCAAAGAATTTTTATTTCCAATTTGCAAGATACAATCCAAACCAAGCTTGAGATGATGAGGTTTCCTTCCTTCACACAATTGTGTACATCCCTTCATGATTACCGAAATTTAGTTAGCAATCATGAAGTGAAAAACACCTCTAATCATCCTAAAAAGTCTTAATCCACAACTCAAACCAACTACCAAACTTTCAAGAAACAAAATAAAATATTCATACAACTTAATCCCCCTCAATACAATCAAAATGTTAAATCCCAAGTGGCTTCTATAAAGATGACAAAACCATATGCCTTGTGGATAGAAATAGACAGTTTACACCGTTACCTAATACCATTCATATTATCATGTTGCAACTCTTAGAAAAAAAATTGATTTCCTTGCTTCCTATTAGAGCTCCTGATCCTACTAAGCCTCTACCTCCAAACTATAGGCCAAATGCTTATTTCCATTTTCATCAAAAAAATGGACATGATATAGAACATTGCAAGAATCTTAAACATCTTGTGCAAGACCTCATTGATTCCAATCATATTCAAATTGGAAGAATTAATGATCAATGTAATAAGTATGTAGCTCTTCCTAATTATAATTTTCTAATCTTCACCAATCCTATGCCTAATCATAATATCTCCTTTGTCAAACCTACTAAAACAAAGAATGATGTAATGAATGTGGACATGGATGATGAAAATACAAAAGACAATGAGAACAACCTTATGGATGTTTTGGTTGGATTTATTGATGCTAAACTTCATAAGGGCCTAACTAACATACCACTTGGCATTTCTTTCTCACAACAAGACATACTTAAAGATGCACCCGATGGTCCTCTTTACATAGATGGAAGAATCAATGACAAGCCTACTAATGGGATATTAATTAATCAGTCTATGTAGAGAACATGATCACTGAAGAATTCCTATTTGTGCATGAGCGTTATCAAGATACATATGAAAAACTGAAAGCATGGATCAAAACACATAATGGTTTTTCTTTCCCTATGATTGGTTCAATAAATCTCCCTTTAAAGGTTGGACTGAAAGAATTAAATGTCTCATTCACCATCATCCCATCATAATACCAATTTCATGTAAAGTTAGGCTATCCATGGATTCACTCCATGAATTTCATCCCATCAGTTGTGCATAAATGCTTAAAGTTTCCATTTAGCAATGAAATCTTTACTGTGCATCATAGTGGCTTTAATCATGTGTCTTCCCGTGGGAACTTTTCATTGGATTTCTTTTAGCCTAAGCCTATTGAACCTATTAGACCCTATGAATACTATTGTAAATTTGTCTCAACTTACTAGATTGATATTGGCATTGTGTTATTTTCTTCCTTTGTTCTAAAGGACTGTGCTCTATCGGCGAGACCTTATTTTATGTCTCCTTGATGAACCAATGTTACTTATTTATTTGGCATGGTGTATGCTTTTTTTGCAAGAGTTAATTTCTTTGAAGGGAGTTTTCTTAATGTCTCCTTGATACTCTGATAGGAGAGTATCAAAGTGACATTGCGGCATTGCAAGGACATTGGGTCATGTCTCCTCGACATATCGATGGTAGGCTAGAAGACTCTTACTAGTGTGACTTTGTGAGTTCTCTGAGACTTTGTGAAATGTCTCTTTGACATGCCAATAGAGGACTTGAATGTTCTTCTCAATGTGACTTCGGGTGTTCATCGTGACTTTGGGAAAAGTCTCTTTGATGAGTTGATAAGCCGATGGCTTATGGAGGTGACATGGTGGTGGGAACCACATGGAACAGTATGGACTACATCAGAGTGACTATCTTGTATCGGTGGGAGACGATATGATGTCTCTCTGATATGGCGATAAGATTGATCTTCTAGTATACCATGGTGCTTATATCATTGCGACATTGAGTGATCGAAGGGACATGGTCATGGGTCTCTTTGACACTCCAATGGCTATATGTCTTGGTGAGTAGTACACTTGTTGTGGTGACTTGGATTGGTCACTGAGAGGTTGGTGCTTGTCTCTCTGATGGTCCGACATGGTTATGATAGTTAACTATTATGTGACGGATTACGGTTGCCTACAGGAAATGCAACGATTGTTTTTCCTATATGGTCTAGGATGTAAAACGAATGGATTCTCTTTGGTAATGTTGTAATGTGTAATGCATTGTAAGAGTGATCATGTTATTGAGTTCAATGAGAGAATGAGGTTGATCAGGGAAATGTTATGTTGCCTAAATTGACTATGAATTGACATCTAGAAGCAACAAACTATAACTCTGTATGTGGACTTTGTTCACTGTAATACAATTTATTTTTTCTTGGTGTGTGGGTTTTTCTCCTGAAAGGGTTTTCCCACGTTAAAACTAGTGTCCATTCTATGGTTATGTTAAATTTGTTCTACTCTATTTTCTACTATTGTGCATCTTTAATGAATTGTAATTCAAAATTGAACCATATGTCTACACTTTCTTCTTAGAATTAGCATTAGGAAATTGTTTCCACACCTCTACATTCCTTACAAGTGGTATCAGAGCTTGGAAAGTTGTGATATCCTTGTGGGTTGCACAGAATTTTTGTGCCAATTATGAAGTAGAAATCTTGTATAGGAATCTGGTAATCTCAATTGTAGATTAAGATGGCAAGTACATCGGGGAAGATAGAAATTTAAAAGTTCAATGGTAGAAATTTTGAGTTGTGGAAACTCAAAATGGAAGACCTGTCAAGTTAGATAGACATATCTAGATTGTTGTGTCTAGAACCAAACCTTCAGGCATGAAGCAAGAACATTGGGACCTCACAAATAGAAAATCCAAAGGATTATAAGACTCTTTTTAGTAGACTCTTTTCTCCTAAATGTTCATGAAGAGAAGTCTACATCTTCTTTGTTGAAGAAACTTGGTAAAATTTATTAGGGAAGTCCTTGGTGAATAAGTTATTCTTGAGGAAGAAGTTTTACTCTTTGAAAATGGAGGAAGGGGCATATGTGGCTAATCATTTGAATAAATTCAATATACTCATTGCTTAGTTAACATCTATAGGTGTGAAGATAGATGATGAGGATCATTGTATGCTTCTTTTATGTTATTTTCCTGACTCATGGGATCATTTAATGGTGGCTATTGAGAGTACGAAAACCACTTTCAAGATGGAAGATGTGGTTGTTTCATTGTTGTCAAAAGAGATGCAAAGGAAATATTTTGAGATGGAAAAGGAGGCTCTTGTTGTTTGAGGAAGATCGAAGGAGAAAGGCAAGAAGAAAGACAAGAAGTCTAAATCTAAGTTTGAAGGTAGATCAAAGTCTTTTGGCAAGAAGTCCAAGGTAAAATGTTGGAATTATGGGAAGCCTGGTCATGTCCATAAAGATTGCAAAGAGGAGAAAAAGAAGAAGAAGAAAAACAATTCTTTGGATAATAATTCTTCTCAAAGCGATGCAGATGCCTTCATTGCAGCCTTGGTGACTTAGGCATCAGATGATGTCTGACCGATTGAATCAAGTGCATATTTTCACATGACATCTAACAGAGATTGGTTTATGAAGTATGCAAAGTATGTTGGTGGAAAGGTTTATCTGGAAAGTGACTCATCTCTTGAAATTTTTGGTCGTGGAAGAGTCAAAATTCAATTTCTTGATAGAAGAATCAAAGGAATTGATGGCATAATGCACATACCAGGTTTGGCTCAAAATTTTCTTTTTGTTAGTAAGTTGAATGATGTTGGCATGCAAGTTTCATTCTCGAGTGGTGGCTACAAAATGACTAGAGGTTCAATGGCATTGGAAATGGATGCTCGAACTAGTACTCTGTACAAGCTAGACACACATGTTCAATGCAATAGTGTCTCTTTAAAGTCAGAAAAGGCTGCTCGTCTAGAGAAGGAAAACAAAGTTCCTCTAGTTGCAAACTCTTTGGAGGTGAAACTCCTAGTAGAAAATACCATGCTTTGGCATCAAAGTCTTGACCAAATTGGTGAGAAAGGCTTAAAAGCTTTAAAAATAAAAACCTGGTTGAAGGGCTTGATGATGGTAACCTTAAGTTCGATTTTTGCGAACATTGTATATATGGAAAACAACATCATGTTTCATTTTATTCTAGTCCTCATAGATCTTATGGTGTTTTAGATTGTATTCACTTTGATGTTTTTGGTCTAGTAAATGTTCCTTCATTATCAAAATCAAGATATTATGTTTCTTTTATTGATGATTATTCAAGAAGGACATTTGTGTGTTTTCTAAATAGTAAATTAGAAGTGTTTAGTCGGTTTAAATAGTTTTAAAACTTGGTTGAAAATTATACTGGAAGAAAAATTAAATGCTTGAGGATAGACAATGGTGGTGAGCTTTTCTTGTAGATTTTGAAATGTATTGCAAAGACCATAGATTAAAAATGCATAAAACAACACCTTACACTCCACAACAAAATGGAGTTGATGAAAGGTTGAACAATACGCTGATGGAAAGGGCAAGAAATATGTTGAGCAATGCTAGTCTGGAGTAGAAGTTCTAGGTTGAGGCTGTGGCTAGATCATGTTATTTAGTAAATCAATCTCCCTCTTTAGAACTTATTTAAATAACCCCTATGGAAGCTTGGTCTAGTAAGAATCCATCTTTAAGACATGTAAGAGTCTTTGGCTATGAAGCATATGTTTATGTGCCAAATGAGAAAAGATCCAAATTGGAGAACAAAGCTGACAAATGTATCTCCATTGGCTATGGCATTGGTGTGAAAGGATAAAAGCTTTGGAATATGTGACTAAAAAGGTTACATATAGAAGAAGTGTAATCTTTTGTGAGCTGAAACCTTATTTAGTGGATCTGCAATCAAAGATGAAAGAAGAAAAAAATGAAAAAGTAGTTGAAATTCCTCAAACTCTAGATAAAGAGGAATTACGGAGTGTACCTAAAACTGAGGAGAGTTCCAATAGTTTTGAGTGTTTTGAAGAAGAACCACAACCTTAGCCTCAGCCTTTGAGGAGGTCTACATGTGAAAGGCGGCAACCTAAAAGATATGGTTTTTCCATGTTGGATTTAAATTGTGCCTATGATTTAATTACAAGCACTGATGAGCCTAGGAATATGAAAGAGACAATTGAAATGCTTGATTCAAATTCTTGGTTGGAAGCCATGAATGAGGAAATGACATCATTAAAAAAGAATGCAACCTGGGATTTGGTTCCTTTGCCTGAAGTTCGAAAGCCTGTTGGCCGTAAATGGGTATTCAAGAAGAAAATTGGTCTGGATGGCAGTGTTGAAAAGTATAAAGCTAAGTTGGTTGTGAAAGGATATTCCCAGGAAGAGGGTGTTATGCCTATTGCACACATACCCCATTCGGACCGGGGACCCCCTCTTTCCCTTTTGGGCTTCACTGGGTTGTTTTTCCTTTGCCTCATTTTGCATGCCCCTAATTTTTGAGCTTAAAGTGGTCACATGCTATAAATTCATCACATTTCAAGTGGCCAAAATCACCACTTGAAATTTACTAAGTCTTTTGGCTTTTGCGGAATTTCCCTTACAGGTTTCACTTAGCCCTCTACCCCGTTGTCCTCCAAGTCTCATAGACCTGCATTTGCAGGTCTCCCTTGGCAGGTTACCATTACTGCTTCACCACTAAGTAGCAACCAACATAGGACTTCTGCCCGCATGGTGGGCCTTGCAATGATCTTCATCATCTGAGTTTTTGACAGCAACAACGCTAAGTCGGGTTGCCACAAACCTAGCTACCTAACCTACCCTCTGAATTTTGTACCAGGAATTTATGGTGCCTCATTAATGGTGGTTTTCCTATAAAAAGGGGAGGTTAGACTCATCATTTTCACCCCATGGCTTTCAAATTTGCAATGGAGAACTAAGAGATCTCACCCGCATGAAGCCTTCTAGCAAGTTTTAGGCCAAATTTTCTTGCATCCACATGTAGTTTCAAAGGTAAGCACACATTATCCCTTGCTGTGTGATTAAATTTTGACATATAGGGTTTTCAAAAGTGTTAAAATTGATTGAAAGAAAACCATAGTTCACCCCGATGTCCCTGCCAAACTTTGCAAATCCTCATAAATGACCTACCGCATAAACATTCAAACCCTAATGCCATCTAAAGTTAGAAAAATCTACGGTTTCACCCATGCAGAACCCCATTCAACCTTCACCATTCTTTATGCAACAAAGGGACCTTTTCAGACCACACCCTCACTATCACTTCCCTAAATCATATGTTGTAGGCTTCAAACGACTAAGTATTTAATCTGGTGCAGGAGTTCCCATGTGGGTTTCCGCTTGCAAGCAGCCACTTCTTCATTGTTGTTATTTGGCAGCCAAGCTATCACATCGTCCTGCAGTGTAGAACTCATGTTTTCATTTGCCATCATTCCATCACCATTGTTTGGCAACAATATCGTCTCGTCCACCCATAATTCAGACCCTGCTCCCTTCGTTGTTGTTTTGAATCTGCCCAAACACAAAAAATGCTAAGTCAAAAAATTGCATGCAGGTTGATCTTTGTGGGGATCCGTATGTGGATAGCCCTTACTCCTTCGTCGTGCCCTAGCAGCCAAACAACCACATCCATCCACACTGCGGACTCCATCAGAACATTTTTTCTCCAAAGTTCTTGATGCAAAACTCAAGTCTACGAGTCACTGTGGGCCAGCCCATGCAAACTGCCATCCCCTCAAAGTCGTTTCTAAATGAAGAACCTTCAACAGTTACCCAATGGTTCCCATCTACACTCCTAAAATGATTAAAACTTAGGGGACAACCTTGGCCCTCTGAATCACCTGTGGGTCTCGTGGTGTGGGACTCCTTCTGCAAGTTTACATCCCTTGAATTCCACTATCTAATAGATGAACCCAAGCATCTTCCCACCTCTTGGTGCCCACACAACCCAAACCCACAAGGACATCAAGTTATTTTTTAACCATTCCAGGTATCTCATAACTTGTTTCTATATGTGCTAAACCATTTGCTAAGGTATTTTCCCTCCCACAAAAAATGTGGAAATTTTTCTATGGAATTCTATCTGCGGATCTCCATGGCCTCGTGGATGTTATTTAACTGCCTTCCTTATGATGGCTTCCAGCTTAGGGAAGCCCACACTGCTAAACCCGCATTTTCCTAAATGGTCCAGATAAGCTCCAAATACTGGATGATTATGAATTATGAACCTTTGATGATATATTAATGGACCTAATGCTCGATTTGTAGGATTTGGCTAATATTTGCTCGAATTTAAATGTAAATTTATTTACTACATCTTGTGTATGCAGGATTTATGGAACCTACTGTGGGACCTTCCAAGCAACCTACACAGAAAACTAACAAAGGAGAAAATCCTACTCGCACTCCCAGAGGAAAGGAGGAGAAAGAACAAATGAAGTACAAGAACTTCACATAGTGGAACAGATGTCAAAGCTCACCACCAGCTAGGAAATGATCTTAGATACTAACTTTAGGCATGTCAGTATAGATGAATTTAGAGAGAGGGTTATGTTGAACCCTAAAATGGACAGGGCCCTAAAAATTAGGAAGAATGGCCTAGCTAAAGCCACTGGTTTCGCCCCTTTGATCATAGCCCTAGAGTTGCTAATGGCCTTTTGGGAGTGCTACCACTCCAATAGAAAGATAATTGACCATGATAGAAGGGTACTAGAAGATTTTTCAGCTAAGTCTTTTGGAAAGACCTTTTGTATCCCATTCTTCGACAAGATGGAGGAAGTAGAGAAAGATTTTTTCCAGAATGTATGGAAAATAGATCCTATCAGGTGCAAGCAAACAATCAACCAAAATTGGTTGAAGGATAAAAGGGAAAGTATTGCCAAGGTTCCCCAAACCCTATATAGAAGCAAATTCTTTGAGGATTACAAGGATCTAGTCCCACTTCTAAGTAGGGTGATGGGTTTTCCCATGGCCGCATTCTTTGAAAGCTAGATGGTTTATTTCATAGAAGAGATCCTTGAAGGAAAGACCCGGTTCCATTGGGAAAAAATGATTAGTGGCAATATGTACCAGCAATTAATGGAGGTAAAGAAAACCTTTCACTTCTTCATGAATTCCTATTTAGTCTACCTTCTGGCGGCCAAGTTCCCATATAAAGGATTGTTTTGTGTTGGAGAATTGGGAATCAAGCAAGGACAATTGAAAGTGTGTGATTGTTACCCTCAATTGCAATACAAGAACTTCAAGAGGTTGTATAGAAGAGTAAATGATGTCTTTATTGAGCATATAATTAGACTCCCAAGTGGAGATTTTTAAATAAGGCTAACAGACAGCGCTAGGGAATTTGTGATGGGTTTTCAATATCTACTCATCCAATTCCCCAAGTTCACCTACATTAGAGCTGAGGGATCCTCGGGAAGACCTTAGAAGTTACCCCACTACCCCAATGATAGGATCATTATGTTAGAGGTAACTCAACAATTATAGACTTCCCACACCTTGTTAAGAAAAATACATAGGGTTGTGGTCTCCTATGCTCTCACTCTTAGACAAGGCATGTATAGTTGCCCCGCTGTCTAATGTGTAAAATATTCAGAGGAATTGCTCGAGTACAATCATGATCTCCATAGAGATAGAGGAAGAGTGGACCCCAAGGGAAAATTGAAGAAATGGGTTGGGTGAGAATATTCCCATCGACCTCACATCAAGGACTTCTAGGTGAATTGCAAAGATGATAAAGAGGTGCAGATGCATCATTATATGAGAATGACCCTCACATTTGTAACGTCAATCAATTTGTTCCAAGTGTCATACCAAGTTTTTAATGATGACAACATGATTGATTTAAGATATGGTGCCCTAATGAATGCACCTTTTTTGGTGAGTAACTAGTACAAGGAGGAGGCCACTGATCGGGACATTCTCACTCATCCTGTGGAGAACAAAACAAAGTAATGGCTGGAAGAACAAATTTCTCAATTGAAGGGACAAGGTGTTGAGCTCATATATGGGGAGCTCAAAGATGAAATGAGTAGTGAGACTGATAGTGTTGTTGTTGTGGAATCCTCTAGTGAGGCACCAAAATCCCCACTTGCTACAAGATCTAGAAAGAGGAAGGAGACATCAAAGAGACTACTAAAGAAAAAAAATTATACAAGGAAGACAACAAAAGGGCCACCTCCACCAAAGAAAGGAAGAATAGGGATCTTTGTGCTAGAAATACCAACTATCTAGGAGGAGGAAACCCTACATAAGGAAGAAGAATCTAAATGACCTTTCTCACCACAACCAACCACATCCATTCTTGCTACTGCTGCTACTAACACTCCACCACCTCCAACCCAATTGTTGCCCATCTCATCTCCACCTGCTATGGACATATTTGTTAACCTTGTTTCCACCTCACTGACTACCCTAGTGGTGGTGTTGGATTCTTCTTCCTCCACTACTTCCCCGCTATTAACTTCTTCACTCCCACCTCCCTTGCCTACTCTATCCAATTTGACTCCTTCCATAACGACAACCACTATGTCAATTCCCACTCTACTGAATGCTTTCATGACATTCATGCGGAACGTACCCAATGAACTCTCTGGGGTAATCCTTGACTTGAAGGTTCAGGTGTTGATGGTGTTAGTGTTTTTTTCCAGTATACCTAAGGAATCTCTAAAGAATAGCCAATTCTTATGTTCAAGATCCTTGCAGTGAATGGCCAACTGACAAGATTCAGTCGAAGACTAAAATCTTCTACACTTTAGGCTCTATGGGACCGAGGAGGGTGTTGCTCTTTTTTTTTTTTTAACTTGACACTCTCAATGAATGAAAAATCAAATCACATATCAGTTCCTATAGGTGGTAGACAACATTATTCACCCAAAGATTGGCTAATCTTCAAGAAAATACCCATTAGTCTACTAGGAACTAGGGAAGTACTTCATTCACATGCCTCATTGCAATTATAATTTAATTTTAAAATGAATTTTCATTTTGATTTCAAGTCGGTTACTGAATAGACAAATTGATACACCCTTTATGTGAATATTTGAAAATAGACGAGTGCCTTGCTTCATAGGGCAACAAATTCACACATACAAAGACCAGTAATACAGAAATGATTTTGATTCTGATAAAATGGACTACTCTCACAAAAAATTTGCATCATGGAGCTCACAACTTATAATATATGGTTTCTTATAAAATCCTTTGTATATAATTGCAAAGTTATGACCCCATTTAGGCATTTTAATTGATTACTTGAATCAAAGTGAAAACAAAAAAATACATTCAAACAAATATTTGAAGATGAATGGAGATATCATTAACATTTCACTCAAAATTCCCCACGTATTTATTCCACAAGAACATGTTGAAAAAGGGGGAAAAAAAATTGCAACTGCCATCAAAAAAGGGAAATGCAAAGTGTTGCCAAAATTCCCTTTGTTACCAGGTACGCAATGAACTAGACGTTCACACCGCCATGAGGGTATGCAGTTGAAATTCAACACCCAAAAATGTGCCACGCGCACAAAGACAAAGCCACCACTAAGGAAATTATCATCAACACAAAAATTATTGACCACCACCCTTTCACAGACCAAAAGGCCTCTTATTTTCAACACACTGACCCCGGTACACACAACCGCTCTGAGTAGTAGTGAGGGTTGGGGATGGGAACTCAACCCCTTCCTCAACCTTATCTTCCTTCATCATAGCATCTCTCCTACTCAGAGTCCTGACAGCCAAAGGAGGGACATACAATATCTCCTCTCCAGGGCCCAGAGTTCGACCCAAATTTGTGAGGTATCAACCATAGTCAAAGTCAGTCTCTGTCTCGCTGTCTGGCAAGCTGCTCATGAGGCCAATGGGTGAATTTTGGCATCTAAAGGATCCACACCCATACCTTATCTTTCTACCTACCCTAGCAGTGGACTGCAATGGATTCTTTCCTTTGTCTTCTCTCTTTTCTATAGCAAAATTTTGAAAATGCAACCTTCGGTTGCACCTTGTGGGTGCAATCTTGGGATTGTTAGCAGGGGCTTCCATATTTACTATTGATTCATACTTAGGAACACTAGAACCTAGCCTCTACGAACACAACCAAACTAACCTCTTTACGAGCTCAATGAAAGTTGTTGGCTTACTCATTTTGTGACTAGAAAATACATACACTCAACCTTTGTTCTCTGTAATAATTTGAGGACTTATCAGCTTAATTGTTATAGCAAAAATAGCAACCCATCACTTCTATTTATTGAGAAAAGTGGTGATATCAATCACCAATTCTTACTGAAGACACACACGCAAATAGAACAATTCGTTGGCATGTGTACTGCCACCATTTAATTCTCAAGTGCATGAAAATTTGCAAATTGCACCTCATGATTTCCAGTAATTAAATCTCCACACGCATGAAGATCAATTTGATCACTTCTACAGAAAATTGGTCATTAATGCAAGCTAGTTGCATAGTGAAAATAGCTATCATGTTCCTTTTCATCAATTTTGAATATAAGCTATCGATCTTCTAATGAGATGGTGAGTCAGATGGCATGCACCAAGTTGAGCACCTTTGAAATCCAGTGGTGCTTCATTGTTGTGTCCTCGAAAAATACTGTTAACCCACCTCAGATGGAAGCTTCCTTTTTAGTGGGCTTCACCCATCTCACAGACTGAGTGGATCAGTCCACGCATTGAGATCTTGTTGATCTCATTGCTTTTAATGAGTGGGCACCTTTTTCTAGCAAAGTAGTGGGGAACAGTGGAGATCGTTCCTAAAATTTGATCTCGGCCATCAGTTTGGAACCACAATCCATAATCTTGGTAATGGAGACAGGGCCCAACATCCTCATGAAGACATGCGTATTCATCTCACTGACCTTGTAGCTTTTAACTAGCTGACACTTTCAACCTGCGAGTTGGCGGGGTACAGTGGAGATCTCTTCCCACAGTCTCAAATCTCAAAACCTACATGCACAATAGAGTCAGCATTTAATAAGGGGACTTTGCTAGACCGACGATGAAAAGACCCTTGCATGATGATGACTTAGGTTTAAGTCATTGGGAAAATAAGACCCAAATTTTAGGGAATGGCTAAGGTCGACTGGACGACTGGGTGATTGGTGCTTCTAACCAAAGGGGCCGGTAGAAAAATGTGCATGACGGCCCAAAATATGACTTAAGGAACCAAAGACCAGTATAGTAGGTCAACACATGATTAGAATGTTTGAGGGTTTTCATAAACAAAACCCTACTCACTCTTGGGGACAAGGGTTTAAAATGCAGATTAAGTCCATGGGGTAATGAAAATTCTCCAAATTTTTATGAGCTCCATCAATGGCTAATGCTCAGGGACATATACCCCTAGCGGGTATAGCAAGAATTTGAATCTCAGGTTGAAGCAGACCAGGGTAGAAGACCAAAAACCTAGGAGCATGTTTGGACAAGGCAAGCAAACACAACAAAAAGAAAACCCACCACAGCAACCTATGTACACTATTTACAAAATATACATGGAAATTCATCTTGAGAAGATGGAGACCCCCAAGCCCCCAAAATTTAGGGACAATTCTTTCCTCTGTCAAAGACTTTGGCCTATTTTATTGAAAATGGGTCATTATGGACATAATGCAATTCCAAACCACTAGCACCATCACAATCAACCATGCTCAAAACATTTTATTTATCTTTACCACTCTCATCCTTCTCTAGGATAGGCTTGTTAAGCTGAATAGGGAAGAAGAAAGCCTCATACTCTATATTGTCTTGAAGTACAGAAGTACATTCCATTTTATCATCAAATTTGAAAACTTCATATATTTTCTAGCACAATCTAGCCAATATTTTGTAAGATCAGAGGAAAGAAAAGTGTGATTAGGCATACCCTTGGCCTCTTTACCACATGTGTTGTATTCATGAGATGAAAGAAGTTCCATGATCAGATCCATAAGGTAAGGAAAATCTGCAAAAAAAATCGTTGGAGCTTCATACTGACTTGTATCATTTCCTTGGTTACTTATTTCTTTGAACTACTCATCACATGGGAGAAACAATGTTGCAATATCTACATACTTTGCAAAATCATCAAGTAATGCTTTCTCCTTAGCATGAAATAATGTTACATGAGTATTCATGCAATCAGCATGTGAAACTTGAATGGCTACCATTTCCACTACATCTTCAAGCACATAGCCTATCACCATAGGAAATTCAATACAATCCTCTACGTTCTTTTGGACATCCATACCATATCCAAAGCAGACATTGTATTCTTAGACTTCCTACTTATGTGAGCTACTGTCACATTTGGGTGTCAGAAATCTGAATCATCCTCTTGATGCTTATCAAGTACAATTGACTCAATTACACACTGGGAAAACAATTCACCAATATATGTGTTATCACAATCTCCATTGAGTTGGGATATCACCTTGTCAGGGGCAATATTTTCAAAGGTAGAGTTGTTGAACTTAACGACTCCCTGATTTTTGTTTGTGCCATCCATGATATATCCACCAACCAGATGTTCATCAGGGGTATCCTCAAGAAGAGGATTTCTCCTACATCAATATGATTTATCATTCATAATCTCTCTATTCGATGCAAGGTCATCAAATAAATGATTCTGCCACATTTTCATTATAATTGGATGTATCTCATCATATTTAAAGCCAGGATACCAACAATTATGATCATCATCACATTCAAAGTCAATGTAATCACTTGAAGAACAAAGGGAAGCATTCTCAACATCCTCTTCATCAATTACACTTGTGACAATTGATCCATATTCAAAGAATTCTTCACATGAGGAGAATTGTTCACTGCCTAGAAAATACACACCCTCCAAGCTATTAAAATATCCCCTACTAGATGCAAGGGATTCCATCTCCACTTCATAAGAAGAATCATACTTAATATATGATTGTTCGAGCTCGATCTCATCACTTTGATTCCTCATTTGGACCATATCATTGAGATCGGATGTATTCCCATCATGGATTGATGCATGGTAGGTGTTGGATGAATCAATTTGTGGGGTTTCACCATCTACCTCTTGTGTTTGCTCACAAATTATCACATCCCAAGGTAGATAATCAGGTACCACTTCCTTGTTTTCATATTTTGTTTCTTCATCTTCATCACTGATCCTTGCATTTTCTTCTATGTTTCTTGTAAAATAACAATATTCAATAGTCAACTGCTTAGACTCTGATGCTCCTCCTTGATCCATCAATTCTAATCTCTGAATCTCTTCATTGTGGCAATTACTTCCCATATTTTAGGAAACAACTAAGGGCATATGACCATGCTCAATTTCTTCCACAGTGTTAATCCAATCCACTACTTGATCAAGGCTATGGGGATTCTGATCCTTAGACCATTGGCTTGATCCTGATATATAGGCTTCACAAAATAGATTAATACCCATTAAATAACCAGGCCTGAAAATCTTAGGTATCTCCATAAAAACATCCAAAAATCTTGAAAACAAATCATATGGTGACTCATTTTCATGCCTCTTTATTTAATACAACTTTTTAATAGAAAAGATCAAGTCATTCCTTCATATCCTTGGTTGATGTGAGGTTGATGCTCACTCATGATCTGCATCTCTAGGAAGTAATGTGGATACAACATCTAAGAGATCATCTTCATGACAGGAACCCCTGTTTCTTGATTGACTTGGCTCAATAGCAAGAATTCTCCCAGAGCTAGTCATGCTAGTCATTGCAGGCCCCTTCATAATTGAGTATTTCAAATTATTCTCAATATTCACAGCCTCTTGGTAGGCTTGTTGCAAGGTGGAAGGTTCTTTATCCATTAATGGGAAAATCATCCTCCTATCAAATGCTCCCAAATATACCACCAAGCATTCAACATCATTTGGTCTAATATGCTCAAGAATTTCCCTTATATCCTTTATAAATCTAAGGTTAAAAGTAGGAACCAATTCCTCTTTACCTCTAGAAATATGTAGGAAATTATTTCTTGCAACACTTGGATTTATCCTTTCCCCAAATTGGTCAATGAAGGTTTCCTTAAGCTCATTCCAACAATGTATAGAAGAGGCGAGCAGAAAAGAGAACCAGTCTCTTGCATCTCCTTTTAGAGATTGAACAAATAGATTCATAACCACATATTCATGATCTATCTCATAATCACCTATCACATTAGCAAATTCTTGCACATGCTTATCTACTGATTCTGACTTTTCACCACTAAACCTTGGAATTTTTTCTTTGATCTTAGGTGGTAACACATTTGGATACCCACAAATGCTGTTGAAATTGATAGGCCTGTACCTATTAGTACTAAAGTTTCCTTAGTGAGACAATGATTGCTCACTATGCATGCTATTGTCCATATTTACACTAGATGGCATAAATAGACAATTCACCCTCAATTTTTTGAAAAGGAATTTTAAAATGCACTATGTAATTATACAATACTACCTTAATTTCTTTTACAAATATGATCCTAAGCCTCTACCACATGTATTTCCTACAAAGGATTCCCATGATCTTAGCAAATTAACATGCTTCTTGTCTCACAATGCACAATTTTAATGCATACATGAAAGCGTGTTGAGATACTTCAAATATTCCCTCATATGGTGTTGATTCACTCATTAGGGAACCATTCACATATCAAGTATAGAAAATTTATCTTGATCTATCAATTATACACTTCAATTTCTTCAGACTCTATGAAAATACCTGGTCATTTGCAGCAAATAATTGTTCCTTATATTTTGATGTGCAGATCCGATGAATTGATATATGCTTTAACAGGTTTTTTTAGTCAGAGTCACCACCTCCTTACAAAGGATTGAACTTCAAGTGAGATGAAGTTTATTTACAAACAATACATATTCTGGGCCATCTTCCACAATAGGGTCATGCTTGGATCCTTCAATCTTTGCTATATTTAGAGTATTTACCAGGTGTAAGAATTTGTTATTTTTAAATCAAGATGTTCGAGTTTAGTTAACCCTTTGACTCTACATTTGGCAATTGCATTTGGAGAATGAGAATTTTCCCCAACAGAGTCACCATTTTGTTGGTGTTTTTTTTAGTACACCTAAGGAATCTCTAAAGAATAGCCAATTCTTAATGTCAAGACCCTTGTAGTGAATGTCCAACTGATAAGATTCATTCAAAGACTAAAATATTATACACTTTAGGCTCTATGGGACTGAGGAGGGTGTTCCTAAGATATTTTTTTTTTAACTCTCAACACTCTCAATGAATGACAAATCAAATCACAGATCAGTTCCTATAGGTGGTAGACAACACTATTCACCCAAAGGTTGGCTAATCTTCAAGAAAATACCCATTAGTCTACCAAGAACTAGGGAAGTACTTCATTCACATGCCTCATTGCAATTGTAATTGAATTTTAAAATGAATTTGCATTCTGATTTCAAGTCGGTTACTGAATAGACAAATTGATACACCCTTTATGTGAATATTTGAAAATAGACCAGTTCCTTGCTTCATAGGGCAACAAAGTCACACATACAAAGACCAGTAATACAAAAATGATTTTGATTCTAATAAAATGGACTACTCTCACAACAACTTTGCATCATGGAGCTCACAACTTATAATATATGGTTTCTTATCAAATCCTTTGTAAATAATTGAAAATTTATGACCCCATTTAGGAATTTTAATTGATTACTTGAATCAAAGCGAAAATAGAGACATACATTCAAACAAATATTTTTTTAGATGAATGGAGATATCATTAACATTTCACTCAAAATTTGTATAGATTTACACAAGGAGAACACATATATCAGAATTATACGTTTACTATCTATATATCAGCCATTTCTGCAAAACTATTTAAGATGATTACATATGTTCATCAATGCTCAAAGCAAAATAACTACTCTATTCACTATCTTTTACTCCTAATGTTCTACCCAGACAAAACACCTGACTCAAAACTTGCTCAGAATTCCATCCCCTTGAAAATGAGCCCTAAATTCCCTTTTATAGATAAGGGATAAAACAAGCTACTTGCTCAAATGCAACCTTGATACAAATTTTTTATTTCATCCAACATTGAATTTGCATTTCAAAATTCCCCATGTATTGATTCCGCAAGAACATGTTGAAAAAGGGGAAAATAAACTTACAGCCGCCATAAAAAAAGGGAAATGCAAAATGCTGCCCAAATTCCCTTTGTTTCTAGGTACACAACGAACTAGATGTTCACACTACCATGAGGGCACACAGTCGACATCCAACACCCAAAAATTTCCCACATGTGTAAAGACAAAGCCACCACCAAGGAAATTATTATCAACACAAAAATTATTGACCACCACCCTTTCATAGACCAGAAGGCTTCTTATTTTCAACACACTAACATTGGTACACACAGCTGCTCTAAGTAGTAGCAAGGGTTGGGGCTGAGACCTCAACCCATTCCTTGACCTTATCTTCCTTCATCACAGCATCTCTCTTGCTTGGAGTCCTGACAACCAAAGGAGGGACAAACATATCTCCTCTCCAAGGGCCAGAGTTCAACCCAAAGTTGTGAGGTATCGGCTATAGTCAGAGTCAGTCTTTGTCTCACTATCTGAAGAGCTGCTAATGAGGTTAATGGGTGAATTTTGGCATTCAAAGGAGCCACTCCCATACCTTATCTTTCTACTTGCCCTAGCAGTGGACTGCAATGGATTCTTGCCTTTGTCTTCTCTCTTTTCCACAACAACATTCTAGAACTACAACCTCTGGCTACACCTTGTGGGTGCAATCCTAGGGTTGTCAACAAGGGCATCCATCTTTACTGTTGATTCATGCTCAGGAACACTTGAACCCAACCTCTATGAAAGCAACAAAACTGACCTCTTTGTGGGCTCGATAGAAGCTACTGGCTTACTCATTTTGCGACCAGAAAATACATACACTCAACCTTTGTTCTCTGTAATAATTTGAGGACTTAACAACTTAATTCCTATAGCAAAAATAGCAACCCATCACTTCTATATTATTGAGAAAAGTGGTGATATCAATCACCAATGCTTAATGAAGACACACGAGCAAACAAAGCAATTCGTTGGCATACGTACTATCACATTTTAATTCTCAAGTGCATGAAAATTTTCAAATTGCACCTCATGATTGCCAGTAATTAAATCACCACACACACAGACATCAATTTGATCACTTATGTAGAAAATTGGCCATTAATGCGAGCTGGTTGCATAGTGAAAACAACTATCATGTTCATTTTCATCAATTTTGAATATAAGTCATCGATCTTCTACTGAGATGGTGAGTCGGACGACACATGCCTAGTTGACCACCTTTGAACTCCAGTAGTGCTTCGTTGATGTGTCCTCGACAAGTGGCATTAACCCACCTCAAACGAAAGCTTCCTTGTTAGTGGGCTCCACCCTTCTCACAGACTGAGTGGATTTGTCCATGTATTGAGATCTCACTGATCTCGCTACTTTTAACGAGCGACAACTTTTTCTAGTGAACCAGTGAGGAACAATGGAGATCATTCCTGAGATTTGATCTCGGTCATCAATTTGGAACTAAAGGCCATAAGCTTGGTAGTGGAGACTAGGCCCCACGTCCTCATGAAGACACATGTCTTCATATCGTTGACCTTGCAACTTTTAACTAGCCTACACTTTCAACCCCTGAGCTGGTGGGGTATGCAGGAGATATCTTCCCACAGTCTTGAATCTCAAAACTTGCATGCATGGAAGAGTCAACATTTAATAAGGGGACTTTTCTAGATCAACGGTGATAAGACCCTCATAGGATGACGACTTAGCTTTAAGTCATTGAGAAAATAAGACCCAACTTTTAGGGAATGGATAAGGTTGACGGGACTATTGGGTGACCGGTGCTTCTAACCAAAGGGGTCGGTAAGGAGATGTGCACAACAACCCAAAAGATGACTTAAGGAACCAAAGACCGATATAGCAGGTCAGCATGCAATTACAAAGTTTGAGGGTTTTCACAAACAAAACTCTACTCACTCCTGGGGACAAGGGTTTAAAATGCAAATTAACTCCATGGGGAAATGAAAATTCTCCAGAATTTTATGAGGTCCATCAGATGGCTCAAATTGTTGTTGCCCTACCTCTTCCCTCGCCACCTACAGAACCACCTGTTGATGGTGTTTTATGCACAACAACAACTCAAAAAGAATATGGAAATCCTATCTCTCTTTAAAGGTAAATCTCTATCAGCAAGCCTCAAGAGATAACCCCAAGGTCTCTAATTTCAGGTCTTGACAATGCATAAACAACTTAGATAATATGTAAAAATATTGGTAATCACAAGGGGCCTTACAAATGAACAATGTTGGAAGTGTAATTTCATTAGATGCAACAATATGGTGATGCTTTCAATCCTAAAACTAACCCAGATTCAAAATAAACAGTAAAAGAGATAATGGTTTAGAGAGATTTCTAAGACTAAAACCTAAGATCAGTCACAACAATGATGAATGTTGCAAATGGACAGATCCCCAATGAACCCAATTTCTGTTTGATTAAGGACAAGCCTACATCTCCACATAAATGGTGCAATCTTCTAAGGAAACTGTATATTTTCAGACTATGAATATTCATCCACATACCCAATAACTAGCGCAATGTAAACAAGCATCCACAATTGAACTTAGCACAAAATAAGGCCCAGACTAACTTTACACAGCAAATTACAATCAACAAATTGCTAAAAGTATGGACCAGAAATCGATCAACACCATTAACATCTTACCATCATTGCAAAAGAACTGAAATCTAACATCCAACATTGACAATTGAGAACAAGAAACCATAACTTTCAAAGATAAATACAAAGTTTTCCAAATCAGCAACTCAGTTGCATTACTTCTCCAGTATTACATAACAATTTCAAGTCTCTTCTCTCCTATTGCTACTAACTTCTCCTAACTTGGCCAATTTTGGATTTTTATAGCCTCAAACTAGCTATTCTAACCTAATCACCTTTTACAAATGAGAAGGCACTAGCCTTTTATAGAAAATTACATTTTGAATCAATGGCTGCAATTGCACTTCTAGAAGCATCAATCTGTTACATTTAATTTGGGAGCTCATGGTACATCATCATCCAATTGCATAAAAACAGTTACATCATGGAACAATGAGAAAACAATATTATGCTAGCCTGTCATTAATGAAAATTCCAATTGAATGATGAAATCAGCTTCACATGTCTTCCAGAAACTCCTTCCAACTGTAGACAATTTGGGCACAAATTCTTATGCAAGTTCCACTTTTAAAATTTGAATTGAACTCTTCCATATTTCCCTTTTGGCACGAATCCATATGCAAGTTCCCCTTTTAATATTTATTTAATCCCGAAAAATAGATATCATCATTAGTAGCTCACATGTTAAAAATCCAATCCAAATTAAACTTTCCATTTTCCATTTTCGGAAATTTTTTCAAAATCTCAAGAATTTCATTTTCAAGAACATTTTAAAATTTCAAGAAAAATTTTTCCATTTTGGAAAAATTTGCATTTCATGAAAAATTTCCATTTTGGGAAAAAATCATTTTTGAAAAAATTCCATTTTGGGATTTTTTTCCATTTTGGAAAATTTCGGGTTTTTGAGTGGATCTTGGAATTTTCCAAAAATGGAAATTTTGAGATTTTTAGGGGGTCATGGAAATTTCGGGATTTTCCATTAGGGACGAAAATTCCCGAATTCCCTACAAGGTCAAAATCCCCTAAACCTCATAACTTTTTTTCTAGAAGGAATTTTCAAAAAATTCAATAAACAACCCTGCCTAATTTTTCGTCCTCTATCCATGGGTGCAAGAAAGAAAATTTTCCATTTTTAGTAAATTTTGAATTTTTGAAGGGGTATTGGAATTTTCCAAAAATGGAAATTTTGGAATTTTCCATCATGGACAGAAATTCCCGAATTCCCTATAGGGTCAAAATCCCCTAAACTCCATAACTTTTTTTCTAGAAGGAATTTTCAAAATTTTCAAAAAGCAACCCTAGCCTAATTTTTTGTCCTCTATCCATGGATGCAAAAAAGAAAAATTTCCATTTTTGGAAAATTTTTGGTTTTTGAGGGGGTATTGGAATTTTCCAAAAATGGAAATTTCAGGATTTTCCATCAGGGATGGAAATTCCTGAATTCCCTGTAGGGTCAAAATCCCCTAAACTCCATAACGGTTTTTCTAGAAGGAATTTTTAAAAAAATTCAAAAAGCAACCTTGCCTAATTTTTCGTCCTCTATCCACGGGTGTAAAAAAGATTTACATATAACATTGAAAATTCACTTCAGAATCCCCATTTTCAAATTCCAACACTTGTGAATTTCCCCTAGAGCCTCAAAATATTGTCCTCATAAAACCCAGTCTAGACTTAATCCCAAAATAACCTCCCAAGAAGAGCAAAACCAAAATTTGACCAAGCCAAGAGGTAGAGATGCAAAAGAAAAAAGAGGGTCCCTTCCTTTGGTGGGGAGTGTGTGTGAAAATTGTACAACACCACCAAATATGGAAGCCACAATGCAAAACTCAGAAGAGATGGAGAGGTGACATAGGGAACAACAAGAGGAGGTTGTGAAAGACATTGCCGATGAACCCAAGGATTCTGATAGGGATGACTAATTTGAGCACCCAGAGGGAGGGCTAAACATAAATATTGATAAGGTGGTCTCTGATGAAGAAGTGCAACAAATCCCTAAATATGAAGGGAATGATAAGCTCAATGAGCCTTATGAGGTTGAAACCTCAAACTAGGAAGAGGAAGTGCTTCAGGAACACAAGGATGTAAGCAAAGAGGCTAACCCTGAGAAGCATCATTTAGAAGAAGAGAAAGCAGGTACTGATACCAATGTGCATATTCTTAAGGAGCCTCCACCAACTAGCCAAGAAGAGGGTCTAAGATAGGAAGGAATGCACACAAAAGAGGAAGTTCTTCCAGAGAGGGAGTCAAAAAAGAAAGAAGAAGAGACCATGAAAGCAAAGGATGTTGAGCCTAAAAGGAATGTTGAGGTCGATTATGAAGGAGATAAAGGGAATTCCATGCAACAAGAAAGCATCACTAAAGATAATGTAGTTATTACTGAGCTAGATAGAGAAAATGATATCCAAATAGAAGGCTCAGAAAAAGAAGAAAAAGATGAGGGGAAGGACCCCAGTGATAATGAAGAGGAACATGAAAAGAGGAAGGTGATCATGAATCACCCAAAGGTCAAATTGAAGTGCCTGACTGGCTAGGGTGCCAATTGGGAAAGAAGAAGGACCCTGTGGTCGCTATCCCAAGGGAAATATTAGAGGAAATCTTGGCAAGGGCTCAAATGAGAATAAGAAAAGAGAAGAAGCCCAAGGTTTGCTCTCATAACATAGTGGATGCCTCTAGATCTTGAACGATACAAATTGCCACCCTCATGACCAACAAAGATACATGCACTGACTATAGCATTTCGACAATCAACCTAGGACCGGCAACCCAAGAACAAAAGATAGATGAATTCCAAGGGTCTATGGCCACCATTATGCAACAAATGAATAAGGACCAGTCCACAAAGGAGGAGCTGAAAGCATAGGTAGCAGATCTCATCACCTATATCTAGTAGTGGAAATCCACAGAAGTGGAGACTCCAACAGAAATGTCAGTGCCGCCTTCCCTGCTATCAAAGGAGGATATTAGTAAGATGGAAAGGTGGAAAAACTAGACCAATTCTATGTATGCTTGGTTTAATAAGGTGGTATCTAATGGAGATAGGGGGATCGACCATGTGGTCGCCATGTATAGCAGGTATAGAAGTATAGGGAAAGACATAGAAATTATGATGAGCACATGTAGGGATTCGTAGAGACGTATAGGATCACTTATCCTAAATTAGAGTTCATTCTCAAGCTTCCACGAGACATCTATGAGAAGGAACTGGGAATTGCAAAAGATCATTGGCTGTTAGAAACCTAGTTAATGAAGCTCGACTATAGAAAGGAAATCCTAAAAAAGGTCTTGCACAATGTTGAGGTCAACCGTGAATGGGTAGCTGAGCATTATACGGATAGTGTTGAATACCCGAAACTAATGACTGATTTTGAGGTACCCGCCCTTGAATTAGATGTAGAGAAAATTAAGCCTTTATTCCACTAGAAAATGGAGCGAGGGGCTAGTGAAATACTAACACCAAACTTTATGGATTTCATTGCAAGGACCTTAATCCAAACAAAGCAAATGATGGAGGCTTCCTCAAATTATACAGAGAACCAGCAAGAGATCATTGAGAGAATCAAGAGGATGTCCTTCCAAATCCTCAAATCCAAGCTCTCTAAGGAGAAAAGGCTTATAACTCTATTTGGCAAGTTCATAGAATATGCAGGCACTTAGAAGGTGATTGGAAAACCCATCATAAATGATGAATATTTGTCAAAATAGTTATAAAGGATGGCAGCCACTACAGGACAAAATTGCTACAGTGCCAAGGTCACTAAATGACAAAATAGGGAAAAGACAAAAAGTGTATTTTATAGTCATATATTTGGGGTAGGTGAAACCCTAATGTAAAATGAATTTGAACCACACAATGAAAGTTAATCTATTCCATTCATTTTTCTTTTGGAAAACTATAAATAGGGGTCTCCTCTCATTTTCAAAGAGAGAGTTGAGTTGTTATGTAAAGGAATATTGCAAAAAATTAATGAAAATTACATTATTTTGATGGATTCTTCTATTTCTTCACATGTGTGCATGATTCAATCTCCCAATATTAGATTTTATCTTTTTTGTTTTAGTTTTAAGTTGCTTTAGTTGTTAGTTTATGTTGCACTTTGATGGTGAAGAATTTTATGGTGTTGATATCTTCCTTGCTCATACTTTTTGCTATCTATTGATGGTAAACAGTTGTGTAAAGTTAGTTTGAGCATGATTTCATTGTTGCACTTAAGTCCATCTATTGTTCATTCTTAATGGTGAATGAATGGTTGAAAACTTGTATACCTTAGAATATTGCACTGGTTTCGTGAGACTATAGGCTGCCCTTGGTTAAGTGAAACTAGGTTTTAGGAAGGTTGTCCACTGTAGCATCCTCCATTGTTATTGTTCAATATTATTTATAGGTTTAGGAAACTTCATATCCCTTTTCCCTTTTTACTTTTATTTGAATATTGAAGTTTAAGCAAAGTTCCAACATCATCCCAAAGATAAACTTGACAAGTAAAGAGGATTTTTAGCTTGTTGTCCTAAAATTGTAGTAGCTATACCACATTTCAAAATGTACAAAACTCCTTTTGCAAATCCAATTCCCTCCATGCTTATCCAACCATAAATTCCCTTTGTGATTACCAACAAATCATATCAAGCAACTAAATTATTCCAAGCTTAGTCATGACTTGAAACTTGAGAGACCTTGGGGTGATTTCTAAAACTTAGTTGCATGAATTAACTTTCAAGAGATCCATTGCACTGGTTGTCTTAAGAAGGTGCAAAAACACCCATCAAAATAACTAGTGCTAGAGGGAGGGCTGGAAGGTTAAGCTAGATCAAATTAGTTCCTTATCCCCTTAAAGGTTTCACAGAGTGATTCGATCTACACCAGACAAAGGGGAATTCCAAGAGATCAAGACCCCTACCAAGGCTAAGAGAGCTAAGGAAGGGAAAGCATCTACTTCAACCCCTTCCATCCATCATCCATAACCTCCATCTCCTTCCATCCATCCATCCCATTCCTACTCTTCACCTTTAACAACACTTCCTTCCATCCTTTCACTCAAAAATTCCTCTCCACCCTTCACCTCCCACAACCGAGGTGTTGTCCTAGTCCTAGCACAACTCTTTCAGGACACTGCCCCAACTACTGCTCATTGTAACCTCAAGTTACTATAGCACAAAAAATGCAACCTCCAACTCCCACAATGGCCTGGCTAGGTAACAACCCATACCCATTGTCCTTCAATGACTACCATGACATGCCAAAGAATCCATAAGGATTTTGCACTAAGTTCCATCCACATGACCCACAAAGGACAGAAGAAGAGCACATCAAGATCTTTCAAATATCCATGAAGGATATGTAAATATAACATGAAGATGTGGCTTGTAGGATTTCCCCTTACTCATTAGGAGAAGAGGCCTTTTATTGGTACATCCATCTACTGACGAGATCCATCACTACTTGGGATCAAATGAAGGACACATTCCTGTAGAAATTCAAGCTTCTAGTCAGCCCCTCTAAGTTATACCAACAGTTCATGTCCATCAAGAGGGAGGTTAATGAGCCCATAATCTCCTTCAATGACCAATTTCATAGAGCATATATGAAGTTTTAGCCACCCTACATAGTTGACAACGCCTCAGCTAGGCTAGTTTATTATGCAACCTTGGATAATCTTACATCTACATTGGTGAAAATAATGCATCAGTCACTTGCCAGGTTGGTGGATGCATATGCTAAAGTAGTCATAGCAAGCATGGACTTGTGGTAGCATATCATAGGTCTATTGCATTCATTAGGACCAACTACTCATCTGAGTCAAATCCAATGGTTTACCCATGCCTTGGCCAATCAGATGCCCATGCTAAATGAAGTTACTCAGCTTCCAATAGTCCCACATCTAGGGCAGCCCTTGAACCAAGTGCCTTTTGTACCCCATTACTTGTAGTCATCACAATAGTAGACATACACTTCATAACCTCAAGTTCCCTCATAATTACAAGGCTTTGAGTTCTTTCCTGCCCAGTAGAACTAACCCATGATGCAATTGGTCTTCCTTCAAAATTCAATACAACAACAAAAAAATGCAAAGAAGGATCAGATCCATGAATTGACTGAGATGGTAAAAAATATTTCTACTTGTAGATGTCTAAATTTGGAAACTTAATTTATCCAAATTCATCCTCTTTCATCTTATTCTCGTTAATTAAGTAATACTACCATTATTTAATTAATATCTTTAATTCTGCCAAATCCCTAAGGTATTTAATCAATAATACTTTATCTCTTTAATCCTCCTTCCATCAATTGAATTAAATAAATATTCCATTTATTTAATTCCCTTCATGTCACATCCTCTATCATTTTTATCTAATCCTAATCCTTCTTCTAATCCCATCATTAGGATGTGCACATGCCTAATCTTTGATTAGGAGGTGTCACATCCTCCAACTTTTGCAAGTTGGCCTCTAATCTCTCTTAGCCACCTAACCTTCCTCTAACCCTCTCATTTAGCCTAATCAACCTCTCAAGGAATTTTTAATTCCTTTTTATCCTTCCAAGGAATATTAAATTCCTTTTCTCTTCCATGTCCTTTATGACATGTGTCCTTAGTCAACCCTATTAAAGGCTTTTCTCCTCTTGGACAAGGCACTCCACTTCCCCATGTGAATTTTTAATTCACCTTTTAATCCCCTAGGTACCAAAAGGAATTTTTAATTCCTTCACTTATTCTTTATTCTTTCCCATCTCCCCATGAGAATATTTGAGGAATTTTTAATTCCCCACTTGTCCTCTCTCCCACATGGGGACAAGGACCTCCTTTATGAGGATATCTTGACCAAATCTCAGGGTACTTTGTACCCCTCTCCATGTCATGTCCTATCCTTCCACCTCATGTCCACTTCACCTTTTAGGGATAAATCACTTGCCACATGTCAAGATGTGAGGGCTTGTGAGTTCTCAACTCACCTTAGCCCTACATCTTGATATTTTGTGGCTCAATCTTGACCATCCATTTCCCCTAGGAATTCTCAAAAATCTTATAAATACCCCCTCTTTTCTCTCATTTTGAAGAGATTATTTTGCTAGCCAAACTCTTGCAATTTTGTTTCTCAACTTATACTTAGCCATTTTCTTCTTTTCATCCACTTACACTCATCCTCACAACATCATTTAGCTTGCATCTTGTGCCATCCAAGGAGCATACACATCAAAGATCGAAGGGCCAACCAAAGGATTGATTCGACGCAAGGTATAAGGTTCCATTTGTTGCTTTTATCTTGTGTTGTTTCCAACTTAGGCTAATCTTGAGGTGTAGGTTGTTTTGGTGTTTATTTGCACTCTTTTACTTGCTGCTCATTTTCTAACGCTCAAATTTGACCTATCACATTTCTGGCACGCCCGGTGGGACCCAGAAATGGGTCTTTTATTTCACGTTTGCTATTTTTTTTGCATTTTTTGCAAAGTGGCAGACCTGTCCCTGCAGAGTGGCAGACCTGTCCTTACAGAGTGGCTGATTTGACCTTCTACTTTTTCTTCTTGGGGCCGCCATTTCCACACCGTTTGTCCAATTGACTTCGTTCAAAGGCAATTCTTCTTATTTTTCTGTGCTCTTCCCAACGATATATAACACTTAATACTTTTGAGAAGTTGGCTGGGGCACCTTTTTCTTCTCCGGTGGCAGACATGTCCTGCAGTGGCAGACCTGTCCTAATGCAGTGGTGGACCTATCCTAATGCAGTGGCAGACCTGTCCTTACAGAGTGGCGGACCTGTCCTCCCGAAGGTAAAATTTCAAGTTTTTGCTGATTGTCTTTTGGTAAATTATGCACATAGTTTAATTAAAGGGGTCAATAAACCTTGTTTGGTGTGCTTGTGGAAGGCTATTTGACGTATCCAATCCCCTTGCACCAGTTGGCGATCCTGGGTGACGAGAAATCGTAGTTTCCAAGTCCTTTGAGTCACCCATTTTTCATTTCCTTAGTGGGACCTGCTTGGGGATTTCATCACCCCAAGGGACGATTCCAACCACGCGTACCTGTGGGGTATATAAAGGGGGGAGAGCCAAAGTTGTACCTCAATCCAACCACGTTGTAATTTGTGAAGCGTTGGGATGATGTGAAGAGTTGGTCCAAGCCTTTAGTATCTCGCTAAGGTTCCTGACTCACGCTTGTAACGGGTTGGTGTTCATGGTTTGGGCCTCACGTACCATGTGTATATCGAGGACTCCTTAGCAACCATGTTCATCCTAGAGTAGAAGACTTTGTTGGCCATACCCACTTCTACTAAATCTTAGGGTTGTGTTGTCTGAATTGTCTTTCTTTTGCAAAACCAGTCATTGTCAGTGTTTGCTATATTTTGGGTCCTTTGCCTTACCCATCCATAAAAAAATCAAGTTTAAACTTATCCTCTGGCGGACCTATCCTTCTAGTGGCAGACCTAACCCTCCAGTGGCAGACCTGTCCTGTTGTGGCGCACCTGTCCCTGCAGAGTGGCGGACCTATCCTTATGCAGTGGCGGATTTGACCTTCTGCTCTTTCTTCCCGGGGCCACCATTTCCACACCGTTTATCCAATTGACTCTGTTCAAAGGCAGTTCTTCTCATTTTTTCGTGCTCTTTTCGATATGTACCACTTCATACTTTTGAGAAGTTGGCAGGGGCACCCTTTTTCTTCACCATCTGCCTCCTCAAGGGGGGTATACCCTACCATTCTCATCTGTTTACTCATTTCGAGTAAACGTTCATCCATTTAACACATCCTTTCATCATTCTAAACTCTCATTCTATCATTTTGATCATCTATTTACTCATTCCAAGTGAACATTCATCCATTTCACATATTCTTTCATCATTCTGAACTATCGTTCTATCATTCTGATCATCCATTTACTCGTTCCAAGTAAACGTTCACCCATTTAACATATCCTTTCATCATTCTGAACTCTTGTTCTATCATTTTGATCATCCATTTAGTTGTTCCGAGTAAACGTTCATCCATTTAACCTATCCTTTCATCATTCCAAACTCTTGTTCTGTCATTTCGATCATCCGTTTACTCATTCCGAGTAAACATTCATCCATTTCACATATCCTTTCATCATTCTGAACTCTTGTTCTATCATTTTGATCATCTGTTTACTCGTTCCGAGTAAATGTTCATCCATTTAACATATCCTTTCATCATTCCAAACTCTTGTTCTGTCATTTCGATCATCCGTTTACTTATTCTGAGTAAACATTCATCCATTTCACATATCCTTTCATCATTCTGAACCCTCGTTTTGTCATTTCAATCATCTGTTTACTCGTTCTGAGTAAACATTCATCCATTCAACACATCCTTTCATCATTCTGAACTCTTGTTCTGTCATTCCAATATCTGTTTACTCGTTCTAAGTAAATGTTCATCCATTCGACATATCCCTTTATCATTCTGAACTCTCGTTCTGTCATTTTGATCATCCGTTTACTCGTTCTGAGTAAATTTTCATCCATTTAACATATCCTTTCATCATTCCAAACTCTCATTTTGTCATTTCAATCATCCGTTTACTCATTCTGAGTAAACGTTCATCCATTTAACATATCCTTTCATCATTCCGAACTCTTGTTCTATCATTTCGATCATCTGTTTACTCATTCTGAGTAAACGTTCATCCATTCAACACATCCTTTCATTCCGAGTAAACATTCATACATTTCACACCTCCTTTCATCATTTTGAACCCTCATTCTATCATTCTAGTCATTCATTTACTCGTTCTAAGTAATCATTCATCTGTCCCGATCAACCGTTTGCTCATTTTGAGTATTTGTTCATCCATTTCTATCATCCAGTTCTCTAATCAAATCATCATTTTCCCCATCGAAATCCCCTGAACTTCATCTCGGGTTATTATCCAAATTGACCGAAGTGTCTAATCTGATCATCATCATTAACATACTCTTAGGATTGTCATCCATCCTAAGTTAATCATCATCGTCGGCCCAATCAATCAATTTTCAATCTCAAAGTGGATTCGGTGCCCCAATCATCTCTTTATCATTTAATCCGATCAATCAGCATCCTAAGTCACCTAGGGCAATCTCTAAAAGCCGTTTAAAGTCCCTTTCGTCATCCTATCTGATCCATCGGTCGATCTTATCAATCAATCATCAATCAATCTTATCCAATCCAATCGCATCCCTTTCCAATCACCTTTGACCCAATCAATCTACTTCCATCTTGAGGCAGATTCGGTGTCGTAATCATTCTTTGATAATCAAATCTGATCATCAAAATCAATCCCATCGTATCATCCAATCATCCTAATCTGAGCTTTAATCCAATCCCGATCTGAGCTTGTCCTGAATTGCGATTTGGGATTTTGTCCATTTCCATCCAAAATCTTTATCCATCATCTTTACCCTTTTATCATCATGAATTCTTATCCTCCATCAATAGTGGTCCAGGGAAACCCTAATTACGTCAACGATGATAATGAAAGTCTTGTTGATCAAGAGGTATATGACATAGATCCCCTTGACACTATCATTGCTAGTAAGCTTTCTCCACCCACATTCCAAAATCCAATCACCCCATTAAGTTATCCCATCATGTCTTCATCCATGCCTAATCACACTCCTTATGCTACCTTTGACAAGGGATGTTCACCATATCCATCATATCCTTCATCTACATCATCCCCTTATCCTATTTTTCCATCACAATACCCTTATCTTGATCCCCCATCCACATCCTCCTATCTAAATCCTTCATCCGCATACACCCACTACCCTAATCTTCCATACCAATCTGCTCAGCCTAATCCTACATTCACATCTTCCTATCCTAGTCAACCACACCCACCAACTTACCCTAATGTGACATCTGTAGTTCCCTATCTCCATCCACCACCTCAATCTTCTCATCCTAATCCACCATCCCCATACCCTTACTACAATCCACCACCTGCCTCCTTGTGTCCTAATCCACCATCCCAATACCTTTATTACAACACGCCGCCCATATCTTCTACCAATGATCCACCGTCCGTGTCATCCTATCCTAATTCCCCATGCCCATATCCTTACCTTAATCCTCCATCCAGTCTTAATCTTCCATCTAATCCTAGTCCACTAATCCATAAACCTTCATCCACTCCTGCCTCACCATCTCAGCCTAGCGTATTCAAGTTTCTCCAAGGACTTATAACAAAGGAGACATCCCCCACTCCACACATTGCAGTCGTGGAACCATGCCATCCCAACCCATCATCCATGGTCATTAGTGATGAGACCCTTCTCCATCCAACACCTATCATTGATGATACCATCCCATCCTCTGAATCCACTAAGTCCCCATCTCTTACCATCACATCTACCAAATCCATTGAACACCCGCTCCCTACTTCGAGAGCCATCGAACCTATCGACGACACCCAAATCCAATCCACTTCTTCCACTCCTACTATCCATTCCCAGGAATATCTTGAATCCTCCATCCTTCCATCTTCCCCACTTGAAGATTCCACCCATGACTCCATTATCATGCCTCCTGCACATGATGAGTCATGCCAAGAGCTTGATCCAAAGCATGCCAACATATCCCCTCCTCCAGATCAAGGTCCTACCATTCCACCTAGTCTACCGCAAGATCACAGTCCCCCATCCATTCCATCCCGTGATCCTCTGGACATTCAAGATTCTACCGCTCCATCTCCATCTCCATTGCATGAGCTTGCTACCACAAAATCAGATCCTATCATATCCCCTACTCCCTCTCCCGATACCACCCATCCAAATGCTGTTATTCCATCATCTCCTTCTTAGGATTCCCCATCATCACCTAAAAATACTATCCCCACACCACTTGCATATCCCCTTGGTACTCTCACATTCTTCCATGGTGGCCTCCTTATAGAAGAAAAACATAGTGTATATACCACCCATCATCCCCCACCTAATAATGGACTCGCATCATGTTTTCAAAATAACAAAAATCCTATCATGGATCAAATGCTCAAGAAAATGAACTATCAAGGAAAAGGTCTAGGCCTTCATGAGCAAGGTATTTTAGAGCCCATCCAAGTCAAAGAGCAAATCTGCATGCAAGGTCTTGGATCTATTCCCCAAGACTCACAATCTAAACATGTTGGTACAGCCTCTAGACATCCTCAACGAGCCTTTTCCAAAAGAAATGTCGGCTCTTCCCATCGCTCCACCAAATCATATGCTGCCATCCCTCCTCCTCTATCATATCACCTCAAAACAACCGTCCATCTTCCTCCTTCATCTGCTCCATCCATTTTGGGTCCTTACATCCCTCCATCCATAATCTCCCATCCTTCATCTACTGCATCCATCTTGGGTTCTTATGTCCCTCCACCCACTCTATCCATCTTGAGTTCGTATATCCCAAGATCACCTCCTCCATCTCATTCTCTCATTCATCCAACACCTATACATGTCATCCATCATAAACATCCCTCATATCCCATAATCAGGATTAACAAAGGCACATACCTAAACATCCCCCATATACACGTAATCCCCATACTCCTACCTCCATTGCTCCACATCATCCATCTTCTCACACCCATCCTATTGCTAGTATGAGCACTTTGGATGCCAGAGGAAAAATGCATCAATCTAAACACCCACATGAATCAACGCTTCCCATGTCCCCTCTAAAAGACATGGAAAAAAAGAAAAATCAAATCCAAATCAAAATCAAATCTATAGCTCACAAGGGCCGGTGAGCAAAGATCAAAACCATGTGGATCCTAAAGAAAAAGATGCAATGCCATCAAATGAAAGAGTCTGTAGAACATCCAAAGTTGCTAATCCAAAAGCTAACCATACCCACCTTTCATCTCCTAAGTCTGTTTTGGGTCCCTATGTCCCAAAATTCACTATTCCATCTCCTCCATTATCCCCACATTCTCCATCCATTCATCCTTTATCTTTTCACATCCATCAACACATGTGCCAATGTTGGTCCTGAACTCATCTCCCCATCACATATCAACCCCCTCATTCTATCCATACCATTTCCAACATCCCACCCATTATCCCCCGTATCTTCCCCATCAAATCCCTCTCATTCATCCTCTAGCATAATCCATTTATCCTAAGGTTTTACTAACATCCAATAGTCGGTTTGAACATGAGCTCTTAATACCTCGTATGGAACTTGATGCTTGAGTCCTTCATCCATATACTTATCGCATGTCTTCTAAATCCACTTATTCGCCTCCCTATCCTTATCCATCTCCTTTCGCATGCTATCCAAAAAGTCAAAAAAATCCAAAAAAATCAAAAATCAAAAATCAAAAAATAAAACAGTAAAGAGAAATAATCCGTCCAATAGTGAAAACTTGGAAAACAAGCACCTTGGATAAGTACCATGATGAAAACCTGGAAAATAGGCATCATGCGTAAATCCCCATCTGCACTTAGGGGCAATTTCCTGATTTTCATTCCCTCCATCCGCTATGCTTCCTGCTACGCTTTTGGCTATGCACCCATCTTATTGCTATACATCATTTTCATCCATCCCCTCCATCCTATCATGCTTACACATCCTTCTTGGCATATCTCACTTATCCCAATCCTTCCATCCTCCTTGTGATCTTGATAACAATGGGGCAAACATATAAGCATGCTTTGGACACCTCTTAGCATACATTCCCCTCACCCGCACACTATCCCAACTATCATTCACCCTCAATCTCCCTTCCTTATCCATGCATCCTATCTTCGTCCATCTCACTCCTTTATTTTCCTATCCTTGTCTATTGCATCCTTCATGCCTCCTCGCACATGACATATCTAGATTGGGGGCATCTATCTTCCTTTGTAATGTAGTCCTTGGAGACATCATCCATTCCATCATAGCATCCCTTCCATTTCCCCATCCTTATCTTCTAATCACTCCCCACAATCCTTTTAACCTCCCTATCCTTATCTCCCTACCCATCCATCATAACATCCCTTCCCTCTCCCCATCATTATCTTTCTATCCATTTATCTCTATCCACATCACATCTCTTAATCCCTTTTCATTGGTATCTATCTATATCCTACTATCTCATCATCCATCATCTCATCATTCATCTCTTCATCATATCATTCGCCCACTTCATCTTTGATGATTTGGATAACTATCCCATCCTTGAGCTTTGTCTAGTCACTATCCTCCACTCCAATCCAATAGGTCTATTTTGTCCCATCGTGTCAGTCCAATCCTTTTATCCCCTTATCTAGGGTCATCTCATCATCTTTCATCCATCACTTGTCTTTGGCCTTCTGTCAAACTACATTGCCCCTGCGCTTTCACGTAGGCAAGGTCGATCATTTGATCCGCCCCCGGGGTTCCACCATTGATCTTCATTGTCCACTTTGTCCCTTTATCGCCTATCATCAATCTTTCTACTTTTTCCATCTGATCCTTTATCATCTATCATCAATCTTCTTATCTTGTTCCTATTTGTCTATCCCGTCTTTATCATCCATCGAGGTCTCCTATCTTGTGTCAGTCTTATGTCATGTCTTTTGTGCTTCGTCATCAAGCTATGCTCTTATCTAGCTGGATCTTAACAAATGAGATTCACTTGTATCATCAAATCCAATCAGTTCTGAATATCCTGTGTCATATCAATATTTTAATTCAGTATCCATCATCGGTCTCAACAGGATGCATCCTTCCTAACAGACCTCATCAATCCCATCCATCCCCTTGATTGATCCTATGGCAAAGGACATTTGAATTTCATTGTGATCTTTTGATGCTTTTGGATTTTGTTTATCATTTGAGCTCCCTATCATCACTTGTCATCGGCGCCTTGATCCATCATATCATGGTGTGCTTTGACTAGTCAACATAGGGGTGTATCTTGATCTTTTTTGTCTTCTCGGTTGTCCCACGTAGTACCCACCTAGATCCCTGAGGTCTTGTGTTACGCTGGGGCATTCTTGTGTGCTTGTGGTTATCCCAATACCTGGCCCGACCAAGGTCTTCGTGGCTTTGGGGTGTTGGGATAGCCTTCTTGTTTTTTATGTTTGTTTTATGCATTAGACACTAATCTGCCTTGGTTCTTCATTCATACCTTGGCGTCTTGTGTCTTATGCTATAGAAAAAATCAGTGCTCCGACGATGGCAACTTGCATCTCATCTTTCCATTCCATCCTCTTGCATGTATCCCCCATCCTATCATCTATCAAAATCCCCCCCATCCATTCCTTTTTCATCACACTCCCCTCCCAAACTTCCATCACATTGCACCATCTTCTTCCACCCCCTTGCATCATCTCATCCATTTCGAGAGCCCACCCATGTTCTCTTGAACCCGCATGTCCTCTCGAGGGGGCATCCTTCATCCCTAATTTTCATCATTTTCTTTTTCCCTTCCTAGTCAATCCTTTGAATGACTGTGGCATCTTTTCCAATCTAACCATCTTCTTCTAGGTTCTATGTTTTAATATTCTTTGAAATGATGCTACTTCGTAACACCATCTCAAAGAGGGGAAAAATGTAGATGTCTAAATTTGGACACTTAATTTATCAAAATTCATCCTCTTTCGCCTTATTTTCGTTAATTAAGTAATACTACTATTATTTAAATAATATCTTTAATTCTACCAAATCCCTAAGGTATTTAATCAATAATACCTTATCTCTTTAATCCTCCTTCCATCAATTGAATTAAATAAATATTCCATTTATTTAATTCCCTTCATGTCACATCCTCTATCATTTTTATCTAATCCTAATCCTTCTTCTAATCCCATCATTAGGATGTGCACATGCCTAATCTTTGATTAGATGTGTCACATCCTCCAACTTTTGCAAGTTGGCCTCTAATCTCTCTTAGCCACCTAACCTTCCTCTAACCCCTCATCAGCTAGCCTAATCAACCTCTCAAGGAATTTTTAATTCCTTTTATCCTTCCAAGGAATATTAAATTCCTTTTCTCTTCCCCATGTCCTTTATGACATGTGTCCTTAGTCAACCCTATTAAAGGCTTTCTCCTCTTGGACAAGGCACTCCACTTCCCCATGTGAATTTTTAATTCACCTTTTAATCCCCCTAGGTACCGAAAAGGAATTTTTAATTTCTTCACTTATTCTTTATTCTTTCCCATCTCCCCATGAGAATATTTGAGGAATTTTTAATTCCCCACTTGTCCTCTCTCCCACATGGGGACAAGGACCTCCTTTATGAGGATATCTTGACCAAATCTCAGGGTACTTTGTACCCCTCTCCATGTCATGTCCTATCCTTCCACCTCATGTCCACTTCACCTTTTAGGGCTAAATCACTTGCCACATGTCAAGATGTGAGGGCTTGTGAGTTCTCAACTCACCTTAGCCCTACATCTTGATATTTTGTGGCTCAATCTTGACCATCCATTTCCTCTAGGAATTCTCAAAAATCCTATAAGTACCCCCTCTTTTCTCTCATTTTGAAGAGATCATTTTGCTAGCCAAACTCTTGCAATTTTGTTTCTTAACTTATACTTAGCCATTTTCTTCTTTTCATCCACTTACACTCATCCTCACAACATCATTTAGCTTGCATCTTGTGCCATCCAAGGAGCATACACATCAAAGATCGAAGGGCCAACCAAAGGATCGATTCGACGCAAGGTATAAGGTTCCATTTGTTTCTTTTATCTTGTGTTGTTTCCAACTTAGGCTAATCTTGAGGTGTAGGTTGTTTTGGTGTTTATTTGCACTCTTTTACTTGCTGCTCATTTTCTAATGCTCAAATTCGACCTATCACACTACTGATATAACAAACTTGAGGAACCAAAATATCTAATTGCAAGCCTCTCAAAGGAGTATCTAAGATAATCTCAATCAAGAGAATCATGATCTATGTGCTCCTTCTAGGAAAAATTATGAAAGAGGGAAAAATTCAGGACAAAACTTTGAAAGGAGGCCTTCACAGAGGCAAAATCAAACATGAAATACTAGACCAAACAATGGAGTTGTCCACACACCTCTTGATCAACCAAGCGGTGTTGAAAAACATACAAGTGGAGTTTACCTAGCTAAGGCTACTCTATCCAGATTGTGCTGGATCCACAAGACAAATAGTCATTCTGAGTTTGATTGCCTGGAGTTTCAAACTACAGCAGAAATTTTCCAAGTAGAAGTCCAGAATATAGTTGATGGCTCAGGTTTCTAAGACTTGGTTCCCTTGGAGCGATATGATTCCTTGATGTTGGTGGTCAACCAAGCTCCTTTCCCAAAAGGTGAAAGCAACTCACCCAAGGAGGCTTCCCCTAAAGGTGAAGAAGCGAAAGAGGTAAGTAACAATGATGCTTTGTCTTAGCTCTTTGATTCAGTAGATAATGGTCTAGTAGATGAGGAAGAACCTCATGAGGAAGAATTTCATATGTTCCACCAAAGAGAAACCCCTTAAAACTTAAGAAATAGACAAGTTGGAGGCCCTTTCACCACTTCTTCTCCTTCGAGCAACTTTTATACTCCACCTGATCCTAATACCAACAACAATCCAACTTACCCCCATGTGCCTACCCAATACTTTAACAAAAATAGGCAACCAAACCAAGCTCAAGATCATCCAACTAGCTCTTCCCAAAGCAAATTATTTGAAGTAGAGGTTGAGAAAATGGGAGAATAAGTAGCTAAGGAATTGAAGAAGGTCAAGGTTGGTTTGTCAACCTTTGAGTTATTAAAGGTACCTACTATCTGGAATGCCCTTTTTAGGTCACTGAATGGATCCAATCCATCAAAGCCAGCCCAAGAAATACCCGCCAAGAGGGTTTCCTTTGACACTTCTAGTAGTGAACCCATAATTAGAGAAATCCTGGGAAAGAAACCCGATCAATCCCCAAACCATCAAGCCAATAAAAATCAGTCAACGGACAAGGTCCCCACCAAGGATTCAAATCAAGTGCAATCCAAGAATAAATATAGTGATAAAGACAAAACCCAAGTAGCTCAAGCCGATGTCTTAGTGGGGTTGTTTCAAGGAAAGTTGGAGACCCCTCCCTTCTTAATGACTATTTGGATATTCGGAAAGAATCTACACAAATGCCTATTAGACTCAAGAAATTTTGCTAATGTTATGCCCTTTATAGTGTGCCAAGCATTGGGGATAACTCCAACTCCCTCTTCACAAAAAGTGACTCAATTGTATAAGACATAAGTGAACATAGTCAAAGAAATGAACATAATACCAATGCATATTACTGTTGACCCAAGGGTGAAGAAGGTAATTGAAATTCAAGTTGCTAAAATCCCTGACACATATGACATTATAGTAGGAAGAGACTTCACATGGGCTTTGAATGGCTATGCCACAACAAACTATTCTCATCTTTGGTTGCCTTCGAAGGGGATGCCAAACTAGATCTGCATTGAGAGAGAACCTCGAATGAAGTTCATGATCATAGAGTATAAAAACACAAAAACAGAGTTAGGGAATTATTGTCCTGTGGCTTATCAGGATGAAGAAGAATTTTAAGAAGAAGAGGTGGTTGAAAAGATCATCCTTGTATTATGCAGTGCTCCTACCAACTTAACCCATGTTCATGATAGTACAGAGGTGTTGATTGAATCTAAAGATGAAGAATCCTATGAAGATGGTAGCCTTGGATTACTAGATGGATTCCAAGAATTTATGCATAAATGTGCACAAGATCAACTTAATTTGGGAACCAGGATGAATTTTTAGGAGCTATTACTACCAATTTGGTGTAGGGTACACAATTCTATCCATTTTGAATTTGAATGTTGCATATTCCAAATAGTAGTGGACAATGTATTGAGGAAAGTCACCCTAAAAGGGAATCCTCAAGAGGAACATCAAGATCAATACCTGACAGAATCTACACAGCCACTTGAGGATGTTGAAGTAGATACACAACCAAGAAAGGAAGGGTTCTCCACCAAATCTGAAATCAAAGACTCTTATTGTTTCTCAATGTTGCACTTCGATGGATCCAAGTTCAAGCAAGGAGTAGGAGCTAGCTTCAAGCTCATCAGTCCTATGGGTAAGACGTACTTTTCTACCCACAAACTTAATTTTATTGTACAAATAATGTAGCAGAATATGAGGTATTAGTGCAAGGACTTTTGATGGCATTAAGAAAGAAAGTAAAAATGCTTCAAGTATTTGGTGATTTTGAGCTAGTTTTGAAACAAGTTAGGAAATTGTACTCATCATGATAGAAGGTTAGCAAACTATAGAAACACGGTATGGGATATTATAGAGGGATTAGATGCATTAATTATCCAATTAATTCCCCACAATAGGAATAATACTTTTGATGCATTAGCCCAAGCAGCTAGCACCCTTCAGCCTCAATCCTTAACCGACTTGAAGAAATTCACTATAGATCTCACCTCTACTCCATCAGTACTTGACAATATCATAAATTTTCAAGTTTTTAATGATGATAAACACATCCTTGACTTCATCACAAGTTTTGATGTATTCGTAACTGAAATCATTAATGAAATAGAATTGAGGAGGCTAAATTAGATATAGGAGTCATCAACCTCAAAAAAAATACAATACCATTGGGTATGGTTTAGCTAGAGAGAATATTTGATTTAGACCAAATTAGGGATCAAGACCAGCTAACTAGGAAGGAGTCAATAGACAATTAGTGTGACACTCATAATATGGGTACTGTTGAAGAGATTAAAATTGTGTTCATTGGAAAAGTATGCACATCAAAGGAGAAGAGAGGAATTGTAGTTTCCCTGCATACCTATCATGATGTGATTGCTTGGAGCTATGAGGACTTGAAAACATATGATACCTCAATTATTACTCACCATTCCCCTCAAGCTCGATGTAAGGCCTTTCTGAAAATGTCAATGCCTGATCAATGTGTTGTTGGAACCAATTATCTACAAAGAGTTTTAGAAGCTATTGTCTACCTAAATCATCTTCCCTGTTAGGCATTCCATGTGGGTGGAAAATTTGGTTCGAGTTAGAAAAAAGAATGGTGAAATCAGATTGTGTGTAGACTTTTAGAATTTAAATAGAGTCATTGAAAAGGAAAATTACCCAGTGCCATCACTGGATGAAGTAATGTAGATAGTCAATGGATCTCAGATGATGTCATTTTGGGATGGCTACTTCAGATATATCTAGGTTATGGTGCAATATGAAGATAGGAATAAAATGGCTTTCACCAAAAAATGGGGAACATTTGCATACAAAAGGATGTCATTTGGATTAATCAATGTGGGCACTACATTTTAGTGGTCCATGGACATTTCCTTTAAGGACCTCATCAGAAAGTGCAACATCATATACATGGATGAACTCACCATGTTTTCCAAGAAAAGAGGAGACCACATCTCTGATTTGTGCAAGGTCTTTCAAAAATGCAGAGAGTTCAAATTCTCGTTGAACCCAAAGAAAGGTATCTTCAGGGTGACTGAGGGGAAGCTATTGGGACACGTAATCTCAAAAAAGGGAATCTCAATTGACCCTGAGTGCATCCAATCCATATTAATAATTCATCTCCCAAGTAGCAAGAAAGAGATGAAGTCTTTCTTTAGAAAGATCAACTTTGTTAGGAAGTTCATCATAGGCTTTGTTGAAATTGTCAAGCCATTGAATGCCATCCTCAAACAAGATGCTAAGGTGGAATGGACACTAGAAGCCAAACATGATTTTGAAGAAATCAAGAAAGAAATTGCAGATGCTCTAGTGTTGGTTAGTCTCGACTATCTGAAGTTGTTCTACATTAATTCTTTTGCTTCATATCACTCCTACGCCAACATGTTAACACAGAAAGATGATGAGGGAAATGAACACCCCATTGCATTTATGAGTGCTCCATTGAAATACGTAGAACTATGGTATCACAATGTCAAAAAGAAAGAATATTCTTTGGTCAGAGGAGTTAATAAGTTTTGACACTATATTCTCTAGAACAAGGTGTTTGTAATAGTACTCGATCCAGTCATCAAGATCCTATTGATGTAGAATGAGTTAGGAGAAAGAAGAGAAAAATGGGTCATGCTATTACAAGAATATGACATGGCGGTTCAGCCCATGAGGTTGGTCCGAGTATAGGCCCTCACTCGTAAAATGGTAGAAATTAGACCTGAGCTCACAGTGCAGTAGTACTAGTTGAATGACGTCTCCCCAGGTGAGTGGTATGATGATATAGACTATTATTTACTGAACAAGTGTCTGTCATGGCTGCAAGGAGTAAAAAAGTGTACTTTAAGATTGAAGAGAAGTAGCTATATGCTACAAGTATCCATATTGTATAAGATAAATCATGAAGAAATCTACCTCAGATGCCTTGGAAAGGAAGAAGCAGTTGAAGTACTGAAATAGTTTCACGAAAGATTTGGAACTAGTCAGAGATCTAACCCTTTCAACACTCATCAGATACTACAAGCTGGGCACTACTGGCCAACATTATTCAAGGATGCACATAAACATGCTAGATCTTGTCACATCTATCAGACCATCGCCACCTAGGAAAGGAACATTGTTGTCCCATTGTAGCCAATCATGGAGGTAAGGCCTTTTGCTTAGTAGGGACTCACCTTCATTGGTTCACTGAGCCCACCATGTTTTGTAGGCCACAAGTACATTCTGACCAAATCTGATTATTGCACTGAAGAAATAACATGTAGGCAATGTACAACTGAAGTAGTTACTAATTTATTGGAAAGTTTTATTTTGAATCACTTCAGTTGCCCGTTTTCCCTCATGTGTGACAATGGTCTTGCCTTTTCATCCCTTAAGTTTGCTAGTTGGGACTTTGATTATAGAATCACACTTAAATTCTCTTCCAATTACTACCCTCAGGGAAATGGCCTAGTTGAATCCACAAACAAAAATATAATGAATGTGATATGAAAGCTACTTGACAAGGACCCAAAAGATTGGCACACACCATCTGCATTTTTCCTTATGGGAAGATCACACTCATCACAAGGTTTCCTTGGGAAATTCTCCATTTTTCCTTGTCTATGGCTTAGTACCCATTTTCCTAGTCCACCTCGAGATCCCTACACTCCAATTCATCAATAACTACTATGAGGAGGGAGAACACCAAGAAGCCTGCCTTGCTAAGTTGTTGCATTTAGAGGAAGTCTGCGACCAAGCAATAGAAAATTTCACCAAGCACTAGGGCATAGTCAAAAGATGGTTCAATTTCCAAGCCAAAGTAAAGGCCTTTAGGATTGCTGATTTAGTTCTATTTTTGGATAAGCCCCATGAGAAGAAAGGGGGACATAATAAATTTGACAAGCTCTAGCATGGCCCCTTTCAGATTTCAGAAATTCTAGGAGATAATTCCTTTCACCTCAAGACACTCACTAGAGAGGATGTCCCATTTTCTATCAATAGGTAGTACCTCAACCATTATTTCCTTGCTTGAACTACTCAAGCTCATTATTTGTATATAGGTGTAAATAGTTAGGGTAGGTTCTTTTGATTTGCTACTCTACTTTCACCTCACTTTTGCTCACTTTCCCAGATTTTGTTTTTGTTGAGGGTGTCTCCTTGTCTTGATGTGGTGGTCATGTATGGCTCGTTAGAAGGAATACTTTGCTATCCAGTCCCATTTTTTCTTTGGATAAGTCTTCATCTGTTACTATTGAGTTATGATCACTCTCGTGAAGCGGGTTTCCTTACTTGAACTCTAACTTGATCTAGGACAAAACCCTTATTTGTATCTCCTCACGTTTATCATAGATTACACACAAAAACACACCTTAAATATTTCTAACAAGCTATACCATAGTCATTATGAGGTTTTGGCAAGTGAAAAATATTAAGTCTACTCCAGTGACCATTGCGATTTACAAACCCACTATGAGCTTTAGTGCTTATGTAGTTGAGCAAAGAAAAGAGTATCAAAATAAAATATTAGCAATAAAAGAGAAAATAAAATGATTGAAACAAGCAACTGTGTGGGTGTGTGAACAAATATATCAAGGTTATGGACACCTAGTTGGAAATAAAGCAATGTTCTTGGAGTCATAGTGGCAACTCTGCCAGGGCTATGGATGCCTCACTAGTAGTTGAGCAATGTCTAGGTTACTTTTGGGGTTAGCCAAATTATGCAACTTGCATCAGTTTATTGATTACTATTTTTTATGGTCTCTCGAGGAAAGAAATGAACACTTTGCACACACTCTTGAGATATTTCTATGATCGGATTCAACCAAGGATTTTGTTCTTTTCAAGTCTTTAGTTCTCTTAGGGAAACTGGCTTCTGGTTTGTGAAACCAGGGACTCTAGGTTCCAAATGAATCCTTAACCTTATAACGTTGGGGAGCATTCTCCAAGCAGAGTCACCATTTGTTGTGCCTATTGCACACACACCCTGTTTAGACCAAGGACCCCTCTTTTCCTTTACCTCATTTTGTGTGCCACTAATTTTTGAGCTTAAAGTGGTCACATGCTATAAAATCATCACATTTCAAATGGCCAAAATCACCACTCCAAATTTACTAAGTCTTTTGGCTTTTTTAGAATTTCCCTTACAGGTTTCCCTTAGCCCTCTGCCCCAGCATCATCTAGGTCCTACGGACCCACATTTGCGGGTCTCCCTCAGAGGGTTACTATTACTATTTCCCTACTAAGTAGTGGCCAACATAGGACTTCTGCCCACATGGAGGGCCCTGCAATGACCTTCGCCACCCAATTTTTTGGCAACGACAATGCCAAGTCGAGTTTCTGCAAACCTAGCTACATGACCTACCCTATGATTTTCGTACCAAGAATATATGGCACCTCATTAATGATTTTTTGCCTATAAAAAGGGGAGGTCAGACCCATCATTTTCACCCCCTAGCTTTCAAATTTTCAATGGTGTACTAAGAGATCCTACCCGCACAAAGCCTTCTAGTAAGTTTCATGCTGGATTTTCTCGCATCCACATGCGGTTTCAAAGGTAAGCACACATTACCCCCTGTTGTGTGATTAAATTCTAAGATGTAGGGTTTTGAAAAGTGTTAAAATTGATTGAAAGAAAACCCTAGTTCACCCCGGTGTCCCCACCAAACTTTGGAAATCCTCATAAATTACCTACCGCATAAACATTCAAACCTCGATGTCATCTAAATTTAGAAAAATCCACAGTTTCACCCATGTAGAACCCTGTCTAGCCTTGGCTATTCTTCATGCAACAAAGGGACCTTTATAGTTTGCACCTTCTCTATCATCGCCATAAATCATATGATGTAGGCTTAAAATGACTAAGTGTTTATTCTCGTGCGAGAGTTCTCATGTGGATTTCCCCTTGCAGGCGGCCACTTCTTCATTATTGTTATTTGGCAGCTGAGCAAACACATCATCTCGTAGTGCAAAACTAGGGTTTTCCTTCACCATCATTCTATCATCATTGTTTGGTAGTGAGATCATCCCGTCCACATGCAATTCGAACCCTGCTCCCTCCATTGCCATTCTGAGTCTGCTCAAACACAAAAAATTCTAAGTCAAAATATTGCATACGGGCTAGTCTCTACAAGGGTTCGTATGCAGATATCCCTTACTCCTTCATCGTGCTCTAGTGGCTAAACAGCCACATCCATCCACACTACAAGCTTCACCAGAATGATTTCCTCCAAAGTCCTTGATGCAAAACTCAAATCCATGAGTCACTGCAAGCCAACCCATGTGGAACACCATCCCCTCAAAGTCATTTCGAAATGGAAAACTTCTGATGGTTGCCCGATGGTTCCCATCTACACAATCAAATTGATCAAAACTTAAGGAACAATCCTAGCCCTTTGAATCACCCATAGGTCCCACAATATGGGATTGTCTATGGGTTTTCCTCCCTTGAATGTTGTTGTCTAATAGCTGAACCTAGGTGTCTTCCTGCCTCCCAGCACCCGCACAACTAGAATTTGCAAGGATGTCAAGGTATTGTTTAACCATTCCAAGTATCTCATAATTTGTTTATGTATGTGCTAAACCATTTCCTAAGGGATTTTCCCTCCAAAAAAAAATGCAGAACTTTTGCTGCAGACTTCCATCTCTAGATCTTTGTGGCCTCTTGGACATTATTTAATTTTCTTCCTTTTGATGGCTTCCATCTTAGGGAATTATGTACTGCTAAACCTGCATTTGCCTAAATGTTCCAAATAAGCTCCAAATACTAGATGATGATGAATTTGATGAACCTCTAATGATATGTGAATGGACCTAACACTTGATTTCTAGGATTTGACTGACATTTCCTCAAATTTATATGTAAATGCACTTACTGAATCTTGTGTATGTAGGATTTATGGAACTTGCTATGGGGCCTTCTGAGCAACATGTAGAGAAAATTGAAAAAGGAAAAAATCATGCTCGCACTCCCAGGGGAAAGGAGGAAAAATAAAAAATGAAGTACGAGTTTCACAAAGTGGAACACGTGTCAAAGCTCACCTCCAGTTGGGAAATGATATCAAATACTAACTTCAGGCATGTCAATATAGATGAATTTAGAGAGAGGGTTATGTGGAACCCTAAAATGGATAGGGCCTTGAAAATCAGTAAGAGTGGGCTAGATAAAGCCTTTCATTTCCCACATGTGCTCATAGCCCCAGAGTTGGTAATGGCTTGCTAGGAGTGCTACCACTCCAATAGAAATATAATTGACCATGACGGAAGGGTACTAGCATTTTTTTTAGCTAAGTCAATTAACAAGACCTTCAGTATTCTAGTCTTTGACAAGATGGAGGAAGTGGAGAAATAATTTTCCCAGAATGAATGTGAAATAGATCCTATCAGTTGCAAGTGAACAAGCAACCAAAATTGGTTGAAGGATAAAAGGACAAGCAATACCAAGGTTCCCAAAACCCTATATAGAAGTGACTTCTCTAAGAAGTACCACGATCTAGTCACACTCTTGAGTAGGGTGATGGGTTTTCCCACAACCACGTTCTTTGAAAACTAGATTTTTATTTCATAGAAGAGATCCTAAAAGGAAAGACCTAGTTCTATTGGGAAAAACTGATTAGTGACAATTTGCACCAGCAATTAATGGAGGTAAAGGAAACCTCTCACTTCTTCATGAACTCCTATTTGGTCTACCTCTTGGCGGACTAGTTCCCATATAAAGGATTGTTTTGTGTTGGAGAATTAGGAATCAAGAAAGCACAATTGAAAGTGTGTGATTGTTACCCTCAACCAAAATATAGGAACTTCAAGAGGGAGTATAGAAGAGTAAATGATGCCTTTACTGGGCATATGATCAAGCTCCTGGGTGGAGATTTCAAAAGTAGGGTAACACAAAACACTAGGGAATTTGTGACGAGTTTTGGATATCTGTTCATCCAATTCCCCAAGTTCACCTACATTAGAGCCAATGGATTCTCAAGAATACCTTACAGGTTACCTCACTACCCCAATGACATGATCATCATGTTAGAGGTAACTCGACAATTGCAGACTTCCCACACCTTGTTAAGCAACAAACATAGGGTTGTGATCCCCTATCCTCTCGCTCTTGGAAAAGGGATGTATGCTTGCCCCACCACCCAATGCACAAAATATTCAAAGAAGGATTTGGTTGAGTACAATCTCGACCTGCATAGAGACAAAGGAAGAGTGGAACCCAAGGGAAAATTGAAGAAATGGGTCGGCAGAGAATATTCTCATCGACCTCATGTTGAGTACTTTTGGGAAAATTGCAAACACGATAAAGAGGTGTGGATGCGCCATTATATGAGAATGATCCTCACATTTGTAAAGTCAATAAACTTGTTCCAAGTTCCAGACCAAGTTGACGATGGTGACAACATGATAGATGAAAGATATGGTGCCCTGATGAATGTGCCTTTTCCAGTGATTGACTGGTCTGAGGAGGAGGCCATTGATCTAGAAATTCTCACTCGTCTTGTGGAAAATTGAACAAAGCAATGGTTGGAAGAAAAAAATTATCAATTGAAGGGACAAGGTGTTGAGCTCACATATGGGGAGCTCAAAGATGATATGCGAAATGAGACTAACAATGTTGTTGTTCTGGAATCCTCCGGTGAGGAACTTAAATCCCCACCTGCTACAAGATCCAGAAAGAAAAAGGAGGCATCAAAGGGATAGCCCAAGCACAAATTTTATACAAGGAAGAAAATAGAAGGACCACCTCCACCAAAGAAAGGAAGAACGGGGACCCTTGTGTTAGAAATTTCAATGATCCAGGAGGAGGAAGCCCTTCCTAAGGAAGAAGAGTCTGAGTGACCTCTCTTCCCACTACCAACCACATCCATTATCACTTGATACAACTCCACCACCTCCAACACAATTGTTTCACATCTCATCTCCACCTATCGTGGATATCTTCATTCACCTTACTTCCACCTTGTCGACTACCCCAATGGTGGTGTTAGATTCTTCTTCCTCCACTACTTCCCCACTATTGACTTCTTCACTCCTGCCTCCCTTGCCTACTCTATCCAATTTTCCTCCTTCCATAGAAGAAACCACTATCGAAATTCCCACTCTACTGCATGATTTCATGGAATTCATGCAATACGTACCCAATGAACTCTCTGGGCTAATCCTTAAACCCAAGGTTTAGGTGTTGATGGCTCAAATTGGTGCTGCCCTACCTCTTCCCCTACCACCTATAGAACCACCAAAGATGGAATCCATAATGAAAATATTGATAGAGATGGAGAGGTGGCATAGGGAACAACAAGGGGAGGTTGTGAAAGATGTTGCCGATGTACCAAAGATTCTGATAGGGATGACTACTTTGAGAACCCAGGGTGAGGGCTAAACATAAATATTGATAAGGTGGACTTTGATGAAGAAGTGCAACAAATCCATGAAGATGATGTTGAAACTGCAAGATACTGAGAGGGTGGGGGGGTGAATCAGTATCTTCTTAAATTTTATGATTAGATGCAATCCAACTATTCCAATGCATAGAATAACAAAGATAAATAATAGCATTAACAGAGCATGGAAACACAAGACACATGAACACTAGAATTTTTACTTGGAAAACCAAAAATGGGAAAAACCATGATGAGTGTTAGCTCACAATATAGTATAACCAGTTATAAAATATTACAAAATAGGTGGCTCACTGCTAGGACTCACTATCCAAAAACAAAGGCTCATTGCATGTAGAATTACCACAATTGAATGGCTTTCAGCTAGAAAATGAGCTAACAGAGACCACCTAATGAGTGTAGATTCAGTTCCAAATAAATCTCAATAAATAGACTTGATACACTTCATCATGTTCACACTACTTCACATAATCACATAACTTCTCCAAAAATTGTATGTTATATATACCCAATCTCTTCGCAAGCATCAATTAGGTCGGCCTAATTAGATGCACTTCTTATTTACCAAAAATATCAATTGCCAGCCTCAAGCTATGAAAAAGATAATACACACGCTTCAACAAGTTGACACAGACCTAAAATAGGTGGCACATATGTCCGCATAGCAAAAGTTAATTTACATAATACATCCATCAAGTCGGCCAGAGATGGACCAAAAAAAATAACTACAAAACAACAACATGACACCATACAAACAAATGGACACATGAGATCTTGTATGAATATGTTTCTGACACCTGTAAACCATTTCCCAAAATTTCAAGCAATAGTAATCACCGAAGAACAAATGCGAACCAAAATACCAGAGGATGTAAGAAAAATACAAGAGTAACTTTAGTCTTGATCTTGCAGTTGTAACTCATATATCATGGTGACATCAATGACAACATAAAGTAACAAAATGAAATGTTCTTCATTTTTTCAACAATCTCCCCCTTTTTCATTGATGGATACATGTGCCAAAATCAAAAAGGAGTATCTACAAAATTCTCTATTTACAATACTTCTCCCCCTAACACCAACATTTCACCACTTCACCCCCCCTTTGACATCAAGGACAAAGGGTGTGCCAAGGACAATTAAAAAACATTAAAGCAAAGAAAATAAAGAAATATATATCAACTAGAAGATGATGAGCCTTGAAGCTCCTTTAGAATACCTTCCCAAACTATTTTTCCTTTTTCCCAGCCATCCTTTATTGTACTGAACATCTTGTTCAGAGATTCCAGCTCTATCATAGTTTCTTCGGCACCATCTAGATTATCAGGAATCAGGTTTATCTTCTCAAGCCTTCCAGAGCAAGTCAGAGCCTCTCCAACTAGAGTGAATTCCATTCTTACAATGTCACTTAGTAGACTGAATTTTTTGATAATTTCTTCTTTCTATTTCTGCAAGGAAAAGAATTTTTTTTTTGTGTGCAGTGATGACCTTCTGGATTGATTTGTATTTATCTTTAAATACACTATAGGTACCAAAAATAGTAGATAGATGAGACTCAATTGAGTCCATGACAATCTTGATATTCTGAGTGGCATCCGACCACTTCAAGCAATAAGAGAGAACAACATCTTCCTTTAACTCACAAAATTTCACCACTTCTAGACACTTTTCAACACAAGAATGTGCAAGAGCACATTTTTCATGTAAAGACAACCTTTTCTCCACCAAATTTTCTTCTATCTCCTATCCTATCTTTTCGTTAAGCCCAAAGGAATACTCCTTGAAAGAGTCTAACAATAATCTCATATTTTCAATAGGGGAAAGGGATGTATCAATGTATGCACCGGGTATAGCTTCCTATAAAGCTTTCAGAGCATCTTCTATCAGTTCCATTCCCTTTTGATGCATTTCAATAATTTCCTTTCTTTCAGATGCTTACATTGCATCACCCAACACAACTTTATGTACTGAAGACATGTTTTCCACATCAACATATCCCTCAATCATAGGGAGTTTCAAAAATTCTTGGGGAATAATCGGTTGAAATCTGATTTTCTTGGATTGCAAACCTTTCAATACATCACCATTAGAAGATGAATCATTGGGATGCTTCAGTGATTTTACAATCTATTTTTCTTCTTCATTTTTCCCAGATTATTCCACAACCTTTTTTTCTTCCTCTCTCTTTTCCTTTTCTTTATCTTCCTCTACTACCTCTTCTTCTTCTTCCTCTTTCTTTTCATCCTTTTCACCTTCACCTTCATCTTCATCTTCATCTTTATCTTTATCTTTATCATTATCTTTGTCATTACTGTCCTCTTCCTTGTTTTCATATTTTTCATCTTTGTTATGTTCTTCCTCAATATTATCTTGACCTTCTTCTTCATTGCCTTGTACTTCCTCTTCAGCATTCCCTTTCCTATTACTACCTTCTTCTCATTTAGTATGCTCTGGTGGAGCATCATTATGCACCTCAGGATCATCTTCTCCTTCATTCTGCTCATTAACTTCATCACCAATATTAATTTCAACATCAAAATTATCAGGAATGTATTCATTACCTATACCCAAAGAAACATTTTCCTCAACATTTTTAGTAGTAGCATCATCATCAATTTTGAGCATACCATACTTTTTTTGTCTCCTAGATTACCTTTGTTTTTTCCTTTCTTACTTTCTTTGTCAATTTCTTATTTCTTGTCATCAACATATTCACTCTACTCTTCATCCAAAACATTTCAGCACATATCTTCTTCAAAGATTTCAAATCATCAGGGGTCAAGGAAGACCCAATCTTATTATATACTACATTTCTAATCTTTTCTTCAAATGCCATGGCCTCAAATCTCCTTTTCATCAGATCATCCCACATGCTTTCAAGAACATCTTTCCTTATGTTATCCCATTTTACCTCTAATACAATAACATATTGAATAACAACTAAAAGCAATGTTTTCTTGTCTTCTCCAACTTTATCATAGAGTCCAGTTGTGGGTTGAAGCATATTCTCAAAAGTCAACAAAGCATCAAGAGTTGGATCAAGTTTATACTGGGGGCTAGAACTTACCAAAATATCTTGTTCATCTTTCTAGTCCACAAAGGAATCACCAACTACCTTAGCCTTCTTTGATTCAGGCTTAGTGTGCACATGTATATTGAAATCATGTTCTTCTTCATCTTCACAAGATGACATAATATTTACTCTTTTAGAACCAATAGCTTATGTAGATGCACCTAAACCGGAGGGTAAACCTCCTATTTTTCTCCTTACTAGATTTACTTCAAGATCTTCTTCTTCGTTGTCCTAATCATCAATAACACTAAGATTCTTCTCTCTTGTCACCTTTTCTTTATTTCCTCTCTTTGCAGGGGAAACCAAAGTGGTCTCTTTCCTCTTCCCCGATCTTGTGGTAGGTCCGAAGGAAATAGGACCTTTACCCAAATCAATAGTACTGGTTTCATTCTTCGTTGTAGGGACTATGGAGGATTTTACAGGGGTATTCCTTCCAGATCTCCTAGGACCAAATGATTTTGCTTCTAATTGTGCTTCTCTATCTCTTCCAAAATAAATTTCCTCATCAGTGAAATGAGCATCTTTAAGCATTTTCTCCACTTTCTTCCTAATCTTAGGATTCTATTGTTCCATATGAATTTTCATGTATTTTTTAGCATATGTCCCAATTCTAGGCTCATTAGGGTCCTTTGGATTCTTTAGCAATATTTTCCCATAACCTTCAGCTTCTTCTTCTATTATCTCATATCCAAGAGGTTGAACCTAGATAGTTCAAGGTTCTACAACCTCAATCATATATTCATCAATGAAGACATGAAATATGATGTCATTCTTATACTTGTCCACAAATTTTCTCAGAATTTTATCCCTTTCATTCATATTTATTTTGAATACAAAAAATAATTTTGTTAGGGCATCCTCTTGAGCATTGAAATTACCATGATTATGCATGTGATCAAAAATTCGATGTCACACTAGTCTAGATGGTTTCCAGAATACTTCTTTGTTCTTCCTAGGGAGACTTTTCAAGAAATAAAATAGTAAACACACAATTAGGGAACCAAATTTAAATTCATACTTTCTTTCCTTTGATAACTTCACATTCTTGAACAATTGTAACTAGAGCAGCTCACACAAGCCATAATCAACACCTTTCTTGACCATATCAAACCTAGTGTAGATAGCAGTAGCTGAAACAGAGTTCTCTTTGTTTTGTGAAACATATCTTGTGACCTATCATGAGAGATGCATACTTCACTACTGGATTGGTGATGATTTTTGTTTCTAAAGTTGTTTTATCATATTTGGATCTTGTAAGTTCTTCTACAACCTCATTCTTTATAGATTTCAGCATGTGAACTATACCTTTCTCCCATAACCCAGTAACGTCCCTAATCGTCTCTTTCATTATAAGATGTGGAAAGTCAATCCACAAATTTTTTTTATGAATTCTGCTTAGAACTAACTTCACAAATTTGTCACAATAGTTGAAATTACGGAAATTGCTCTAGGCATCCAACCTTTTATCAACCACATTTGAATACTTAGGTTTTACCCTGAATTCATCACCAATAAGCTCATCTCGCCAAATTTCAATTAGCTTTGTATGATTGTATTCTTCAAATTTTACTTGAATCATCATCCTAGTATCCTTATTACACATGTGGGATTGAAAAAATGCACCCATGGGACCATCTTCGAAAACTTTTCAAAGAGTATGTAAGAGGGTCACCGCTTTTGACACTTTAACTACCACAAGAGTATCCATACTTCCAATTTCAAATTCAAACAGCTCAAAAAGAATTGAACACAACTACATGAGAGATATAAATACCTACACTTTGCAACTGTAACTAGGGTTTCCACAATTCAAACTCCAATTTTCTTCAGGAATGCTCCAAAAGGTCTTCAATTTCTCCAAATGCTCAAATGAAAAAAATCCTTGATCATTTTGTTTATAAAATAACAATTTTCCCTAATTCACATTTATTGTGGAAAACTCTAAAAAGCTGCTAAAAACTCTTTTCTTTTACATAGATAAACCCTAATTTTCTCTGCAACGAATCATCCCTTCATATTTTCTACCGGTTCCTTTTCCAAAACCTCTAAAAACTCAATCTTCACCTCTCTTCCTCATGCCTAGCCTCTAACATGACATTTAACAGGGGTTCTTATGATTTTCTATTAATACTCCCCCTTTGACCTTGCTAGGTCTAATTACTAAATAAATCATCTATACCAGATGAGGACACAAACTCATCAGTAGTCTTTGGTTCTTCTTTCTTTTTCCACTTATTCATCTCTTGATTTATCTCATCTTTGTCAATCTTCTTCACAAATTCATTCTTTTCTATCAGATTGGTCTCCTTACTCTTCTTACTTTTGCAGACTCTTGAAACATGTCCTAGTTTGTTGTAGTTATAGCAGACAATATTTTTCTGATTAGATTGACTTCTAATGAATCTTTTTCTGCACTGATTAGCTTTATTTCCATACTTGTTACAAGTATAAAAGTAGCCATTAAACTAATTCATCATTGAATTTTTGCATTCACTTTCCCTATGTCCAAATCTTTTGCATGTAAAGAATTGACCAGAAAAAGTACCAAGGAATTAATTCATCCTACTTCTACATTTAGTTTCCTTGTGACCAAATTTATTTCAGGAAAAGCAAGTACCATTAAAAGAAGGGTACCTTTGTGCATTAGGTTGCCTCACCGGAGGTCCTTTAGTTGAGTTCCTTGAATTTTCTTTCTGTTTTCCTTTATTCAAAGTCTTCTTATTGTTCACAGTCTTGGAACTTTCACCGGTATCATTTCCTAGACCACCTTTATCTTTACTCAGTTTTTGTCCCACAATCAATTCATCAAGCATATCTGAGCTAGATTTGAATTTGTTTTCATAGAGTTTTTCCTTCTCCAGATCCACTTTTAGATTCACAATTTCTTGCTCGAGCTTAGTGCAATCTTTAGACTTGCTTTGTACCAACTTGTTCAGACACTCTTCAATTCTTTTATTCTCTTCCACTTGTACTTTGAAACCGGTAATATCTTCATGTTCCTTCTTCAACTAATCAGTCACTTCCTTCTGCATGTCTTTGAACTTTTTTAATTGCTCCTTAAGTTTTTGGACACATTCATTTGTTTCTTCAAGATTCTCTTTCAAATCTTTGTTTTCTCTTTCAACTTTATCAAGATCCTCAAGAGCATTATAGAGCTCTCTTTTATCATCCATTTCTTCCATCTTTAGCATCTCCCTCAAGTTGTTAGACTTAATTGGAGGAACCGATCTCTGATACTAATTTTTGAAAGTCTAAGATATTGAGAGGTGGGGGGTGAATCAGTATCTTAAATTTTTTGATCATGTGCAATCCAACTATTCCAATGCATACAATAACAAAGATAAATAAGATCATTAACAGAGCATGGAAATACAAGACACATGAACATCATAATTTTTACGTGGAAAACCAAAAATGGGAAAAACCACAGTGAGTGTTAGCTCACAATATAGTATAACTAGTTATAAAATATTACAAAATGGGTGGCTCACTGTCATGACTCACAAAGGCTCACTACCTACATAATTATAATGATTGAATGGCTTTCAGCCATAAAATGAACTGACATAGTACACCTAATGAGTGCAAATTTAGTTCCAAATAAATCTTAATAAACAAACTTGATACACTTCATCATGTTGGCACTACTTCACATCATCACATAACTTCTCCAAAAACTTTTTGTTATATATACCCAGTCTCTTCGTAAGCATCAATTAGGTCAGCCTAATTAGATGCACTTCTTATTTACCAAAAATATCATTTGTCGGCCTCAAGCTATGAAAAATATAATACACACACTTCAACAAGTTGGCATAGACCTAAAATAGGTTGCACATATGTCTGCATAGTGAAAGTTAATTTACATAATACATCCATCAAGTCAGCCAGAGATGGACCGAAAAACATAACTGCAAAACACCAACGTGACACCATTCAAACAAATGGATACATGAGATCTTGTATGAACATGCTTCTGACACCTGTAAACCATTTCCCAAAACAACAAGCAATAGTGATCACCGGAGAACAAATTTTGACCAAAATACTGGAGGATGTAAGAAAAATATTGATTCAAATGTCAAACTTGAATATCGGAGTAACTTTAGTCTTGATCTTGTAGTTGCAACTCATATGTCATGGTGACATCAATGACAAGAAAAAGTAACAAAATGAGATGTTCTTCTTCATTTTTCCAACAAATGAATGGGAAGATAAGCTCAATGAACATTATGAGGTTGAAACTTCATACCATAAGGAGGAAGTTCTTTAGTAACACAAGGATGTAAGCAAATAGGCTAACCCTGAGAAGCATCATTTTGAAGAAGAGAAAGCAAGTACTAATTCCAATATGGAGATCCTTAAGGAGCCTCCACCAACTAGACAAGAAGAGGGCCTTAGAAAGGAAGGAATGAACATGGAAGAGGAATTTCTTCCAGAGAGGGAGTCAAAAAATAAAGAATAGGAGACCATGAAAGAAAAGGATGTCAAGCCTAAAAGGAATGTTGAGGCTGAGCATGAAGGAGATAAAGGGACTTCCATGAAACAAACAATCATTACTAAAAAGAATGTAGATATTACTGAGCCAAATAGAGAAAATGATATGTAGATAGAAGGTTTGTACTAAGAAGAAAAATATGAGGGGAAGGACCCCAATGAGGAGGAAGAGGAATAGGACAAAAAGGAAGATGATCAGGAATTACCCAAAATTCAAACTAAAGTGTTTGAATGGCTAGGGTGCCAATTGTGATTCCTTATTATTTTTTAGGTTGGCCACGTGTCATATTGTGATTCCTCTCTAAGGACATATGGGGCGGACTTGGTGAGTGTATTCAAGGAAGCAGAGCAGGGAACCTTGAGGATGGGATATGTGAGGCTATTTTACAGCTAGGACCCACTACCCACCTATGTGTGATGACTATCTCTTGGAGGCTAACCACATTATACAACAAGAGATAGGTCATTGTGGTCTTGTTTGGATGGTATCACCATGTCTGTGTGGCCTAACACCATCAAGCCAGTGAGTGTGAGGTATGGATTATGTGATATGGATATTGGCTCTTGACTCATGGATTTGTATCCTGGATTAGTATGTTGTTTTCTGGTGTCCAGATGGACCCTTGTGTAGTCGTGTGATGTGAGTTTGTGTGTATGTGTAGTATGTATGCTAAATTATAGAAATAATAACTATGAAATGATAAACAAGGGATTTTATGCTTGGGGAATGATACATCATGTTTTGTTGATGTTGAAGAGGTGTTATTAGATAATCCTTGTTGCATATAAGGTGAAATGCCTTGTGTGTAAATGATGATATTTAACAACAATGGTTGCTCTGTGTGTGAGTATGTTTCATTTTTATGGAAATGTAGCATTTCAAGGTAATGAATTAGTTTGAAAGACTAGTACTAATGTGTTATGTTCCCACCCTAGTTTTCAATTTTTAGGTTGTCAGCTTCATATCTAGGTGATGAAGGTAAATTAATTGGTATCAAAGCCTAGGTTCATACACTAGGAACTCTAGTTTCATCTAAGCCCACTAAGTTGTCCTAGCTAATTTGTTAAGTGAATTTGTTAAGTGATCACATTGATCATGATGTTGACATTTAACATTATGTGATTTTGGTTTTTAGTTGCTTTCATTGATTAAAGTTTAGGATTCATAATGACTGTTCCATGTACCCCAAAGGATGTAGATGAATTTGTAAATGTATAATTGATTTAATATAATGAATTTACAAATTAATCTTATAGAATGTTTCATTTATAAAAAAAAAATTATAAAAATGAATTTACTATTATGCAACAAATGAATAAGAACCAATCCACAATGGAGGATCTAAAAGCATAGGTAGCAGATCTCACCACCTAAATCCAACAGTGGAAATCCACAGAAGAGGAGACTCCAACATAAATGTTAGCGCAACCTTCTCTGCTATTAAAGGAGGATATCGGTAAGATGGAAAGGAGGAAAAAATGGACCAATTCCATGTTTTCTTGGTTCAATAAGGTGGTATCTATTGGTGATAAGAGAATCAACCATGTGGTTGCCATGTATAACAGGTATAGAAGCCTGGGGAAAGACATAGAAAGTATGATGAACACATGTAGGGAATTCCCAAAGATGTATAGGATCACTTATCATAAATTAGAGCATCCTAAGCTTCCACGAGACATTTGTGAGAAGGAACTGGGAATTGCAAAATAAGATCACTAGCTGGTAGAAACTTGGTTGATGAACCTCGACTACAAAAAGGAAGTCCTGGAAAAGGTCTTGCACGACCTCGAGGTTGACCATGAATGGACTCCCAAGCATCGGACAGATAGTGTTGACTACCTTAAAATAATGACTAATTTTGAGGTACCCACCCTAGAATTAGATGCAAAGAAAATTAAGCCTTTATTCCACTAGAAAATGGAGCGAGGGGTTGGTGACAAGCTATCACCAAAATTTATGGATTTGACTAAGAGGACCTTTGTCTAAATAGAGAAAATGATGGATTCTACCTCAAATTATATAGAGAATTGGCAGGAAATCATTGAGAGAATCAAGAGGATGTTCTTCCAAATCCTCAAATCTAATCTCTCTAAGGAGAAGAAGCTTATCGCTATGTTTGGAAAGATCATAGAATATGCAAGCACTAAGAAGGTGGTTGGAAAGTCCATCATAGATGATGAATATTTGTCAAAATAGTTATAAAAGATGGCAACCACTACAAGACAAAACTACTATAGTGCTAGGGTCACTAAATGAAAAAATAGGGAAAAGACAAAAAGCGTATTTTATATTATCATATATTTGGGGGTAGGTGAAACCCTAATGTAAAATGAATCTAAGCCACACAATGAAAGTTAATCTAGTCCATTCATTTTTCTTTTGGAAAACTATAAATAGGGTTCTCCTCTAATTTTCAAAGAGAGAGTTCAGTTTTTGTGTAAAGGAATGTTGCAAAAATTTAATGAGAATTATATTATTTTGATGGATTCTTTTGTTTCTTCACATGTGTGCATGATTCAATCTCCCAATATTAGATTTTATCTTTGTTGTTTTAGTTTTAAGTTGCTTTAATTGTTAGTTTATGTTGCACTTTGATGGTGAAGAATGTTATGGTGTTGATATCTTCCTTGCTCATAATTTTTGTTGTCTATTGATGGTAAACAACTGTGTAAAGCTAGTCTGAGCATTATTTCATTGCTACACTTAAGTCCATCTATGGTTCATGTTTAATGGTGAAAGAATGGTTGAAAATATCAAACCTTAGAAGATTGCACTGGTTTCATAGACTGTAGGCTGCCCTTGGTTAAGTGAAACTAAGTTTTAGGAAGGTTTTCCACTATAGCACCATCCATTGTTACTATTCAAAATTAGTTGTAGGTTTAGGAAACTTCTTATCCCTTCTCCCTTTTGACTTTTCTTTGAATATTGAAGTTGAAGTAAAGTTCCAACATCATTCCAAAGCTAAACTTGATGAGTAAAGAGGATTTTTAGCTTGTTGTCCTAAACTTGTTGTAGTTGTATCACATTTCAAAACTTACAAAACTCATTTCATAGATTCAATTCCCTCCATGCTTAGCCAACCATAAATTCCCTTTGTGATTACCAACAAATCACATGAACTAATTGAATTATTCCAAGCTTAGTCATGACCTAACACCCCAAATTCCTTGAGGTGATTTCTAAAACTTAGTTGTAGGAATTACCTTTCAAGAGAGGAATTGCACTTGTGCACTGCCTGTTTTGAGAAGTTGCAAAAACACTGCCAATTTTGAGAAGCTACAAAAACACCCATCAATAGAGGGAATTGATTATAGTGAAATATTTTCTCATGTGGCTAAGTTGACATCTATCATATTTCTCTTGTCACTTGCAACAATGTATGACTTAGAGATTGAACAAATGGATGTGAAGACAACATTTCATAATGGAGATCTTAAAGGAGAAATTTATATGTCCTAGCATGAGAACTTTTTGAAAAAAGGTAAAGAAAATCTGGTTGAAAGTTAGAGAAATCTCTGTATGGTTTAAAACAATTCCCAAGAATGTGGTACTAAAATTTTGACACATTTGTGTTGTCATTGGGATTTTTAAGATCAAAATATGATCATTTTGTGTACTTCAAAACTAAAAATGACTAATTTCTTATTATTTCCCTCTATGTTGATGACATGTTGTTCATAGGAAATAGTAAGACTGATTTCTGATCTAAAATTTCAATTATCAGCAAAGTTTGAAATGAAAGATTTAGGTGCAACAAGGTATATTCTGGGGATGGAAATCACAAGGGATAGAGAAAGTAGAAATATTTTCCTCAACCAAAGTAAGTATATCAATATTGTCTTGGAGAGATTTGGTATGACTGATTGCAAGCAGCTAGTTGTTTTAGTGTTGTAGGGAACAAATCTATCTATTGAAGATTGTCCAAAATATCCTACCAAAATGGAGGACATGACCAGAGTGTCATATGCAAGTGTAGTTGGTAGTTTAATGTATGCAATGGTTTGTACAAGGCCATGCATTTCCTAAGTAGTGGGATTTCTTAGCCATTTTATGGAAAATCTAGGTAGACCACACTGGGATGTTGTGAAAAGAGTTTTTAGATATCTAAAAGGTACCTCTCAGTATGCTTTATGCTATCATGGTAACTCTGTTGGGTCACAGAGCTCCATCAACATTCGAGGTTATGTGGATTTTGATTGGGTAGGGGACATTGGCAGTAGGAGATCCACTAGTGGATACATCTTCATGTCATTTGGGGTGCAACTAGTTGGATGAGCTACAAGCAGTAGGCTATAGTTGCTTTATTTACTATGACAGTAGAATATATGGTACCAACACATGCCTGTAAAGAATCCATTTAGCTTAGATGTTTGTGTTCTAATTTTGGGTTCAATGTAAAAGGAAAATTTTCATTTGTTGTGAGAGTCAAAGCGTTATTTTTTTGTAAAAAAATCCAACTTTCCATGCCAATACGAAAAATATTAATGTGTAGTATCATTTTGTATAGGATATGGTGGAGGATGGAAAGGCCAGTCTTGAAAAAGTGGATACTCAAGAAATTTTTGTAGATGTGTTAAGAAAACTAATGAGCACAAACAAGTTTAGGCAGTGTGCCAGTTTGATGTGCCTTGGGGCCTATAATATTTTGTGATGTCAAGTTTTGGGAAAATCTAGTAAGTCTTCACCAAGTTGGAGCATGTTGTATATGTTTCTCAACTTGCTAGCTTGATACTAGTAGCATTGTGTTATTTTATTCCTTTGATTGGTAGGACTATGATTTATTGGAAAGAACTTATTTTATGTCTCCTCGATGGAAAAATGTGACTTCTTACTTTGGCATGGTGTATGCTTTGTCGATAAGAGTTAATCACTTTGAAGGGAATTTTCTTAATGCCT
>VDFB02047230.1:525433611-525538515 GCA_007258455.2 Sequoia sempervirens | reverse complement strand
TAGTAAATTTTGAGTTTTTGAGGGGGTATTGGAATATTCCAAAAATGGAAATTTTGGGATTTTCCATCATGGACAGAAATTCCCGAATTCCCTATAGGGTCAAAATCCCCTAAACTCCATAACATTTTTTCTAGAAGGAATTTTCAAAATTTTCAAAAAGCAACATAGCCTAATTTTTTGTCCTCTATCCATGGATGCAAAAAAGAAAAATTTCCATTTTTGGCAAATTTTTGGTTTTTGAGGGGGTATTAGAATTTTCCAAAAATAGAAATTTTAGGATTTTCCATCAAGGACGGAAATTCCCGAATTCCCTGTAGGGTCAAAATCCCCTAAACTCCATAACTTTTTTTCTAGAAGGAATTTTCAAAAAAATTCAAAAAGCAACCCTACCTAATTTTTCATCATCTATCCACGGGTCTATCCACAGGTGCAAAAAAATTTTACATATAACATTGAAAATTCACTTCAAATCCCCATTTTCAAATTCCAACACTTGTGAATTTCTCCTGGAGCCTCAAAATATTGTCCTCATCAAACCCAGTCTAGACTTAATCCCAAAATAACCTCCCAAGAAGAGCAAAACCAAAATTTGACCAAGCCAAGAGGTAGAGATGCAAAAGAAAAAAGAGGGTCCCTTCCTTTGGTGGGGAGTGTGTGTGAAAATTGTACAACACCACCAAATATGGAAGCCACAATGCAAAACTCAGAAGAGATGGAGAGGTGACATAGGGAACAACAAGAGGAGGTTGTGAAAGACATTGCCGATGAACCTAGGGATTCTGATAGGGACGACTAATTTGAGCACCCGGAGGGAGGGCTAAACATAAATATTGATAAGGTGATCTTCGATGAAGAAGTGCAACAAAGCCCTGAAGATGAAGGGAATGATAAGCTCGATGAGCCTTATGAGGTTGAAACCTCAGACTAGGAAGAGGAAGTGCTTCAAGAACACAAGGATGTAAGCAGAGAGGCTAACCTTGAGAAGCATCATTTAGAAGAAGAAAATGCAGGTACTGATACCAATGTTCAAATCCTTAAGGAGTCTCCACCAACTAGCCAAGAAGAGGGTCTAAGATAGGAAGGAATGCACACAGAAGAGGAATTTCTTCTAGAGAGGGAGTCAAAAAAGAAAGAAGAAGAGATCATGAAAGCAAAGGATGTTGAGCCTAAAAGGAATGTTGAGGTCGATTATGAAGGAGATAAAGGGACTTCCATGCAACAAGAAAGCATCACTAAAGATAATGTAGTTATTACTGAGCTAGATAGAGAAAATGATATCCAAATAGAAGGCTCGTAAAAAGAAGAAAAAGATGAGGGGAAGGACCCCAGTGATAATGAAGAGGAATATGAAAAGAGGAAGGTGATCATGAATCACCCAAAGGTCAAATTGAAGTTCCTGACTAGCTAGGGTGCCAATTGGGAAAGAAGAAGGCCCCTGTGGTCGCTATCCCAAGGGAACTATTAGAGGAAATCTTGGCAAGGGCTCAAACGAGAACAAGAAAAGAGAAGAAGCACAAGGTCTGCTCTCATAGCATAGTGGATGCCTCTAGATCTTGAATGATACAAATTGCCACCCTCATGACTGACAAAGATATAGGCATCGACTATAGCATTTTGATAATCAACCTAGGACCGGCAACCCAAGAAAAAAAGATAGATGAATTCCAAGGGTCTGTGGCCACCATTATGCAACAAATGAATAAGGACCAGTCCACAAAGGAGGAGCTGAAAGCATAGGTAGCAGATCTCATCACCTATATCTAGTAGTGGAAATCCATAGAAGTGGAGACTCTAAAAAAAATGTCAGTGCCACCTTCCCTACTATCAAAGGAGGATATTAGTAAGATGGAAAGGTGGAAAAACTAGACAAATTCTATGTATGCTTGGTTCAATAAGGTGGTATCTAATGGAGATAGGGGGATCAACCATGCGGTCGCCATGTATAGTAGGTATAGAAGTATAGGGAAAGACATAGAAATTATGATGAGCACATGTAGGGATTCCTAGAGACGTATAGGATCACTTATCCTAAATTAGAGTGCATTCTCAAGCTTCCACGGGACATATGTGAGAAGGAACTGGGAATTGCAAAAGATCACTAGCTGTTAGAAACCTAGTTAATGAAACTCAACTACAAAAAGGAAATCCTGAAAAAGGTCTTGCACAATGTTGAGGTCAACCATGAATGGGTAGCTAAGCATTATATGGATAGTGTTGAATACCCCAAACTAATGACTGATTTTGAGGTACCTTCCCTTGAATTAGATGCAGAGAAAATTAAGCCTTTATTCCACTAGAAAATGGAGCGAGGGGCTGGTGAAATGCTAACACCAAACTTTATGGATTTCATTGCAAGGGCCTTCATCCAAACAAAGCAAATGATGGAGGCTTCCTCAAATTATACAGAGAACCAACAAGAGATCATTGAGAGAATCAAGAGGATGTCCTTCTGAATCCTCAAATCCAAGCTCTCTAAGGAGAAAAGGCTTATAACTCTATTTGGAAAGTTCATAGAATATGCAGGCACTCAAAAGGTGATTGGAAAACCCATCATAAATGATGAATATTTGTCAAAATAGTTATAAAGGATGGCAGCCACTACAGGACAAAATTGCTATAGTGCCAAGGTCACTAAATGACAAAATAGGGAAAAGACAAAAAGTTTATTTTATAGTCATATATTTGGGGTAGGTGAAACCCTATTGTAAAATGAATTTGAGCCATACAATGAAAGTTAATCTATTCCATTCATTTTTCTTTTGGAAAACTATAAATAGGGGTCTCCTCTCATTTTCAAAGAGAGAGTTGAGTTGTTATGTAAAAGAATATTGCAAAAATTTAATGAAAATTACATTATTTTGATGGATTCTTCTATTTCTTCACATGTGTGCATGATTCAATCTCCCAATATTAGATTTTAGCTTTTTTGTTTTAGTTTTAAGTTGCTTTAGTTGTTAGTTTATGTTGCACTTTGATGGTGAAGAATTTTATGGTGTTGATATCTTCCTTGCTCATACTTTTTGCTATCTATTGATGGTAAACAGTTGTGTAAAGTTAGTTTGAGCATGATTTCATTGTTGCACTTAAGTCCATCTATTGTTCATTCTTAATGGTGAATGAATGGTTGAAAACTTGTATACCTTAGAATATTGCACTAGTTTCATGAGACTGTAGGTTGCCCTTGGTTAAGTGAAACTAGGTTTTAGGAAGGTTGTCCACTGTAGCACCCTCCATTTTTATTGTTCAATATTATTTACAGGTTTAGGAAACTTCATATCCCTTTTCCCTTTTGACTTTTATTTGAATATTGAAGTTTAAGTAAAGTTCCAGCATCATCCCAAAGCTAAACTTGACAAGTAAAGAGGAGTTTTAGCTTGTTGTCCTGAAATTGTAGTAGCTATACCACATTTCAAAACTTACAAAACTCCTTTTGCAAATCCAATTCCCTCCATTCTTATCCAACCATAAATTCCCTTTGTGATTACCAGCAAATCACATCAAGCAACTGAATTATTCCAAGCTTAGTCATGACCTGAAACTTGAGAGACCTTGGGGTGATTTCTAAAACTTAGTTGCATGAATTATCTTTCAAGAGATCCATTACATTGGTTGTATTAAGAAGGTGCAAAAACACCCATCAAAAGAACTAGTGCTAGAGGGAGGGCTGGAAGGTTAAGCTAGATCAAATTAGTTCCTTATCCCCTTAAAGGTTTCACAGAGTGATTCGATCTACACCAAACAAAGGGGAGTTCCAAGAGATCAAGACCCCTATCAAGGGTAAGAGAGCTAAGGAAGGGGAAGCATCTGCTTCAACCCCTTCCATCCATCCATCCCATTCCTACTCCTCACCTTTACCACCACTTCCTTCCATCCTTTCACTCCAAACTCCGTTTCCACCCTTCACCTCCCACAACTGAGGTGTTTTCCTAGTCCTAGCACAACTCTTTTAGGACGCTGCCCCAACTACTGCTCATTGTAACCTCAAGTTACTATAGCACAAAAAATGCAACCTCCAACTCCCACAATGGCCTGGCTAGGTAACAACCCATACCCATTGTCCTTCAATGACTACCATGATATGCCAAAGAATCCATAAGGCTTTTGCACTAAGTTCCATCCACATGACCCACAAAGGACAAAAGAAGAGCACATCAAGATCTTTCAAATATCCTTGAAGGATATGTAAATAGAACATGAAGATGTGGCTTGTAGGCTCTCCCCTTACTCATTAGGAGAAGAGGCCTTTTATTTGTACATCCATCTACTGACGAGATCCATCACTACTTGGGATCAAATGAAGGACACATTCCTATAGAAGTTCAAGCTTCTAGTTAGCCCCTCTAAGTTATACCAATAGTTCATGTCCATCAAGAGGGAATTTAATGAGCCCATAAGCTCCTTCAATGACCGATTTCACAGAGCATATATGAAGTTTCAACCACCCTACATAGTTGACGATGCCTCAGCTAGGCTAGTTTATTATGCAACCTTGGATAATCTTACATCTACATTGGTGAAAAGAATGCATTAGTCGCTTGTCAGGTTGGTGGATGCATATGCTAAAGTAGTCATAGCAAGCATGGGCTTGTGGTGGCATATCATAGGTCTATTGCATTCATTAGGACCAACTACTCATCTGACTCAAATCCAATGGTTTATCCATGTCTTGGCCAATCAAATTCCCATGCTAAATCAAGTTAGTCCCACATCTAGGGCAGCCCTTGAACCAAGCGCCTTCTATACCCCATTACTTGTAGTCATCACAATAGTAGACATACACTTCATAACCTCAAGTTCCCTCATACTTAAAAGGCTTTGAGTTCTTTCCTACCCAGTAGAACCAACCCATGATGCAATTGGTCTTCCTTCAGAATTCAATACAACAACAAAACAATGCAGAGAAGGATCAAATCCATGAATTGATTGAGATGGTAAAGAATATTTATACTAATATGACAAACTTGAGGAACCAAAATAGCTAATTGCAAGCCTCTCAAAGGAGTATCTAAGATAATCTCAATCATGACAATCATGATCTGTGTGCTCCTTCTAGGAAAAATTATGAAAGAGGGTAAAATTCAGGACAAAACTTTGAAAGGAGGCCTTCATAGAGGAAAAATCAAACATGGAATACTAGACCAAACAATGGAGGTGTCCCCACACCTCTTGATCAATCAAGCGGTGTTGAAAAACCTACAAGTGGATTTTACCTAGCTAAGGCTACCCTATCCAGATGGTGTCAGATCCACAAGATAAATAGGCATTCTAAGTTCGATTGCCTAGAGTTTCAAACTATAGCAGAAATTTTCCAAGTAGAAGTCTAGAATATAGTTGATGGCTCAGGTTTTTGAGACTTGCTTCCCTTGGAGTGATATAATTCCTTGATGTTGGTGGTCAACCAAGCTCCTTTCCCAAAAGGTGAAAGCAACTAGCCCAAGGAGGCTTCTCCCAAAGGTGAAGAATCAAAGAGGTAAGTAACAATGATGCTTTGTCTTAGCTCTTTGATTTAGTAGATAATCGTCTAGTAGATGAGGAAGAACCTCATGAGGAAGAATTCCATATGTTCCATCAAAGGAAAACCCCTTAAAATTTAAGAGATAGACAAGTTGGAGGCCCTTTCACCACTTCTTCTCCTTCGAGCAACTTTTATACTCCGCCTGATCCTAATGCCAACAACAATCCAACTTACCCCCATGTGCCTACCCAATACTTTAACAAAAATAGGTAACCAAACCAAGCTCAAGATCATCCCACTAGCTCTTCCCAAAGAAAATTATTTGAAGTAGAGGTTGAGAAAATGAGAGAATACGTAGCTGAGGAATTGAAGAAGGTCAATGTTGGTTTGTCAACCTTTGAGTTATTAAAGTTACCTACTATCTGGAATGCCCTTTTTAGGTCATTGAATGGATCTGATCCATCAAAGCCAGCCAAAGAAATACCTGCCAAGAGGGTTTCCTTTGACACTTCTAGTAGTGAACCCGTAATTAGAGAAATCCTGGGAAAGAAACTTGATCAATCCCCAAACTAGCAAGCCAATAAAAATCAGTCAATGGAAAAGTTCCCCACCAAGGATTCAAATCAAGTGCAATCCAAGGATAAATATAGTAATAAAGACAAAACCCAAGTAGCTCAAGACAATGTCTTAGTGGGGTTGTTTCAAGGAAAGTTGGAGACCCCTCCCTTCTTAATGACTATTTGGATATTCAGAAAGAATCTACACAAATGCCTATTAGACTCAGGAACTTTTGCTAAAGTTATTCCCTTTGCAGTGTGCCAAGCACTGGGGATAACTCCAACTCCCTCTTGACAAAAAGTGACTCAATTGGACAAGACATAAGTGAACATAGTCAAAGAAATGAACATAATACCAATGCAGATTAGTGTTGACCCAAGGGTGAAGAAGGTAATTGAAATTCAAGTTGCTAACATACCTGACACATACGACATTATAATAGGAAGAGACTTCACATGGGCTTTGAATGGCTATGCCACAACAAACTATTCTCATCTTTGGTTGCCTTGGAAGGGGATGCCAAACTAGATCTACATTGAGAGAGAACCTCAAATGAAGTTCATGATCATAGAGTATAAAAACATAGAAACAGAGTTGGGGAATTATTGTCCTGTGGTTTATCAGGATGAAGAAGAATTTCAAGAATAAGAGGTGGTTGAAAAGATCCTCCTTGTATTATGCAGTGCTCCCACCAACTTAACCCATCTTCTTGATAGTATAGAGGTGTTGGTTGAATCTACAGATGAAGAATCCTATGAAGATGGTAGCCTTGGATTACTGGATGGATTCCAAGAATTTATGCATAAATGTGCACAAGATCAACTTAATTTGGGAACTAGGATGAATTTTTAGGAGCTATTACTACCAAGTTGGTGTAGGGTACACAATGCTACCAATTTTGAATTTGAATGTTTCCTATGCCAAACAGTAGTGGAGAATGTATTGAGGAAAGTCACACTAAAAGGGAATCCTCAAGAGGAACATCAAGATCAATACCTGATAGAATCTACACAGCCACTTGAGGATGTTGAAGTATATACACAACCAAGAAAGGAAGGGTTCTCCACCAAATCCGAAATCAAAGACTCTTATTGTTTCTCAATGTTGCACTTTGATGGATCCAAGTTCAAGCAAGGAGTAGGAGCTAGCTTTGAGCTCATCAGTCCTATGGGTAAGACGTACTTTGCTACCCACAAACTTAATTTTATTGTACAAATAATGTAGCAAAATATGAGGTGTTAGTGCAAGGACTTTTGATGGCATTAAGAAAGAAAGTAAAAATGCTTCAAGTATTTGGTGATTCTGAGCTAGTTTTGAAACAAGTTAGGAAATTGTACTCATCATGATAGAATGTTAGCAAACTATAGAAATACGGTATGGGATATTATAGAAGGCTTAGATGCATTCAATATCCAGTTAATTCCCTGCAATAGGAATAATACTTTCGATGCATTAGCCCAAGCAGCTAGCACCCTTCAGCCTCAGTCCTTAACTGACTTGAAGAAATTCACTATAGATCTCACCTCTACTTCATCAGTACTTGACAATATCACCAATTTTCAAGTTTTTAATGATGATAAACACATCCTTGACTTCATCACAAGTTTCAATGTATTCATAACCCAAATCTTTAATGAAATAGAACTTGAGGAGGCTAAATTAGATATAGAAGGAGTCATCAACCTCAAAAAAAATACAATACCATGGGGTATGGTTTAGCTAGAGAGAATATTTGATTTAGATCAAATTAGGGATCAAGACCAACTGACTAGGAAGGAGTCAATAGACAATTAGTGTGACACTCATAATATGGGTACCATTTAAGAGATTAAAAATGTGTTCATTGGAAAAGTATGCACATCAAAGGAGAAGAGACGAATTGTAGTTTCCCTGCATACCTATCATGATGTGATTGCTTGGAGCTATGAGGACTTGAAAACATATGATACCTCAATTATTAATCACCATTCCCCTCAAGCTCGATGTAGGCCTTTCTGACAATGTCAATGCTTGATCAATGTGTTGTTGGAACCAATTATCTACAAAGAATTTTAGAAGCTATTGTCTACCTAAATCGTCTTCCCTGTTAGGCATTCCATGTGGGTGGAAAATTTGGTTCCAGTTAGAAAAAAGAATGGTGAAATCAGATTGTGTGTAGAATTTTAGAATTTAAATAGAGTTGTTGAAAAGGAAAATTACCCGGTGCCATCACTAGATGAAGTAATGTAGATAGTCAATGGATCTTAGATGATGTCATTTTGGGATGGCTACTTCAGATATAACTAGGTTATGGTGCAATATGAAGATAGGAATAAAATGGATTTCACCAAAAAATGGGGAACATTTGCATATAGAAGGATGTCATTTGGATTAATCAATGTGGGCACTACATTTTAGTGGTCCATGGACATTTCCCTTAAGGACCTCATCAGAAAGTGCAACATCATATACATGGATGAACTCACCATGTTTTCCAAGAAAATAGGAGACCACATCTCTGATTTTTGCAAGGTCTTTCAAAAATGCAAAGAGTTCAAAATCTCGTTGAACCTAAAGAAAGGTATCTTGAGGGTGACTGAGGGGAAGCTATTGGGACACATAATCTCAAAAAAGGGAATCTCAATTGACCCTAGGTGCATCCAATCCATATTAATAATTCATCTCCCAAGTAGCAAGAAAGAGATGAAGTCTTTCTTTAGAAAGATAAACTTTTTTAGGAAGTTCATAACAGGCTTTATTGAAATTGTCAAGCCATTGAATTACATCCTTAAACAAGATGCTAAGGTGGAATGGAAACTAGAAGACAAACATGATTTTGAAGAAATCAAGAAATAAATTGCAGATGCTCTAGTGTTGGTTAGTCTCGACTATCTGAAGTTGTTCTACATTAATTCTTTCTCTTCATATCACTCCTACGCCAACATGTTAACGCAGAAAGATGATGAGGAAAATGAACACCCCATTGCATTTATGAGTGCTCCATTGAAATATGTAGAACTATGGTATCACAATGTCAAAAAGAAAGAATATTCTTTGGTCAGAGGAGTTAATAAGTTTCGACACTATATTCTCCAGAACAAGGTGTTTGCAATAGTACCAAATCTGATTGTCAAGATCCTATTGATGTAGAATGAGTTAGGAGAAAGAAGAGAAAAATGGGTCATGCTATTACAAGAATATGACATGGCGATTCAGCCCATGAGGTTGGTCCGAGTATAGTCCCTCACTCACAAAATGGTATAAATTGGACCTAAGCTCATAGTGCAGTAGTACCAGTTGAAGGACATCTCCCTAGGTGAGTGGTATGATGACATAGTCTATTATTTACTGAACAAGTGTTTGTCACGGCTGCAAGGAGTAAAAAATTGTACTTTAAGATTGAAGAGCAGTAGCTATATGCTGCAAGTATCCATATTGTATAAGATAAATCATGAAGAAATCTACCTCAGATGCCTTGGAAAGGAAGAAGCAGTTGAAGTACTGAAATAGTTTCACAAAATAGTTGGCACTAGTCATAGATCTGACCCTTTAAACACTCATTAGATACTACAAGTTGGGTACTAATAGCCAACGTTATTCAAGGGTGCACATAAACACGCTAGATCTTGTCACATTTGTTAGACCATCGCCACCTAGGAAAGGAATGTTGTTGTCCCATTGCAGCCAATCATGGAGGTAAGGCCTTTTGCTTAATAGGGACTCACCTTCATTGGTTCAGTGAGCCCACCATCTTTTCTAGGCCACAAGTACATTTTGACCAAATCTGATTATTGCACTGAAGAAATAACATGTAGGCAATGTACATCTGAAGTAGTTACTAATTTATTGGAAATTTTTATTTTGAATCGCTTCAGTTGCCCATTTTCCCTCATGTGTGACAATGGCTCTTCCTTTTCATCCCTTAAGTTTGCTAGTTGGGCCTTTGATTATAGAATCACACTTAAATTCTCTCCCAATTACTACCCTCAGGGAAATGGCCTAGTTGAATCCACAAACAAAAATCTAATGAATGTGATCTGAAAGCTACTTGACAAGGACCCAAAAGATTGGCACACCCAGCTGCATTTTTCCTTATGGGCAGATCACACTCATCACAAGGTTTCCTTGGGAAATTCTCCATTTTTCCTTGTCTATGGCATAGTACCTATTTTCCCTCTCCACCTCGAGATCCCTAAACTCCAATTCATTAATAACTACTATGAGAAGGGAGAACACCAAGAAGCCTACCTTGCTAAGTTGTTGCATTTAGAGGAAGTCTGCGACCAAGCAATAGAAAATTTCACCAAGCACTAGGGCATAGTCAAAAGATGGTTCAATTTCCAAGCCAAAGTAAAGGCCTTTAGGATTGCTGATTTAGTTCTATTTTTGGATAAGCCCCATGAGAAGAAAGGGGGACATAATAAATTTGACAAGCTCTAGCATGGCCCCTTTCAGATTTCAGAAATTCTAGGAGATAATTCCTTTCACCTCAAGACACTCACTAGAGAGGATGTCCCATTTTCTATCAATAGGTAGTACCTCAACCATTATTTCCTTGCTTGAACTACTCAAGCTCATTATTTGTATATAGGTGTAAATAGTTAGGGTAGGTTCTTTTGATTTGCTACTCTACTTTCACCTCACTTTTGCTCACTTTCCCAGATTTTGTTTTTGTTGAGGGTGTCTCCTTGTCTTGATGTGGTGGTCATGTATGGCTCGTTAGAAGGAATACTTTGCTATCCAGTCCCATTTTTTCTTTGGATAAGTCTTCATCTGTTACTATTGAGTTATGATCACTCTCGTGAAGCGGGTTTCCTTACTTGAACTCTAACTTGATCTAGGACAAAACCCTTATTTGTATCTCCTCACGTTTATCATAGATTACACACAAAAACACACCTTAAATATTTCTAACAAGCTATACCATAGTCATTATGAGGTTTTGGCAAGTGAAAAATATTAAGTCTACTCCAGTGACCATTGCGATTTACAAACCCACTATGAGCTTTAGTGCTTATGTAGTTGAGCAAAGAAAAGAGTATCAAAATAAAATATTAGCAATAAAAGAGAAAATAAAATGATTGAAACAAGCAACTGTGTGGGTGTGTGAACAAATATATCAAGGTTATGGACACCTAGTTGGAAATAAAGCAATGTTCTTGGAGTCATAGTGGCAACTCTGCCAGGGCTATGGATGCCTCACTAGTAGTTGAGCAATGTCTAGGTTACTTTTGGGGTTAGCCAAATTATGCAACTTGCATCAGTTTATTGATTACTATTTTTTATGGTCTCTCGAGGAAAGAAATGAACACTTTGCACACACTCTTGAGATATTTCTATGATCGGATTCAACCAAGGATTTTGTTCTTTTCAAGTCTTTAGTTCTCTTAGGGAAACTGGCTTCTGGTTTGTGAAACCAGGGACTCTAGGTTCCAAATGAATCCTTAACCTTATAACGTTGGGGAGCATTCTCCAAGCAGAGTCACCATTTGTTGTGCCTATTGCACACACACCCTGTTTAGACCAAGGACCCCTCTTTTCCTTTACCTCATTTTGTGTGCCACTAATTTTTGAGCTTAAAGTGGTCACATGCTATAAAATCATCACATTTCAAATGGCCAAAATCACCACTCCAAATTTACTAAGTCTTTTGGCTTTTTTAGAATTTCCCTTACAGGTTTCCCTTAGCCCTCTGCCCCAGCATCATCTAGGTCCTACGGACCCACATTTGCGGGTCTCCCTCAGAGGGTTACTATTACTATTTCCCTACTAAGTAGTGGCCAACATAGGACTTCTGCCCACATGGAGGGCCCTGCAATGACCTTCGCCACCCAATTTTTTGGCAACGACAATGCCAAGTCGAGTTTCTGCAAACCTAGCTACATGACCTACCCTATGATTTTCGTACCAAGAATATATGGCACCTCATTAATGATTTTTTGCCTATAAAAAGGGGAGGTCAGACCCATCATTTTCACCCCCTAGCTTTCAAATTTTCAATGGTGTACTAAGAGATCCTACCCGCACAAAGCCTTCTAGTAAGTTTCATGCTGGATTTTCTCGCATCCACATGCGGTTTCAAAGGTAAGCACACATTACCCCCTGTTGTGTGATTAAATTCTAAGATGTAGGGTTTTGAAAAGTGTTAAAATTGATTGAAAGAAAACCCTAGTTCACCCCGGTGTCCCCACCAAACTTTGGAAATCCTCATAAATTACCTACCGCATAAACATTCAAACCTCGATGTCATCTAAATTTAGAAAAATCCACAGTTTCACCCATGTAGAACCCTGTCTAGCCTTGGCTATTCTTCATGCAACAAAGGGACCTTTATAGTTTGCACCTTCTCTATCATCGCCATAAATCATATGATGTAGGCTTAAAATGACTAAGTGTTTATTCTCGTGCGAGAGTTCTCATGTGGATTTCCCCTTGCAGGCGGCCACTTCTTCATTATTGTTATTTGGCAGCTGAGCAAACACATCATCTCGTAGTGCAAAACTAGGGTTTTCCTTCACCATCATTCTATCATCATTGTTTGGTAGTGAGATCATCCCGTCCACATGCAATTCGAACCCTGCTCCCTCCATTGCCATTCTGAGTCTGCTCAAACACAAAAAATTCTAAGTCAAAATATTGCATACGGGCTAGTCTCTACAAGGGTTCGTATGCAGATATCCCTTACTCCTTCATCGTGCTCTAGTGGCTAAACAGCCACATCCATCCACACTACAAGCTTCACCAGAATGATTTCCTCCAAAGTCCTTGATGCAAAACTCAAATCCATGAGTCACTGCAAGCCAACCCATGTGGAACACCATCCCCTCAAAGTCATTTCGAAATGGAAAACTTCTGATGGTTGCCCGATGGTTCCCATCTACACAATCAAATTGATCAAAACTTAAGGAACAATCCTAGCCCTTTGAATCACCCATAGGTCCCACAATATGGGATTGTCTATGGGTTTTCCTCCCTTGAATGTTGTTGTCTAATAGCTGAACCTAGGTGTCTTCCTGCCTCCCAGCACCCGCACAACTAGAATTTGCAAGGATGTCAAGGTATTGTTTAACCATTCCAAGTATCTCATAATTTGTTTATGTATGTGCTAAACCATTTCCTAAGGGATTTTCCCTCCAAAAAAAAATGCAGAACTTTTGCTGCAGACTTCCATCTCTAGATCTTTGTGGCCTCTTGGACATTATTTAATTTTCTTCCTTTTGATGGCTTCCATCTTAGGGAATTATGTACTGCTAAACCTGCATTTGCCTAAATGTTCCAAATAAGCTCCAAATACTAGATGATGATGAATTTGATGAACCTCTAATGATATGTGAATGGACCTAACACTTGATTTCTAGGATTTGACTGACATTTCCTCAAATTTATATGTAAATGCACTTACTGAATCTTGTGTATGTAGGATTTATGGAACTTGCTATGGGGCCTTCTGAGCAACATGTAGAGAAAATTGAAAAAGGAAAAAATCATGCTCGCACTCCCAGGGGAAAGGAGGAAAAATAAAAAATGAAGTACGAGTTTCACAAAGTGGAACACGTGTCAAAGCTCACCTCCAGTTGGGAAATGATATCAAATACTAACTTCAGGCATGTCAATATAGATGAATTTAGAGAGAGGGTTATGTGGAACCCTAAAATGGATAGGGCCTTGAAAATCAGTAAGAGTGGGCTAGATAAAGCCTTTCATTTCCCACATGTGCTCATAGCCCCAGAGTTGGTAATGGCTTGCTAGGAGTGCTACCACTCCAATAGAAATATAATTGACCATGACGGAAGGGTACTAGCATTTTTTTTAGCTAAGTCAATTAACAAGACCTTCAGTATTCTAGTCTTTGACAAGATGGAGGAAGTGGAGAAATAATTTTCCCAGAATGAATGTGAAATAGATCCTATCAGTTGCAAGTGAACAAGCAACCAAAATTGGTTGAAGGATAAAAGGACAAGCAATACCAAGGTTCCCAAAACCCTATATAGAAGTGACTTCTCTAAGAAGTACCACGATCTAGTCACACTCTTGAGTAGGGTGATGGGTTTTCCCACAACCACGTTCTTTGAAAACTAGATTTTTATTTCATAGAAGAGATCCTAAAAGGAAAGACCTAGTTCTATTGGGAAAAACTGATTAGTGACAATTTGCACCAGCAATTAATGGAGGTAAAGGAAACCTCTCACTTCTTCATGAACTCCTATTTGGTCTACCTCTTGGCGGACTAGTTCCCATATAAAGGATTGTTTTGTGTTGGAGAATTAGGAATCAAGAAAGCACAATTGAAAGTGTGTGATTGTTACCCTCAACCAAAATATAGGAACTTCAAGAGGGAGTATAGAAGAGTAAATGATGCCTTTACTGGGCATATGATCAAGCTCCTGGGTGGAGATTTCAAAAGTAGGGTAACACAAAACACTAGGGAATTTGTGACGAGTTTTGGATATCTGTTCATCCAATTCCCCAAGTTCACCTACATTAGAGCCAATGGATTCTCAAGAATACCTTACAGGTTACCTCACTACCCCAATGACATGATCATCATGTTAGAGGTAACTCGACAATTGCAGACTTCCCACACCTTGTTAAGCAACAAACATAGGGTTGTGATCCCCTATCCTCTCGCTCTTGGAAAAGGGATGTATGCTTGCCCCACCACCCAATGCACAAAATATTCAAAGAAGGATTTGGTTGAGTACAATCTCGACCTGCATAGAGACAAAGGAAGAGTGGAACCCAAGGGAAAATTGAAGAAATGGGTCGGCAGAGAATATTCTCATCGACCTCATGTTGAGTACTTTTGGGAAAATTGCAAACACGATAAAGAGGTGTGGATGCGCCATTATATGAGAATGATCCTCACATTTGTAAAGTCAATAAACTTGTTCCAAGTTCCAGACCAAGTTGACGATGGTGACAACATGATAGATGAAAGATATGGTGCCCTGATGAATGTGCCTTTTCCAGTGATTGACTGGTCTGAGGAGGAGGCCATTGATCTAGAAATTCTCACTCGTCTTGTGGAAAATTGAACAAAGCAATGGTTGGAAGAAAAAAATTATCAATTGAAGGGACAAGGTGTTGAGCTCACATATGGGGAGCTCAAAGATGATATGCGAAATGAGACTAACAATGTTGTTGTTCTGGAATCCTCCGGTGAGGAACTTAAATCCCCACCTGCTACAAGATCCAGAAAGAAAAAGGAGGCATCAAAGGGATAGCCCAAGCACAAATTTTATACAAGGAAGAAAATAGAAGGACCACCTCCACCAAAGAAAGGAAGAACGGGGACCCTTGTGTTAGAAATTTCAATGATCCAGGAGGAGGAAGCCCTTCCTAAGGAAGAAGAGTCTGAGTGACCTCTCTTCCCACTACCAACCACATCCATTATCACTTGATACAACTCCACCACCTCCAACACAATTGTTTCACATCTCATCTCCACCTATCGTGGATATCTTCATTCACCTTACTTCCACCTTGTCGACTACCCCAATGGTGGTGTTAGATTCTTCTTCCTCCACTACTTCCCCACTATTGACTTCTTCACTCCTGCCTCCCTTGCCTACTCTATCCAATTTTCCTCCTTCCATAGAAGAAACCACTATCGAAATTCCCACTCTACTGCATGATTTCATGGAATTCATGCAATACGTACCCAATGAACTCTCTGGGCTAATCCTTAAACCCAAGGTTTAGGTGTTGATGGCTCAAATTGGTGCTGCCCTACCTCTTCCCCTACCACCTATAGAACCACCAAAGATGGAATCCATAATGAAAATATTGATAGAGATGGAGAGGTGGCATAGGGAACAACAAGGGGAGGTTGTGAAAGATGTTGCCGATGTACCAAAGATTCTGATAGGGATGACTACTTTGAGAACCCAGGGTGAGGGCTAAACATAAATATTGATAAGGTGGACTTTGATGAAGAAGTGCAACAAATCCATGAAGATGATGTTGAAACTGCAAGATACTGAGAGGGTGGGGGGGTGAATCAGTATCTTCTTAAATTTTATGATTAGATGCAATCCAACTATTCCAATGCATAGAATAACAAAGATAAATAATAGCATTAACAGAGCATGGAAACACAAGACACATGAACACTAGAATTTTTACTTGGAAAACCAAAAATGGGAAAAACCATGATGAGTGTTAGCTCACAATATAGTATAACCAGTTATAAAATATTACAAAATAGGTGGCTCACTGCTAGGACTCACTATCCAAAAACAAAGGCTCATTGCATGTAGAATTACCACAATTGAATGGCTTTCAGCTAGAAAATGAGCTAACAGAGACCACCTAATGAGTGTAGATTCAGTTCCAAATAAATCTCAATAAATAGACTTGATACACTTCATCATGTTCACACTACTTCACATAATCACATAACTTCTCCAAAAATTGTATGTTATATATACCCAATCTCTTCGCAAGCATCAATTAGGTCGGCCTAATTAGATGCACTTCTTATTTACCAAAAATATCAATTGCCAGCCTCAAGCTATGAAAAAGATAATACACACGCTTCAACAAGTTGACACAGACCTAAAATAGGTGGCACATATGTCCGCATAGCAAAAGTTAATTTACATAATACATCCATCAAGTCGGCCAGAGATGGACCAAAAAAAATAACTACAAAACAACAACATGACACCATACAAACAAATGGACACATGAGATCTTGTATGAATATGTTTCTGACACCTGTAAACCATTTCCCAAAATTTCAAGCAATAGTAATCACCGAAGAACAAATGCGAACCAAAATACCAGAGGATGTAAGAAAAATACAAGAGTAACTTTAGTCTTGATCTTGCAGTTGTAACTCATATATCATGGTGACATCAATGACAACATAAAGTAACAAAATGAAATGTTCTTCATTTTTTCAACAATCTCCCCCTTTTTCATTGATGGATACATGTGCCAAAATCAAAAAGGAGTATCTACAAAATTCTCTATTTACAATACTTCTCCCCCTAACACCAACATTTCACCACTTCACCCCCCCTTTGACATCAAGGACAAAGGGTGTGCCAAGGACAATTAAAAAACATTAAAGCAAAGAAAATAAAGAAATATATATCAACTAGAAGATGATGAGCCTTGAAGCTCCTTTAGAATACCTTCCCAAACTATTTTTCCTTTTTCCCAGCCATCCTTTATTGTACTGAACATCTTGTTCAGAGATTCCAGCTCTATCATAGTTTCTTCGGCACCATCTAGATTATCAGGAATCAGGTTTATCTTCTCAAGCCTTCCAGAGCAAGTCAGAGCCTCTCCAACTAGAGTGAATTCCATTCTTACAATGTCACTTAGTAGACTGAATTTTTTGATAATTTCTTCTTTCTATTTCTGCAAGGAAAAGAATTTTTTTTTTGTGTGCAGTGATGACCTTCTGGATTGATTTGTATTTATCTTTAAATACACTATAGGTACCAAAAATAGTAGATAGATGAGACTCAATTGAGTCCATGACAATCTTGATATTCTGAGTGGCATCCGACCACTTCAAGCAATAAGAGAGAACAACATCTTCCTTTAACTCACAAAATTTCACCACTTCTAGACACTTTTCAACACAAGAATGTGCAAGAGCACATTTTTCATGTAAAGACAACCTTTTCTCCACCAAATTTTCTTCTATCTCCTATCCTATCTTTTCGTTAAGCCCAAAGGAATACTCCTTGAAAGAGTCTAACAATAATCTCATATTTTCAATAGGGGAAAGGGATGTATCAATGTATGCACCGGGTATAGCTTCCTATAAAGCTTTCAGAGCATCTTCTATCAGTTCCATTCCCTTTTGATGCATTTCAATAATTTCCTTTCTTTCAGATGCTTACATTGCATCACCCAACACAACTTTATGTACTGAAGACATGTTTTCCACATCAACATATCCCTCAATCATAGGGAGTTTCAAAAATTCTTGGGGAATAATCGGTTGAAATCTGATTTTCTTGGATTGCAAACCTTTCAATACATCACCATTAGAAGATGAATCATTGGGATGCTTCAGTGATTTTACAATCTATTTTTCTTCTTCATTTTTCCCAGATTATTCCACAACCTTTTTTTCTTCCTCTCTCTTTTCCTTTTCTTTATCTTCCTCTACTACCTCTTCTTCTTCTTCCTCTTTCTTTTCATCCTTTTCACCTTCACCTTCATCTTCATCTTCATCTTTATCTTTATCATTATATTTTCCATTACTGTCCTCTTCCTTGTTTTCATATTTTTCATCTTTGTTATGTTCTTCCTCAAGATTATCTTGACCTTCTTCTTCATTGCCTTGTCCTTCCTCTTCAACATTCCCTTTCCTATTACTGCCGCCTTCTCATTCAGTATGCTCTAGTGGAGCATCATTATGCACCTCAGGCTCATCTTCTCCTTCATTCTGCTCATTAACTTCATCACCAATATTAATTTCAACATCAAAATTATCAGGAATGTCTTCATTACCTGTACCCAAAGAAACATTTTCCTCAACATTTTTAGTAGTAGCATCATCATCAGTTTTGAGCATACCATACTTTTTTGATGTCTCCTAGATTACCTTTGTTGTTTCCTTTCTTCCTTTCTTTGTCAATTTTTTATTTCTTGTCATCAACATATTCACTCTACTCTTCATCCAAAACATTTCAGCATAGATCTTCTTCAAAGATTTCAAATCATCAAGGGTCAAGGAAGACCCAATCTTATTATATACTACATTTCTAATCTTTTCTTCAAACGCCACAGCCTCATATCTCCTTTTCATCAGATCATCCCACATGCTTTCAAGAACATCTTTCCTTATGTTATCCCATTTTACCCCTAAGACAATAACATATTGAATAACAACTAAAAGAAATGTTTTCTTGTCCTCTTCTCCAACTTTATCATAGAGTTGAGTTGTGGGTTGAAGCATATTCTCAAAAGTCAACAAAGCATCAAGAGTTGGATCAAGTTTATACTGGGGGCTAGAACTTACCAAAATATTTTGTTCATCTTTCTGGTCCATAGAGGAATCACCAACTACCTTAGCCTTCTTTGATTCAGGCTTGGTGTGCACATGTATATCGAAATCATGTTCTTCTTCATCTTCACAAGATGACATAATATGTAATCTTTTAGAACCAATAGCTTCTGTAGATGCACCTTCACCAGAGGGTAAAACTCCTATTTTTCTCCTTACTAGCTTTACTTCAAGATCTTCTTCTTCTTCGTCTTGATCATCAATAACACTAAGATTCTTCTCTCTTGTTGCCTTTTCTTTATTTCCTCTCTTTGCAGGGGCAACCAGAGGGGTCTCTTTCCTCTTCCCCAATCTTGTGGTAGGTCCAAAGGAAATAAGACCTTTACCCAAATCAACAGTACTGGTTTCATTCTTCGTTGTAAGGACTATGGAGGATTTTTTAGGGGTATTCCTTCCAAATCTCCTAGGACCAGATGATTTTGATTCCAATTGTTCTTCTCTATCTCTTCCAAAATAAATTTCCTCATCAGTGAAATGAGCATCTTTAAGCATTTTCTCCACTTTCTTCCTAATCTTAGGATTCTATTGTTCCATATGAATTTTCATGGATTTTTTAGCATATGTCCCAATTCTAGGTTCATTAGGGTCCTTTAGATTCTTTAGCAATATTTTCCCATAACCTTCAGCTTCTTCTTCTATTATCTCATATCCAAGAGGTTGAACCCAGATAGTTCGAGGTTCTACAGCCTCAATCATATATTCATCAATGGAGACATGAAATATGATGTCATTCTTATACTTCTCCACAATTTTTCTCAGAATTTTATCCCTTTCATTCATATTTCTTTTGAATACAACAAAGAATTTTGTTAGGGCATCCTCTTGAGCATTCAAATTACCAAGATTATGCATGTGATCAAAAATTCAATGTCACACTAGTCTAGATGGTTTCCAGAATACTTCTTTGTTCTTCCTAGGGAGCCTTTTCAAGAAATAAAATAATAAACACACAATTAGGGAACCGAATTTAAATTCATACTTTCTTTCCTTTGATAACTTCACATTCTTGAACAATTGTAACTAGATTAGCTTACACAAGCATAGTCAACACCTTTCTTGACCATATCAAACCTAGTGTAGATAGCAGTAGCTGAAATAGAGTTCTCTTTGTTTTTTGAAATATATCTTGTGACCTATCATGAGAGATGCATACTTCACTGCTAGATTGGTGATGGTTTTTGTTGCTAAAGCTCTTTTATCATATTTGGATCTTGTAAGTTCTTCTACAACCTCATTCTTTATAGATTTCAGCACATGAACTATACCTTTCTCCCATAACCCAGTAACGTCCCTAATCACCTCTTTTATTATAAGATGTGGCAGGTCAATCCACAAAAAATTGTTATGAATTCTACTTAGAACTAACTTCACAAATTTGTCACAATAGTTGAAATTAGGGAAATAGCTCCAGAAATCCAACCTTTTATCAACCACATTTGAATACTTAGGTTTTACCCTGAATTCATCACCAATAAGCTCATCTCGCTAGATGTCAATTAGCTTTGTATGATTGTATTCTTCAAATTTTACTTGAATCATCATCCTAGTATCCTTGGTCAGCATTATACTATGTGGAATTGAAAAAAATGCACCCATGGGACCATCTTCGAAAACTTTCAAAGAGTACTTTCTGTAAGAGGGTCTCGGCCTTTTTGATGCTTTAACTACCACAAGAGTAGCCATACTTCCAATTTCAAATTCAAATAGCTCAAAAAAATTGAACACAACTACATAGAAGATATAAATACCTTTTTCTGCACACAGAACTGTAACTAGGGTTTCCACAATTCAAACTCCAATTTTCTTCAGGAATGCTCCAAAAGGTCTTCAATTTCTCCAAATGCTTGAATGAAAAAAAATCATTGCTCATTTTGTTTATAAAATAACAATTTTCCCTAATTCACATTTATTGTGGAAAACTCTAAAAAGCTGCTAAAAACTCTTTTCTTTTACATAGATAAACCCTAATTTTCTCTGCAAAGAATCATCCCTTCATATTTTCTACCGGTTCCTTTTCCAAAACCTCTAAAAACTCAATCTTCACCTCTCTTCCTCATGCTAGCCTCTAACATGACATTTAACAAGGAGGTTCTTATGATTTTCTAATAATACTCCCCCTTCGACCTTGCTAGGTCTAATTACTGAATAAATCATCTATACTAGATGAGGACACAGACTCATCAGTAGTCTTTGGTTCTTCTTTCTTTTTCCAGATCTTATTCATCTCTTGCTTCATCTCATCTTTTTCAATTTTCTTCACAGATTCATTCTTTTCTATCAGATTGGTTTCCTTACTCTTCTTACTTCTGCACACTCTTGAAACATGTCCTAGTTTGTTGTAGTTATAGCAGACAATATTTTTCTGATTAGATTGACTTCTGATGAATCTTGTTCTACACTGATTAGCTTTATTTCCATACTTGTTGCAAGTATAAAAGTAGCCATTAAAGGATTGGTTCACTCTTCTATTAAACTGATTCATCATTGAATTTTTGCATTCACTTTCCCTATGTCCAAATCTTTTGCATGCAAAGCATTGACCAGAAAAAGGACTAGGGAATTAATTCATCCTACTTCTACATTTAGTTTCCTTGTGACCAAATTTATTTCAGGAAAAGAAAGTACCATTAAAAGAAGGGTACCTTTGTGCATTAGGTTGTCTCACCGGAGGTTCTTTAGTTGAGTTCCTTGAATTTTCTTTCTGTTTTCCTTTATTCAAAGTCTTCTTATTGTTCACAGTCTTAGAACTTTCACCAGTATCATTTCCTAGACCACCTTTATCTTTACTCGGTTTTTGTCCCACAATAAATTCATCAAGCATATCCGAGCTAGATTTGAATTTGTTTTCATAGAGTTTTTCCTTCTCCAGATCCACTTTCAGATTCACAATTTATTGCTCGAGCTTAGTGCAATCTTTAGACTTGCTTTGTACCAACTTGTTCAGACACTCTTCAATTCTTTTCTTCTCTTCCACTTGTACTTTGAAACTGGTAATATCTTCATGTTCCTTCTTCAACTAATCAGTCACTTCCTTATGCATGTCTTTGAACTTTTTTAATTGCTCCTTAAGTTTTTGGACACATTCATTTGCTTCTTCAAGATTCTCTTTCAAATCTTTGTTTTCTCTTTCAAATTTATCAAGATCCTCAAGAGCAGTCTAGAGCTCTCTTTTATCATCCATTTCTTCCATCTTTAGCATCTCCCTCAAGTTGTTAGACTTAACTGGAGGAACCGAGCTCTAATACCAATTTTTGAAAGTCCAAGATATTGAGAGGTGGGGGGTGAATCAGCATCTTCTTAAATTTTCTGATCGTGTGCAATCCAACTATTCCAATGCATACAATAACAAAGATAAATAAGATTATTAACAGAGCATGGAAATACAAGACACATGAATACCATAATTTTTACGTGGAAAACCAAAAATGGGAAAAACCACAGTGAGTGTTAGCTCGCAATATAGTATAACTGGTTATAAAATATTTCAAAATGGGTGGCTCACTATCAGGACTCACTATCTAGAAACAAAGGCTCACTACCTACAAAATTATAATGATTGAATGCCTTTCAGCCAGAAAATGAACTGACATAGTACACCTAATGAGTGCAGATTTAGTTCCAAATAAATCTTAATAAACAAACTTGATACACTTCATCATGTTGGCACTACTTCACATCATCACATAACTTCTCCAAAAACTGTTTGTTATATATACCCAATCTCTTTGTAAGCATCAATTAGGTCAACCTAATTAGATGCACTTCTTATTTACCAAAAATATCAACTGTCGGCCTCAAGCTATGAAAAATATAATACACACACTTCAACAAGTTGGAATAGACCTAAAATAGGTCGCACATATGTCTGCATAGCGTAAGTTAATTTACATAATACATCCATCAAGTCATCCAGAGATGGACCGAAAAACATAACTGCAAAACACCAACGTGACACCATTCGAACAAATGGATACGTGAGATATTTTATGAACATGCTTATGACACTTGTAAACCATTTCCCAAAACAACAAGCAATAGTGATCACTGAAGAACAAATTTTGACCAAAATACTGGAGGATGTAAGAAAAATATTGATTCAAATGTCAGACTTGAATACCAGAGTAACTTTAGTCTTGATCTTGTAGTTGCAACTCATATGTCATGGTGACATCAATGACAAGAAAAAGTAACAAAATGAGATGTTCTTCATTTTTCCAACAAATGAATGGGAAGATAAGCTCAATGAACCTTATGAGGTTGAAACTTCATACCATAAAGAGGAAGTTCTTTAGTAACACAAGGATGTAAGAAAATAGGCTAACCCTAAGAAGCATCATTTTGAAGAAGAGAAAGCAAGTACTAATGCCAATATGGAGATCCTTAAGGAGCCTCCACCAACTGGACAAGAAGAGGGCCTTAGACAGGAAGGAATGCACATGGAAGAGGAAGTTCTTCCAGAGAGGGAGTCAAAAAATAAAGAACAAGAGACCATGAAAGAAAAGGATGTCAAACCTAAAAGGAATGTTGAGGCTGAGCATGAAGGAGATAAAGGGACTTCCATGCAACAAACAATCATTACTGAAAAGAATGTAGATATTACTGAGCCAGATAGAGAAAATGATATGTAGATAGAAGGTTTATACTAAGAAGAAAAAGATGAGGGGAAGGATCCCAATGAGGAGGAAGAGGAAGAGGACAAAGAGGAAGGTGATTAGGAATTACCCAAAATTCAAACTAAAGTGCCTGATTGGCTAGGGTGCCAATTGTGATTCCTTATTATTTTTGAGGTTGGCCATGTATCATATTGTGATTCTTCTCTAAGGACATATTGGGCGGACTTGGTGAGTGTATTCGAGGAAGAAGAGCAGGGAACCTTGAGGATGGGGTATGTGAGGCTATTTTATAGCTAGGACCCACTACCCACCTATGTATGATGACTATCTCTTGGAGGCTAACCACATTATACAACAAGAGATAGGTCATTGTGGTCTTGTTTCGATGGTATCACCTTGTCTGTTTGGCCTACCACCATCAACCCATTGAGTGTGAGGTATGGATTATGTGATATGGATATTGGCTCTTGGCTCATGGATTTGTATCCTGGATTAGTATGTTGTTTTCCAGTGTCTAGATGGACACTTGTGTAGCCGTGTGATGTGAGTTTGTGTGTATGTGTAGTATGTATGTTAAATTATAGAAATAGTAACTATGAAATGATAAACTAGGGATTTTATGCTTGGGGAATGATACATCATGTTTTGTTGATGTTGAAGAGGTGTTATTATATAGTCCTTGTTGCATATGAGGTGAAATGCCTTGTGTGTAAATGATGATATTTAACAAAAATGGTTGCTCTATGTGTGAGTATGTTTCATTTTTATGGAAATGGAACATTTCAAGGTAATGAATTAGTTTGAAAGACTGGTACTAATGTGTTATGTTCCCACCCTAGTTTTCAATTTTTAGGTTGTCAGCTTCAAATCTTGGTGATGAAGGTAAATCAATTGGTATCAGATCCTAGGTTCATACACTAGGCACTCTAGTTTCATCTAAGCCCATTAAGTTGTCCTAGAGAATTTGTTAAGTGAAGTTGTTAAGTGATCACATTGATCATGACGTTGACATTTAACATTATGTGATCTTGGTTTTTAGTTGCTTTCATTGATTAAGTTTAGGATTCATAATGACCGTTCCATGTACCCCAAAGGATGTAGATGAATTTGTAAATGTATAATTGATTTAATGTAATGAATTTACAAATTAATCTTATAGAATGTTTCATTTTCAAAAAAAAAATTATAAAAAATGAATTTACTATTATGCAAAAAATGAATAAGAACCAATCCACAATGGAGGATCTAAAAGCATAGGCAGCAGATCTCACCAACTAAATCCAATAGTGGACATCCATAGAAGAGGAGACTCCAACAAAAATGTTAGCACCACCTTCTCTGCTATTAAAGAAGGATATCGGTAAGATGGAAAGGAGGAAAAATTGAACCAATTCCATGTTTTCTTGGTTAAATAAGGTGGTATCTACTGGTGATAAGAGAATCAACCATGTGGTCACCATGTATAACAGGTATAGAAGCCTGGGGAAAGACATAGAAAGTATGATGAACACATGTAGGGAATTACCAAAGATGTATAGGATCACTTATCGTAAATTAGAGCATCCTAAGCTTCCGTGAGACATTTGTGAGAAGGAATTGGGAATTGCAAAAGAAGATCACTGGTTGGTAGAAACTTGGTTGATGAACCTCGACTACAAAAAGGAAGTCCTAGAAAAGGTCTTGCACGACCTTGAGGTTGACCATGAATGGACTGCCAAGCACCAGATAGAGTGTTGACTACCTTAAAATAATGACTAATTTTGAGGTACCCACCCTAGAAATAGATGCATAGAAAATTAAGCCTTTATTCCACTAGAAAATGGAGCGAGGGGTTGGTGACAAGCTATCACCAAACTTTATGGATTTGACTAAGAGGACCTTCATCTAAATAGAGAAAATGATGGATTCTGCTTCAAATTATACAGAGAATCGACAGGAAATCATTAAGAGAATCAAGAGGATGTTCTTCCAAATCCTCAAATCTAATCTCTCTAAGGAGAAGAAGCTTATAGCTATGTTTGGAAAGATCATAGAATATGCAGGCACTAAGAAGGTGGTTGGAAAGCCCATCATAGATGATGAATATTTCTCAAAATAGTTATAAAGGATGGCAACCACTACAAGAAAAAACTACTACAGTGCTAGGGTCACTAAACGAAAAAATAGGGAAAAGACAAAAAGTGTATTTTATATTATCATATATTTGGGGGTGGGTGAAACACTAATGTAAAATGAATCTGAGCCGCACAGTGAAAGTTAATCTAGTCCATTCATTTTTCTTTTGGAAAACTATAAATAGGGTTCTCCTCTAATTTTCAAAGAGAGAGTTGAGTTTTTGTGTAAAGGAATGTTGCAAAAATTTAATGAGAATTGCATTATTTTGATGGATTCTTTTGTTTCTTCACATGTGTGCATGATTCAATCTCCCAATATTAGATTTTATCTTTGTTGTTTTAGTTTTAAGTTGCTTTAGTTGTTAGTTTATGTTGCACTTTGATGGTGAAGAATGTTATGGTGTTGATATCTTCCTTGCTCATAATTTTTGTTGTCTATTGATGGTAAACAACTGTGTAAAGCTAGTCTGAGCATTATTTCGTTGCTACACTTAAGTTCATCTATGGTTCATGCTTAATGGTGAAAGAATGGTTGAAAATATGCAAACCTTAGAAGATTACACTGGTTTCATGAGACTGTAGGCTGCCCTTGGTTAAGTGAAACTAAGTTTTAGGAAGGTTTTCCATTATAGCACCCTCCATTGTTACTATTCAACATTAGTTGCAAGTTTAGGAAACTTCTTATCCCTTTTCCCTTTTGAATTTTCTTTGAATATTGAAGTTGAAGTAAAGTTCCAACATCATTCCAAAGCTAAACTTGATGAGTAAAGAGGAGTTTTATCTTGTTGTCCTAAACTTGTTGTAGTTGTACCGCATTTCAAAACTTACAAAACTCCTTTCGTAGATCCAATTCCCTCCATGCTTAGCCAACCATAAATTCCCTTTGTGATTACCAGCAAATCACATGAACCAATTGAATTATTCCAAGCTTAGTCATGACCTAACACCCCAAATACCTTGAGGTGATTTCTAAAACTTAGTTGTAGGAATTACCTTTCAAGAGAGGAATTGCACTTGTGCACTGCCTATTTTGAGAAGTTGCAAAAACACTGCCTATTTTGAGAAGCTGCAAAAACACCCATCAATAGAGGGAATTGATTATAGTGAAATATTTTCTCATGTGGCTAAGCTGACATCTATCAGATTTCTTTTGTCACTTGCAACAATGTATGACTTAGAGATTGAACAAATGGATGTGAAGACAACATTTCGTCATGGAGATCTTGAAGGAGAAATTTATATGTCCTAGCATGAGCACTTTTTGGAAAAAGGTAAAGAAAATCTAGTTTGCAAGTTAGAGAAATCTCTGTATGGTTTAAAACAATTCCCAAGAATGTGGTACCAAAATTTTAACGCATTTTTGTTGTCATTGGGATTTGTAAGATCAAAATATGATCATTGTGTGTACTTCAAAACTAAAAATGACTGATTTCTTATTATTTCCCTCTATGTTGATGACATGTTGTTCATAGGAAATAGTAAGACTATGATTTTTGATCTAAAATTTCAATTATCAGCAAAGTTTGAAATGAAATATTTAGGTGCAACAAGGTATATTCTAGGGATGGAAATCACAAGGGATAGAAAAATTAGAAATCTTTTCCTCAACCAGAGTAAGTGTATCAATATTGTCCTGGAGAGATTTGGTATGACTGATTGCAAGCAACTAGTTGTTTTAGTGTTGCAGGGAACAAAGCTATCTATTGAAGATTGTCCAAAATATCCTACCAAGATGGAGGACATGACCAGAGTGTCGTATGCAAGTTTAGTTGGTAGTTTAATGTATGCAATGGTTTGTACAAGGCCATGCATTACCTAAGCAGTGGGATTTCTTAGCCATTTTATGGAAAATCTAGGTAGACCACACTGGGATATTGTGAAAAGAGTTTTTAGATATTTAAAAGGTACCTCTCAGTATGCTTTATGCTATCATGGTAACTCTGTTGGGTCATAGAGCTCCATCAAAATTTGAGGTTATGTGGATTTTTATTGGGTAGGGGACATTGGCAGTAGGAGATCCACTAGTGGATACATCTTCACGTCATTTGGGGTGTAGTTAGTTGGATGAGCTACAAGCGGTAGGTTGTAGTTGCTTTATCTACTATGATAGTAGAATATATGGTACCAGCACATGCCTGTAAAGAAGCCATTCAGCTTAGATGTTTGTGTTCTAATGTTGGGTTCAATGCAAGGAAAATTATCATTTGTTGTGAGAGTCAAAGTGTTATTTTTTTGGAAAAAAATCCAACTTTCCATGCCAATACGAAAAATATTGATGTGTAGTATCATTTTGTACAGGATATGGTGGAGGATGGAAAGGCCAGTCTTGAAAAAGTGGATACTCTAGAAAATTTTGTAGATGTGTTAATGAAACCAGTGAGCACAGACAATTTTAGGTGGTGTGCTAGTTTGATGTGCCTTGGGGCCTATAATATTCTGTGATGTCAAGTTTTGGGAAAAATCTAGTAAGTCTTCACCAAGTTGGAGCATGTTACCAGTGTTTCTCAACTTGCTAGCTTTATATTGGTAGCATTGTGTTATTTTATTCCTTTGATTGGTAGGACTGTGCTCTATCGGAAACACCTTATTTTATGTCTCCTCGATGGAAAAATGTGACTTCTTACTTTGGCATGGTCTATGCTTTGTCAATAAGAGTTAATCACTTTGAAGGGAGTTTTCTTAATGCCTCCTTAATACTCCCATGGGAGTGTATCGAAGTGACATTGTGACATCACTAGGACATTGAGTCATGTATCCTCAACATGTTGATGATAGGATAGAAGACTCTTGTTAGTGTGACTTTGTGAGATCATTGAGACTTTGTGAAATTTCTCTTCGACATGTCGATAGAAGATTTGAACGTTCTTTTCGATGTGAATTCAGGTGTTCATTGTGACTTTAGGAAAATTATTTATGATGAGTTGATAATTCGATGGATTATAGAGTTGACGTGGTGGTGGGAACCACATGGACTGGTATGGACTACATTAGAGTGACTATCTTGTATCGGTGGGAGATGATATGATGTCTCCCTGATATGGTGATAAGATTGGTCTTCTAATATACTGTGGAGCTTATATCATTGTGACATTGGGTGATCAAAGAGACATGGTCACAAGTCTCTTTGACACTCTGATGGTTGTTTGTCTTAGTGAGTAATACACTTGTCAAGGTGACTTGGTTTGGTCACTGAGAGGTTGGTGTTTGTCTCTCTGATGATCCGACATGGTTATGATAGTTAATTGTTATGTGACATTTTACAGTTGCATATGGAAACTGAAACAATTGGTTTTCCTAGATGGTTTGGGATATAGAATGAATGGATTCTCTTTGGTAATGCTATAATGTGTAATTCATTGTAAGAGTGATCATTTTGTTGAGTTTGTGATCAAGGGAAAATTCTAAAATGTTAGAGGGGTTAGCACAATAACAATAAAATTCCTATGAAAATAACAAAGTACAAAGGAAGTGAAGTGAAGACAAAAGGGATGAAGTTACCCTAAGTCTCCACCTTCCATGATTAACCTTTGTTACACCTCCTAGCTTGCAGATAAATAACAATGCCCTTAGATTTATGTGAGTAGCTATGACTAAAGACTAAGCCCTATGCAAGTGTTGAAGGATTTGCCGAAAATAAAATAACCCTACAATGGACTAAAATGCCTATGACTGTAAGTGACTATAACCCTAAGTTGACAGCAAATTGACATAGACTAAGAGTGCAAGAAGTCAAGAGAGCAAGAGAGCCAGGAGAACCAGGAGAGCAAATGAGAACAAAATTGCCCTTTTATAAAAACTGCAATTTTGAATGTGTGGTCAGGATGAAAAGATGACCAGAACCCTAGGATCAATGATCAGGATTAAATGCTACCATAAGAATTAGGGTTAGGTCAAAATTAGGGCAAATGATAAGGATGAAGGGCTAAGATTGAATTATAAGATAATTCAATCAAGGGTCGAAATTAAATGAGATGTCAAAAGTCAAGAATTAATTTGGAAGATGAGGCTGGCACGGACAACGAGGTTGCTAGAGAAATTAAATAATAAAATTTATTTACTCCAGGTGACTAGTAAATAATTAAATAATAAAGATATTATTTAATTATGGAGGAATGTGACAAAAGGAATCATTTTGAATTAAAGAATGATTTAATTCAAAACTCAAGAGAATTGACTAAATTAAATAAATCAAATTTATTTATTTTATGAGAGAAGAGACCAATGAATAATTAAATAATTAAAATAAATATTTAATTATAGTAGAAAGTGGACAAAATTAAATAAATTAGAATCTATTTAATTTTAGAAAGAAGGGGACTTAATTAGTGACGTAATTAAATAAATAAAACTTATTTAATTAATCAAGGGAGAATAAAGATAAAAATGAATTAATTAAATAATTAAAATTATTTAATTAATAGAAGAATTATGACTTTAGAAAATAATTAAATAATTAAAAATTATTTAATTATTAAGAATGAAAGGGGCAATGTTGAATAATCTATGAGTTGCAAGCCTAGGACAATTTTATGTGTCTACAGAGTTTAATGAGAAAATGAGGTTGATCAGGGAAATGTTATGTTGCCTAAACTGAGACTATGAATTGGCATCTAGAAGCAACAAACTATAACTTTTTATGTGGACTTTGTTCATTATAATACAAAGTGTTTTTTCTTGGTGTGTGGGTTTTTCTCTTGAAAGGGTTTTCCCACGTTAAAATGGGTGTCCATTTTGTGGTTATGTTAAATTTTTTCTGATATATTTTCTACTAATGTGCATCTTTACTAAACTATAACTCGAAACCGAACCATATGCTTGCATTCTCTTCTTAGAATTAGCATTAGGAAAGTGTTTTCACAACTCTTCTTTCCTCACAAAGACTTATTTTTCAAGTCATAACAAAATTTTAAGGAAAAGTGCATAGCATAATTATCCCTTAGCAATATGCCTCAACCCATGATTGAACCAAAATCCCTTCCAAGTATCAAAGACTAGCGTATGAAAAATATTTTACCTATTTTCTATAAGAGACCATGAGATGATGAAACAAATCTTGTTGTGCATCCTAAAGTCAAAAAAGTTTACAAAGCTAAAGAGAAAGTGGTTGAAAAACCTCCTATGGTTCCTTTTGTTCCTCCCTTAAGGGAAAAAAAGAAACCTATGGTTGATAAACTCACTCCTACACAAACATAACTTGAAAAATGAATGGAAAGAAATCACAATGCTAGAGAGTGTAGGCATAGACATTGTTCTATTTCTCATTCGTTATAAGAAAAAGAAGAAGAGAACAACATAGAAAACCAAAATCCAAACTTGTCCAAAGTAGTGCATGGTACCTCTCCACCCTCACTGCAACATAAGCAAACTTCTATGGATATTGTCATTAGACCTCCCATTGTGAATAATATGGATGATGATATTAAATTGCTAAGATTGATAAACAAGTGCATAATGAGTTGAATTCATTGTTTTCATCTTCTATGAGCTTAAATTATGATCCTCCTAATAAGAGTGTTGAACTTGGTGCTTGTCCTAGTTTGGCACTTGATGTTCTCCCTTTGGCTAGTTGTTTGCCTTCTGCATGTACTGATCAAGATTGGGATATAGATGACCTACTATACGTTGGCTCGCATGTGCCTTACTCTTCTTGTTTTTGTTTTACATGTTTCTTTGTGTGATTGCATGTGCGTAATGTGATCTACCCTATATTATTATGTTTTATGTATCTCTTTCTTCATGTGCATTCCTCTATTTGTACCTACATTCTTCTATATGTTATAAACCTTTATCTTTTCATTTTTCTTGTGTTTTTCCTTTTGGGTATGATAGAAGGTGTCGAGACATTTAGGTATCTTCCATGTTGACCCAAAATATTTTTCTTTGTTTTCACTCTCTATGTGTCATTCTTCCTATTCTACAAGTATTTGGGGAATGATGATGTTTATGAGCTCTATAACAACATTGTAGAAAATATATACTGACCTCAAATCTGTGGATCCCTTATGTTTTTATGGGATTTCATTTTGGGGGAAACCCCTCCCTCTCCTTTTCATGATGTAGCTTCATTCAAGAACATATGACTTGGCATAGGGATTTTTTAATAAGCTCTAAAGTCTTATTTATTTATTAGCATTGACTATTGGCTACTTTAAAGTAAATTGCTTACAACAATGGTGCTAGGAATTTCTTTAAAGTGGGGGCATACATTGGAATTATCATCACTCATGTTTCATTGTGTGATTTCCTTTCTTCCTGTGATGCATCTCTTTCTTGGTGGTGTCATTGGGTTCGATGTCCTCCGAGAGTGTGATATTTCTTGGCGTATGACTTTCCTCTTAGTGGTGATGCTATGCATTGCATTCCCTAAGTTGTGATTCTTTTATCCTTGACTTGTCCTCTCTTAGATACATTAGGAACGATGTTCCCTAAGAAGATACCTTACATGAACTAAGCAAGATACCTTTGAACAAACCTCTATTTGCATTTTGTTCATAAGTGTTTAGCATAATACAACTTGTTAACCTTGTGAAGCTCAAAGTCTTTATTTTGTGGCACCCTATCAGATTTTTCAGAGGGATAGATTTGATATGGTTAGTACAATGAGACCCTATAGAATTGGCATGAGTTTCTCACTAATCCACTTTTCTAGGGGCTCACCTAGTGGATAGCCTGAGGTTCCATTAGCCCAAAGTGAGTGCATTGTTCTCATAGTGGACATCGCATTCCACTTGTGAAAATTCTTGGACAAACAACTAAGACATGTTCCACATCACGTTGGATATTTAAGGCTTGATCCTCCCCCCTTCTCTTCAAAAAATTGCTAATGTGTGTTCCACATCACATTGGATGGTCGAGGCTTGATTTGCCTTCTTTTTTATCACCTTTTCTTTCTATTCTTTAATTTTTTATTATTGAGAATATTTTTCATTGTTGCATACATATTTTTAAATGAATTTCTACTTTAGTGTGAGTTTGCACTTGTGCTCATCCTCTCACTAAAGTGGGGGCTAAATATAGTGTAAAAAATGTATCCCTTTTACATTTTCACACCTAATTAGGAATTAATATTAAAATGAACTTAATAATGCCTTAATTTAGTGTTGTAATATGTATTTTATGTATTCACATTAAGTTTAAGGCTCTATTAATTAAAATGGACTTAATCATGCCTTATTTTTAGTGTTGTAGAGTGTACCCCTTTACACTTTCACACTTATCTAGGGATCCTTTAATTAGTTCAGCTTAATTTTCCTTAATTGGACCCTTTAATTCAAATCCAAGCCTAATTAATTGCATTTTCCGAAGAGGAAACCAAACATTCATTAATTCCTTAACATAACACTTCTCATTGAGTAGTGTGTGTCCTAGGTGAGTGACCTAGGACCCATTTTCCCATGGGTGAATGGGTCCTCACTTAGACCTAGGATCTAAATTTTAATTATGTTTTTGGTAGTATTTTAACATATTCAAATTTATATTCACATGTAAACTTGTGCTATTTTAATTTTAGGAAATTAATGTTACATACCTATAAATATAAGGTCATTTCACTAAGTTTCATCTAAGCAAACTAATATTTTCAAGCTAGCAAGTTTATGAGCATTTCAAGATCAATTCAAGGCATTCAAGAGAAGATTTATTGAATGATTATTGTGGCAATAAAGATCCAATTGTCATGTCAAAGTCTTCTTGCATCATGCATGTTATTGGATCTAATATGGTGATGTAGGGTTCATGATCCATTCAAGAATTCAAATCATTATTTTAAATTGAGTTTCAAGATCAATATCCACATCCATTGAAGCCATTTCATGCAAGTTGCTGATTCACTTTCCAAGGTTCATTCAAGGGTTTGGTGAGTTGTGACATTAAGTTGTTCATTCACAATTCCTTTCATGCTATTTCATTTTATTTCAAGATTCGATTACCAAAATGAGGTTTAAACAAGGAAAACCACCATTCACCAAAAACAAAACATTTTTCCCTCTTGATTTGTGTTTGTAGATTTAGTTGGAAGAAATCTTGAAGATATCTTGAAGAGAAAAAATGGAGAAGTTTTCAAATTTGCAAAAGTTGTCACAAAAGTTTTCATCTCATGAACACTCAATCACAAAATTTATTTATGGCTTTTCGAACCTAAAAGTTGGGAAAATTAAGAGATTTAGATTTTTAGTAAAGGATCTCAAAATTTGTACACAAAACCTAACTCAAGACCCATTGTCCCCTGGGTGAATGAGTCCTAGATCAACTTTGGTATAACACTTTTTGTGACTTGTACACATCATCTCACCTCTTTCTGATCTATGATCTAACTTTTGGTTCCATCAGTATTGATCTTAATCTATTAGATCCAAGTTGTATATTTCATTTTGGGTTTTATTTTCTATTTTTAATATTTCTCCTAAAGTGTTGTTTAGTCAAGATCCCCATCCTTGCAAAAAAAGGAAATCAGTAGATTAATACTTTGACTTGACTCACCTAAAGGTTGATAGTCCTTTCATTGTGTGGATCTCATTTCCTACTGAAATAGTGAAAGATAGGTCCCTAATTGGTTCAATAACACCAATAACACCCACACATTTGATCATTTCATCATCTTGCATATAACAAGGACAATGTTAGCTTCATAGTTGCCTACTAGAAATCATGGGAGACTGCACATCCAAATCCTATAGTAAATCTCAAGCCTTGGCCATGACATCAAGAGGATTAGGTGAGGAAGAGGATGAAGATAATGATGGAGATTGTGATGATGAGGATGGGGAGGAGGACCAATAGCCAATAGTGCAAGGTCTTGGGGAGTACATGGAGGCTAGGGATGCCCCCAAGCAGAGACCTACATATCATCCTCGTACATCATGAGCACATCTTATGAATTCAAAGACCCTAATCAATGAGAATTTGGATAGCAACCATGCAATGCTCACCATGCCCCTAACCTCTCAGGGGAGTCTAGACATGAGCACCATAGTGACATACTGGGATCTTGACTGGTGAGTTGGTGATCAAGGTGATATGATGTGCTATTTATTTTACTTTCTATTGTTAGTTTTATTTTCTTATATCTTTATATATCATGCTTGGTTCTAATGTACTTTATTTTTTCCTTATTACAGTTCATACATAAGATTGTCTCAATTTTGTTGGTTGAGTCGTAGTAGAGATAGTTCTAGATATTCCCTTGCATTAGGCCACCACTGAGTGTGGGGTTCCATGTAGATGTATTTGAACCCATATTACGATTCCTAACAACTTATGAGGATATGAGAGGCCCCCATGACAAGCTGAGAGCTATACATGAGGAGTTGAGAGTATCTCACAAGGTATTGAGATCCGTTTATGAGGAGCTAAGAGCTACTCGAGTCCCTACCAAGAGTGAGGCATAGGCTACTTTATGGGATGAGCTTAGCAAGGTGAGTGGAGAGAGATCATTTTGTAGAGGAGTGCATTGAAACACTCATAGCTGAGGTTGCAGCCCAAGGTGAGCTATGAGGTTTGCTAGCATGGAGTAGCTCTAGGATCTATTCCTAATCTACAGTCTCACACTGACCACAACTAGGTCTCGAGGATTCTGATAACCATGGGCTTGCTTAGATGATGATGTATTTATTATGAAACACCACATTTTTTATCATGGTGACCATGATGTATATAAACATGATGAGATATATATGAGCATTCTTTATGCATTTCCATATCTGTTTGATTAGATGTCAATGTGATTTGTTAAACAATCATAAATGAGACTATTTAATAAATTATTCCATGATCTAATTGATGTATGTAGATAATTTGATCTAATTAAACACTCATGTCTACTTAGATGCTACATTTTTTATTTAAGTATTGTCATGTTAAATTAGATTCCCTTATATGACCTAATTTGAAATTAAATACATGTAATGATCTAATTTAACACCCCACACACATTATTGAATAGTATGCACAATGAAGTAATAATCCAATAAATGAATAATTACTCTTAATTATTCAATAAATACAAATGTTTGTCAAGAATGAAGTAATGTGAGATAAAATAGAAAGAATATCTACTTAATCTAACAACATGCTTTAATATACGTACTATTCAAAAAAAATTCTAAAGTGTAATATCTATGCAAATGTGTAACATTAATAGTTTATTTAAGAGGTGCATCATCCATTGATTTAAGCTTGTATTCGTAGATCAATAGTCTTCACTGATGAGATAAGGTCCTAACCAATTTGGGCTAAACTTTCCTTTTTCACTTGGTGCTACGTTTACATTGGATTGATTTTCATATAACACCAAGTCTCCTTTGTTGAATTAATGAAGAATAAAATTATCATTGTATTTATGTTTCATACATTTAGGATAAGATCGAAGATGCTCGAGAGCATTTAAATGTTGTTCATCAAGCATTTCAAGTTGTAATATTTGTTCTATATAAGCGTAATCGTCAATAAGGCCACTAAGAGAGATCCATAGAGAAGGAATTTCCAATTCTAAGGGAATTATAGCATCAACACCATAAAAAAGTTTGGATGGCATATTTCCTATAGTCATATGAACATTTTTACAATAAGCCCACAATGCACAAGAAAGTTGAGTATGTCAATCTTTGTTATGTTTGCTAATATTTTTTATACACAAGATTTGCTCAATTTTTTTTTGTTTCTTTTGCTTGACCATTAGAATACACATAATATGGTGTAGAGAAATGATATTGAATGTGAAAATTTTCTAAAAATTCCTTTACGTATTTATTGTTAAATGGTGTATTGTTGTTTGTAACTAAATTTTAAGGAAGATTGAATCTCACAACAATACTCTCCATGAAAAAGTAATAAATTACATCAATTATCATGGACCGAAGAGGAACGACCTCTACCTACTTTAAGAAAAATCTATATATGTGATTATAAATGTGTCTTAAGGATGACAGAGGAGAAATATTTCTAATGAGATCCAAGCCCCACTTCAAAAATGGCCAAATGGCAACTTGTGCACGAAGTTCCTGAGAGGGAGCATGAATCAAATTGTTATGGTTTTGACATTTAGGACACTTTTTAACATGATAAAAGGAGGCTTGAGCCATTATTTTCAAGTAATACCCAATACAAATTAGTTTATGAACCAACAATTGACCTACAAAATGTCCTCTTCATGCACCTGCATGGGCCTCTTGAAGGGCTACAAGGATTTTATATTTTTTAGACATATAGGAAGAAGACCACTAAATGATCCCCTATATAACACATCAGTGAAGATTATGTAGCAACCTACAAGCTTTTAAATATGATCCCTAGTATTATTAGTATTTGTCTTAGGAAAAATACCATCTTTTAAATAGTGAAAAATTGGCGAATACCACTCATTTGATGGTTCAATGTTTCCTACCAATGTTTCCTTTATGTTTTTGGCTATTGATGGTGATGTAAGAATATGAATGGTAAATGTAAAGTTCAAGGAAGAATCATCAAGGGATAAATAAGAAGAAATGCTTTCTATTGCATTCGCATGTCAATTATCCTTTCATAAAGCATTGTTAATAGTGTATGAGGTAAAGTGTTCAAATATCTTTAATGCAAGATATTGATATTGAGATAACTTATCATGTTTTGCTTGATATGAATCATTAATTTTTTTAAATATCAATTGAGATAACATATCATTGTTAATGCCACATGTAATCCAAAAATGAGGGCCTCATACTATGTAGTGTTATTTGTGCATAAGAAAGTTAGATGATAAGATAAGGGAATTGGATTTACCAAGGGAGGTATTAATATAACCCTAGCACCAAACCTAGTTTGACACTTAGAACCATAAAAAATATAATTTCCATCTTTTATTATCATCTATATTTAAAAAAAATTCCTTAGAGAATGAATCTTGATTTGGTAACACAAATGGTGAAGGAGCTTCATCTAGTTGGTCAGTCAATGCTTTCCCCTTAATTGATTTTTGAGAAACAAATTAATGTCAAAATTCATTAACAACATAGCCCATTTAGCTAAGTATCCTGAAAATTTATTTTTTACAAAGAGATGTTTTAAGGGATGAAAATTTATAATGACATGCTCTTTGACATTTAATAAATAATGTCTCAACTTGTTTGTGTCAAATACAAGAGCAAAAAATTGTTTCTCTATAGTTCTATAGCGAGTCTCATAATCAGTTAATGTTCAACTACTGTAATAAATGGGATGTTCTTTACCACTCTCATCTTGTTGCACCAATAACATAGCAAGGGCATGGGATGAAGCTAAAATATAAAGAATAAAAGGTTTTCTTGGTGTGGTTGGTTGTAATACTAGAGGATTAGCTAAATATTGTTTCAAGCTATTAAAATCCTTTGATAATCTTTGTTCCGCTTGAATTGTGATTCCATATTAAGGAGTTGAGTGAAGGGGAGGGTCTAATCTTCCAATGATGCAACAAAATGACAAATAACTTGAATCTTTCCTTGTAAGCTATGTAATTGAGAAATATTCTTAGGAGGTGACATGTTTATTAAGGCATTAAGTTTTTTGTGTCCACCTCAATACCTTGATGAGACACTATAAACCCCAATATTTTTTTTCTATCTACACCAAAGACACATTTCTTTGGGTTTAACCTCATGTTGTACTTATTAATTCACTCAAAAATTTAATGAGGGATTTTGACATGATCTTCACATGTTATAGAATCATCCAATATATCATTTACATAATCTTCCAAAATTTTGTGTATGGAATCATGGAATATTAATGGACCATAGCTCTTAGATATGTTTCTCCAGCATTTTTCAATCCAAAGGGCATAACTACCCAACAAAATGTCCCACAAGGTGTAGTGACTATTTTTTATATTGATCTTGGGGATTGATAAAAAAATTTATTATATCCTTAAAATCATCCATGAATGATAAAAGGGCATGTCCCATAGTTGAATCCACTATCATATCAAGGTTTCAAAGGGAAAAATAATCCTTCAAATATGCTTTATTAAGATCATGAAAATCTATACACAATCAAATATGATTATCAAGTTTTTCCACAACAACAATGTTAGATATCCAAGGTGAATAATGTTGAACACACCAAAATACTAAGAGGGGGGGTGAACCAACATATACTAAATCCTAAACAACTCCATTTCTAGATCAAACATCAATCACGTTATCTCATCAAGAATGTTAGAGCTTTTCTTGAGCTTCAAACCTTTGTCTATCTGATCCTTTTCCTTCTCCAATTCTTTCCTTAGTGAAATTGTTTCACTTCTTCAAGTTTTGAGAATTCCACTATTTTTTCATTCAGCTTATTATTTAGGAAATTTACAACCCTTTTATCTTCTTCAACATGAACTTTCAAATTGATAATTATCTCTTTTTATTCTTTAAGTTTGATCTTCAATTCTCCACTTTAACTTCTTGCAATATCCAGATCTTCCAAATCTTAAATAAGCTCTCCTTCAAAGTACTCTTCATAATCTTCTACATTAATTCCTTTCATATCTTAATGCTTTTTAAATTTTGGAGGATTCTTCTTATTTGAAATTTCTTGAGTTCCCATTTGTTCCACTCAAGATCTACCTCAGTTGTTAGGTTGTATTGAATCACTTGGCTTAGATACCAATTGTTGAACACACAAAAGTATTGAGATGGGGGGTGAATTAGTACTTAATAAAATTCTTCCCATTCATCACCAGTTTAATCAATTAAAAAATGACACTCAAAAGAACACAAATGAAAACAACCATAATACCAAATTTACATGGAAAACCCTACAAGGGAAAAACCATGGTGAGCAAGCTACTTGGATCTATTGTCCAAATATAGCCTTACAAATAAAATAGATTTTACAATAGGTACTTAAGGTCTTTAACCAAAGGAAGTTAAATAATCCCTTCTTAGTAAAAATTTCACAATAGAGGCTCACAACCTCAACATATAATTGGATTATGTCAATATTGTAGTGTTGTAAAATTACACCTCATGGAAATTTCACACTTGCAAATATAGCCTGATGTGTTTATGGAACCTCACCACATTAATGACAAAACCTTATGAGCTAGAATTTCATGATTTTAACTCTACAAGGGACAATAAATAAGAATTTTGCAATTTGACCCATCATTTATTGAAAAGTTTTGAGTTGGATTCCTACACAACGTGTGGACATCTATGTGGTATGCAAGCATCCCTAAAAATTTTGAGTTTCAAATGAGGGAATTGTTTGAAACTCAAGGGCAGACAACTAAGAGAGGGAGTTTAATCATGAAATCATAAATGAAAAACACATCAAAATCACACATAACACCAAGGATTTTACATGGAAACCCTGTTAGGGGAAAAACCACAGTGGAGATCAGTCCACAAGATTATACCATGTTAAAAGTATAAGAAAATATGAATGGGGAATGCACATTCATTCACACACACTACCTAGAGCTCACTGCTCAAATATAAATAGGCTTACTTCCCAAAGGAAGAAACACTATCTTACAAAAACTTTCTGATTAAATCCATCAGAATTTGAACTGAGAAAATAGCATCTGCCAATGCCTAGTTATAGTTCTGGTTAAGCTCATGAACAATTCTTGACTCTTCTTCACTCTTCTTCACTCTTCTTTATTCTCTGCTCTTCCTTCAAATGATCTAAATATTATTCACACAAAGGAATCATACATCCAAATGATTAAAACAATTGCTCTTATATATCTACAACAAGAAATTACATCACTATAAGTCGACCTCAATGAAATAATAAAATGAATATAAATAGTCAGACCAAATCAATAAAGATTATTCATGCGAATCAACCAAGGTTAGCCACAACATAGTGAAGACCAAAAACAAAATCCTTAAACATGAACCACTTTAATAAATTACACCTCGAAGATCCATAACACACTTCAACACCTAGTCAGCCATGAACATGCAAAACATGAACACACAAGAGAAAATCTATAATCACGAGCACAATGATCAACACAGACGTGCAACATAGATAGAGAATGGACTAGAAACATCCAAAAACACCATGAAACACTAGAGAAGCATCCACAACAACTAAAATTATAGAAATCACATGATCTTCATTCAAGAACACAAACTAAAGTAATAGAAAAACTATCAGAATACAAATCTTCATAACTTAATCAAATCTTCACATTGATCTCTAAAACTCAATGTGGATAAACTAGATGTACTCAGTAAGAAACCATTTAAACCACAACCTCAGATCAGCAATGTACTAATCACATTGATAGACTGAACTTTGCTTCACCAATGACAACTTGTAGCACTTCTTATTACAATTTTCTCAATATCCTCGACATATACAACTTCTAATGCAACAATGCTAATAGTGTTGACATTAATGACAACCACATATAAAAAAAAACCACAACATCCAACAATCTCCCCCTTTGGCATTGATGGCAACACATGATGTGAAAAAATACCATAATCATAACTACACTTACTCCCTCTTAGGTTTCAACTCTTCTCCTCAACTCTTCTCTTCCATAAATATTTTCACGTTGCTCTTCTCCCCCAAAAATATTTTTCACATTTCTCTTCTCCCCCTTTCACATCAATGGAAAAGATCTCTTCTATGCAAGCTCTGAACCACATACCTAAAAATATAAACTTTTGAACATCTAACTACTCCCCCTAAGTAGTAGGCACCACAACATCAATCCAAATCAGAATATGATCATGAAGTGCAAGGATTGATGAAACCAATGCATCCGTAGTTCTGATTAGGAGGGGTAATCACCCCTAACTTCCCTCTGAGATACTCAAAAGTATCCTTAGACAATGAATTAGTAAATATGTCTACAATCTGCTCCTTAGTAGGTGCATACTCCAATATGACTTCCTTTTCACTTACCTTCTCTCTCAAAAAGTGAAACTTTATGTATATATGCTTGGTCTTGGAATGCAGCACCATATTCTTAGAAATGTTAATAGCACTTGATTTATCACAGAATATAACAATAGGCTCATCATACACAACTTTGATATCCTTCAACATTTGTTTCATCCACAGGACTTGAGTACAATTATTAGCAGCCACAATGTATTTGGCCTCAATAGTAGACAAAGAAATAACATTTTTCTTTTTGATTAACCATGAAATCAACTTCTTTCCCAAGAAAAATTCTCCACCACTAGTACTTTTCCTATCATTCACATCTCCTACCCAATCAACATCACTAAAGGAACTCAAAGTAAGATCGTCAACTTTAGGATACCATAGACCAAAATCAACGGTCCCCTTCAAGTATTTGAAAATCCTCTTCATAGCAGTCACATGAGATTCTTTAGGATCAGCTTGAAATCTAGCAACAATACATACAACATTCATGATATCAGACCTAGTTTGAGTTAAATAAAGCAATCCACCAATCATTGATTTGTATCTAGTCTAATTTTCCTTTGGAGAATCATCATCAATTGTCAACTTGCATCCGATCACCATGGGTGTACCAACCAGGTTTGAATCTTCCATACCAAATTTCTTTAGCAATTATTTTACATACTTGGACTGAGATATGAAGATCCCTTTATCTAACTGAGTAATTTTCAATCCCAAGAATAATTTCATCTCTCCAATCATTGACATTTCAAATTCATTTTGCATATCATTAGCAAACTTCATGCACAAGCTATCATCTCCTCCAAATATGATATCATCAACAAAAACTTCCACAATCAAATCTGTATCATCATTCTTGAAATACAGATTACTATTAGCGGTACCTTTGTTAAATCCAAGCTTCACCAAGTATTTATCCAATCTGACATACCAAGCTCTAGGGGCTTGCTTGAGTCCATATAGTGCTTTCTTCAATTGGAAAACCATATCTCCCTGATCAGTTAATTGAAATCCATCTGGTTGCTCAACATACACCTCTTCTTCCAATTCACCATTTCAAAAAGCATATTTGACATCCATCTGATAAACTTTGTAGTCTTTGTTAGTAGCATAAGCAAGAAACAATCTCACAGCTTCAATTCTAGCAACAGGGGAAAAGGTTTCTTCAAAATCAATACCTTCCATTTGTGAATATCCCTTACATACCAATCTTTCTTTGTTTCTAACCACTTCACCTTGCTCATTCAGTTTGTTTCTAAAGACCCATTTAGTTCCAATGACATTCTTATCCTTAGGTTTGAGAACAAGAATCCATGTATCATTCTTTTCAATTTGTTGTAGTTCCTATTTCATTGCTTCAACCTAATGTTCATCTTTGCATGCTTCATTCACATTAGTAGGCTTAGTCTTTGAAATCAAGCAATATTCTTTTGCAATCTTTCTCCTAGTCTAGACACCATTTTTCTTATCACCTATGATCTGATTCTCTAAATGATTCAATCTTACATACCTCAGAGTCTTCTTATTATGTTCTTCAAATTTAGGATCTTCTGGTCTCTCTTCTTTTCTTTCACCAGTTTCTCCTTCTTCTTGATCTTCTTGATTCACTGGAATAATTTGTACTTGATTTGAAGTATGGCCTTTGTTTGTATTGTCACTCTAATCATCAAAATCATATCCACAGGTTCTTGATAGTGTACCAAAGTATTCATCAACCTTAACATTTGCACATTCAACCATCTTCTTCAATATTTTATTGTAACACTGGGAGGCCTTGCTCTTGGTAGCATAACACAAAAAGATTCCTTCTTCACTCCTAGCATCAAACTTTCCTATGTCCTCATCTCTTTTGATATAACACTTTCTTCCAAAGATCTTGAAATATTTAACAATGGGCTTTTGACCAATCCATAGCTCAAAAGATGGCTTACTAGTATCACCTTTGATTTGTACCCAGTTAAGTGTGTACACAACAGTACTCACAACTTCTCTCCAGTAGATATGAGGTATGTTTCCTTCCAACATCATGGTTCTAGCAGCATCTAGAACTGTTATGTTCTTCCTTTCCACAACTCCATTTTGTTGAGGGGTCCATGGTTTAGACAACTATCTCTTTATTCCATGCTCTTCACAAAAAGAATTAAACTTACCAGAAGTGAATTCACCACCTCTATCCGATCTTAGACACTTAATCTTTAGACCTATCTCTATCTCAACCATAGCCTTAAAAATTGTGAACTTTTCTAGAGCTTCATATTTCTCCCTTAAGAAAGTAGCCTACATAATTCTTGAATAGTTATCAATAAGAAACATGAAGTATTTGTATCCTTGTAAACTTCTAGTTCTAGCAGGACCACACAAATCAGTATGCACAAGATCCAACAATCCATTTGAATTTTGTTGTTTACTCCAAAATGAAATTCTTGTTTGCTTTCCTAACTGACAATTTTTGCATATGGCATTAGCAGGTTTCATAAACTTAGGAATATTTCTCACAGCCTTAGTGGAACTTATCTTCACAATATTATCAAAGTCAACATGACACATTCTCCTATACCACAACTAGCTTTCATCAACTTGAGCAATCAAACAACTTTTACTAGTTGTACTCAGGTGGAAAATATTACCTTTTGTTTTTGTACCTGATGCAATCACATTTCCAGAATTTCCCAATATCTTACACTTACCATCCATGAACTGAAGATTTATCCCTTATCAACCATTTGTCCAACACTAAAAATATTATGCTTCAAACCTTCAACATACAAGACATCATTATTATTATTCTTACCATCAAGAGAAATGCAACCTCTTCCATGGATCACACCAGCTATATTATCACCAAATCTCACAACACCACCATCATATTTTTCCAAATAAACAAACTTATTTTTATCTCATGTCATATGGTGAGAACAACCACTGTCAATTACCCATTCATCTTTCTCTTCAACTTGAGTAGCTAGGGTTTTCTCCACATTTCTACAACTAGCAGATTCACTAGAAACAAGATTATTTTCCTTGATAGCAATATATACAAATTCATCTTCACTTGCATTTCCTTTTTCAGATTCATCATATGTCACACCTTCATCCGCAGCATAGTAACACTTCTTTTGAAATTTTGGCTTGTTAAATCTTGGCTTGGAAACTCTCCTAGGACACCTTGATGGAAAATGACCTATCTTATTGCAAGAGAAACATTTAATAGACAACTTTCCTTTATACTTACCTTGTTCCCTGGCTTCTATTTTCACAATCAATGCTTCAAGTTCTTCTAGCTCTCTTTCTTCTTCATCCAACAGTTTCATTTCATCCTGATACTTGAATGTATTTCATGATGAAATTTCACCTGGATCATATCTCTATTTATCTCTTCCAGAAGTAGTAGCCTTGAATGCAGATTCAACCTTAGGAAGGGCATCACCAAATTCACTCAACTCAAAAGTAGACAACTTACCAATCAACATATCTCTAGTAACATTTGTCACAATTCAGAGCTCTTCAATAGCACTAGCCTTAACTTTGTAGGAAACAGGCAAGGATCTAAGCACTTTAGCAACAATCTCAGATTCATCTATCTGTCCACCAACACATCAGATACCACATACAAGTCCATTCACAATTTGCATGGAAGTAGTAACATTTTCATCATCACCCATTTTCAACTTTTCATACTTCCCTTTCAGACTTTGTAGCTTAGCAATCTTCACATTAGCATCTCCTTCATACAAGGTCTCCAACCTTTTACAGATCTCATAAGCAGTCTTTAGATCCATCACATTTTTTATCTCAGTATCAGTCAAAGCACTCAACAAAGCCTCCTTAGCCCTAATATTATATTCAACATCCCTGATCTCAGTAGAAGTAGTAGGACCATTCTGTGGAATAACATATATATATTTTCTAATGCTCTAGTAGGGTTCACCAATGCATCTCAGATGGCACTCCATTTGAGTCTTCCACAAAGAATATTTTTTTCCATCAAATCTAGGAATATCCTTCTTATAAGTTGCCATCCTAGATCACCTCAAGTTGTTAAACTTCTTCCAAGGAACTTAGCTCTGATACCAATTGTTGGCAACTCAAGGGAAGCCAACTGAGAGGGTGGGGTGAATCAGTTATCACTGAATTTCAAACTTATTCAGCTTATTAACCTTATTCTTAGATCTAATCATTAATCATGAAAGCATAAATGAACAACACATCAAAATCACACATAACACCAAGATTTTTATGTGGAAACCCTGTAAGGGAAAAAACATAGTGGAGATTAGTCCACAAGATTATACCCTATTAAAAGTATAAGAAAATATGAATGGGGAATGCACATGCATTCAGGCACACTACCTAGGGCTCACTACTCAAATACAAATAGGCTTACTACCCAAAGAAAGACACATTGTCTTATAGAAAGGTTTTGATTAAATCCATCAGACTTTGAACAGAGAAAATAGCATTTGCTAATGCCTAGTTATAGTTTCGGTTAAGCTCATGAACAATTCTTCACTCTTCTTTACTCTTTGCTTTGCCTTCGAATGATCTGAACATTATTTGCACATAGGACTCATACACTGTACATACTTATGCACTCTCATACATCCAAATTATTAAAAAAATCACTCTTATATATCCACAACAAGAAATTACATCGCTATAAGTAAGTCTCAATGAAATAATAAAATGAATATAAACAGTTGGCCCAAATCAATAAAGATTATTCATGCAAATCAACCAAGGTTGGCCAAAACATAGTGAAGACCGAAAACAACATCCTTAAACACAAACCACTTCAATTAATTACACCTCGAAGATCCACAACACGCTTCAACACCTAGTTAGCCATGAACATGAAAAACATGAACATGCAAGAGAAAATCTTAGATCACGAGCATGATGATCAATGTGGACATGTAGCATAGATAGAGCACAAACTAGAAACATCCACAAACACCATGAAACACCAGAGAAGCATCCAAAACAACTAAACTTACAGAAATCACATGATCTTCATTCAAGAAGACAAACTGAAGTAACAAAAAAATTGTCAGAATAAAAATCTCCCTAACTTGATCAAATCTTCACATGGATCTCTAAAACTCAACGTGGATAAACTAGATATACTTAGCAAGAAACTCTTTAAACCACAACCTCAAATCAGTAATGTACTAATCATACCGATAGACTGAACTTTGCTTCACCACTGACAACTTGTAGCACTTCTTATTACAGTTTTCTCAATATCCTCGACATATACAACTTCTAATGCAACAATGCTAATAGTGTTTGCATCAATGAAAACCACATATCAGAAAAACACCACAACATCCAACAGGAATCTCATAACATTTTTCTATGACACACATCATTGAGGAAGAATCACAAGTAAAATGACTCTTCTCTCCCATGTAACCTCACAAAACTCTTCTTTTCACTCTCATTCTCATTCATTCTTACCATCTTTCACTCTATCTTTCTCTCTTGCTCTATTTCAATTCTACATCTCTTCTCTATAGCAAAGCTCTACTAGATTCTCGTCTTTTCAATAGCCAAGGCTCTCTTGCAAGAAAATATCTTGTCTATCAAGCCAAAATGGAGCCACAGACTATTGGTAATGCTCTCTTGTCACTTTGTCTCTTATATTTATAAATTTATGCCTGTGTATTTTATTTGTGATATGGGTTCTCCTCAATAATGAGGTTTATTTCTATCACATGTCTCATCTATCTATATCTATCTCCCTATCCCTAGAAGTGGAAATACCAAAATGAGGGTTTGACTAAGGCAAGCACTAAACCAACCCCAACATTTTTACTCATCCTTGTTGTGTGTAGGTTTTTGTATTTGAAGATTTGGGTACATGAAAATTTCATGAGTGTAACATGTAACTTGGATATTGTCACTCTAAATCTAAATCTAGGAGGAAACCATGGTTGACTATCAACATGACTTCCACTAAACCTCCATCTCTTGAATTATTTCATCCTAAATTGATTGAAAATAGGGTGTAGACTCTAATGAAGTTCCTTTGAATGTTTTCTCTTCAGAGGAAGCACTAGAAAAGTTCTTAGGTTTGTACTCTCACTTACCTTCATATCACCATAAATGGTGATTCTCGTATTGCTTGAATAAAAAGGCATACTTTGGAGAATCCATTATGTGCATTAATGAGAAGGCCCCTTTATCTAATGTGGATGATAATGTTACTATTTCTCATCATGAAGATCGTAGTACTCTCATCAAAGGGGATATTGTTGATTTCTTCATGGATCCTAAGTCTTCCAAAAAGTCATTAATATTAGAAAGTGTATTTCTTCAAAAGAATCTAAACAATGTTATGATCTATTACATTCTCATCTTGATATCTTCACTCGGTCATATGATGATATGCCTAGTATTGATGAGTCCATGGTGGTTCACAATATTGTTCTATATCCCAATGTTAATCCTATTAAGAAAAAGATCCAAAAGATGAATCCCAAGGTTGCATTATTGGTCAATACTGAGATAGAGAAGATTTTAAATGTTGATTTTATCCATCCTATTGACTATTCACCTTTAAAGTTGAATATAGTTGTTGTTAGCAAGCCCAATGGTCATATTCATATTTTTGTTCATTTTCATGATCTTAATAAGGCTTCTCTTCAGGATGGTTTTTCATTTCCTAATATTTATATGATTTTATACTTGACCATAGGGCATGCCCTAATGTCCTTCATGGATGAGTTATTGAGCTATAATGAGATTCATATTAACCCAAAAGATTAGTATAAGAAAACCTTCACTACCCCTTGGGGTACTTTTTGTTTTGTAGTCATGTCATTTGGGTTAAAAAATGTTGGAGAAACTTACCAACAGGTGATGAATCATATTTTTTATGACTTCATTTATAAGATTCTAGAATTGGTGACATTCTAGCTAAGTCTATGACTCGTCAAGATCACATTGAAAATATTCATCTTATCTTTGAAACACTTTGGCTCTACAAAATGAGACTAAATCCTCTTAATTATGTCTTTGTTGTGGGTGTTGGAAAGCTTTTACAATTTATTGTCTCTCACCATGGAATCAAATTTGACACTTATAAAATTGATGCAATTGTTAACATGCCTCCTAAAAACATCTCTTAACTACATAGTTTACAAGGGAAGATTTAGGAAATAAATAGATTTATATCTCAGTTAACTGATCACACCCTTCCATTCATGTGTATGTTGAAGAAATATGTCCACTTCAGATGGGATGATGAGTGCAAAAAGGCTTTTGAGTCAACCAAAATTTATTTAGGAAATCCTCCTAGCTTAATGTCGGCTATGCAGGATAGACCCTTTTTCTCTTTATATCTCTACATCACCTCATGCCTTAGTAGCTTTATTAGATCAACATGATGATGATGATAAAGAAAGAGAAATCTACTACATTAGTCATATTCTAGTTGGTATTGAGACTCAATATTCTAATATGGAGAAACAATGTCTTGCTCTCGTATTTGCAACATAGAATTTTCGACATTATCTTCATGTTGAAACCAATGTGATTGTGAAAATTGATGTTCTTAAACATTTATTTACTAGAACTGATCTTTTGGAAAGGCTAGCAAAATGGGTAATATTTCTCTTAGAGTTTGACATCAAGTTCTTAACTCAAAAAGAAATCAAAGGCCAAGTTGTTATTAATCAATTGGCAGAAGCCCCCTCATCTATATTTATTTCTAGATGGAAATATATTTGCAACAAACCAAGAACCTATATGGGAAATGTACTTCAATTGATCAAGATGTCAAGCTAGCTCTAGGGCAGGTGTAGTTTTAATCTCACCCAAAGGAAAGCTAGTTTCTTTATCCTTTCTATTGGAATTTAATTATATTAATAACATCATTGAGTACAAATCCCTTATTGTTGGCTTGTGTGTTGTGATGACATTAAACATTAAACATATTTACATTCATGGTGATTCCAAACTTATTCTAAATCAAATCACTAGAAAGTATCAAGCTAAGCAGAATAAGCTATCTCAGTATCTAGATTTTTCTTTATCCTTGCTTAATTGTTTCTCTTCTTTTATAATAGATAGTGTCCCTACGAGAGAAAATTGATATGGAGATGTAATGGAAAGTGCAAACTCCCTTATATCTTTGGGCAATGGTAAAGAAAAATACCACTTTGTGGTTTACATTCTCCACTTTCCTACTATCTTAGATCAACCTAAACCTAAATATCTAGTGTGTGCTCACATAGACTCAAGGGAATTGATGAGGGCTACACTACCCAAAACCCACACAAAGCACAACAATAGATATCAACACAAAAGATGTGAGATAGGAAATAACTCACTTTCAATTATTTTAGAAAATGAAATTATAGATTTAGAATTTACAATGCTACAGCCTCACGAGCTTGATTCATTACATAAATAAAATCTATTATTCAGAGCCACAATTTGAACTAATGGAGTCACATTCTACAAACCCCACTTATCCCCTTTATTTTACCCAATAACCACCCTAGAATGTTCTAGAAAGTGTAACTTTCCCTTTTTTTTGGCACCAAAAGTCCTGCTATTTGATTTCTTGCCTAGGAAGATATTTTAATGAAATCTAGTTTCTAGTGGGATAGCTTCTGGGGCCATAAATTTTGATCCAAGTGTTCGATTTTTTATTATAATGTATTATTGGAAAGCTCTCGAAGAGATCTACAATGCCGAAACCACCAGAGTGTTAGTGTAATTAATATTTAATTACACTTGCATAACTTTACTTAGGTAATATTTTATTCCTAGGTTAATTATTGTCATCCTTATCTTGTTGAGCTATCTTGTTTCTCAAGATAAGATTAGGGTTATGCATCTTTACTTTTATAAAGAAAATCATATCATGTAATTATGAATTCCTGAATAATAATATTTTGCACATCTTTTGCAAAGCTCTTGCTTTTTCTGATTTTCTCTTATGTGGAAGGTTTTTTTGGTTTGCATTTCAGATCTTGGTTTCTAACACAAAGGTCATTTTGTCCACTTTTTGAGTTGTTTCAAGGCTTCTAAGATTTTTAAATTTGAATTTGAAGCTACATTGGAGAAATTTCTTGAGATAGAAACTTTAATATCTCCCAAATTGTATAGGGTATTGAGACAATTCTTTTTCTGCTAGAAATATTTTTTTAGTTTCACTCCTTGGGGTGAATTTTTAGGTCCATATGAACCTATTTAGGTTGACTTACTAAAAATAGTAACTAACCATTTTTCACATTTTATAACTTCTGACTGTCTTACACCCCTTAAGTGCCATCGCGAACTCAAAACAACTAAAGAATTTAAAATAAAATAAAAACATTTTTTTAGGTGATGTAAGATTTCCCTATAGCACTTGATGCTCATGCATAAAAAACCCAAGGTAATTTGAGAAGTGACCTTGTCACTTCACTAGTGTTGGAGTAAAACCAAGATAGTCAACCTTTTCCTTAGAAAACCATGATGAATATTCAACAGATGTTCCTTTCCATTTAACTATATATTCTTCATAATTCATGTTTCTTGTACTTCTGCCCACACAACTATCCAAAATTTCTTTTGCCTCCTCCTTTCCTAAAGTAGGTGCTGGAATATTCCACTATGCTTCTATTATTTCCTCATCAGTTCCTCCTTCATGATATTCTATTAAATCTAAAATATTAAACACAGGTGAAATATGAATTTCATCGAGAAACTCTACCTCATATGCATTTCCTAAATCATGCTTCTTTAGGATCTTGCATGGTCCAAACTTCTTCATCTTTAACTTATTATATGTACCAACTAGAAACCTCTCCTTTCACAAATGAACCATGACTTCATCTCTTACTTGGAACTCCTTATACCTCCTTTTCTGATATGCCTTAGCTTTATATTGTGAGTTCATCTTATTGATATGTTTCTTCACCTCTTCATGTAAATGTTTTAGGTTCTCAACAAAATCTTCAACCTCAACACTTAACTTCTCGCCCTTATCAATATTTCTTAGTTTAGAAGCATTTCTTGGACTACTCCCATACACAATCTAGAATGGTGATTTACCAGTGCTTCTATAGATAGAATTGCTATAAGAAAATTCTTCATGTGGTAAAATCAAATCCCATCCCTTAGGTTTGTCTCTTACTAAGCATCTGAACAAGCTACCCAAACTCCTATTCACCACCTTTGTTTGTCCATCTTTCTATGTTACAGAACTGAACTTCAAATATGTCTTTAATTTCTTCCACAATGTCCTCTAGAAATAGCCAAAAAAATTGGTACGTTTGTTGGAAACTATACTCTTCGGTAGGCCATGTAGTCTCACCATCACTCTAAAAAATAATTCTACAACATGAATATCATCATTGGTCTTATGGCACGAAATGAAGTGTGTCACCTTCAAAAATCTGTCCACCACCACAAATATGGAATCATGACCTCTCTGTGTCCTCGAAAATCCAAGAAAAAAATCCATACTAATGTCCTCCCATGGCCTCTCAGGTACAGGTAATGGTTGATAATACAATCTAGTATTCTAAATTGTTCCTTTTGTCATCTGACATACTTTGTAACTCAACACAAACTTCACATCCTGCTGCAATTGTGGCTAGTACTAACACTCACAAACAACGACAATGGTCTTATCTCAACCAAATTTTCTGGCTAATCCTCCACTATGTTTCTCTTTGATCAAGTTCTCCCTCATGGAACTACTTGGAATGCACAACTGATTCCCTCAAAATTGTTAGTTCCCAAAAAAAATGGTTGAGAAACCACAAGAGGTTGCCAAGATCTTGGTACATTTTGGCTAACATACAAGGCCAAAGCCAAATGATTAATTTGAACCTTCTTCTCTTCAAGCTCTACCAGACCTAGGTGGGTGTACCTATGCAAATGGAGCAGATTTAAATTGTATGCTTCCTACTTAAGCAATCTATCCACAATGGCAATTGAAAGTGGAGAAATGCAAACCTATTTGGTATAAATTGTATAAGTAATATCAAGGTGGAGCTATGAGTATGTTCAGTTAACAGATGCAATGTTTTGAAAAATGAATTGACTAAAACTAGATGATGAAATGGAGAAGACCAGTGCCTTGTTGGGTAGATGGAGTCTAATGAAGATTTAGAACATGTGACTTGTATTGGAAATAATTCAAATTGTTTTCCACACTAATATTGGTTTCTAACTTGTAAAAATGTGCAAGAATGTAATTACCAAGTTCTTCTTACTGATCCTGTATCAATGGGTAGATTTTGGGAATTAAGGTTAGCAATGATTAGATCAATAATATAAACCCAAAGAAGTTATGAAGCACAAAGAAAGCAAATAGTAAGAACGATTATGCCAGATATTCATTGAAGCCTCCATGGTTCACCTCCATAACACCTCCTAGCTTGCAGCGTATGATTGATGCCCTCAGATCGAGTGTGTGAGCGATTTGATTATGACATTGTCCTATGCAAGTTTTTAAGGATTTAAGTAAAATTATTCCTATGCCTATGCTAATGATAAATGACTATAACAAATGATAAATGACAATAATGCCTATAATAACGTAGTGGTCCCTAAATTATGAGCAAAATTGACATTTTATAGAAATTTTTTTTTAATGGACGGACAAGATCGACTCTTGACAGAAACCTAAAATCGGAGGATGAGATTTAATTTGATAATCCCTAATTAGGGTTAGGGAAAAATCCTTAGACGAGTGGTCAAGATGTCATATGAGAGAATTGAATTGGCAGTGGAGAAAAGATGAGATAATTAATTAGAAAAATAAAGATTTTCAAAAATCAAGAAGATAAAGACTGCCTGATTTATGAGATTTGAAAAATCAAGAAGATAAGAGGTGGACTGAAAATAAAATTTGAAAAATCAAGAATCTACTCACTTTATTTGATTTTTGGAAGAAAGCTACCAATTTGAATTAAATCAACTCAAAATATGGATTTTGTGAGATAATAAATAATCTCTTTCAGATTATTATCATTTTAAATAATAAATTGATTTAAAATGATGGAAATGTTAAATCGAGTAATTAAATAATTAAAGATAATTATTTAATGTTTAGAGGATTATGACTAATAATTAAATAAATTCATAAATTCATTTAATTATGGAAATTAGTGACATATTGAATAAATAAATAAAATTTATTTATTTAATAATCAGGAAGAATAAATGAGTAAGGATAATTAAACAAATTAACAAATCAATTTAATTAAAGGAAGACTTTAGACAATTAAAGATGTATTGAATAAATAAATAAAATTTATTTATTTAATAATCATGAAGAATAAAAGGACATGAATTAATTAAACAATTATAAATTATTTAATTAATAGTCGAATGTGGACTAAGGACATAATTAAATGTCATAATTATGCTAGGACGAAAGTGGTAAAAATGAAGCTTGCAGGCCTAGGTCATTTTTAAGTGTCTATAGATCCAAATGATCTTTTCCAGATTACTGTGATTAATTAAAAGACTTTAATCCTTGCTTGAAGGACTCAATTAACTGAACCACACAAGAATAGAAAATGTGCTTTGATAAATTGAAAATATCCTTGATACATCAATTTAAATAATAAGGAAATGTCAGCCTTGGAGACAACCAGATAATATTTTCAATAAATTTCAACAAAAAATTGATACCAATGTGAGGCCACAAAATTAGATATCTTCCATTGACTTCTTCAAAATTTATACATGCATCATGGTCTTTTGAAATGTAAGCATTTTATCTATCCCTACTCACCTGTTACTTTCTCCTATATCTTATCTAATTTTCTCATAATCCTTTTGGTCTCGGTCTCTCTTATTTATATGAGAGGAAACAAGCTTCAAACCAAAGGACATGTCTCTTGATAACACAACATAATTATGAAAAATAACTAAAAGAACATAATGATAAACACGTGTGTTAATTCATTAATCTTTGAGTAAAAGCTCGTGGTCATCTAAGATATATTCAAAGATTTTACTTTATGATAATTTCTTTTGTGATGCACATGATCAATCTTCATCGGAGCCAAAATACTTCTCCTACCACTTACTGATTGTTAAATCATTTAGCCATTTGAATTCTCATGCAGCTATGAGATTTTTAAGATGGCTTTTCCATCTACTATCAAGGAGGTTCCTAACATCTACCAATTTTTTTGTGTATCCATTGTCCAGTATAACAATCCCATCAAGTAAAATATGAAATCTATCAAGGTCGATCTCCCCATAATTTTGTATATGTGTCAAGTATTGACGAATCATCTGATCAAATTCATTTTCCCATTCATCCATTCCTTTTAATTGATTATCATTCCTAAAAATTGTGGGGCTAAAAAAATTCTTATTAGATTCAAATGCAATCCTCCTACTCTCCACTTTCTTTCTCATATCTACCAAATACTTATGCTCCTCAATTACACCCTTTACCATTTCCTACATAGGTTTGAGTCTTGGAGGGGCATCTGGATCCCTTTTGTATAGTTTCACAAAGTAGTCAGTATGTGATAAGTAGGTTGCCATCTCTTCTGGAGCTCTTCAAGGATAGGGGAATTAGCATCTATCTGCTCCAAGGCTTTAGTCAAATTTCTAAAGCTTTCATATAATCCACCTATTTTTCCTTCAATAACCCAATTCTATGCTCCAATATCTTTCTTAGAGTATCTAGGATGTGATGCTTGACATCTTCCATATTATATTTCTTTAGCTTATCAATTTCATCTTTCATATGTTGTATTTGTGGATCTTCAGCTTGGATGGGTGGGTGATAAACAACTACTTCATCCCCTCTAATTGTAGTAGCCTATTGTAACTGTTGTTTCAACTTCACACTTTTAATAAATAATTTTTTCACTTCGTCATTTGATAATTTTAATCCTTTCTTATATTCATTTATCTTCTTTTTCATATTTTCCACCACATCTTTAGTGAACATTGCATAGTGCATGGTTATAGTTGCAGCCTCTGTAGGAATTGTATCTTTCATAATTCTCACCATAGCTAACCCTCTCATTTCTTGCACTACAACCAACAGTCTTAGCTTCCTTTTGTTTTTCTATTTTTTCCACAAAGCAAGAGTTTGGGCAGTAGGGTTGTACTCTATTCCTGAAATACCTTCCTCTAAATCAAACTCTGCAACTAACATTGGATCATCTTAAGCTCTAATATGATCTAAAAGAAACACTTTGGATAGCTCCATCCCCGGTATAATCAACATATCACTTTTTAATACTAGTTCTCTTGCCTCTTGGGGGTGACACTGATATTATCAACATTTAATTCTTTAAATTTCTGAGCCTGGACTTCAGCCTACTTTGATTCATTAGCTCCTATAAGATTGATCTTCAATCTCTCATCAAATTCTTTCATCTTCATCTTAATCCAGAAGTCCTTAAATTCTCTTGTATGAATGAAGTTATCATCTTCTATAAACCTCAGAGAATAAATTACCCTCATCATCCTGAATCTCATTAGCTCCCTCTTCTGATAGCCTAATATTAGGATCATGAGGCTCTTGACTTTTTTGCTACTTTGCTACTTCCTTCATTTCAGTTAGAGCTAAACCTGCCTCTTCTTCATCATCATCACTTGATCCATAATCAAACAATGACTCAGTCTTATGTTTCTTGGCCTGGGGTTCATGTGTAGGAGATGGAGGGGATGGATGTGTAGGTGATGGGGGCAGTGTATGTGATGTAGATGATTCATGTGATGGATGGTGGGGTGTGGGAAGTGGAATTAACCCCTCATCTTGGGCCTTTTTATAAAATTCATCAAATTTTCCAAGGATCATTTGCGTCCTTTTGAGAAGATTGGGTTCATCTGCAAAAAACCCTTTAAAAATTTTATTCTTCTCCTTCTTCTGATCTTCCCACCTCATCATCATTATCCATCTCCTTCTAGTCTGAAATACGTCAGCAAAATGTACCAAATTCCTTATTACATCCTCCTCAGGTTCAAATACATGAGATATGGCCCTCTTTGTTAGTGAGGTACTTCTGATCATATTAATATGACCCTATGGGTCACATACTCTTTCCTTTCTAGACTTGAGGGGATAATTGACCCTCATGAACCTTTGTAATTCCTCCAACATATTAGATCCAATATACAATTCTTCAAACACTATCAAATTAGGTAAAATTTTTCCTTTTCTATGATTCCTCATCAAATCATGCTCTATCCAAAGCATCTACTACATTAACTCTAGAAAGCATACCCTTGCAAGTACAAATTTAAGCAAGATGTGTGGTGCTTGGTCACACCCATATACCCTAATAATAGTGTCTTGTGGCATAAGGAACCAATCAACATAATTATGGGTATAGCCCTGGTCTGGCTTATACTGCATAGGCCTCATTACACTCATTAATGATTCAGGTAACCTTGGTGTTGGGTAAACAAGGGAAGCTATCAATCTAACAACAAATTTATCTCTAAATAAAACAAAATCACATTCTATACACCTACTATCCCAGATATAATGCCAATTTTGTATAGGGAGTCTTACTCCATTCTCTTGTGTGCATAACTTCATCGTTCTAGTCCATTTCATTTCATTCTGATATAAAATTAAATGACACAACAAAGAATATTTTCTAAAGGCAATGGGAGCCTTAGCCTCTCTAACTTGTAACAAACCTTGATGTATTTTCTCTTCAATCACAGATGTGAAATCAAATTCTACACTCAATTTAGGGTGTTGAATGATCATAGCCATCCTCGACAATCCCACTAACATATTTTCTTTTGCATCTATCCCCAATACTTGACACAAGGCATGATAGGTATTTTTGAAGTAAACCTAGAAGTCTAAAACTTGGAAAAGCTCCATTTTTTAGGAAGGGATGAGGAGTATTATGTTATTATCACCCCTTTTCATATGTAGTGGGAGATCATCACTTCTATATGTCCTTCTCAACCTCTTGAATTTTTGTTCTATTTTCCCCAAATTTACCTCTGTAATAGCTTGTTTGTTCAGGTTAAAACATTTGAGAATGACCTCCCTTGAAACATCGACTAAACACCCACCATCTGGAAGCTTGAAAATTTTGGTTGGGGCATGGTAGCTATGGGCTAGGGCTTAATCAGCTCGAAATCAATGAAAATATTTGGAAAAATCAATTTAGCTAAATCAAGGGTCCACGAGTTTGATTTCATAACCTTATCATTTTTGTTTCGATAGAAATACCAATACAAATTCCACCCCGATTGAGGAATAATAGGGTATCTAAATCCCTACAAATCTTGTTGGCCCTGTTATCTACTAAACTAGGTAATAAAGAAAGCAATGGAGACTGTAAAGAGGCTTTATTAGCTTTCACTTCATCCTTTTTAGCTCCTGCTTCTGCTTTCTTTGGTGCCATTGTTACAAAATTCAAAGAGTGATGAGCATAACTTACCCAGAGAGATGATTCACCTCAGAGAATTCCATTTACTCCCGCACCTTGAGCTCTTCTGCACTTGGTTTATGTTGTTATGAATGAGAAATATCAATCTACTTCATGTATCTTTACACAAAAATGCATTAATTCTCGACTCATAAATTCACACAATTCAAATCTTTGTATCGAGCTCAATTTCATATTTTGATGTTGAATGATGTGATTGGCATGCTTTAGATTTCTCAATGGCTGCATTACCATGTTACCTCGCGTCACTTTTCACTCCTCTATGGTATTGTGGTGTGCTTTCATTATCCCTCTTTAGTGTATCACTCTACTGCACATCATGTTTGGCTCTCTTGCAGTACTGCAATATATCCTTAATACATATGTTGATATACCGCTCTACTATGGGCTACCTTTTGTCTTCCTATGGTACCATAGTATCATCCTAGTGCTCCTCCTTAGTATATCACTTTACCGTAGGCTATTTTTTGACCCCTTGAGGTATAGTGGTAAAGGATAAGTGTGAGAGTATAGTGTTAGCTCCTTTTACCGTGATACAGTGAGCTACCCTGCAAGGGTCTACAGTAAAGATGTATGAGGTAAGGGCTATATGGGGCATCCAATGCGGTAGTGGTATAGCGGTAAAAGGAAATTTTCACCTTGTGGATGGCAATAATGAGGTTTTTTATGAAAATGATAGTATGAATTTTGGATTTTCACTAATAAAATCCTTAAAATTTTCTATGAAAATTTTGGTTCCAACAACAACAATATACCATCTTGGATGGTAAAATCCAACCATCTCATCCTATCCAAAGTGATGGGATCCTTGAAAGCTCCCCAAGCCTCTAAAAAAATTGGATCCTCAGGATATAAGCTCTTGAGTTCATTGAACTCAACAAATTCAATTTGCATTTTTGTTAACAAATTTTGCTTCCTACTTAAGGCATCTGCAACTCTATTAGATCTGCCACTAATATGCTTCAAAACAAATGTATAACTTTGCAAAAATTCAACCCATTTCAAATGTCTTTGATTAAACTTCCCTTGACCATTCAAATATTGTAAAGCTTGATGACCAGTAAATAAAACAAACTCTTTTGGCAACAAATAGTGTCTCCATTTCTTCAAAGCTTGAACTATAGCTTAAAACTTCTAATCATAAATAGAATACTTCTTCTTTGCATCATTCAACTTTTCACTAAAATAGGCAACAGGTTTACCTTCTTGACTCAAAATAGCTCCAATGACATTACTGCTAGCATCACAATCTACCTAAAATACTTTGTTGAAATATGGAAGTGCCAAAATAGGTTGCTCTATAACTTTCTTCAACATATCAAAAAATTTTGCTGCTCCTGTAGTCCAATTAAATTATTTTTTATCCTCTCTCATTGTTTTAGTTAGAGGTGCAAAAATACTACTAAAACCTTTGATAAACTTCATATAAAAACATTCCAAACTACGAAAAGATCTCACCTCTATAGCACTCCTTGGTGTAGGCCATTCGACAATAGCTTTCACCTTCTTTGGATATATCTTAAGACCCTTTACTAAGATAAAAAAATCCTTGGTACACGAACTCTCTTCAAAAACCTGCACTTCTTCAAATTGATCAACAATTTCTCCTCTCTTAGCTTCTCAAAAAAATTTCTAATATGCATCAAATTCTCCTCCAATGTCTTGCGAAAAGTTAAAATTTCATCCAAATAAACAATGAAAAATTTACCTAGAAACTCTTTCAATACCTCATTCATGAGCCACGTGAATGTGCTTGGTACATTAGTTAGCCCAAAAGGCATGACTAACCACTCATACAAGCCCTCTTTGTTCTTGAAGGTTATCTTCCATTCATCTCCTTCTCTAATCTGTATCTAGTGATAACCACTCTTCAGATCTATCTTCGTGAAGTACTCAACTCCACTCAAACAAACCATAAAGGCATCCATCCTTGGCAAGGTGAATCTATACTTGATGGTGATCTTGTTGATGGCTTGGGATTCTATAAACATCCTCCATTCACCATCCTTCTTTGGTGCTTGTATGGTAGGCACCACACATGGGGTCAAAATCTCTCAAATCAATCCCTTCGGCAACACCTCTTGCAGTTGTCTATGTTACAAGTATGAGCTAGTTTGGTGATGTTGTCATTAATGTTGTCATCGATGTCAAAAAAATTTAGTATGTTGCAAACTATACATGTATAGTTGAGATGTTGTTGAGATGTGAGTACATGGAACTATCTTTATGATGTTGCAGTTGTGCTGAATTTGTCTATTTCCAAGTGCTTTTGAGAAAATTAATAAAGAAGAGAAGTCAAAGTGTTGAATGTGTTCAAATTGTGCTCTGATATGTGTTTTGTATTTCTCCTATATTTATCCTATGCTTGTTTGGATTTGGAGGTTCGATAATGATGGTATAGTGGTGATATCTCCTAAGTTTTAGCTTCTAGTGTGATGGTATGTGAAAGTTACGTTCATCGGTGTGTGAATTGTTATAGCAGAGTTGGTCTTCTATGGACTGGGAGAAATGTTTTTCCTCCGCAATCCTCCATTGTTTTGTTTCAGATCTTGTGGATTTTGTATATGTCTTGTGAAGGTGTTCTTTGGTGTTCTCTAGGTTCTGGCAAAGAAGTTTGAATTTTGGTGGTCCAAAAGTCATGTTTCAGTATTGTTGTGTGTGTTTGCACAGTCTGGATGGAATGGTGGAAGGTATTCAGTGTTTCAATTTTATTCAACTTGTTGTCATGGATGTATCTAGAAGAATCTAAGATGTACTCTCATGCATAATGAAGCTTTTTGCAGCATCTACATGTCACCTTCTTATTGGGATGTGTGTACATCAATGTTCATTTGTGTTTTCATTAGGTTTTTCCAAGCTAGTGTTTACACTTCATTTAAAGAATTAGAATTAATTAAGGAAGTGTGTGGTTGACTCAAGACATTATCTTTTGGTCTTAGATAAATGTTTTATTGGTCCAATCATTCCTTTCTACTGTGGGAATATTGATTTGCCAACCTAATTTGAATTTATGAAATGAAGTTTTCATGTCCAACCTTGGAGAAAGGTTCTAAGGTTGAAGAGGGTATAAATGCAAGTTGAATTGTAAAGATTTGTATGACAGTGTGATGCAAAGTGACAAAGCAAGCCACAAATCATAAGAGCAGAAGTATGCAAAAGTTTGTTGAGGTAGTAGCTCTTCATTGTGTTTGATTCTTGAAGGCAGAGCTAAAGGTTTCTGCAATCCTTTATTCAAGGCTACATATGTGTGTTAATTTTTATGGCGGATCTTTGTTCTCTTATGTATCTATAGGCAATGAGCCTCCCTATTGGACAGTGAGTCCTTTTTGTAGGCAGCGAGCCTTTGTAATTGGATAGCGAGTCCTCTTCTGGGAAGTAAGCCCTTAGGAGTGAGCCTTTGTATTCAGTTTTATAATCTCTTTATATTGTGAGTTAACCCTCACCATGGTTTTCCCCTCATTGGGTTTTCCACATAAAAAAATTATGTTCATTGTATTGATTTTCTTTCTGTTATTTGTGTTTCATTCTCATACTTAATAATAGAATAGTGTGGTTGTGGAATTGATAAGTGTTGAATTTTTTAAGTTTGAATTTTGTGACAATTGATTCACCCCCCTCCTAGTTGTCCTACGCCTATTTAAGAATTGGTATTAGAGCTTTAGTTCCTTGGTGTGGAGCTTAACCACTTAAGGAAGATCCGATGGTGCATAAGTTGGCAACCCCTTCATTTGATGGATTTGATTACAGTGATTCAAAAGTGCAGATGAGAGGATATATTTTTTCTCTTGCTTACAAGACAGAAGGTTGTTGAAATGAAGTATACTCCTCTAAAAAATGGTCCTACTACTATAGATGAGGTTTCTGCTTATGAGGAGAATTAGAAAGCAAGGTATGCTATTTATAATGCTTTATCTAAAATTGGGTGAACTAAGGTTCTTTCTTTAGATACTTCTTATGATGTTTGGAAGAATTTGGAAGAACTGTATGAAGGAAATGAAAGCATAAAATTGACAAAGAAGCTAGTGGAAAAGCCAAAATTTGAGAATTTGAAAATGGAAGAAGGTGAAGAGTTTACAAGTTATTTCTAGAGGGTTGAGATAACAAAAAATGAAGTCAAAAATCAAGGGGGAAAGCTGACTGATGAAGATATTATTGAGAAGATCCTGATCACTCTACCATATTGCTATAGTGATAAGATCTTAGTTATTGAAGAGATGTATGATCCTATGAAGTATACTAAAGAACAGTTGTTCGACACTTTGCAAGAATTTGAGATGAGAAAGTTTAGGAAAGAAGACATGAATGGAGAAAAGACAGAGACAACATTTAAGGCAATGAAGATTGAAGATGATCAAGAGAATGATGGTTCAGATTAGTTGGAAGCAAACTTCACCAAGAAGTTGAAGAAAGGTACCAGAAAGTATAAAGGTATGTTTCCGTTTAAACGTTTCAGTTGTGGTAATATTGGTCATTATGCTTCAAGATGTCTAAATAGAGTTGTACATAAGAAGAAAAATGATTATAAAGATAAGGATAGGAAGGATAAGAAATACAAGAAGTTGTACTATGTTAAAGAAGAAGCTAGAATATCTAATGAAAAATTTGAAAATGAGGTTGATGATAGTGAATTCTTATTCTTAGCTTTGGAAAGTAAATCTGTATCTCCTAACCCTGGAAAATGTGCAAGCAAGAAGGCTCAAGAGAATAAGAGGAATACCAAATTGCTGAAAAAGAAGATGTATGATCCTATGAAGTATACTAAAGAACAATTATTTCACCTTGCAAGCATTTGAGATGAGAAAGTTTAGGAAAGAAGAAAAGACAGAAACAACATTTAAGGCAATGAATATTGAAGATGATCCAGATAGTGATGGTTCTGATGAGTTGGAAGTGAATTTCACCAAAAGTTGAAGAAAGGACCAAAAGTATAAAGGTATGTTTCAAATGTTTTAGTTGTGGTAATATTGGTCATTATGCTTCAAGATGTATGAATAGAGTTGTACATAAGAAGAACAACGATTATAAAGATAAGGATAGAAAGGATAAGAAATACAAGAAGTTGTATTATGTTAAAGAATGTAATAACCCATCCATACCCAAAAATTTACCACTACTTTTTTTTTTGTTTCTTGATTATTATCTCATTATGTGTTTATTCAATTATATACTCAGGTACTTCTATCCATACGGGATAGGCATCCATCCATCCGGGACAGGCATCCAACCATACGGGTTAGGTATTTGTCCATACGGGACAAGGGTTCATCTATCCATTCGGGATAGGCATCTACCCAAACGGGGTAGGCATCTACCCATAAAAGATAGGAATGTGCTCTGGCCAGAGACTTAGACTCATCGAGACCATCAGGGTCCTGAGTCACTCACTAAAGACTACACCTCCCCTTAGAGGTGCACCGAGGTCGTCGTCCTTAGGAGTATGTAAGGTTAACTATATAACTTGAGTCCTACCTCGGAATTCGGCCTAAGGCCTCAGGGAGTCAAGTGAATCCATTCGGGATTCCTTCCGAGTATATAAAGAATGTGTTTTAATCTTACTTTTATGTTACACATTATTAAACACCCCCTTAACAATCAAGCAATTCTCTTGAATTATTAATTATTAATTTATTTTTAATCTAACTTTTCCTAACCCCATCCCCAAACGCCTGAGGTACTGGGAGCATTCTTCGTTTCCCAGACCGCCTACATACCCTGCTTCCAAATAGGATCAAGGCGTAAAATATGTAGTTCTGTTTTCTAAACTATGTTTGATGTGAACTGTTTTGTGGGTACGCAGCCCTTTCTAGGGCCTTATTTCCCTAGACAGTTCCTCTTCGACTGCTACCCACGAAGGGGAGCAATGAAAAAAGAAGAAGTATAAGTAGATAGTCTCTGAGACTATTACTTGTTTCCTAGATATCTAAATCCTAATTCCTAATGACGTCTCCCTTGAACCCATTTGAGATTCAATTACCTTTCAATTAACATATCTTCAAAATAAATTCTATCAATCCTACAATGGGGTTTTCTAGGTTTGAACTAGTGAAGTTTTCGTTCATTTACAATTATCTTATTAAATTATCGATCCAAGAGAGATTACCCATCTCTTGGATTTTAATACAACAGATGTTCCTTATTACTCCCCAGGCGATTTAAAGGGACGGTGCCACAGACGCCATTGTTGCAGCTATATTAGGCTATGGATGCAGTAGCTCAAGCACGACGACATTACTCGTAAACGTGAGCCAGAGGCACCGCTGATACCGAACGCTGCTAGGTTTTAGTTTCAACTCTTGATTAATGTTTACCTAGCTAAGAAAGAAAATAACAACTATCTAATTTCTTCTTGCAAGATAACATACTTTTGAAAATGAAATGAACATTATTATGTACTAACTACACCATGGCCAATAAATTTTGAGATACTAATCTACCTTTTCAAAATAAATAATAAATTGGGATTGAACATTTCATACATAAGGAAAGTAAATAATTACTAAGGATTAATGCAATGCCATTATTTATTAATTATCCTCTTAAAGAAATTTAGCTATCGTTTAATTCATCAATCATTAACCACTTGACAAACTATAATTAATTTAATTTTATTGACATTTCTATTCTATTTTGTAAATAAATTAGTTACATAATAACATTAATTTATCACAAATTCACTAAGTGAAAAGAAAAATTAAATAAGTTGAAGTAAGTCATTAAAATATATTGTGTGAAAGTCAATTAAGTTAACTTAATATTAATTATATGAAAAAAAAAGAGAATAATAATAATAGTAATAATTTTACTCATTACTCTACTAACTAAAGAAAAGCATACATTTAAAGAAAGTATCCATTTTCATGAAAAAAAATTAAATTAATATTTCTAAAAGAATTATAAAATAATTTATAAGTAAATAATCCATTTTTAAAAATAAACAAATCTGATTTTGTGATTCATAAAATAATTTAGAAGTAGATAATCCATTTAAAAAAACAAATCTGATTTTTGTGAAGTATAAAATAATTTAGAAGTAAATAATCCATTTAAAAAAAAACAAATCTGATTTTGTGAATTATAAAATAATTTAGAAGTAAATAATCCGTTTAAAAAAAAACAAATATGATTTTGTGAATTATAAAATAATTTAGAAGTAAATAATCCATTTTAAAAAAACAAATCTGATTTTGTGCTTTATAGTTTTAAATTTCTATTTTGTACAACTTACTTAAATTATTTCCTTTATAAAAGAAATCTTTTATTTATTTATTTTTCTTTTTCTTAATTTATTGTTATAGTTTCCCCTTCTAATTGATTTGTTGAAAAATCAAAGAATATTTCCTTTTACCATAGTTTTATAATTTTTGTTTAAGAAACATTTCTAAAAGAAAAACATGAAAAAAAATATTTCTTTAAGTTTCCAATTTTAAAATTACCAATATTCCCTTTAAGTTTCCGATTTTAGAATTACTGGTATAAAAATACCTCATAACAGAATTGAGATCAAATTTATTCACTTATTATTAAACAATTTAATTATTTCCCTCTTTCATGTATAAGCTTGATAAACGATCTCTTTAATCAACTAACTATAATCTTAGTTTTAATATTTAAAATATAATTTAATTAATTTAATACAATTTTACAAATAAAAGTATTAACAAAAACTAAATTTTCAAATCACTAAAATTTATTATATAAATTAGTAACAATTTATATTGTAAGGAAAAGACCCAAGGAAGTTAATAAAAATTACACTCTAATATTTGAAGAGATTTGATAAGGTTTTCTAAGAAGCCTTATAAACTTAAGATGTTTTATACATGTTTTGTATATACATTTGAATTAAAGCTTTTTAGCAAAATAATTTATTTATTTTAATGAGAAAGTTACATTATAACATCAATGAATCCTTTGAAAAAAAAACAAATAAATTTTCAATAAATTTTTAGAAAATTCTCAATTATGTTTTCAATAATTTGTTTTTTTTTTTATTAATAAGAAGTCAAGCACGAATTGAGTAAATTTTAATCTAATTAGGCAATATTCAAATGAAAATAAAAGATAAATTTCCAGAGAGAAGTAAGATAAATTTTATTTTAGAAAGTAATTTTTTTTTATTAAAACTTTTCTTTAGATAAGATTTAAGTTATGTTTTAAAAGAATTTTCTTTTTACTTATTCTTCAATAGAATTTTAAGAAAATAAAAATAAGAACAAAATGTTTTATCAATCTTAAATCTTAGCATAAGTAAATATTTTAAACCTTAGCATAAAACTTAATCTTTCCTATAAAATTATTATCAAATTTAAATCTAACTCATTTGAAAGCAAGGTTGTCATGGAGTAAAAGAAATTACTCTAAATCAATTAAGGGAGAAGGGAGCATCATTGATACCTACCTGTAACCCAAATTTTCCAACTCCTTTCTCTGTTGAATCCACACTCTTTGATCCTTCCAATTCTTTTCTCTTCTACAACCAAGCACGGAAAAATGTCCTCCTCCTACTTCCTATCTTTCCTAAAAACTTACTATGCAAAGAAAGGTATGGAATCAAGAATGAAAATCAATGTTTTGAAAAATTATTTTTTTCTTCCTCCCTAAAAAGAGGTTAGAGAGCCATATTTATAGCAAATTGCATACTATTTCAATCATCAAGCTTTGTTGGTAAAATCAGCGGTCAAGATTTAATATTGAAAATCAACGATTAAGATCGGAAAAGTGAAGGGAAAGTTTCTATTTTAACTCATGAGGGGATAATGATAACTTTTAAATTTAAAAATATGGATAAAGATGCAACAGTTAAGATTGGGAAGGTGAAGGGAAAGTTTCTATTTTAACTCATGAGGGGATAATGATAAAATTTTTAAATTTAAAAATATGGATAAAGATGCAACAGTTAAGATTGGGAAGGTGAAGGGAAAGTTTCTATTTTAACTCATGAGGGGATAATGATAAAATTTTAATTTTAAAATTATGGATAAAGATGTACTTGAAGTTTCTTATTTTACATATAGTTATAAAATGATGTTTCTGAAAAAAATGAACAGTTGATTGATAAGGGAAGATTTAATTCCAAAATGAGTGGGAAAAAAAAGATTAGGAATGATGAAGTAGGAAAATATGTAAACATTTTAAATAAAATAGAATTTAATTACTATTTCATTTATAATTTGAAAAAAAATACTCTTATTTCAAAAATTAAATTTTTTCATTGTAAGTTTATTTATTTGTTTTATTTTTTTATAAAGTAACTATTTTATTTTCTCAATAATTAGATTTATAACTTTAACTTTATTATTATCATTATTATTAATTTGGTTAAAAATGAAATAATAATTACCATCAAACCAACTTAATTTAATAATCAAAGAGTCTTATTTCAAATGTTCTAGAAGGAGGGCGACAAAGAAGAAGCTAGAATATCTAATGAAAAATTTGAAAATGAGGTTGATGATAGTGAATTCTTATTCTTAGCTTTGGAAAGTAAATCTGTATCTCCTAACCCTGGAAAATGTGCAAGCAAGAAGGCTCAAGAGAATAAGAGGAATAGGATGGAAGGTGCTTTGGTTACCAATTTTCATGCAAGACAGGATGAAGACTACTGGGTAATTGATAGTGGATGTTCTAATCACATGACCGGAGATGAGATTAAGTTCATTAAACTTGAAAAGTATGATGGTGGTTTAGTCATGTTTGGTGACAATTTAGGAGGTAAGATTTGTGGGAAAGGTTTAATTAGTTTTGATGAAGTGCACAACACCGATCATGTATATTATGTGAAGGGTTTGAGGCATAATATTTTGAGTGTTGATTAAATGTGTAACAATGGTTTTAAACTTGTGTTTCAGAATAATACCTATGAAATCAGAAAAGGATTTGAAAATGAAAATATGGTTGCTACTAGAAGGAGAACTCGTGGAAACATCTATCAGCTTAAGGGAGTTTATGGTCAATGCCTTGTATCTCAAGTTAGTGAAATTTGGTTATGGCACTGGATAATGGGATATGTAAATTTTGATAATTTGGTCAAAATTAGTTTAAAAGAAATTATCTAAGGGCTACCTAGAATCACAAGAATTGTTAATACTATTTGTAGAAGTCAATTTGGGAAACAAACAAGATGCAGCTTTAAGGGAAAAGAGAACTCTACTACTGGAATGTTGGAGTTAGTTCATACTGATCTCTATGGTCCGACCAAAATAGGAAGCTTGAATGGTGACATGTATTTCATGCTTCTTATTGATGATTATACTCGAATTATATGGGTTTCTTTTCTTAGAGAAAAGACTCAAGATATGGATAGGTTTAATGTATTGAAGGAAAGAGTGGAAAATGAATTAAGTTTGATAATCAAATGTTTGAGATTCTAGATAGAAGTGGATAATTCACTTCTAGTGAGTTTAATACATTTTGTGAGTAGCATGGCATAAAGAGATAGTTTTCTGCTTCGAGAACCCCTCAACAAAATGGAGTTGTTGAGAGGAAAAATAGGACAGTACAGGAAGTTGCAAGAATCATGATGAAAGAATCAAATGTATCAGATGTGTACTAGAGAGAGGCAATGCACACTATTGTTTATGTTCTTAATAGAGTTTAGATTAGAAGCAACATCACAAAAACTCATTTTGAGTTATGGACTGGTAAGACTCCTACTGTAAAGTACTTCAACATATTTGAAAGAAGATGTTACATTAAAAGATATGATGAAAGTCTTGGAAAGTTTGACACTAGGTGTGATGAAGGAATTTTTCTTGGATACTCTACTACTAGAAAAGCATACAGATGCTTTAATAAAAGGTTGAGAAAGATTGTTCAAAGTGCTAATGTGAAATTTGATGAAGAAATACATAGACCTATTGAGATAAGTGAAGTTGAACTTGATGATCCTATCTGTGGACATGTACCTGAGGAGAATAAGGAGAAGGAAGAAGAAGAGAAAGAAGAATAGACTAAAGAAGAAGAAAAGAATGAGTCAGAACATGTTGTTAAGATTCCTAAGTATGTATAGAAGAATCATCCAAAGGAACAAATAATTGGAGATAAGAATGAAGCTGTGAAGACAAGAAGTAAAGTAGCAGTTGAGGTAAATCTATGTTTACTTTCTAAAATTGAACTTAAGTTTGTGAGTTAGGCATGTGAAGATGAGAGTTGGATGAAAGATATGAAAGAAGAGTTGCAGTAGATAAAAAAGAATTAGACATGGGAACTAGTCCCTAGACCTATAAATAAGAATGTAATTGGTTCAAAATGGGTGTTTTGGAATAAACTAAATGAAAGTGGAGAAGTTGTAAGGAATAAGGCAAGACTTGTATGCAAGTGATATTCACAAGTTGAAGGTATAGATTTTGAAGAAACATTTTCCCATGTGGCTAGAATGGAAGCTATTAGGATGTTTTTGGCATTTTTTTCCCACAAGAATTTCAAAGTGTACTAGATGGATGTCAAGTTAGCATTTCTGAATGGTGAATTGGAGGAAGAAGTGTACATGGAACAACCTAAAGTATTTCAATTATCTGACAAACTAGACATGGTTTGTAAGTTGAAGAAGGCATTGTATGGACTAAAGCAAGCTCCTAGAGCTTAGTATGAAAGATTGGATAGATACTTGACAAAGCAAGGATTCAACAAAGGCTTTGTTTACAACAATCTCTACTTCAAAGTGCAAGCTCACAAAATGTTGATAGTAGTTGTATATGTTAATGAGATCATTTTTGGTGGAAATGAAGGCATGTGTAAAATATTTGTTGAAGAAATGTAAAAATAATTTGAGATGTGTAAGATTGGTGAATTAAATTTCTTTCTTGGTCTACAAGTGAATCAAACTGACAAAGGGATATTCATTTCAAAATGTAAGTATGTAAAAGAGTTGTTGAAGAAGTTTGAATGTATTATTCCAAATCGGTTAGTAATCCTATGATAACCGGATGTAAGCTAAGTAAAGATGACAATTTTTTTAAAACTGATCAAAGCAAATACATATCTATGATTGGTGGGTTGTTGTATCTTACTACTACTAGACTAGATATTATGCATACAGTATGTCTAGTTTCCATATTTCAAGCAGATCCTAAAGAGGCACATGTTACATCTATAAAGAGGATATTTAGATATCTTAAAGGTACATTGGATTATGGCTAATGGTATCCTAAGGGTGCTGATTTCATCCTGAGTGCTTATACTGATGCAAATTGGGCTGGTTGTGCAGATGACCGGAAGAGTACTAGTGGAGGTGCTTTCTTTCTTGGTAGAAGATTTATTTCTTGGTTGAGTAAGAAACAAGACTTGGTTTCTTTATCCACTGCAGAGGTAGAATACATTGTTGCAGCATCCTGCTACACACAAGTTTTGTGGATGAAGCAAACTCTGAAGGACATTGGATTAATATGTGATGATCCCATTCCTATTTTCTGTGACAACACGAGTGTTATAAATATTTCAAAGAATCCTGTTATGCATTCAAAAACAAAACACATATCTAGTAAATATCATTTCTTGAGAGAAAAGGTGTTGGAGAATGAAGTTAGACTAGAGTATGTGACAACAAAGGAACAAATTATAGATATATTTACTAAGGCTCTTTCAAAGGATACTTTTGAGCATCTTAGGGAGAGGTTGGCGGTCATTGGCCCTCTGAACTAGGTGCACATGAAGGTGCATCGGTTCAGTGAATTCACATATTCTTCATTTATCTAGACTAATAAATGGGTTTACTCCACAGGGGGAGTAGAAAAGGTTTTCCTTTTTTGGAGTATGGGTCTACTCCTAAGGGGGAGTACTAATCAGAGTTGTTGATCTTTTCCATTGATGTCAAAGGGGGAGAGAAAGTCATGTGAAAAATACTTGCTGAGGAAGAGAAGGTGTTCTCTCAGGATATGGTGTAAGATGTTATCTTTGATGGTTTTTCACATCATGTATTTCCATCAATGACAAAGGGGGAGATTGTTGTAAGTATGAGCTAGTTTGGTGGTGTTGTCATTAATGTTGTCATTGATTTCAACACAGTTCAGTATGTTGTAGACTATACATGTATAGTTGAGATGTTGTTGAGATGTTGTGAGTACATGGAGCTATCTTTATGATGTTACAGTTGTGCTGAATTGGTGTGTTTCTAAGTGTTTTTGAGAAAATTAATAAAGGGAAGTAAAAGTGATGAATGTGTTCAAATTGTACTCTAGTATGTGCTTTTTGTTTCTCTTGTGTTGATCCTATGCTTGTAAGGATCTAAAGGTTTGATAATGATGATATAGTGGTGATATCTCCTGAGTTTTAGCTTCTGGTGTGATGGTATGTGAAATTTACATTCACCGGTGTGTGAACTATTTTGGCGAAGTTGGTCTTTTGTCAACTGGGAGAAATGTTGCTGCTCCGCAGTCCTCTGTTGTTTTGTTTCAAATCTTGTGGATCTAGGATATGTCTTGTGAAGGTGTTCTCTGGGTTTTAGCAAAGAAGTTTTAGGTTTGGTGGTCGGTAGTCATGTTTTAGTATTGTTTTGTGTGTTTTCACAGTCCAAATGGACTAGTGGAAGGTGTTCAGTGTTTGAAGTTTGTTGCACTTGCCATTGATGTATCTAGAATAATCTAAGATGTACTCTCATGCATAATGAAGTTTGTTGTGGAATTCATGTGTCATCTTCTTGTTGGGAAGCATGTACATCAAAGTTCATTTGTGTTTTCATTAGGTTTGGCCAACCTAGAGTTTACACTTCATTTGAAGAATTAAAATTAATTAAGGAAGAATGTAGTTGATTTGATACATTATCTTTTGGTCTTGGATAAATGTTTTATTGGTCCACTCTCATTCATTTCTACCGTGGGAATGTTGAGTTGCAAACCTAATTTGAATTTATGAAATGGGGTTTTTGTGGCCGACCTTGGAGAAAGGTTCTAAGGTTGAAGATGGTATAAATACAACTCAAATTATGAAGATTTGTATGATAGTGTGATCCAAAGTGACAAAGCAAGCCACAAATCATAAGAGCAAAAGTGTGCAAAAGTGTGTTGAGCTATTAGTTCTTCATTGTGTTGGATTCCTAAAGGTAGTGAGCTAAAGGTTTCTAAAATCATTTATTCAAGGCTACAAATGTATGTTAATTGTTGTGGTGGATCTTTGTTCTCTTTTGTATCTGTAGGAAGTGAGCCTCCCTATTGGACAGTGACTCCTTTCTGTAGGCAGTAAGCATTTGTACTTAGACATTGTGTCCTCTTCTGGCTAGTGAGCCAGCCTTGGTAGTGACCCTTTGTATTAAGTTTTATAATCTCTTTATATTGTGAGTTAACCCTCACCATGGTTTTTCCCTCATTGGGTTTTCCACATAAAAATTTGTGTTCATTGTGTTGATTTTCTTTCTATTATTTGTGTTTCATTTATCATTGGAATTGATAAATGTTGAATTTTTTAAGTTTGAATTTTGTGACAACTGATTCATCCCCCCTCTTAGTTGTCATGTGCCTGCTTAATAGTATATTCATCTCTTCATTCTCTGTTGGAGTCATTCGATGGGATTGTTGGACTCAAGGAACACTGATAGGGGGGGTGAATCAATGTTCCAAAAATTTAAACTTTAAATCCAGATCTTAAACCATTAACAACAAATCAATAGAAATAAAGATGCTAGCATATGAGCAAGATAATCAAAGCACTATCACACCAATATTTTTACATGGAAACCCTACTAGGGGAAAAACCATGGTGGAGATTAATCCACAATTTATATACTCTGTTAAAAGTATGAAGAAAAGGGGATGCACATGCATTGAGGCACACTGCCTAGAGCTCACTACTCAAAACAATGAAGACTCACTACCTTACAAATTGTTAGAGATTACAAAGAAAGTTTGAATTGAGAAGATAAAATATACAAATGCATGGTTTTAGTTCCGATGAAGCTCATAAATCAAGTTATGAACCTTCTATCAGACTCTGCACTTTGTTTCTGCTCTCTCACCAAATCCTCTTTTGTACCAGCAAAATTCTCATAGTTGATCTTCTGATATTCGCATACCCATCTTCTCTACCCTACAACTACTCTCATATGTCTTATGCACACAAAATGAATTTCCCAAACTCGCATAAATACCTGCTATCAGGAATTCAAATAGTATATGTTGGCTTCACACAAATTATAATATTCTCTACATGTCAGCTTCAAATCATAAATAATTTTTGATGCATGCCCACACACATCGGCCAAACCATAGCTAGGACCCAAAACAAAATTCTCAAACATAGAAACAATTAAAAAATCACCCCTTATACATCTGTAACATACTTCATTGATTAGTTTGGCCTTAATGAACAAATAGACAGAAAATAATTATGTTGGATCTCTTTACTCGTAAATGGATTAATGCAACATCACAAAACTTACCAATAAGGTACCATACATGCTTAACAACCTGTCCTAGGGATCCATAACACAAGATGATGATTCGGTGAAGCATACAGATTGACATACTAATGGGATACCTTGTTCTTCATGTTCTCTCTCGGTAATACATTGTACTTGACTTTAGCTGCTAGTATGACCAGGTTCGGATCTGCAAACCACAATAGTGACTTTAGTTACCATCAGTGACAACAATAGAAGCCATACAAATAATCTCCCCAAGCCATATGCCAACAATCTCCCCCTTTGGCATTGATGGCAACACTTAGTGGAAAATGATTAAGTGCCAAAACCAAAGGTACGTTGCCAAACTCCAATATTTCAAAACACAATAGAACACTTCTACCCCTTAGGATGTCAAGGCATTTTTCACTGCATTCTCTCCCCCTTTGACATCAATGAAAAAACTTTACTAATTTTTCTCCCCTTTTTCTAGTATTCTTACTACACTTGTTCCTTTTTATTTGCTAAAAAATAATTTATTGTTCTCTCTCTCCTTTTCTAAATAGAAATTTGATCAAAATTTGGAAAACTAGGGCTGCTGCACAAATCTAAAAATTATTTTATACTTATTTTTCATCTCCGGAAGGAATTTCTTCCAAGGATCTATAGAAATCCCAATAATTATTATCGGACTGTTATTTTTTGATGTCTGGTTAATGATTTGAATGAGGGATTCCAGAATTGTAATAGCTTCTTCCAACTTCTCTCCTTTCCTCAAGACTTCAATTATTTGATCCAATCTGCATTTATTTTGATCCTTTACTTTCTATAAGGTCTCCATAAGAGTGTTTCTAGAAAAGTGAATCTTTGTGTGCTCAACCGACAACTCATGAATTTTTTTCTTTACTGCTCCATCCTGGTCCTGAACCATATTGCAGTCTTGACCAATTTTATTCAATTCACTTTCAATTTTCTCTAGCTTGACTTTATATTTTCCAACAACATGAGGCCAACATAGACAATAATTGTAAATGTCATTAGCTAAATTGATGCACTATATCAACACATTCATTTTCTTTTTCAATTTTGTAAGGGATAGCCTAAACTACTCCTTCAAGTGTAGGATTATTTCCTCCTCTTTCTTATCTTGAGAGTCAGAGACCACAACTTCCTTAATACACTCAATCAACTCTTCAAGGAATACATTCTGCAAACTTTCCAATTCAATGTTATTCTGCACAAAGTATCTACCCAAAGTACTCTCAATTAGATCATGCTCATATGAGGGTCGATCTAACCACATGTCAACAATCTTTTGTATTCCATATTTCTCTTGAACTATTTGTAGTATCTTTGTTTTGAATAAAGTTCCTTCTTCATTTCCTTTAGCCATTGTTTCATCTGGTTCAACTAATTTAGGTTCATCTCTTGGGGTGTATTCATCAAGGTCTTCATCAAGTATGTCCACAATTATTTGTTCTTTTCCTTTTCCTTCAATTTTAAGAGACTTGACTACTAGGGGAGTATCATCAGTAAACTCTATTGCTCTTTTTTCTTTCTCTCCATTTTATTGGAAGATGATCCAACTTCAACTATTTTTTATTGGAAGAGAAATACCAACTACTCCGAATTTTTCTAAAAATTTCTAAAGAAATTTGCATAAACTATCTCACAATTTTCCATAGTATTGAAATGCTTAAAAAATTTCATACAAACTGGTTCACTTTCCTTCCATACAACATTATCATTTTGCGGCAAACAATTTAGAAAATACATCATGATGCATATGATCAAAGTGCCAAACCTGAAAGGATAATCTATATCCATTGTTAATTGCATGTTCTCCATCAATTGATCTTTCAGTAAACTGCACAAGTCAAAGTCTTGGTCCTCCATTATCATCTTATACAAAATGTAAACTATGCCTACTGAGGTTGATCCTTCCCTATTTTTGAAGAAGATTTTGTATGAAATTCCATATGTAATGTATCTTATCAATGGATCTTTTATCATCAAAATTACTAGAGCCCTCTAATCTCCTATTACACTGGTTAGGATTTTGACTTCCTTATTTTGAATCGACTTCTTCTTCAGAATATCTCCAACATTGCATAACCCAGTTAAATTTCTAATGACTTCCTTCAAAATAAGATAGGGTTTGTCCAAATTTATAGTATCTTCATTCAATTTTCTCAAGATGAACCTAACCACTTCCAAGTTGTCAAAATAAGGAAATTCATTCCAAATGTCCAAACCCCTATGTTTCACTCCTTTGAGCCACTTCAATTCACTGACAAGAAACATATCTCTTACATCCTCAATCTTCCTACTATATTTGTAGAATTCCAATCCTAATACCTACAACACACAATAAACAAACACATTAGAAGATCATATGCAAGTAAGAATTAAGATTCCCCATGAAATCCATTTAAATTGCAAAGAACAAGAAATGAGATAAACATAAACAACCATAAATAAAAGTTATCAAATCCTATTCAAATCCAAAGAAAACTCTTGATCCCATGGAGGAATTGGTGCCAATTTGATGTGAAAATTGGACCTTTCCCAACTCCAATGATGCAATTTTGATGAGTGATGAAGAGTGATCCACTTTGTTGAAGATTTAATGAAGCTCCATGATGAAAAACTTGCATAACCTAGCTCAAAATTGATGGATGAGGATTTCTATGTTTGAGGATGGATTTGAGTATAGTAAGTTTTCTCAAATTGTGGATGATGAAATGAGGAAAGAAGCCTCTTATTTATAGAATGATAAGATGGAGAAATTCCCAAAATGAAGCAATGTGGGGGTATGTGCAGGATCATCATGGAAAAAATAGGCCCTTAAGTGGCAAAAAAAATTAGAAAAATTATAGTTAGGAAAATTGACATGTAATTTGAATAAGTTATCTATATTATTTCAAAAATGAGTAAGAATAGAATATGTAGCAAAATTGAATGTAAGTTCTAAACTACTAGGTATGTTTTTAAAACAAAAATCTATTTGGTGAAAATTTGAAATTTCAATGCAGTACTTAAATTTCAGGGAAAAAATAAGTAGGTGTACCACCACCACAATAAAATGATATATTTTTTTATAATATTTTAGACATAAGTAGAGGACTCATGTCCAGATGTGATGCATATTTTTTTGTAATTTTTTTCCAAGTAAATAATTAATTATGAATTTTTATTACAAATTTTAAAAATATAAAAACTTGTATGCCCCGACCACCTTAATTGGTCAAACTTCATGAAATTCATTTTCTTTTTAATCCTATAGTATCTGCGAAACCTAGAATGTGATGCATGTTTTGGATTCAAAAATGTGATACCCTTTGAAAGCTATAGATGTTTTCAATCAGCCTATCAATCAAGACTTTTAATCATAATTTGAATAGAAAATGAATAATAATTACTTATTCAATTCAAAATAAAGCATAGTTTATATTGCTAGAAAGCTAAGAATCTCCTTTAAAAACCCTTTTTGTTTCATCAATTTTGGGTAAAAATAGTCGTCACCCACATACCCATCATATTGCCACTTTTGGCCCATCATGATTCTACACATACCACTCGACTAAATTTCAACCAATGACAAGATGCCACTTGTTAATAGATGAATGGATGAAGGATGTGCACATTTTGATGAATGTGACCATAAATGCATTTATTTGAAATTTAAAATTTGTGAAATGACAAAGTGGATGAAGAGTCAAATAGAGTAATGGCCACTTGGCTCAATGCAAAAGAACTTGTTGGAAGGACTCATCCCCCTTGGAGGGATTTCAAATTTGAAGAATATTCCTCTATTATGCCATGTTGAGAGAAAATAAGGAGTTAATAAATGAATTAAATCTATTTTCATGTGCAAGTGGCAAAAGCTAGAGGATGGGACATGGATTAGGATTAAATTAACCAAGGGTTAATTAATTTAATGAAGGGATTAGATAATGTGACAAATTTGACTTAAATTTGTGGGTTGATTTAAATCAAAGATGAGAAGAATGTGATTTAGATATTAATTAAATAAAGATTTTTGATTAATTTAATTAAAGGAGATGAATGTTAGATTAAATCAAATAAGGTTTTAATTTATTTAATTTAATGAGATAGACTTTAGAAATTAATTAAATAAAATTCATTTATTTAATTAATAAAGAGTTAGGTTAATTAGATCAGATTGATTGATTTAATTAAAGAGAGAATGGCTTAATCAAATAAATGATTTATTTAATTAAGAGAGACAAATTGATGAATTTAATCAAATAAGGGTATTCAATTAAATGGTTAGAGAAGGGATGATTTAGGATGAAATGGTGTTAGTAGTCGGGGATCATATGTGCAATGTCAATCCAGACAATTTGCGTGTTCATTTTTCCCTCTTTGAAGTAGTGCACTTGTTGCACTGATTCAAAGAATAAACCATTTTGATCAAAAGCCAAAACAAAATTTATTTCAAAACTTGCCCCACTATTGTCTCGGCAAGAGAAAACATACCAATATACTGCCCCCTCGAGAGATCGGATGAAAAGATTGATTTTTGGGTGATCTCGCGAAAGAAGAGAAAAAGGTGCCCGACGGGTCCAAAAAGGCTTTGGGAGGCCAAAAAAATGAGATAAAACGCAAAAAATGATAGAAAATAGCCTTCAAACGGACAAAATCGGGATGAGGGGACCTAGACCCTTTCTGGACGGCTAAACAAGGTTAGAAAACCCTGATTTTTAGGCTTAAATAGGTCTTGGGTGGCCACTTCCAATTCATTTTCACATTCAACCTTGAGAGATTCTACGATTTTGAGCTCTGACCCTTTGGAGAAATGGCACAATGACAGCTCCCCATGCACATTTCTAACCGTGTACGGATGCACCAGAGACTTCCTGAGACTGGATCACCAGTGATTTGACTTGAACCAACCTCATTTTTTAATTTTCATGCTCATTTATTGTGTTTAAAAACTAGGTCCTTATGAGCGGTGCTATATTGGCCTGCTGAAATCTCAAACAGTGACGATCGGTGTTTAAACTACACCGCCATTGAAATTTCTGATGTCATAGTGCAGTTTGGAATTTAGGGTTAAATTCCAAACTCAACCACTATGGTGCTCTTTAGAGTTAAGGTTTTAGATCAAACTGGACCGCCTTTGCAAACTATAATGCTGCAGTGCAATTTGGGTGTTTGAAGGCTCTAGTGTCACAGTTTGAAATTTGCAAATTTCACCGCCTTCACAGGCAGCGATGCTAGAGTTAATTTCGGGATGCCTAGACAAGCCAGGATTGGGATTTTTTTGATGAATTTTAACAAGGTGACTTTTCCTATTGTAGGAGGAGGCAAGATAAATCTACTCACGTGAGCATAGGTCTCAAGAGCTTTTCAGGATTTTGGGTGAGTTGACTGAGCAATAGTAGGAGTTCCTAGGAGAGATGGGGCTTTGGTATATCACCTACACACCACCCGTGCTAACACACTTGGGCATGATAACACTTGTCAAGCGATGGCACAGTGAGACCTCTTCATTCCACCTTCCGACGAGAAAGGCCACAGTCACACCACAGTCACACTAGAGGACGTGTGGTAGATCCTGAGATTTCCTATCCATGGTGAGCAGGTCATTTATGATATGGATGTCAGGAGGGAGGCCTGCTATGCTATCATGGATACCAACCAAGTTGTATTATGTGAGGGGCAGATCGAGCTGGAGTGCCAAAGGCTTATCATATCACCTTACCGCTTACTTATTGTAGCCATTATATCAGGTCTCGTCGCACCAGATTGACAAGGCCAATATTTCAATCCTAGATGGGGGCTCATTTGGGAGCACATGGTCTAGTGGTGACTAACACTATTTGCATGGGGGCCAATTCTACTAGCCTCACTTTATGGAGATCTTCATGAGTTTTCGTATCTAGGCGCTAGAGCACTTGGGGCGAGGGTTACACTCCTGCATATTTGGGTGTGGGAGCACATCCCTGTGCTTTCTCTGAGAGTTGCTTCAGTTCTGATGGAGCCAAATCATCTAGTGGTCTAGTGATATAGAGGAGGCCTCTCTTTCACACATACAAGACAACACAGGATTCCTCATTGGAGGAGGGTCCTTGACGATATACGAGTGTTCAGATGGCAGTCGTACCTTGGGCAGCTAGCTTGGTTTGATGATGCACAACAACTCTTGTTCACCCGCCAAGACAAACTTATGCAGGGTTGAGAGCACACGATGATCAAGATGTACCTGTTGGGTAGGGTTCAAAGATAGTTCAATGAGCCATAAGATAGGCTAAACAATCAGTACATGGTTGTGTTTTCAAGGACGATGAGCTAGAGCTCCTGAGGTCATTATATACCTGCCCATGAGGTAGTCTAGAGTTTCATGTAGCTGGTGGCTAGGCCGTGGCCATATGACCAAGGACAGGCAGATCCAGGGACTATGTAGGCCTATAGAGATTGGTTTAGGTTGCCTCTTAGACTTACAGTGCTCAGGACACCATTTGCTCAATGGAGAGCCAAAGGTAGGGGAGCAAGATGGGGATGGGGGGAGGGAGATCAGGATCAGGGCAGTGGTGGGCCACCACCAGTTTAGTTAGTTCAGGATCATGGGCCACAAGACCAGCCACCCAGAGATCCAAAGATTAGAGAGTAGAGACAAGATGCCCCCAGTAGGACCAAGATCCAGGACACCAGGACAGGATCCCAATGCCCCCAAGGATGGGGATCAGGATAAGTTGTGGGTGCAACCACCCCTACAACCAGATCCGAGAGACAAGAAGATTTTACAGCTGCAAACACAGGTACAAGCACTAACAACCAAGAGAGATCAGGCCAGAGTAGAGCAGGACCAAAAAAATTTTTAGAGACAGGCAGCAGTCGAGATGAGCCGCCGAAAGCAGTTAGAGAGCATGGTTGCATCCTCCTCCCAGAATATAGCATCACTTTGGCCTTACAAGGAGGTTGTTCAGGAGGTCGACTATTACAGGATGCATTACCACCAAGAAGTGTTGAGGGCAGATCGAGTGCCAGATTTTTCATAGAGGATAGGACACAGGTCGACAGAGGAGCATGAGGAGAGAGCAGGTGGCGAGGGAAGTAGCCAGTAGGGCTAGCCCTCATTTTGATATGAAACAAGATTCTTTTTGCGTTCAATGGGATCATTTTTGATAGGCCTAGTGGGCCGTTTTGTACTTATTGACATACACATGTACATTGATCCAATTTTTGTACCATGATAGTATATATTGAGTATATATCAGATGAAGATTATGATGTGATATGCTATGCCTTATCTTTACTTTGATGCATTATGGTTGACTCTTATTTCTTATGATTCCCTAGTGTTTATGTGATGAATATGTTATGTGATGATGGATGCACTTCTTTTTCAATATCTTTTATTATGTATTTTTAATGATGTATGCAAAATGTTATAATTTGCAAATTCTTAGACTAACAAATCTATATTATGCAATGATGGATGGTATGATGTAATATGATGATGATATATGATGATATGTTTAAATGATGTTTATGACGATATCTATGATATAATTGCAAATGAAGTATGATGTGTATGTGATAGCATAATGGATGCTTATATATGTTACAGGTTGTTTATGCATTTTTATAATAAAATGAATGCAAATGATATGATGGATGTAAATGATGTTTAAGATATAGGATGATTATGTTATGCTATGATGGATGCAAATATTGTTTATGATATGATGGATGTAGATGATGTTTATGATATGATGGATGTAAATGATGTTTATGATATGATGGATGATTTCCTTTATATTTATATGAAATGAATGCAATGTAATGATTCGTGAGATGCTTAGAATAACTAATTTGTATTATGTATAATGGAAATGCAATGTTATGATATGTTTTAATGTTTCCTATATGATATGCAATATGCAACATGCAATGTGCAATGTGTTGATGGTTTTTGAATGTAGGGTGAATGTAATGATGATGATGACTTGCGATTAACTATCATGGTACCATGTTAGTGTGAAAAGCCAAAAAATAGAAGAAATAAGAGATTCCAACAAGAAATGAGATGATGGTAATGATGATGATTTGCTTGCCGAGGAGTTGTGATTTTCAAAGGGCCAATTACGTGATTTTCAAAGGGCCAATTACCTTATGTTTGATTACACACATAAGTATGATGCATCAAGGTATAAGGAACCAGGATGGCGTTGTACCTAGTGTGATGGACTTTGAATCGACAATTAGATAGGAGTATCCTTGTTCATACTTGGCATATGGAAGCCTTACTAGGATGCATTTTAGGTACTTCAAACATTTCAGAATAAAACATAGAAAGGAAAGCCTTCCTATGTGGTGAACCAGATATCTAAAACACCTTCCATACACACCTAATAAAGCAAGTATTTTCCAAGGTTATTTTACAAAGACATCCAACAAGAACAGTAGATAAAAAGATCATAATCATTTCCCCATTTCTATCTCTCTAAATATTTTGATTAGACATCATTGAGAGGTCCTTGGAATGAGTGCAATAAGATAAGCCAAAAGACAGATAAAGTAAACACACAAGTTGATGTTCTTGAAAACCGCTAGCCAAGACTAAACTACAGTGATGCTTGATGTTGATGTCCATTGTAGGAAGGATGCATCCTAGTACATGATGATACCAGATGATTTGATATGGGATTGACTGGATGATGAGCTATTGACTCCAAGAGTTGACCAACTTGTTTACATACTGACCTAGACTTGAGACTTTGACATTTGAGTTTTCACTTTTAACCTGCTAGACTTGTTTCAGATTGTTTCAACAAAGGTTAAGGATGACAATTGATTTATTGTGAGTGATGTTTATTGCAAGTGAAAGGGAGATGGGATGGATGGATTTTTTCAAATATTTGGATGTTTTTGATGTTTTGAAATGTTTTGAGGCTTTTTTTGGTATTTTTGAGATTTTACAAATGTTTTGATTTTTGATTTTCAAATGTTTTGAGGTTTTCTAATATTTTGACCAAGACCTAACCTAAGGACCTATCCTAGGGGCCTCAGGGGCTGATAAAAAAATTAGCCTTCCCTACGTTATACACGTAGCTAGACCACGTAGTTCGACTGACACAGACTTGATTATTGATGAGATATGAAAAAGATGGATTGCCAATTTATTATGACAGACTCCTAAAGGACTGACCTAAGTGTCTCAAGGGATGATCAAAGATCAACCTTGCCTATGTTCAAGGTTCAGAGACCCGTAGTTCGACAAGATGACTCTGCTTTTTGAATCTTTGATTGACTTTTGACCTATTTTTTGGATTTTGATATGTTTCAAATGTTTTTGGATTTTCTGATTTAGGGACCTCAAGAATGTACACAAATCTGATATGATGAGAACATGCCCCCAACATGAAGCAATGGACTAATCTGATAAAGGCAGGACAAAATAACCTTGGGAATGGGTTGAGTAGTACTAGGAGGGATCATGACACGAACATAGGACCAAGCTATGATGCAAATGCTGAATGGATGGATGATAGATGGAGATATGGAATGTGATGGAAGATGGATGTGTAATGGATGAATGGTGCAGAATGAGTCACAAAGATCCTGGTAGATGGATAGTTCCTATTTACTCAAGGTGCCTACTTGCCAAGTTTTCACCAAGGTACTTGCCCAAAGTGCATGGTTTTCACCACAAGACGATTTTTTTCTTTACTGTTTTTGATCATTTTTTGCTTTTTTTTGAATTTTTTCTTTTTTAATTTTTTTGCTTTCACCAAGACGCCTGTTTGCCAGGTTTTCATCAAGGTGACCATTTTTTAGGACATTTTATGATTTTTTTAGTATTTTTGGTTCTATACCTTGAGATATTTAGGCATAATTTTTTTTGAGATGGGAGTTGTTCTTGGGCTCTTGCAGAGGCTACCCTTCAGGTGTTGATAACTGAGATGCCCCTAACTTGTAGCTTGTTGTGATAACAAATGGCCCCAACCAGTTGGGTTCAAATTTTACTTTGTCATTTAGAATTGGGATTTCTGATTCTCTTTGAGGAAAATCTCTCCGATCTAGAATGTCCAGCTCCTAATTTTCTTGTCATAAATCCTTTTAAGCCAATTTTGATAGAATTGCAAATGATTTAAGGCATCCATACACTGCTCATCCAGTAGCTCCATCTCATTCAGTCTTGATACTCGGTATTCTTCATCTGTGATGAGATTTTGCAGTGATATCCTCAGTGATGGAAGCTCAATCTCGATGGGCAATATGGCTTCTTATCCGTAGACCAGGGAGAATGGGGTGGTGCTAGTGGGTGTACGGATGATGGTTCGATAAGCCCAAAGGGCAGGATTTAGTTGCAGATTCCAGTCACGTCCTACATCATTGACTATTTTCTTGAGGATCTTCATAATGGTTTTATTGGTGGCTTATGCTTGGCCATTGCCTTGGGGATAATATGGTGTGGAGAAGCGATGTTGGATTTTGAATTTGTCGCATAGGTCCTGAACCTCCTATTTTTTGAATGGTGTCCCATTATCTGAGATAATGGCTTGTGGGACACTATAGTGGCATATGAGATAGTTCAAGATGAATTTTGATATTTGCTTCTCAGTTATGTATGTCATTGGTATGGCTTCCACCCACTTTGTAAAGTACTCAATGGCAGTTATGATAAACTTGTGACCATTGGATGAGGTGGGAGTTATTTTTCTGATGAGATTGATCCCCCACTACGAAAAGGGCCATGGTGTGACAATTAGATGGAGATCTTGAGCTATAGTATGGATGAGGTCCCCATGTTGTTGACATTGTAGGAATCTTCTGACATAGTCATGTGCTTCTTTTTCCATAGTAGGCCAATAACACCCCATCCTCAAAAATTTCTTGGCCAAAGTCATTCTGCTCAAGTGTGAACCACAAATACCGTTATGTACCTTAGTTGAGGTTTTCAATGCCTCCTCAACATTTAGGAAGCATAATAAGGTTCCTTCTATGCTCCTACAGTAAAGGGTGTTTCCTAGGATGACAAAACAAGATGCTTTCTTGTCAAAGGTTCATTTTAGGCTTGAGGGTAAGTCAGCAAGTAGGACCCCTATTTGCAAGTAGGTATAAATTTCATGGTACCAGGGATCACCGGGAGCAACAATTTCACACACAAATTCTTACTCTGGTACCTCGAATGCGGGTATGAGAAGCTGCTCTACCAAGAATTCATTTTTCGGGAGATTGCGAGGGATGTCTAGTAGGCATCCAATCATTGCCATGGCATATACTACTCTATTGTTTGCTCTAGGAATTTGCTCAAATGTGATATCAATGAATGATTCTTTGAGGCTCTCTACCAACTTTTTGTATGGGGTCAACTTATCATCCTTTGTCTGGTATTCACCATTCACTTGATTTATTATCAGCTACGAGTCTCCATATACCTTGAGGGCCATGATGTGCCACTACACTGCTATTCTGAGACCTATGGTTAATGCCTCATACTCTACAATGTTGTTAGTGTAGGGGAATGCCAATTTGTAGGATCTAGGTATATAGTCCCCTTGTGGGTTGATGAAGAAGAAACTCGCTCCTTATCCATGTTGCGTGTAGGAACCATCAAAGTCGAGTTTCTAATGTTTGTATAAGGATTGAAGATGGATTTATCCATAAAAGTATGATATAAGTGGATTCTCTGAATGCATGGTGCTTTACAAGATAATCTGATCACCCTATCCTTTTATTTGTTTCATTCAACATACTCGATGTAAGTATTCATATAGAATCATGACCAACTTGTACATCCTTCCTGTGAGCATTTCCTTTGATAGTAGGTATGAGGGGGTCAATTTTGGTGATGAGTTTGATTTTGTGTGCCCGACATGTAGTGTCTGAAATTTTGTGAAGCAAACACTACTACTAATGGGATTTTTATGAATGAGTAGTTTAACTCATGCTTGACCATTGTGCGGTTGATGTAATAGATGGCCATCTCTATCCCATTTTCATCGTGTTGAGTTAGGAGAGCACCGAGGGCTATTGTTGTTGCTAAACATAGAGGATTAGTGGCTTTCTTGGGATTGGTGGCATGAGGACTAGAGGTGTGAGTAGATATTCTTTGATTTTTTTGAAGGCTTCCTCACACTTGTCATCCCACTTGTATGCTACCCCCTTGTGGAGTAGGCGAGAATACGAGATTTTCTTGTCTACTAGTTGTGCTATGAATTTGTGGATGGACTAAAGCCTGCCTTGGAGGCCTCTCAATTGTTTCAATGTTTTGGGTGCCTCCATCTCAAGGATTGCTTTTACCTTGGAAGGATCTATTTCAATACCCCTCATTGACACTATGTATCCTGAAAGTAAGCACCTAATTATATGCGAAAACACATCTTTAGTTCATGGGACGCCTGTATTCCTCCGACCTATCAAAATGTACTCAAGGTTGCTATGTGATCTCTCCTCTTTCTGGATTTTGCTAGTATGTCATCGATGTAATCTTTAATAGTTTTGTGGATCATGTCATGAAAGATTAACATCATGGCTCTTTGGTAAGTGGCCCCAACATTATTTAGGCTGAATGGAATCATATTCCAGTAGTAGGCCCCCCATGGACAAGTGAAGGTTGTTTTGTGTTGGTCCTCTTTGGTGATCACTATTTGGTTGTACCTAGAGAACCCATCCATTAGAGAAATAATTTCATGTCCTCCTATCATGTCTACAATCATGTCCATGTTAGGCAATGGGAAATCATCTTTTAGACATGCTTTGTTTATGAAATCCATGTAGATTTGGATGCCCCCATCAGGTTTTGAAATAGGAACCAAATTTGACACCCACTTAGTTAGTTAATTCATCGAATAAACCGCATCAGTAGCTTTCTTAATTCCATTTTGACTAGTAAGGTGATATGAGGATGCATTTTTGTATCAATTTTACAATACGTGAGGCTTTGCTTGAGTATCTTGCTAGGTGATGAACCACAATATCTAGATTGAGCCCAGGCATGTCCACATAGCTCCATGCAAAATTAACTTGTCTCTCTCTTAAGAAGGCTGCTAGGAGCCCTTGTTCTTTTGATAGTAATGACTTAGCATAGAATGTAATGTGTGGGGTTTCTTCTATTCCCAAGTTGACTAGGTTGCATTTTTTAGTTAGGACCGTTGATTTTTCTTGATGGAGAGCTCTTAGAGGAAGATTGAAACCCCATCATAGGGCACCTCAGGGGTTTTAACAGTGGTCATGCTCCCATTTGCTATTTTTCCAGGGTGAAGGCTGGGAGTAGTGTGGCTTTCACTTCGGGATTTTGAGATTATTTGATTTAACCTTGGCTTCAAAGGGATTTGATGGTTTCTTGTGCATGTGTCCAACTCAGTAGAATCTGCTGATCACGTGATTATCCCATGGTTTGGTGATTCACAAAAGGTGCCTCATGAGCAGATATTAAAGAATGGAGTCCTCGGGTGTTGCCAAACCAGTGGTTGGGGTTGAGCCTTCGGCTTTATCTCATCATGGGTGGTTCTCCATGCTCATGGTGCCAGAGTGTTGATCATGAAGGGTCTGTTAGTAGTGTGAGCCTTGCTATAGATTTTTTCAGAGTAATCCTCACTCCCACTCACATGCATAGAGTGATGTCAGGGTAGGCACCTAAAGGCGGAATGGGTGGACCTGGCTGTGTGGGGGTGTTTGTCCATTTGCAGAGAGTTTTGGCACTGCCAATCAGGGGATTTTGTGTGGAGGCATTGCATAGAGGGTATCCAAGGCCGGGAACACCATCCATTTCCAGCATCTGTGGTGGTGTTGGGGAATCCCGTGCCCTAGTTTTGGTTTCTATCATAGCCCATTCTGACATCATTTGCAAACCTTTGTTAATGTCCTCCATAGGTAAGATCGGTTGCTGGTCTATTATTAATCTGAGGAGATGGGATAGGTCCTCCTCTATTACTTCTTGTCTAAGATCTCCCCAACTTCTGAAGTTAGAGTATCCTTCAATGGATCTTTGGGATGTGGAGGCTTCATTTGATTCTGGTCATCCTCGTGATCTAGGACATTGTGGTAAGTCTCCTACCACAAAAGAATTTTTGGAATTGTATAGTTTTTGCAACCATTGTCTTGGATGATGACTTTGATATTAGAGATGGTGGGAATGGTGGGAGTTTCAAGTGTCTCTATCGTAAAAGTGGAAGTGAGAGAGGTTGGATCAATGTATGGAGTTGATTGATCTTCATCATTTTTAGGCACTTGAGGGATTTTATAGCATTTTACCTCTAGGTTCTTGCAGTAAGAGAATGGTTTGGGATCCCCATGGATGGTGACCTCTTGGCCTTCATATGTGAGCTTGAAACATTGATGGAAGATTGATGCTACCACTTGCATCACATGGATCCACAGACGTCCCAGGAGAATGTTATAAGGAAGATCAAGGTCAAGGACCTAATAGGTGGTTTCCATGATTGCTATCCCTACTTGAATAGGGAGTTGGATTGTGCCTTGGGACACTCTTTTTTTATCATCATACTCCCTGATTGTGATGCCTTTGCCTTTGTCGATGGAATCCTATAACATTTTCATATTCTTTATGAGCTTGAGGGAACAAATATTCAAACCTGCACCTCCATCCACCAAGACTTGCTTAACTGTGTTTTTTGCACTAGGACTTCCAAATGGAGTGCATGATTGTGAGATGGTTGAGCATAAAAATCCTAACCAGAGAACATAAGGAGATTTTGGGTAATGATGTTTCCGACCATAGCTTGGAATTTTTCCATGTCAAAATCCATGGGGATGGTGGATAAAGCCAATGCTTCCTCAAGGATTTTCTTGTGGCCGGATAAAATTTTTAGTAACTCCATGAAGGAGATTTTTGTTGGAGTTCTTTTCAGTTGATCGAGGACATTATAACCATTGGGAACAAATCTTGAGTTGGAATTAGGTGCTTTGTTTGGCTGAGATGATCCTATAATGGTAATTTTTCTACCTCTTGTGGTGACTCCATAATCAGAATGGGTTCCTTTGATGGTGATAGCAGCACAATATTCATCCAAGAATGCAACGACATGGTCATACACATGATTCACACTCTTGAAGGTGCCTTTTCCCTTATCATTGTTGTTGTACCCTTTGTTATTATGATTAGGCATCGGATTTGTGTAGATTTTGAGGTTTCAGTTTCCTACTAGTTGCTCCACATTTATGATTCTTTTATCAATGAGGTCTTGGATTAGGTTTTTCAACCTCATGCAACCACTAGTGGTGTGTCCTTTGATTTTGTGAAATTCACAAAGCTGGTTTTCATTATACCAGAGTGGTTTCGCATTTGGTTCCTGGTAATTCTCATAAGTGGGAGCCTTGATGAGGTTTTCATTTATTAATTTCTTCATGATGACTTTGAGTGGTTCCCCAAAAGTAGTGTACTTGCACTTAGGGGAGTTTTTGTTTCATTGGGGTGGTCCCCTTTGATCATTTACATTGTTGATCACTTAATTGTTTGGTTATTGTGTCACTGCATTAGCTTGATGATTTTTTTGATGATGGTTTTGGGGTTGTTGTTGAGGTGTGGGTGTGTTTTTTTGAGGTGCACTGATGACAACTTTGGCATCAACAACACCATTGTTGGTAACATTTTTGTTTCTTTCCCATGTGCATGGTTTGTCATTGTAACTGGTTGATGGGTGATTGTTTTATTGTTTGGGATATATGGGCGATCCTCCTTGTGACATAAGGGCTCGTTCAATATTAAGAACCTTAGAGATCAACTAGTCATATGTGGTGATACCATGCACTTTAAGGTGGAATGCCAAGGCTCCATTAAGATTTGAAATGATAGTGCAGAATTGTTCTTCTGGAATGACCCATTTGCTCTAATTGACCTTAGATCACCATCATTGTAGGAATGAAGCAAATGATTCATTCTTCCCTTGTTTCAGAGCCAATAGTTCCTCTAGACTAACATCCATTCTGTTATTGAATGCATAATTTTTGAGGAATGTGTATTTCTTGGAACTTTTTGATGCCAGGAGGAAGGCGAGAGAACCACTCCATGGCTTGGTCAGCCAAACTTATAGTAAACAACTACATCAGATATGTATCGTCATATGTGACTTCCATACAATGAACATAGAATTCCCTGATGTGATCTTCAAGGTTTCCCGCCCCACAGTATTTATCAAATTTTTGGATTTCAAATTCCTTCAGGAATGGTTTCATAGTAAAAATCCTCTTGAATGGGTAAGGACACAAGTTGTTGGGTGTTTTGGTGGTTCTCCCTAACTAAAGATCGAGCACTAGTTGCGAGAGCAACCTGATTTGTGTTGTCACATTATTTTGTGGATTAAGGGGTGGAGTGAAGGTATTTTGTGGTGGTTCAATTGTTGGTGGGATGGGTGGGTTGGTTGGTATTTACAAATTTTGTTGTGCCAAGTATGCCTATAGTCGTTGTTGTACCAACAACACTTGTTGATCTTGTTGTTGTTGTGCTAACAGTGCCTATTGTTGAGCTTGTAATTTTTGTTGCACCAACAACGCTTGTTGTTGGGCTGCTAATCAAGTTGCTTCTTGTTGTTCTTGGTATTTCTTTAGTGCTTGTTGATATGCTTGTTGTTGGGCTTCTTGTTTTTGTGTGAGGTATTGTGCTTGTGCCTGTGCTTGCACTTCAACTTGTGCTTATGCTTGTTGGGAAGCTTGGTATTGGGCTTGAGCTTGCGCTTGTACTTTAGGCTAGGCTTATGCTTGTTGGGTAGCTTGTGCAATCTATGCAGCTTGTATGACTTGTGCAACCTATGCTGGTTGAGCAGTTTGAGCTGCTTGTTGTTCTTGTTGTTGTAATAAGGCTTGGGCTTGTGTAGCCTACTATGCTTGTTGCACTTGTAAAAAAATTTATGTGGCTTGAGCGGCTTGGGTAGCTTGGGAAGCTTGTCGATTTTGGATTTTTTGGATTTCCTTTTGATAGGTAGCCTGCTGAGTGGCTTGTAGCGCAATACTGTATTGGTTGATGTGTTTGAATTGGGTGGTGGTGGTAGCAGAGGTGGGTTTGGAATGGTGCTTGTTGTGGTAATGATAGGCACCATTGTATTGATGTTTGGGATTTGAGTGGTGGATGGTGCGCTCGATATGTTTGGTCCTTGAGAGACCATGTTTTGAGATTTTTGGGGAATGGTTGATGATGTGATGGTGGTGACTTGTGTTATCGGGATGGTTTCCATCTATTGTTGCAATATCGATGGAAATATTTGGGGATTTGGTATGTTGCTTTAATTGATGATCAGTGGGTTGATTTGATTTTTTGATTGATGTTTGGTAAAGGGGTAAGTCCTAAACCAAGAGGTGGTGTGGATAATGGTGGAAGTGGTGGAAATGTGAGTGGCATAATCCCTTGGGGGAATGATGAAGATGTAGTGTCAAAAATGCCCCCTAGTCCAAATAAGTCTCCTTCTCCTTGCAAGGTTATGGGGAGAGAGGTTTGAGATGTTGCGTGAAATGATGATGGGTCATTAGGATCATGAAAGGTGAGGGGGACATATGGATGTGATGGATTTTGGGTATGGATTGTCCCAAGATGGTGTTTGTGTCCAAATATTGATTTTTTACAAGGGGATGTGTTTGTAGTGCATTGAGAAATGCACTTCCCTTGTTAACAATGGGTTGCATTGGAGCAATAGATGGTGTAATTTGGGGGATGGGTTGGGTGATGTTTTGGAATAGAGGGGTAGATGAAATTGGGAGTGTGTTTGAAATTGGGGGCATGACCCCAAAATATGGTTCCACTATAGTTCTCATGTCAAAATTGGAAGGGAGTTTAGCCCCTTGCTTTGCTAATTCAAGCATGTATAGTGAGGGATTGAGTCTCATCATGATGCTAATAATTTTGTGATTCTTGGGATTTTGGACCATCTCGGTGATCTCATCTTGTGTCATTCCAAAGGGATTATTGGTAAGATCCTCCACTTGAAATTCCTCCTACGTATTTTGTGATGACGAAGGAAAGTTAGTTAGAGGATTGATTGATCCAATGAGATTTATTTTGGAATTTGTTTGGCTTAGGTCACTTGAAATTGATTTTTCTTTGTTAGCTTCCATGTTCCTCTTGTGTTGAGATCTAGTTTGCACCATAAAATTGGGATCAATTTTCAATAATGTGGGAGATGAATCTCTAATTCTTTGGATTGATCTATCTTTAGGTACAAAAGAGAAAATTTAGGATCATTTAAGGATCAAAAGTATGATGGTGAAATGAAAGATGGATGATATGGATGTTTTAGAACTCTTGAGAAATCTTGAAGGATATGTTAAACTTTAGGACTTTGGATTTTGATATTTGATTTTGATTTGGGATTAGATTAGATTTGGATTTGGATTTGGATTTGTGAACTCATACACTATAAGAGGTTAGATGTTGTCCTAGAGTGAATTTTTCCTCAAGATGCTAATTTGACTAAGTGTGAGAAGAAGGATTCATCTAAACACACCTAACCAAACAAGATGAGTTTTGATTAGGTTTTTATTTTGGATTATGAACTCCTAAACCCAAAGATGTTAGATGTTATCAAGGGATAATTTTTTCCACACGGTTTGATAATTTGACTAAATATGTGAAGGATGCATCTATGCACAACTAATCAAACAAGATGATTTGGATTTTTTTCAAATGATTTTCCCAAAGTTTAACATGAAGGATTTTTCCAAGATTTTCAAGATTTGATGATGAGATGATTTTGGTTTGATGTTTTAAAGATGGATGAAGGTTTGATTTTGATCCTATGTTTACCTAAAAAGACACTTGCTTACTAGACCTTGAGTTTGAAGAACATGCTTTACTCTAGACAAGGTGTTCAAATTTCTGAAAAAGGTTTGGATTTTGTTGACAAAAGAACTCATACAAATTTGGATTATTTCTTGAAGCTCTCCTGTGAAAGTTAAAAAGAATTCTTCATCTGAATTCTTATAGCATTGAGAGACGCTTTTGGTGATCTTTTGGACTAAGACCTTTTGACTTTGGTTTCTAGATTTTGATCTTGTGTGAAATCATTTGAGACACATGTGTGAGATCCAATTTTCTTTAGTCTTTGTTTAATGATTTCTTTTTACCAAAAACACTTCTTTGATTAGGTTTTTGAAACTAGATGTCTAATGTTTTAATTTCTTCTCATTCCACAAATTGTATCATGTGGAAATCGAGGAAATCAAAGCAAGAGTTACCTAATTTTTACTTTAGTAGGAGAAAATTGAGATGAAATTCAAATTCCTAGAAACCTCTAAGCATATGAATCCCAAGGGAAAGAAAGGGCACATGAATTCGTTCAAGGATATTTGCTTCTCTAAAGGGTTTGAGACTTGATTCTCATGTTAAATGTTTGTTTTCCAATGTTTTCGATCAAGCAATGTGTTTTGTAACCAAGAACAAGTACAACCCTATGGATATGAAAGACTATATTTGTTGAGTCCCCATTGGACAATTCTAGCTATGCTTATTTTTAGAGAATGGTTAGATGCTTGGCCCCCACTGGCTCCCCTCCATGACACTCACTTATATGGGGTAGCCAAGCATCAACACCCATGAAACTCCCATGACATACTTTCCATTTCTACTAAAAACCATAAAAGTGTGGGGCAGCTTCAGAAGGATCGTTCTTGCACCAATAAATAGATTAAGTATTTTGGCCTTTTCTACACAAGGGTTTTAATTTGGACTTTCCATTCATAGGGATTGATCCATGCAATGAGACACCATTTCTTCCCTTCTTGTCAAAACTAACCGCGTGATATCGGCCTTTGTTCTAATATCCACACTTATATTCCAGTTAGAAATACACTTGGCTTTAGCATGTTACTAGTTGGTTCATTCCCTTGGGTGAGTATTTTTTCCCACAAGGCAGGCCCTCTAGGATAAACAAAAGTGAGCAAGTAATATCCATAACTCAATCAATCTTTGTTGCAACACAAAGAGAGAGAATATATGCAATACCCTCCACTCACACTCGCAAGATGTTTTGTTCAATTTTAATCCCAAAATGAAATGTGGAGGAAATTACTTTACCCAACTTAAGATCACCAAAAGGCCTTTTGATTCTCAAGATCGTCGTGAGGTGTGAGAGAAGCGCATACATCCTTTCGATGGTATTATTCTGAGTAAGCAATTACAAAACAAAGTAGCCTTTGTTCATTTTAAACCTACAAAATCAATAATGACTTCCTTTTAAGCACCAAAGGAAATGTGGAGATTGCTTTGCTCAATTTTTATTCCTCAAACCAAATCTAGTGAATTTTTCCTAAAGTTCATTTTAGCCCTTTGTAATAAGAAATTGAAATGTTCTTTTTAGAGTCCAAAAGAAATTAGTAGGTCCTAAGCACATGAAAGATAAAAAATTTGTAAGAGAAATTTGTGAATTCTCTAAGAGTGTTAAACAAACACTAAAGTGTTCAAAAACACTTGGTATCATGAGAAAGTGATGTCATCATGCCTCTTTTTTCCTTCACCTTTGATCAAGCCAACCTACAAGAAAACCAGTTAAATCTACAAACCAGAAATCAGGAAAGCATGTAATAACCCAAATTATCAGAATTGAATAAGGCACATGTCATAAAAAAATTGAATCACTTTTCACTTTACTCCAGCGGTGGAACCTACACAGGTGGTGCAGTTTAAAAACTACAGCAATGCTATATAGCACCACTTGTCAGTGAACGTTGCTCTGCAACAAGGACAGAGACTATGATTGTGTCACTCTTTTAGTTAGCGGTGGAGTTTGGAATTTAAAAATTCCAGCGTGTGAGAATAGACCCAGTGGTGTTGTTTGGAAATTTGAATCTCGGGTGGGAAAGACAAAGCGTCGTTGTTTGGAGTTTGAAGCGGGGCTATATAGCAACATTGGAGATCTAGTGGTTCTATACTGCAACATAGATCAACTAGCTATGTAGTTCCCTGTAGACACAAAAATAGAGAAAAAAGCATAGAAATTGATGAAAAAATGTGATTTAAACTTCTGGTTTTCCCTCCTAGTGCCAAATGTAGAACCCCAATCCTAATACTTGCAAACACACAATAAACAAACACATTAGAAGATCATACATAAGTAAGAATTAAGATTCCCCATGAAATCCATTTAAATTGCAAAGAATAAGAAATGAGATGAACATAAACAACCATAAACTAAAGTTATCAAATCCTATTCAAATGCAAAGAAAACTCTTGATCCCATGGGGGAATTGGTGCCAATTTGATGTGAAAATTGGCCCTTTCCCAACTCCACTGATGCAATGTTTATGAGTGATGAAGAGTGATCCACTTTGTTGAAGATTCAATGAAGGTCCATGATGAAAAACCTACATAACCTAGCTAAGAGTTGATGGATGAGGATTGTTATGCTTGAGGATGGATTTGAGTATAGTAAGTTTGCTCAAATTTTGGATGATGAAATAAGGAAAGAAGCCTCTTATTTATTTAATGATAAGATGGAGAAATGCCCAAAATGAAGCAATGTGGGACTAACTTTCAACCAATGACAATATGCCACTTGTTAAGAGATGAATGGATGAAGGATGTGCACATTTTGATGAATGTGACCATAAATGCATTTATTTGAAATTTGAAATTTGTGAAATGACAAGGTGGATGAAGAGTCAAATGGAGTAATGGCCACTTGGCTTGATGTAAAAGGACTTGTAAGATGAAATTAATATCTTGTTGGAAGGACTCATCCCACTTGGAGGGATTTCAAATTTGAAGAATATTCCTCTATTATGCCATGTTGAGAGAAAATAGGGGATTAATAAATGAATTAAATCTATTTTCATGTGCAATTGGCAAAAGCTAGAGGATGGGACATAGATTAGGATTAAATTAATCAAGGTAAATTAATTTAATGAAGGAATTAGATGATGTGACAAAATTTGACTTAGATTTATGGGTTGATTTAAATCAAAGATGAGAAGAATGTGATTTAGATATTAATTAAATAAATATTTTTTATTTAATTAATTAAAGGAGATGAATGTTAGATTAAATCAAATAAGGTTTTAATTTATTTAATTTAATAAGATAGACTTTAGAAATTAATTAAATAAAATTGATTTATTTAATTAATAAAATGTTAGGGTTAATTAGATCAGATTGATTGATTTAATTAACAGAAGAGAATGACTTAATCAGATAAATGATTTATTTAATTAAGAGAGGAAGATTGATGAATTTAATCAAATAAGGGTATTCAATTAAATGGTTAGACCGAGGGATGATTTAGGATGAAATGGTGTTAGTATTCGAGATCATATGTGCAATGTCAATCGATACATTTTACGTGTCTACAGTATTCATCCAAACTCACAATTCCCTTGATTTGCTTTATTTTCCATACCAAACAAGGTTTTTCTACTAAACACAAATTTAGAAATTCTACAAGAGAATGGAATACCTGATGAATTCACCACTAAATCAACTTGACTCCTTCAAAATTATGCTCCAAAAGTTCTTTCACTATTCTTTTTCAATGCAAAGTGACAAATAAGGGTTCCAAGTATCCTTTTATAGTGTCGCACACCTAATTTTTTTTGCAATAAATGCTCTTCCCTAGGAGTTTTGTTTACACTGCTCTCTTAGATAGTAAGAGAAGAATCCATCTGTGTTCCTTCAAGATCTCAACTTACAAAACAAGTGATCATAGATACATTTGTTGGTTGATGGAAAAACTACTTACAACTTCTTGTATTCTGGTGACAACTACTAACAGGGGGGAAAAGGATTTTACTTGAAAGACTCCCCTTGGGCCAATGGCCTGAGATCAATTTCAAGAGCAATTACCGAAGGCAACTTATAGTACAGGCTTATCAAATTCACTCTTCTTTATCCATGTTTTCTTCATCTAATCTATTATTTCTTCCACAGTCACTTTTCCTTTTCCTTTGTCATTTTTTTGTGAATTTCTTTCTTGATATACCGGACCTCTTCTATCCATGTTCTTGTTCCTATAGAATCTTGCAATGTGACCAAATATGTTGCAATTGTAACACATCAGATTTTTTTTCTAGGCCATTCATTCCATTTATTTCCCCTTGATCTACACTAGTTAGCAACATGTCCAAATCTTCCATAGGTGTAGCATTTTACACTCCTTATACCAAAAACCATACCTCTACATTCAATTGACTTATGACCAAACTTATTAGAACTAAAACACTGGCCAAGAAATGAGGGAATGCTTGAATTTACTTTTCTTCTACACTGAGAAGCCATATGACCAAATTTACTACAAGCAAAGTAATAACCATTGAACTTCTGAGCATTGGATTGTCTTACCAGATTCCTTCTACCTTTTTTCATCTAATTTCTTTGTCTGGGATCCTTGTGTTCAGATCTGAAGCTTTCTTCCTTCTCATATACAAGACCTCACTTATCATTTGCATCCTTCTTTCCTTTAGTCATCTCATCAACCTTAGCAGAACTGATCCTAAACTTCTTGTATTCATTTGCAGTAGAGAGTTCATCTTTGAGAATAACTATCTGTCTTTCAAGCTCTTGTTCATTACTTCTAGATTGTCGTAGTTCAATCTCCAGCTGAATGAATCCACTATTAACTCTATTGCATTCTTCAGATTTCTCTTTCAAGGACTAAGCTAGATTCTCCTCATTCTTCTTTCCTTCTTCAATCTCCTTAGTTAGCTTCATCGCCATAGATTCCATCTCAAGCTTTAGAGTAGCATTGTCCCTAGCAAGCTTTTCACATTCTTTATTTATTTCTTTTAGGGTTTGATTCAGGTGAACATCTTCCAAGATTTTATTTTATTTTTGTTTCAGCTGATCACACAGTTCCTTCCTCTTTTCTCTTGACTCATTGATTTTATCCTTCAACGATTGAATGAATTTTTCAGCATCCACAATATTTTCTTTTAACTCTAGGACTTCTACTTTAGATTGATCAAGATCATCAAGTGCTACCATAAGTTGTTGTTGAATACCACCAGAGTCCATTGTACTTCAAGATCCACCTCAAGCTATTAAGTTTCCGAGGAGGAACTTGCTCTAATACCAATTTTTGGACTCAAGGAACACTGACAGGGGGGAGAATCAGTGTTCCAAAAATTTAAACTTTAAATCCAAATCTTAAACCATTAACAACACATAAACAAAAATAAAGATGCAAGCACATGAAAAAGATAATCAAAGCACCATAACACCAATATTTTTGTGTGGAAACCTTGCTAGGGGAAAAACCACAGTGGAGATTAATCCATAATTTATATACTCTGTTAAAGGTATGAAGAAAAGGGAAGCCACATGCATTCAGACACACTACCTAGAGCTCACTACTCAAAACAAGGAAGGCTCACTTCCTTAAAAAATGTTAGAGATTACAAAAAAAGTTTGAATTGAGAATATAGCATCTACAAATGCCTAGTTTTAGTTCTAGTGAAGCTCATAAATCAAGTTTTGAACCTTCTATACTAGCAAAATTCTCACAGCTCATCTTCTAATATTCGCATACCCAACTTCTCTTCCCTACAACTGCTCTCATATATCTCATGCACACAAAATGAATTGCATGAACTCGCATAAATACCCGCTATCAAGAGTTCAAACACTATATGTCAGCTTCACACAAAATATAATATTCTTTACATGTCAGCTTCAAATCATAAATAATATTTGATACGTGCCCACACATGTCATCCAAACCATAGCTAGGACCCAATTTTTTTTTATCAAACATAGAAACAATTAAACAATCATCCCTTATACATTTGCAACATGCTTCATTGATTAGGTCAGCCACAATGAACAAATAGATTGAAAATCATTTTGTTGGATGTCTTTACTCATACACGGATTAATGCAACATCACAAAACTTACCAATAAGGTACCATACATGCTTAACAACCTATCATGGGGATCCACAACAAAAGATGATGATCTAGTGAAGTATACAGATTGACATACTAATGGGATACCCTGTTCATCACGTTCTCTATTGGTAATACACTGTACTTGACTTGAACTACCAGTATGAACAAGTTTGGATCTACAGACCACAATAGTGACTTTAGTTGCCATCAATGACAACACTAGAAGCCATACCAAAAATCTCCCGAAGCCATATGCCAATAGGGCTACCTTAATTGGAAAACTAACTCCAGGAATCAGATCCATGTGATGGTTAATCTTCCTTACTATAGGGAAACCTTTAGGTATGCTATCAGAAACAATATCTTGAAACTCATTCAACAAATTTGAAACCTTTACCAGTACCTCATTATGATCTTCTTTATCAACTCTAGAGATCAATGCAAAACACATATGCTTATGCCTCATACCTTCTAGGAACTTTCTTCCATCAACCAAACAAATTCTTACATTACTGCATATCTTTTCTTTTGCCACCCTCAAGGGTTTCAACTTATGATGAACACCATCCTTTGTCAAGGAATCAGTGTTAGCATGTCCATCATTCACCACTCGCTGATCAAACTTCCATAGTCTACCTAACAACATGGGACAAGAATCCATAGGTATAGTATCACACAAAACCTCATCCTTATAGTTACCAATCTTAAACTTTACCAAAAATTTCTCATTTACCAATTCCCTATGGTCCTTCTATAACCATGCTATCCAATATGGTTTTGGATGCTTTTTCCTCTCCAACTACAATTTAGTGACCATTTCTTCTTAAATAAGATTATCAGTTCTACCTCCATCAATGATCTAACATTACAAACTTTACCTTCACACTTGCATCGAGTGTAGAACAAGTTATTTCTTTGATTCAATTCCTTCTCCTTTTTCAACCAAGATCTTCTAACAACAAGGGCCTCTCCTCTTTTAGCATCTTCATCCACATGGGAAACTTAGGCATACCTTTAGGTCTTCTATTTGTCCTCTCTTGATGTTGAGGACACTCATAGGCTCTATGTCCTACATATTGAAAATATGTTCCACAAAAGACTCATCTTCCCCATCCTCATCTAGATCTTCATCTTCCTCTCTGGTCTCCATTATTTTGAACACGAGGATGGTAGGTGTTATCTCCTTTCCAATTTTGGCTGCTACTAGATCCTTCACCCTTCTTTTAATCTTCATTTCAACCTACATATGACCATCCACTAGTCTTTCCACCACTACCCCCACCTCTTTTCTTTCTTTCAAACCTTCTATACAACTATTCTTCTACCTTCAAAGAAAACTGATATGCATTTTCAATGGTAGACATTCTTACTAGACTCAAATCTTCTTGAATACTTGGCTTCAACCCATTTGTGTAATGAGAAATTTTTTCCTTGTTATCCTTAGAATGGCCTATTCTAATTAAGACATAGTAGAATTCTTCTGTACACTCCTTGACATATTTTCCCACTTGTTTCAACCCTTCCATCTTCATCAACAAATCTAGATCATAGTCAATGGGAATGAACTATCTTTTTAATTTTTCCAGCAACTGATTCCATCTAGTTATTTTCTCCTTTCCTCTTCAATTCCTTTCTAGTTGTACCTCTTTCCACCAAATATTTGTATGACCCTTTAGCTTGGTCTTTGCAAATTTGACCCTCTCAGGATCTTCCTCCTCATACTCAAAGTACTCCATATCGTTGATCCAATCAATCAACTCTTATGGTTTAAGATTTCTAGAAAATGTAGAAACATCAATCTTTGGCCTTTTTTGGTGCAGAAGCACCCAAGGCCTTCAAGGTGTTGTTCAAGAGTGAGGAGTTTTCAAGGGTTAGGAGGACCTATCCATTATATCAAAACATCAACTATGACCTTTTGAAGCCTATAATGGCATTTGGAGAGGATAAATGCAATGAGAGAGTCAACTGTCCTAAGGGTCCTGATAAGGATCCTAGGACCAAATTGCAATATAAAGGGAACAATCATGTTCTAGGAGATTAGAGGGTTTCTTTATGAATGATTTTGAATGGTGTTAAATAAGGCTGAACACACACCAATGGTTTTAATGTTTCTGTTAGTGGGAAATAATAAATGTGTTTGGAAATTCAGATTTTTGAATTCCAACATTGGGCGGGAAAGTAGTTTTTTGAGTTTTAATCACTTTTATGCAACTTAATCAATCCCAAACGGTTGTATCAGTTGGGGAAAGGATATACAAAGCCAAAATAAATATTTTTATGGAGGTTGGACGTTGGGAGCAAGCATTGTACGGACTGTTTTATGGAAATAGTGGAAAAACACCGTTTTTGGCACTTTTATGGTGTTTTTTTGTTAAATACTTGATCTCTATTGAATCTATGTCCAGTAGGATGCTTTAGGAGTTTGTGTTTACATATTTTAACACCATTTAAGGATCTTAAAGCAGTGATAATTAATTTCTTTGCATTTTATATTGACTGTCCTAAAAAAGAACACAAAATTTACACTAGTTTGAGGGTTTTTCATGGATAAATGATCCATTTCATGAGGGTTTATGACTGTATCTTGTGAAATGGATCATATTTAACATGTACCATACTGGAGTAACAATATAAAGTGCAGGAAAGAAGAATCAAACGGTGTACACCAAGATTTCATTGTGAAAAATGCTTGAAGTTGGAGGCTAGGGTATAGCAGCAGAAGATCCGCCTTAATGAGGGGCATGTTTTTGAGTTGGGATAGACTAAATATGTTTTACTAATGGTGTAGAGTCAATGAGAAAGTTCTGGAAGTGATTGGAAGGTTAGTTTTCAAGAGGCCCTAGTTTTTGAGGCAAGCTAAGGAGGGTTTTGTGATGGAGCATGTTAGAGGTGTCATAGAGGCCTAAAAACTTGGATTCCTTGCTTTTGAGTCATTTTAGGATACTGCTAAAAGTTTCATGGTTAGGGGTTGAGTTTAAAGAGGGGTTGCTTTGAAAAAGAGGGCTAATTAGGCCTAAATTTGAGGAAACAGCAGATTTTTGATTGATGTGCTCCAAAACAAGTGCCATCAAGAATCTAGTATGTTATGTCTCATCACAAACCACATCTAGTTAAATCATTAGTTTGTAGGTTCCTTTGGAAAGTTTGAGTGCAAAGTCAAAAATCCTTCAAGTAGGAGTCCTAGTTGGGCTGTGAGCCTAGTTAAGGTGAAAAATTGGTTTTGTGTCTAAAGTCAGAGGGTTGGGCTTTGAAATCATTCAAAACAAGTTTGTTTGGGTCTCTTAAGAGTTTTCCTAGGGTTTGGGTCCATAAGGAGGCAAATAAGTCATGAATGCAAAGTTGAGGCTTTATCTTCAAGTTGGTGTCTAGAGGAAAGGTTGTAGATGAACCATTAAAGTTTGATAATTTGGTGAGTTTCTTGCAAAGATCCCTGACCCTCTACATCAGAGTGGTATCAGAGCAGTGAGTAGGTCCTTTAGGGATTGGAGAAATAGCAATGGCACCAAAAAACCAATTAGCAAGAGAGTTGGAAGAGTTGAAGGAGATCTTGGAGAGGGAGAGAAGAGAAAGAAGGGAACAAGAAGCAGCAAGAGCAAGAGAAGAAAGACAATGGAGAAGGGAGAGACTCATGCAAGCAAGGATAAATAACCTTGAGAGGAGTAGGAGGAGAGAAGAACAAGAAGACCAAGAAAACAATGATGAAGATGAAGAGCATGTGAGGGTAAATCAAGAACAAGCAGCAGATGAGATAGAGGAACCTGAGGAAAGGAGGTTATTGAGATTGTTGAAGGTAGTACAAGGTCATGGAGGAAAGAGTCACATAGACTTGCCTATCTATCAAGGGAAGATGGATAGTGAAGAGGTGTTGGGATGGCTTAATGCCTTAGAGAACTATTTTGAGTTCGAAGAGATGCGTGAAGAGAGGAAGGTTAAGTTTTCCAAAACTAAGTTGAGAGGCACAACATTGACATGGTGGACTAGTTTTCAGAATGATAGGATGGCTAGAGGATTGGAAAAAGTCTCTACATGGGCAAGGATGAAGAGTTTGGTCAAGGAACAATTCCTACCATCTGATTACACAATTCATGTGAAGAGGATGAGGCAAAATTTAAAGAAAAAGGACATGGATGTGATGTCCTATACTAAGCAATTTCACAAGCTTAGTATCAGAGGAGGTTATGAGGAAGAGGATGAGAAAATAGCCAGGTACATCAATGGCTTGAGGTACAATCTACAAGAAGAGATTGGTTTGTAAATTGCTAAGGACATTAGAGAATGTTTTCACTGGCCATTAGGAGCTAAGAAAAGGTGAAAATGGAAGCAAGAAAGATCGAAAGCAATGGTGGAAGAGGAGGTAGTTCAAACAGGCTGTGAGGTAATAGAGAGCAAGGACAAGGCAGCAATGATAAGAGCAGCAATGACAAAGGCAAAGAGATATTTTCTGATCAAAGAGGAGGATACACTCCTAGAGGAGGAGGCAGATTTGGACAAGGTAGAGGACCATTTACAGGTAGGTGCTTCAATTGCAATGAACCAGGGAATTCTTCCTTCAATTTTCCTAAATGGGAACAAGCTAATAGGGGCAGAGATAGGAGAGCTAACTTGGTACAAGAAGAAGAAGACAAGAAGGAGGAACCAAAAGCATTCATGGCAGACCCTGTGATTGATGGTGAGTTTCTTATGATCAAGCAAGGAGAAAGACTTCATCAAGAACCAAAGGTAACTATTTTCAAAACAAATTGTCTCAGACATGGTAAGATCTACAGATTGCTCATAGATTCAGGGTCACATAGCAATTTAGTTTCACTTGATATGATAACCAAGTTGGGGATTGAAACATTTGATCATCCTACTCCCTACAAGGCCACTTGGGTAACTCAAGGAAATCATGTAGATATTTGTAAGAGGGCTTATGTAGATTTCTCAATTGGATCATATCATGATAGGGTGCTTTGTGATGTCATTCCAATGACTTGTGGTCATATCATCTTGGGGAGACAATGGCAGTATGCTAGAAGTACATTGCATGATGGATTTCTTAACACATATTTGGTTCACAAAGGAGATGTTAGATACAAATTAGTGCCTTTTCCTTTGGATCAGTCTAATGATACTTTTTTGATTTGTTTTGAGAAGAGTTTGTGGGTGAAAAAGTAGGGTGAAACAAGGGAAGACATTGGTAGATTGAGAAAAGACAAGTTGCAGCAGGGTTGTGAAGGAGACAGTCCTAAAAATTAGAATTTGTGGGACTTGAACAATCTTAAGGTAGGGAATATTGAATGCCCTATAGTTGAGGGTGATAGAGGTGATGTCATTTCACAAAGGAGACAGAGGAATGAAGGCAGAAATAGGGTACAAGGGCAGGTTGAGATCAAACAACTACGAGGGCAGTCTCATCAATGTTTTGATTCTGTCAAGAATGCAGATTGGTAGAAGAGGAAGACAATGACTTTGGGAGACTACATACCTTCTCATTGGAAGAGGAAAACATATGAGAGCAAGGGGTCTTTTGGTGGCAACACATGGGATACTTCTTGGGGCAAGAATTCTTTCTTTCTTGGGGAGAATGGTGCAAGAGCACCCAAGGCCTTCAAGGAGTTGTTCAAGAGCCAGGAGTTTGCAAGGGTCAGGAAGACCTATCCATTATATAAAAACATCAAATATGACCTTTTGAAGCCTATAATGGCATTTGGAGAGGATAAATGCAATGAGAGAGTCAACTGTCCTAAGGGTCCTGATAAGGATCCTAGGACCAAATTGCAATATAAAGGGAACAATCATGTTCTAGGAGATTAGGTAGGTTTATAATGCTTTAATGGTGTTAAATAAGGTTGAACAATAATAATGTAATGGTTTTTAATGTTTCTAGTTAGTGGGAAATAATAAAATGTAAGTTTGGAAATTCAAATTTTTGAATTCCAACATTGGGCGGGAAAGTAGTTTTTTGAGTTTTAATCACTTTTATGCAACTTAATCAATCCCAAATGGTTGGATCAGTTGGGGAAAGGATATACAAAGCCAAAATAATCATTTGTATGGAGGTTGGACATTGGGAGCAAGCATTGTACGGACTGTTTTCTGGAAATAGTGAAAAACACAGTTTTTGGCACTTTTATGGTGTTTTTTTGTTAAATACTTGATCTCTATTGAATCTATGTCCAGTAGGATGCTTTAGGAGTTTGTGTTTACATATTTTAACACCATTGAATGCTCTGAAAGCAGTGATAATTAATTTATTTGCATTTTATATTGACTGTACTAAAAAAGAACACAAAATTTACACTAGTTTGAGGGTTTCTCATGGATAAATGATCCATTTCATGGGATTTTATGACTGTATCTTGTGAAATGGATCATATTTAATATGTACCATACTGTACTAACAATATAATGTGCAGGAGAGATGAATACTATGGTGTACACCAAGATTTGACTGTGAAAAGTGCTTGAAGTTGGAGGCTAGGGTATAGCAGCAGCAGATCTGCCTTAATGAGGGGCATATTTTTGAGTTGGGATACACTAAATATGTTGTCCTAATGGTGTAGAGTCAATGAGAAAGTTCTGGAAGTGATTGGAAGGTTAGTTTTCAAGAGGCCCTAGTTTTTGAGACAAGTTAAGGAGGCTTTTGTGCTGGAGCATGTTAGAGGTGTCATAGAGGCCTAAAAACTTGGATTCCTTGGTTTTGAGTCATTTTAGGAGACTTATGAAAGTTTCATGGTCAGGGGTTGAGTTTAAAGAGGGGTTGCTTTGAAACAGAGGGCTAATTAGGCCTA
>VDFB02047230.1:525166077-525433511 GCA_007258455.2 Sequoia sempervirens | reverse complement strand
CATAATTGAGTTCATGCTCACCATCAGGATTGCACGTGGATCAATATCAAACAACATATGGGTAATGTTAGGTTCTCTCTTAGTTATCCAACGATGTAATTTGTTTCACTTTCTGACATTGTTAAGCCTTTCATCCATAATTTATTTTGTTTGTGTGTCTCTTTTTTTGGAAAAAAAAGTAGTGTTTGGTGTTTTTTTCATTATAAATTAACCATTCATCAAAATTTCAAATAAATTAAATTTTTAGAAACTAGACTCCATTCTACAATTTAAAAAAAAAAACTATATATATTCAATTAGTTTCCAAAATTTGTAGGCATAGCACGGCCAAAATTCTATTTTAGGAAGTGTCCACTTTGAAAATTAGTAAAAAATCAAATATTCATTAAAAAATTATCAGAATTTTTTTGCATCAACTACATACTGTTAGCTAACTTCTAACTGTAGCGATTTTAAAAATACTTAAAAAAAATTCACAGTGCTAGGGTCGTACAAGAGTTGCTATGTTTTTTTTTGAAAAAAAAAACACCAATTTGTGTACATCCCTCGTTTGAACCCCTTAATCTCAACCATTTTCAAAATAAATCAATAGTTTAGAAAGTAGTCTCAGTGCACTTTGATCCTTGTTTTTGTTCCATCTCAAAATTTTGAGTGTAACTATCCTCAATTTCAAGTCCAAGGTCAATATTTCTTGATTTCAAAAAAAAAAAGTGGCCATTTAAGCCCCATTTTTGGGAACCATCTTTGTGCACTTACCCTCTTGTTATATTTCAATAAAAGGGAGCTAGCCCCTTGGTAGCCCTTAACAAAAAATATATATATATATATAATATACATGTTTTGTAAAGTTAAAAGCACACACGTGTTTTAATACTATATTATATTATATATTATATTATATTATATTATATTATATTATATTATATTATATTATATTATATCAATAGTAGTATAGTATAATATAATATAATACTAGCTTAGATATCTTAAATACATCTATCTAAAATACGTCGAGAGATATCAGTCTCAAGGCGCCTATAGTTTAATCATTTTTGAGAATAGATAGGCATCTCAAGACTGATATCTCTCCACATATTTTAGATAGATGTATTTAAGGTATCTAAGCTAGTAGCATCGGCAGTATTGTATGTAAAATATTACTTTAGCATACATTTTTGTTGTGTTTGAAAAAAGTATTTTTATTCTTTACAAATAGTGAATGAGAAATTTCACATTAAATCAAAAAAATAATCTTCATTCTATATCAATAGAGTTTAATAGAAGAATGATATCCAATAATTTACACATTACATAAACTTATTGTGCTTCCAAAGATTTGAGTCTTTCTTCCTCAAATCTCCTTTTGGTGAGTTGCTTCCCTGTTTTCATTTTTTCATAGCGATCATATGAAAATGGTGGTGAGATTTTAAGTCCATCCAAGGATTTAACACATAAAATAGCAACAAATGTTAATCATGTTCTTTCTTTTAGTCCTATATCAATTGTTTCCTTTGCAAGAGTCAATCCTTGTTATATGTGGTTTGTTAGTGCCCAAGCTTATTATAATGGCAATTGACATGTGCACCCCCTTTGTATTGGTGCAATTGGAACTATATTTGGAGATGCATCTTCAAATAGCATTCCCAAGTAATTATCACATTGAACCATAACATATGTTTGTTAATCTAGTGGGGCACTTCCAGGTTTGTATATGATATTTTGAATGTATCCCAAGGCTCCATTTTGATTGTTACTTGAGAAGGTCTTTACATATTGTATGACATTCAACACAATTGAGTAACTCTTCATAGTCACGTTCCAAGTCTACCTGGCTCAATTGTTGTGTATTTCGAAGGCATGAATGTTGTGTAAGGTTTTGTAGGACCTATCATTAATGATAACACATATTTTATTAGTTAGCATACAATACTTTTAAGTATAATATATTTTGAAAAATATATATAATTGAGAATTAAAATCATACCTGTATTTTTCATTTATGTGGATATCCTCATGGATTCCATGCATGAATAAGAGAATCAAAATATTTTTGCGCATTTTTTATTTCATGATCATTTCCCCAATTCATGATTAAGTAATCCTTTAGTGACATACTCATTTATTGGAGATGTTCCAATTCTTGGCCAATCAATTAGTGATCTAGGATCTAGATTAGGGTTATTTACACATTCCTAGATTAGTTCCATCTCTTTTTGAACATTTGGTGGTTTTGATGTCATTGATGTAGTGTGATCAATAATGTTTCCCTCATCTATCTCTATCACTAGACCCACAAATACATATTCATTTACATCTGAATCAAACTCCATATGAACAGAGTTCAATTTGACAAAAATGTTTTCACTTGAATTGTATGTTAGTTCACTAAGAGAATTTTCATCAATTTACACATCTCTATAGAACTTATCATGTTCTATCTTATATTTCAATGCTTTCTACACCCTCTCTCTATTGACTGTAAAATTGTAATTTGTTCCATGTTGGTCCTTCCTTCGAACAATAATAATTGGTAAATATTTTACTCAATGTGGTAAAATGTTAGCTATTTTGCTTACTTATTGTGGAAAACTTATGGTATGTCCTTTATATTTATATTGACCTCCAGTTGCATGTGTGACTTGAAGTATTGGATTTACATGTGTTATCAACATTTCCTCAATTTATGTTAAGTTTACAAGTTCTGGTGGTTGTGGACTGGGATTCATATTATTTAATGTTAAAAATTGATGTTCATGTTTCTCTTGTCAACATCTATTGCAAATCGGGCCTTCAGGAACTCGTACAACCTTCATTGTAGGGTAACTTTCTTGACAAATGTAACACATGCTTGGCACTGCAAGTTTATCCAAACCATGTCAAAATATAATTTGTAAATATTTTAAATCAATTTGCACATTTCTATTTTTATTGCATGTACCTTATAGATCTCTTTAATTTTGTCTTCTTTGCAATCATCTTCGTCTTCTCAATTGAGATATTAACTCCTATTGAGAACTATTATTTTCTTCATGATTTTTAGTTTCAACATTTATTGCATCTTGAACTCTATTATTTGGAGTTTGTAACACACAATCTATTGTAATTTAATTCATTCCTTCAGATTTACCCTCTGTATTCTCATGAGATTGATAATTCCTTTAAGCTAATTCATGATTGCGTACTTATATTTGTTGTCTTTCTATCTCATTAAATTGGTCTAAATGCTCATCTGTTTACAATATTCTTCTTAATATATATTGATCCTCTTGAGGTGTTCATACATGATGTATTCTCATCTCATTTGCATGTTGTCTCATTTCTACTTCAATCGCTTCAACTGTCATATCTTCCCTACATTTAACATGTCTTTCTCTATCATTTTTGTTTCAATGATTTTTTGCTTCTCTTTGTGCATTATTCATTTGTTCACATCACCGTCTCATGTAATTTCAAGCATATTATCTTCGATGTTCTTTTCATTGTTCTTCATTTTCAAAATTTAATCTTGGGCGAGACATCCTAAAAAATTATATAATGAATTTAATCAAACAAAATTATAAACAAAAAATAAATAAAAATTAAAGGATGAATCTTATTTATTTATAATATATATTATATTATTTAACGTATAAAAATATATAATATATTATTTAAACCTCTTTATTAAGCAATGAGTGTCTTTTAAAAACTATTCAAAAATAAAATATAAATTAAAAAAATATTATAAATATGAGAAATTTTAATATACACTAATTCCATAAAAATATATATCACAAAATTAATACATATTAATTGATAAATCTTATTTATTTATAATTAATAATTAATAATTTAATTTTCTTAATATATGCAAACTCTTTTCTAAAAGATAATAATTTCATAACAAGTGCTCTGAAAGAGCTAGAGTCCCTGCAAGGGAGCACAATATCTGTGTTTGATATTTGAGGTTGTTACAGTATTTGCATTAGTAGTTGTTTCTAAGATGGTGAGTAGTTGTTAGGGAAGTTTGGTAGACTACATACTGCTATGATGTCGTATGTGTTGATATTTGAAAATATCTATGTAGGGTGGTTTGAATCCAAAGTTATCACTTGCAAAGCATGGTGTTGAACTTATCATCTTTGCTGAATTGCAAGAATATGGCATACAAAATTATATACATGTAGAGAAATATAGTTAAATACATAGGTAGATGTTTATATATTCTAAATAGATACATATATGGAAACATATAAAGATGTTTACATGTTACAAAGAAATGAGAATGGTTGATTTTAAGCAAATAGATTAGAGTAGAGAAACTATTACATAGTATAGTTTAAGATGGGGGTAGAAAGCATAAGCTCATTGAGTTTGTTCAAAACATAAGGTGGGGACAAATGTTAATTTTGTTGTTGTAGATTTAGACTATCTATATTTCATTTAGTTTGGCTTGGTTGATTTTTTAAAAAAAATATAAGTTTTATGTCTTTACTAGCCATGTTTAAGCTTGTACATGACAAAGAATTTATGAGCTATAAACATTTGAAGATATGTCGATTATTTATTCTTTGAAGTAGTTGGGAGAGTTAAAACTTCCATGATTTTCTATACCCATTGCACCATGCATGATATATAAAAATGTGTACGAGGTATGAATTTGTTATGTAGGGTGTGGATCATAGCACCTGTACTTATATGTTTGTATATGTAAGGAATATACTTGTACATACATATACATACATATATATACATGCATGCATACATATGTAGATGAATATATAGATGAAAAAATAGGAGACAATAGACTAATCAAGTAGTAGGTAGTTGGACATATCAATGACAAAAGAAAATATTGAAAAGATTTGATCAAGGAGCAAGGGAAGACACATAACCTACTATAGGATGCACATGAAAATGAAAATGTGATAATCAGTTTGTCCATAGCATAAAGCAATGATCGAATATAAGTTTTGTTAGTATAGATCTTGGCCATGCGTCTTTTCATTTGTCAAGTCTGACTGGTCAATTGAATTTGTCTTTTCGGTGTACATGTTGAGTAGGGAGATGTTTGGGTTATGCTATGGACATCTTGGCTATGTTCTATGTCTTGATTAGCCATGTTTAATTGTGTAGTTAATAAAAAATTAATAGTAAATACTTTTTTCTCCTCAAATCAAGCATAAACTATATAAATTTGATTGGAAAATTGTTCTAAACATTTGAAAAAAATATTTTCAAATTACCAATACTATTTTTTTTGGAAAGTAGATAGTAATTTTAATATGCATTTTAAGAATAAATTAACAATTGCCTATCGATTTTGAAAATAAGAGGTAAAACATTAATTAAGATTCTTTTTCACAACAAACTAGAAGTCAATACATTTTAGAGCACAGTGGAAGAGTCAAAAAAGCGAGGTGGGAGTATCTGACGAATTCATACTCCTATATATAATTAGATTTAGTAAACCTAATTATTATTCCATTCATATTCAAATTGATATCTTACCACAATAATAATTGGACCAATTAGTATAATGAAATAAATGCTTACATTTTTAACTATTCAATTAAAGTTTGAATGTTGATAAAAAAAAAATTCCAATGAAACACTGAAAGTCCAATATATAAATTCCAATTGCAGTAGATAATGGCCTTCTTCACGACAGGACTCATGAACCCAAAATTGTTGACATAAAACAATAAATGGGTGCGTAAGTGATTAGGAGGATATTTTTCGTTTTCCAAGGCAAGTGCAAGCAATGGAGAAAACACAAAAGGAGATTTAAACAATTCTTATGGCAGAAGGGAAAAATCAGTGAAAATTTTAGATGGCAATTCTTTGAATAAGTATCATCCATGCATGACACAAGGGACACTAAATCTTTGTGAGTTAAAAGCAATGAAAGTTAGGAAAACAAAATCTTAACAAAAGAAATGAGAGAAGAAGAAAACCCAAGTATAGACCACCAATTTGCTTAATGAAGGGAAAAAATGGTTGAAGAATATTCTTAAATGTCCAAGTAAAATCAAATAGTGAATTTTTACCCACTGGTCTGTATAGTAGAGGGGTAATGGAGATTTGAACTGGTGATCCTGCAGATGGAGGAGTATATAGAGGTCAAAGAAATTTCCTTTGCAATTTCCAGAAGCCAAGAAACATGCCATTGCAGTGCCATCTATTTGTTGTGTAAACTTGAAATTTGAATAGGAATTTAGAAATAATAGTTTGCTACAGAATTAAACTTCACACCATAAACCATGAAGGTGCTTGCACTAGACTCTTCTTGCAATTAAATAAAAAATCTGCAAATGTACTTGTTTAAACATCACTTGTCCTTAGGAAGAGTGCATGTGTATAAGAAAATATTTACAATTTAATAAAATTAAAAGTAATTTTCTGGATTAAAATTGAAGCTTTTAGGGTTATTTGTTTGTAAATTGTAATTAATCAATGCTTATGAATTTTGTAAGGAAAGATAAGATGCGGAACAAACTCTCCTAATTCAAAAACTCATGGAATAATGTAGATATGACTTTAAATTTTGCAATTATAGTTCAATAAGATACACATGAAAAGAATAACATAATAGAGAAATAAACTCATACACAATTGGACACCAGATTTATGTGGGAAAACCCTTACGGGAGAAAAACCCACCACACCAAGTAAAGCCTCTTTGTATTATAGTAAACAAAATTACATACAGAGATCAGACTTCACTTTTAGATGTCAATTTTACAGTAACAACATTTCCCTGATCAACCTTGTACAGAACATCACTGTTACAATGCTCTTAGAAGCATACAATGAATTCACACACACTGATCAATTCGTGTCCAATCAAACCACTCTTTCCACCACCGAACTATTCATCATCTTCAACCATTACAAAGAAATCCTTTTTTCTTCACGGTTTGTTGATCTTCCACACAAGAACGGTCACAACAGTTTAACTGCCAATGGTTCTCCTTCTGCTTCTCTCATTGGTCCAAAATAGACCATGTAGGACATTTGTTCAGTCAAAAAAGTTTCAACTATATCGCATGTCGGTGAGACACTAGAACGTGTCTCACCGATGCCAAAGTGCCCGATCACAGATCCATCGACAAGACCAATGCTATTGAAAACATCCCAAGAAGTTAGACTGATAGTTCAAGTCTCCCTGATGTCACAAGAAAACCAATTGTCCTTATCAGCAAGAGTCACACCGAAACAAATCCATCGGCTAGACACACTCTATCACTAAGACTCTTATAGATCCTTCATGTCACCTCGACCAAGTATCATCTGCCAGAGTCTCCTCAATATACATCATGTGTAAATCCATCGGCAAGACCAACACCATCGGCAAGAGTTTAGGAAGTTGCATTGGCAATTCATGTCAGTCTGATATGTCCATCAGCAAGAGTCTCCCCGACATTTAGCATGAACAAATCCATCGGCGAGACTAGCACTATCAGAATGAGTCTTAAATTCACTCTAAAGTTTCATATCTCCCTGATGTCTTTTGTCGCCAAGAGTCTCCCCGACGATCACCAGGAACCAACCCATCAACAAGAGATCTACCACTGGAACACATTAGGAATCTCACTCTGATAGCCCATGTCTTGTTGATGACTTCCGTTGGCAAGATAGATCCAATGTCATGTTGACATGACCTCTTCAGGAGTTTAGAACACAACTACTAGTCAGCAAGTCATTATGAGGGTCTCACCGATTTTTCTCTTTCAAGAGTTTCATGTTAGTAAGTTTTAGGCACATTTTCCAATAAATTTGAAAGTATGAATGTCATGTCTAATCTATTTTAGATATTGTTTTGTCAGTAATGCCCATGCTTTGGAAGGGAAAATATTTTTTTGCTTAAAATCATTGATTTTTCTAAATTTTGTAACTTAAGTATTATATTTACATTTGGAATGGTAATACTTTATTCTTGAATGTTGCATTTGTAAAATAAATTAAACTAACTATTGTAAAGATGATAGATTTTTTTTATAAATATATTAGTTTGCAAATACAGTTTAATTTTTTTTATTAATTCTATTTTTTTAATAAATAAAATAAATTAAATGTATCAAGGTATTTTGAACATTTGGAAATTCATTGTTGCAAATATAATTTAGCTAATATCAAAATTCTGTGTAAAAAATGCTAGGAAAGTAAATATAAATTTTGTTAATCGTAATTTTTGTTTATAAAAATTTAAAGTATTCTTATAGAACTATTTGGAATGCTTCATTCGACAGTCGCACTACAACAAATATATATTCTATCATTTCAAGGTCAGGACATTTTTGAATTACCTAGAATTCATTTTCATTTTCATATAATAAATTCAAGTGCACTTGCTTTGCATGTACGGGAGTGAAATATTAATTTCATTCTAAATCATGAGCAGTACATTATCATGTCAAGTCTTTATGAAGACATAAAAAAATGCCTAAAGAAAGAAATAAGATAAATGATAAATTAGTATAGTAGAATGCGATGGTGGACCACTTCAGTAGGAATAGTGCATGCCAAAAGGCAAGTATATCAACAAATCCATGAAATATTTCCAATGGCAAAGCTCTTTACAAATATTATTATTATTAAAAATAATCAAGAGACTAGGAAAAGATGGAGAAAAATACCACTGGCTGGAATGAAAATGAAGTCAAATAAATTTTGTATGAACACAAAGCATTTGTATCAAAATCAGTATAAATATGCTCGACTAACTAGTGTGTATAAGAAATATGATATTTCATAGATTACAGTGAATAAAGTAATGTATAATTTATGGGAACCCAAATAGTTTTATGAACATAGAATTAGTCGACTTGATGCATGTGGGAATGATAATTTCATTGTAATTATAGTTGCATGGATATCAACTGCCACGAATTGAACCTGTGTGTCAAATTTTGTTGGTAGAGGTAACTACATGAAGAGAATAAAAGTAGCAATTAGGTTAGGGAGGTAATTGTTGAAAACATAAAACATGTAAATATTAGAAAGAGAAATTGTTTAAAATAGAAAACAGTAAAAAATGGGGAAACTGTTACAAATATGCTTTTGAATGTTTCTGAGGAGTAAGCAAGAAAAGGAGCTTGATACCTAATTGCATAGATGGTAAGTGCATGTAATTCCATCATATTCTCTATTAGTTATTGGTGGCAAAGAAGGAAACATTGATGAATTATGGTGTTTTAGTCTACAACTCAAGAGGATACAGTAAGTTGTAAATGCAGTGAAAGAGGGAAAAAAAGGAAAAGTAGAGCACAAGAGTGTCAATTATGTTAAAACTTACAAATGACTCATTTCTTGTTTTCATGATGATAGAAATCATCCCTACCAGGAGAGACAGTTTTCATGATGATCAATTTTCATGAGAAAATGAATAAAAAATGCAAAAAATGAATATGAACAAGGTATGGGAACTTACGAATCAATTGTTTCTGGCTTAGAACATGATATGTATAAACCTTTTCAGAAGACATGGATTTTATAGAGATATGAAGCTATAATGAGGTCTTTCTTTCTCTCGATGTTGGTAGACATAGATCTTGTCAAGAGACAGAGATGTCTGCCTCATCAAACAATCCGAGAAAGTGAATAAAAAAACCCAAATGAAAATGCGGGAGTTTTTTTCCAAGTTAGCCTGTTCTGAGAGCCAGTGGAAGGAAATGAATAAACACTGCAAGTCATTGAAGTTTATAGCAGAAGCCAATAACGACAATTGCATTAGATTCTATTAACATTAAACAGAATTGGCACATTATATATACATAAATCTGTTATTAGAATGCTATGCATGCAGAGTAAGAGCAAATGTGAGAGGACAACCATATCAAAAAAGACTAGAAGCCATGGAACATTTCCAATATTAACGAGCACATTCCATCGTGGCATAATTATTTTGTGATATATTTAGTAATTATGATAGCGAGTCTGTCTATTGGAAATATTTCATAAATGTTTTCAATTTTGGTATGGTTATGCCCTTTCACGTACTCTAACTAGGGATACATGGAATTTAAATTATTATATTTGCATTTACTATTTGTAAGTCTGTAGACTGAGATGTAGTTCTTATCTACCTTGTTTGTTCATTTTCCTGGATTGTTTGATGAGGCAAACATTTGTGTCTATTGAAAGACTTTATGTCTACCATGTTGAAAGAAACAAAGGTGACATTTGTAAGCTCCTATATCTTTTACACTTTCATTTTGGAATTGTTTACTGAACAGGTTAGATCATTTGATGAGAGTGAAATCACTACCATTTTGAAAAGGTTTATGTCCGGCCTTCTGGCATTAAATAATGAAGCATTTGTAAGTTGCTACATCATTTTCAATGCCTTCCATGTTTTTTTTGCATCTTTTCTTTTTATGAGTTAATGCTTATTGTTTAGTATTTGTGAATGGTTTAAGGCTTGTAATCTACTATGATGGAAGTGAGAAAGGTGGTGTTTGTACTCTATCTTTTATGCTTTGATTTTTTCATTTGTCAGCTGGTTTGCTTGGAATGTCCAATGAGGATGAAATCAACGCCTTTTGGGAGGGTCTATGTGTGCGATTTTGGAATTGAAAAAACAAATCCTTAGTGAGTTCCTATATATACATTGACATTAGTGAGGTTTGGATGATCTTGCAAGATTGAGGTGATAAAATGTTCTATTCAAGTCGCCACACATTCCCACAAAGAGTCTAGGGAAAAACACAACTATAGAATGCTTTTTTTTTTCATTTGTCTACTGCTCAATACAAATGTATACAAAATTGCATAACGACACTGTAGAAGACATATGATTTTACAAACACCTTGTTTTTTGTTGCCAATACAATAGACATACACCGTACCAAGAGATAGATACTCAATCATTTTACACCCAGTAATTTTTTGGTTAGTTGGACGCAATCTGGATAATTGCCAAATAAATTCAAGTGTAGCCACATAACATGCATGCGAAGGAAATATTATTTCCATTCTTAATCATGTTATCATACTAAGTTGTCCATGGTTTTTGGAATTGGAGAATGAGGCGTTGGTAAGTTCCTATCTCTTTTATAGTGTTGTTTTATAGTTTTTTGCATCTCTTCATTTTATGGTTAATTTGTACTGTGTTCACTCATGCTTTGCAATTGCACTTGAATTTATTAAACAACAATGAAAATTAGATACAATTAATTGGAAAATATGTTAGTATAAAATCATTGTATCCATGTGTTGTTGTTTGTAATTTGTGTGTAAATGTCTATTTTTTCTATTCTTTATGGGTTAGTGTCTATTGTTAGCTTAAATACTTAGGCGCACTTCAATTTATTTGATCAAGATCAGAATAGTTTGTAATTTAAATAGTTTTTCATTTTCAAGTTCTAATTCTATTGAGAAAAGTATTATTTTTGTTGTAGAGACAATAGCCAGAAACTGACATAAAATACAAAGATGCCAAAAAGTGTAGAATGATAGTGTAAACAATAGAGGAACTTACAGGCACGTTATTCAATTAAAGTACAATAGACATAAACCCTGCAAGCAGACAAAGACTTTACTTTCATTAAATATTGTAAGCAAATGAATAAGAAATGTAGAAAACAATAATGTAATAGATATATCAACTTAGAAATGCTTGGCCTATTGCTTAGACTATGAAAGCCATAAGTTTAGTCAAGAGACACATTCTATATTGTCTTGCAACAATTAAAGCAAGTGAATGAACAATGTAAAGCATCCTTTGTTGAACAGGCTACATACTTAACACTAGAAGCCATTAAGTATACCTAGCCCTCGTGATAGTTGCAGTGAGGCAATGACAGAAACCACAAAATGTATAAAATCACAAATAGTAGACATTAATCCCTACTTACAGTTGTTTTTTACTGGTTGTTAGTATGACATAGATAAATTTTGGTCAGGTGGAAATTTTGCAGTCGCATGAAAGACCTTGGTGGAGTGAATAAACAATGCAAAAACTATTTTCTCACAGGTCATAAAATTGGCATAAATGGGCTCAGTGCCTATGAATTCATTTTTATGAAAGAATCAAGTCAAGTGGGTAAATAAACAATGGAAACGAAAAAAAGCATGTATATATATATATATACATATTGTGTTATTGAGATTTGAAATGGGAGCAGAAATACATAATACAAAGACATGAGCATAGCAACAACATTGAAAATAGATGAACTTACAAATGCATCAACCCTCTCTTGTAGAGCAATACACATAGGCTTTGTCCAAAGCCATGGGTTTTGCTTGTGTCAAAAAATGTGAAAAAATGAAAGAACATAGCCAAAAATGATAGTGTAAAACATATAAAAACTTACAAAGGCCTATTTTTTTCTCTCCACTATCATAAAATAAAAGCATTTGAATAGTGATAGATTTTTCCAATGTCAAATTATCTCTCTTTTTTTGCAATATGATCATCATTCGCTACCAATTTTTTTTGGTCATCTTTTTTGCATTTTCCTAATTCAAACATATTTGGCATTGCAAAAGGTGTAGCAACTTACATTTTCTTCATGGTTCATTTGAAATACTGCAAGCATAAAACCCTATTAACAGAAACAAATTTCATCAACCTCAAACACTATGAAGAAATGAGTGCACAAGCAAAGTAAATGATAGTGTAATTGACATTGAAACTTACACATGTCTTGTTCTTTGTGCTGAACCTAATCTAAACAAATAGAGGGGAAACAAAAACAATTTTTTCATAACAGATTTAAGAGTTCACAGCAAAATCCATTAGTAAATTGTAAGTGCATGTAAATGGAAGAAATGATAATTAACATATTTCAGTCTTGACAACTAGGGTGAACAATTGAATGCACAACACATGAGAATTTCATTGTTGTAGGAGTGAACTGAAATGTAGATACAAAGCATGTAAGAATCAAGGCAAATCAAATGACCATGAATGGGCCCTAAGAGGCACTGATCAAACAAGAATCACTTAGTTTCATTTGAACAAGGGACACAAACAATGTTGTTTTGAACGGAGTGGAGACTTCTCATCTTAAACTATCAATGAATTGCAAGAGCATATAAATTACAAAATAATGTCGAGAAAGGTCTAGGAAGATACACATGTCTTATTTTTTATCCACTAGCAATCAACAAAATAACACATAAATAAACACTTACCATCCTTGAAGATAGAAATCATGTTATATTGAACATAGATTAAATTTAGCTACCTTAACTCTTTAATAGATTTGAAAAGCAAAGTGCTCAAATCCTATGTTGTGGCCATGATTTGGTCAAAACATCTGACAGTGGAAAAATAATCTTCTCTCTCTCCAACTTTAACTTGGAACTCGTACTACATTGGCACTTGGAAATGACTAGTACGAACAACAACAATTGGTCCAATAGAGAAACTATCATTTGATTGTATGAGTTGCAAAATGGTTGTGCCAAGAATCAATCAATGTTCTCAACAGACTTTCTCAATGGGTTCAATAATACTTCTAGCATTGAAATTATTTGAAAATTAGTGGTAATAGGAGGTCCATAGACAACCAATTGATCACCTTCAAATGGTAAAGCTACTTGCATTTTGCATATATCAAAGATGGTTGATGGCTTTGTAGTTGTTGTTTTCAATCTGCACGATGCAACATGAAGAATGACTAAAACTAAATTTTTAATTGTACATATAAAGAGTGATATCTTATGTGAGACAAACAAAATAAGGTACTTTCCTTTTTTCATCTTGTTTGTCAATTGATTGGACCATCTTCTGTTTTGCAAAAGAATCAGTTTGTGTTTTCCAAATTTGTCTGCAAATATATGGAATGAGATATTTGTGTCTTACTTTTTGTAAAACTCTAAGCATTTGTTGTTGGAATGTTTGCATGAGATATAGTGACTTGATGTCTCCCACATGTGATAAAGCAGTGTAGACAAGCCCATGTCGATAGACAGCCTACTGTATATAGCATACTTTCAAAATCATACTAAAATTGTTTACTTGAGCACAACTGTTCAGACTCTTCCCATCCCAACAGTGAGCAAAAGCATCATTCCTTACCCTAAACTTCACAGAAGTTTTCATCAAATTCTACTTTAAACCAATCTCCTTTCCATTGTGAATTTTATTTCCAATTTCATCCGTGAAGAATGTCCCCAACTTGTAGATTCTGCTCAAATCCATAAGTTTGTCAGGTGTCAAGTCAAGCTTCAAATTTTTACTCAAGAAACAATTAGAAAAATCTGGTCTTGCTAGATACAATGTGTTGAAAATATTTTTGAAGTTATTCAAAAAAGAAGTTCTAGAGAGTATAATGTCCAGTTTTAAATTAACCCTTTTGCATAAACTCCATATCTTTTATTTGCTACTTTGAGTTTGATGACCTTCATCAAGAATGTGTAGACATGCATTCTCTAAAACCATTTTTCTTCAGAGTAGTCGATCAAAGATCTAGAATTCATGCAAAAGGCTTGATTGAAGATGGCACATTATACTCTGAGGAACTCTTTTCCACGATAACCTCAAAGATATTTTCAATGCATTCCACCTGCTAAGGCCTAATTTTGTCAATTGTTGATTGCATTAAAAAATGAAGCTTAGGAAAATAATTCAAAATAGTAAAGAGGGTGGTGAAGCATAATTTGATAACACTATTGTAAAGTTCAATTTAATCACTAATGCATTTGTTCATTGTTATGATAACAATGTTATGAAATAAATTGCAAACAGGTAACCAAGTACTGATATGTATAACTACAAATATAAATGGAGTATTTATTCAAACATGTCAACGTCAATTTGGGAGAATTTCATTGTTCCATGTCATAGTAACAATATAGAGGAAAATATGAGTTTGTTTTGCAAGATGGTTGAGGATGGAATGTGGAATTTGATGTCTTTTGTGAAATGGTTGTTCTCAAAGATGAAGGAGCTAAATGTTCAGGTTAAGAACTGGCATGATTTCTTTATGGCAATGATTTGGTGCAATAAGAAGGAATGGGATATAAAAGGTAAGGTTAAATCAATGAATGTAATGTTGGATAAATTAGTTGATGTTGACCACCTGGGAGTTACTCATGAGGAGAGGATTGCCTCTTTGGAAATGATGGTTAATAAAGTTTTAGAGGAAAGATTTGTTAATATTGAGGATATAATTGGTAAGTTGTCTGAGGATTTGAAAACCATGGTGAACATAAGTAACAATTCCTTGAATTCAACAGCTAAGGGTCTTGTGGTTTTAAACAAGAAAGCCCCGAATTGGATTGGTAAACCCCTGGAGTTGGGGGAAATTGAGAAAGTGGTTGAAGATGTAAACAGCTCAAACCTGGTGGATAAAAATGTGGATCCTGCTCCAACTATGGAAAAGGATGTGGAGGTCAGACCTTGTTTGAGGACAAGGAGCAAGATGAAGAAGAGGGCAGCTATTTCGTTTGATGAGCTCAAAGAGGTTATGGAAATGCATGAGGGGGTCATAGAGGATAATATGGCCTCAGTCAATGTCCTGGAAAAGATGTTATAGCTGTTGTTGACTCTTTTACTTGATCAAATGGGGTGTTGATGTGCTAACGGGTTTCTTTGGTTTTTTCTATTGTTAGATTTTTGGTTTTTTGGGCTATTGTTTTTAATTGCTTAGTTTTTTTCCTGTAGCTTTTCATCGTTGTAAAGGGTTTTGAGGCCCCTTCAAAACCTGCTTTTCCTTATAAAAAAAAATATAGAAGAAGAACATAACAACTAAACAATTGCAAATAATGACACATGGAAGCAGACTCTACACATGAATATAGTTGAAATTTAGTACACCTAAATTTAAAGAGAATAATTTTGTTACAAGAAGAATAGGACGTAACTATATAAGCTAGGGACAAAAAAAGGAACTGAACTTACAAATTTAAGCCATAGCATGCTGAAAACTCGATCTTCTATGCTTTGACATATGGAACAAATGGTCTGAATCACAACTGACACCTAGAAAAAAAAAAGGACCTATCAACCTTTATAATAAATAGAAATTTTGTGTAACCATGTATTCGAATTTCCAATGTTCAGTACCAGCACCAGCTATAGACCAAGCATGTCAAATACTGTGGACAATACAAATTACCCACAAACACGTCTGCAATGAAAAACATGTATATAGTAAAAAACATTGGAAAAGCATAAGCATTTCACAAATAGGCGTGTGCTGCAACTACACTTCAATTTATTTTGCGAAAATGGAAATTAGGTCGAAGTAATTGGAAAATTCTTGGGTATAAACTGATTAAGTGTGTGTGTGTTGATAGGGTCTATGTCTATTATATTGGGAACAAAAAATGAGGCGTTTGTAAGCTTGTATGTCTTTTTCAATGTCATTTTCTAGTTCTGCATATGTTTGTATTATATTAAGTAGTGTATTTGCATCTAGTATGTGCAAGCTCTTATTTATTTTGAGTAGACTGAAATCCACTTGTCATTAGCGGCTTATGGTATGCAGTTTAAAATATGTCAGCCAATGTAGTATTTGCATTGTTTTTTCATTTGCTCAGATCCATGACCAATCAGACATATCTTGTACAGATAGACATCCTTCAATTCCTATCACTCTCTCATGAACACACAATAGATTTGAATTATATACATAGATACACATACATATATATACATAGGCATATATATGTATGTACAGCCCTAATTATATGCAAAAATAGATGTACATACATATATAGATCTACATATATATACATATATGCATACATGTATACATATGAGCATATATGAAGACATACATATATGGACATACTTGGACCTAATTTTCATTTTTGTTTAATGTATTCAAGTGCAATGGAAATGACTATGTGTGCGGGAAGTATTACTTCCACTCTTGATCATGAACAGTACATTATCATGTGAAGTCTTCATGAAGAAGAATGTATGCCAATACACAAGTATATCAACAAACTCATCAAGTATTTCCAATGGCAAAGCTCACTAGAGTAATTATTATTAAAACAAATCAAGAGAGTGAGAAAAGCAAGAGGAAAATACCACTGGCCTAAATGAAAATGAATTCAAATGAACTTTGTATGAACACTTGTATTAATAAAATGTTCATATCAAACAAAGGATAAATATGTTGGACTAAGTAGCGTGTATCAGAAATATGATATCTAATAGATTACAGTAAATAATGTAATGTATAATTTACGAGGATCCAAATAGTTTTATGTACATAGAATCAATCAAATTCATGTATGTAGAAATGATAATTTCATTAAGGTTATAAGTGCATGAATATCAATCGGCACCAACTGAGCCTCCCTATCAAACTTTACTGATATAAGTAAATGTATAGAGAGATTAAATATGACAATTAGGCTATGCAAGTAACAGTTGAAAGCATAAAACATGTAAATATTAGAAAGAAAAATTGTTTAATATAGAAGAAAGCCAAAATGAGTAAATAATATAGCTTATGTTCGTGGGAATATTTAGAAAAAATGATTTTTTTTTTCCTATTTTTTCAATCTTGTGATTGACATATGTAATTTTCCTCGTGGTTCTGGCATTTTCTAAATATTTTTAATAATAATAATTATTGTAGAGCTTTGTATTGGAAATATTTCATAAGTTTGTTTATATAGGGTATCAGGACATAATAACCTGGCCAAAATAACACTGGACAGAATAACCCGACCAAAATAACCCAAGGACAAAATAACCCAGGGTCATAATAACCCATGGACATAATAACCCGTGGTCAAAATAACCCATGGACAAAATAACCTATGGTCATTTTAGATCAAGCTAGTAAACTAGAAATGACATAAAATAAATTATAAATATGATTGTGAACCACCATAGAGGCTATTTAGGTCATTTTTAGACCGTATATCCATTATATACCCCTAAAATAGCCTTAAAACATCGTTAATATGCTTAAATAACCTATAAAATGGTAAATAATTATAAAAATAAAGACAATTTCGTGGGAATAAGTTGATTATTTTGAAGACACATGGATTGGAAAACTAACTAGAAGAGGCAACAAACAATCACCCAAGTTTCTAATCACAATATGGAATTGCTATTTAGCTACTCAAGATGATCTTCCCATAACCAATAATACTATTGAGGGATGACAAAGAGGATTTAGTGAATTGATTCAAGCATTGCACAGCTCAGTCTAGAAATTCATCAAAGTAGTGAAAAAAGAATAGTCTCCACGAGAATAGAATAGAGAAATATATGGTTGGATACACTAGGTAACCAAGCAGGAAAAAATACTATGAACTCAAAGAAAGACTAAAAATATTGGTTGATGCTTATGACAACCATAAAATTTTAGATTATATAAGAGGCATTGCTCATAATTTGACACTTTAATTGAAAATTTGAATAATAATTTTTTTTAGCAACATACATGTAATTTATAGATTTTGTTTTCCTTTCTCTATATTCTTCTGGGGATATTTTGTCCATGGGTTATTTTGACCACGGGTTATTTTGGCTTGGGTTATTATGACCCCGGGTTATTTTGTCCCTGGGTTATTGTGACCGGGTTATTCTGTCCAGGGTTATTTTGGCCGGGTTATTATGTCCCGTAACCGTTTATATAGTCATGTCTTTCCATGGACTCTTTGTGGGGACACATGGTTCCTTGAGCAGTACATTTGCATTTACTATTTGTGTCTTCTCATTTATTGTGAGTAGGATGGAGTGCATCCGTCATTAGTGTGTTTTGACCTAAAGATTTAACACTTTCAAGTGAATTGTTACCCGCGTTGTTTGTTCATTTGATCAGGTTGTTTGATGAGGCTAAAACTTGTGTTTGTTACGAGGGTTTTCATCTACTGTGTTAGAAGCAAGAAAGGTGGCCTTTGTAATTTTTTTTGTTTCCCTACTGGTTTTCCTGGATTGCAAGCGAGAAAGATGGCCTTTGTAAGTTCCTATATCTTTAACAATAGCTTGATGCCTAGATTCATTGATGGGAAGTGCACTTCAACCTAGAAGATTCTTTGTTAGTTGTTGACAACAAAGAAGCAAACATTGATTAATTATGGCGTTAAGTCTACAGTTGAAGAGGAGACAGTCACTTGTAAAGGTAGTGAAAGAAGGAGGAGAAAGGAAAAACTAGAGCACAACAATGTAATTAATGTTAAAACCTACAAATTACTTGTTTCTTTTTAGGACATGGTATAAATAATTCCTGGTAGGAGACACAGTTTTGATATTAATTATTTTTCCTTACATATAATGAAACATGTCTAGTTGTTGAAGATATACATAATGAACTGCGCATGTCTTCATCCATGTGCAATATGCATGTGTTGAAGAAATGATTGTCAAAATGTTTGGAAGATAAGTTGCATTGTTACTAGTTGCTTCCTTGCCTAATTGGAAATTTTCATACATAGTTGCAAGTAAATTGAAGATCAAGGTCCATTCAATGCTCCAAATTCTCGCATATCCCACTCACTTTCATCCCTTTTGTTTGCAAACATCCCCAAGTGTTCTTTTGTTTATGTAGCCATACTGGTTCGGCTATGCATTGGAGAGGCTTCTTTTCACCAAAGCATTTTTAGTATTAAACCATGTTGCATACACTTGTAATTTGTCAAGTATAATGATACATAGTTTAATACTTAAATACTCTTCTGAAAAAGAGGCCTCTTCAATGCTATAACCTCCAATGTCACTACAAATTCCTATCTTCTAATATGTAAATGTTGTTGCCAACACTATGCACATTGCTATATAATTTGTTTGATATTAAATGGCTCTATTTATTGGTCTATTAAATAGATATGTTTATGGGTCTGCTTAGCAATACGATGTCAATGTTCGCACTATGATGCAATTGCTTCTTAATGTAAATTTTCTTAATTATATTGAAACTTATTCTAGTTAATTGTATATCCATGGAACACCAATAGCTAATCAAACATGTTCACCTGTTGAAGATAAACGTAATGACTTGTTCATGCCTTCATCCATGTGCAATATGCACATGTTGAAGAAATCACTGTCAATATGTCTGGAAGATAAGTTGCATTGTTAGTGGTAGCCGCCTTGCCTAATTGGAAATTCTCATACATAGTTGCATAGATTTTATTTACTATTAAGATTGGTAGGTGCCTTAATACTAGAAGCAATAGTTTGTTTGTAGAAGGTAGGCAATAGATGAAGCTAGTAACATCAAAAATCACTTCAAACAAATAGGATTTTGACGTTGTGATTCTAGCTACCTTTCTAAATAGCAATTTCCCAATGTTCAAAGAAACAACAACATCAACATTCCCATAATCATAACTGCCTAAACAGGAACACCTGTCAAGAAATTGTGGAAAGTAAGACAAGATTAAAATCACATTTGGAAGCATTACTACCACAATTGGCATAGACCATGTAAACTGCATTAGGAAAGATCTAAATAGTACACGTGCATAACACAAAATAAATAAAAAACTTATTCAAATCATGAAGCGCAAACTAAAAATAAAGGTGGGGTGTGATCTACCACCACATTGGTGTGTCTCAACAACCTGCAATGTCTTTTTACTTAGCCTATAACATTGTAATACCATATCCACGGTCCTGTAAATAGCACAAGAAGACTACATGAGTGAAAATGGAAAAAGACATTGCATTGTCTATTGTGGATTCAATTTCAATTTCTATATCTCACACGATCCAAGGAACATTCAAAAATGAATATATAAGACAAAATAGTTAAAACCTTACTCACTTCCTAGTTCAACTTTTCAATACCTATATGTACTTCCTCAACATCATATGTTGTGATAGCCCCAAATTCGTGCGCATTCTCATTCTGTTTATCTACGGTTAGCTTCAAATCTACTCTGAAAAGGTCACAAACATATACTATAATGCATTAATTGCAACTATTTACTATCTCTAAAAGAAATGGCATTGCAATTTTCCTAACAGACAACGTATGATGTTTATGAAGTACATAATGAAAATAATAGCCAGATGTTTGATCAATATATCTAGCTGACTATGCATTGTTTCTTAGACGATCTAGGTCATACCTCCTCACAATGTTATTGGCATATATCCCTGCAAGTCCAATGATCACTGGAAAACACAAAATATTTATAAAATGCCAAAACCATGAGGAAAATTACATCCGCCAATCACAAAATCGCAAAAACGGGAAAATAAATTCATTTTTTCTAAATACACCCCCAAACATAAGGTATACTTTAGCTTTATTTTTCGGTGCCATTTCCAAAGCACAAATTTGATATGCAAGATTAAGGTGATACACATACATATATATACAACCTTTTTTGTTCCAACAACCACATACATATAGATACACATAAAAATATATATACATAGACATATATATGTATATACAAACCTCATTATATGCACAAAGAGGTGCACTCACATATACATATATGCATACATGTACACACATAAGCATATATGAAGACATAGATATATGTGAGAAAAAATGCATCAATACATACATATTTATGCATATGTTTAAGTATATACATACATACATACATACATACATACATACATATATATATATATATGCATACACACATATATATGTGTAAACATCTAGAGGGGGAAAATGAAAATATTTATGTTTGTACATACATTTGTACATACATATGTATATACCTATACAAATATGTAAGTGTATATGTGTAGAGTTATATATATGTGCATGCACACACCTATAAAGATAGTCAAAGAGGGAAGAGAAAGTAAAAACTAGAGCACAACAGTTTAAATGATGTTCAAACTTACAAATGACATGTTTGTTGTTTTGAACATCATAGAAATAACCCGTCACAGGAGACACAATTTTCATATTGATTGGTTTTCCAGAGCATATGAAAAAACAATGCAAAACAACAAAACTTACAAACCACTTGTTTTTGGATTTGAATATGACATGTATAAACCCTCTCAATAGACATGGATTTTGTACACATATCAAATTACAATTTTTTCTTTCTTTGTTTCGAAGATGGAAAACATAGATCATGTCAATAGACACATATGTTTGTCTCATCAAACAATCCGAGCAAGTGAGTAAACAAAACCCAAATGTCACTCCAACAAGCTTTTCTCAAGTTTCAGTGTCTAAGAGGCAATGTAAGGAAATGAATAAAAACTCCAAGCATTGAAGTTTATAGAAGAAGCCATTAAGGAGAGTTTGTAGTCATATATATATGTGTGTGTGTGTGTGTGTGTGTGTGTGTGTGTGTGTGTGTGTACATATGTGCGTTTCGTGAACAACACAAACAATCTTTTGCCTAGAAGCCACAGGTATTGACACAACCATGCATAAATAGCAGTTGCACTTGAGTCTATTCATAATAGAGGGGAAAACAGATCCTAGTAAATGCAAAATGCACACCAGACACATATATATAGGCACATATGTATACATATATGTATATGGATACATATATGTATATATATATATATATGTATGTATATATATATGTATATATATGTATATATATATATGTATATATGTATATATATATGTATATATATATATCTATATATATATATGTATTTATATGTATACATATATATATATATATACATATACATATGTATACATGTATATACATATATATATAGATATATATATATACATATATATATATATATACTATATATATATATATATAAATAGATACATACATACATTTATACATATATATATGCACAAACATAAATTTCTACATATGCACACACATATATATATATACATACATACAAATATATATGTATATATATGTGTGTGTGTGTGTGTGTGTGTGTGCATTCTTATATATATACTTGCATATATGTATGTCTTTCTATGCAAATATGTACATACACACATACATATAAAAATATACATATGTGTATATATGCATATATATATATACATATATATGTATATAGGTAAGATCCTTTCTCCTTGACATGCATGAAACTTAAAACCATAATCCATTAATGGGAACGTTACTTCAATCTATTTTCCACAATTCAAAACCTGCCAATTTAAATTGAGAATGCAATCATATGCACACAACACGTGACCCACTACTAGCAACACCACATGCAAAATTGCACCAATGGCACATGCATAGAAAGAGATCATTACAATAAAATTGCATTTTACACTCCATTTCTGTGAACTATAAATTGCAACTGCAGAATATGAATAGAGAGCAAACAACACACCATATGTCAATGACTAGGCATTTTCGGGTGAAAAACATAAATGTCATTTTAACAGTTCCAAATAGACACCATTGGAAGATGTCTTATAAGTACAAAATATTTATGACATGCATCATTTGAAATGTCAATCACATATCAACTATATCATGTACAAATAAACATCTTCCAATACATATCACTCTTTCATGTACGGACAATTCAGTTGAACTGAAGTAATACACAATGCAAATTGTCTTTAATTTGCATAGGATAAACAAGTTGCACACAAGAACTGTCATGACTTCCATTAAAACCTTAACCGCCCCAGCCATGGTATACACAAAGTTCGCACATGCAATTGAAACTTTCAAACACATTCTTTGTTGATAGATTTTATGATGAGCATCAAGTCCACATCTTTTGTGAGAGATAGAAGAATTTACAAATGTAGCCTCTTTTGACAGATTGATTGATGGTGGTGGAATCTATGCCTCTTGACAGAATTCAATCATGACTACCAGAGAAATCTACATTAATGAATTAGGGTGTTAAGTATTTAACTCAACAATAGACACTAACCATAAAAGCAATCAATGATAGAGAAGAATAGACATTAACACACAAAATGCAGGCACATGTGTACGTATATGTGTGTGTGTGTGTGTGTGTTTGTGAAAATATCAAGACATACATATATGTAACAACATATGCATTGACACATACATATACATGCATACATTTAACTATGTACATACATACATACATACATATATATATATACACATACACACATATATATGCATAAAAATCTACACAGGAGAAATGTAAATATATATGATATATACATTGGTATATACATATGTATATACATACACATATGTAACTATATGTATGCAGAGTTATATATGTGCATATGCACATACATATAGACACATATATACATGTATGTACACATAGCTTTATATATATATATATATCTACACATGCATATATATGTATGTCTTTTTGTAGTTTTTTACATGCTGTATTTTATGAGTTAATGTCTACTATTTCTTGTTGTTTGCATTTTGTGCACATAGGCAACGCATTGCAAATGCATTTGAATCTATTACATAGCAATGAAAATTAGGTTGAAGCAATTGGGATATATATGGGTATAAAATCATTAAATTTGACACCATTGGTCTTCACAACATTATGCATTTATAGCAACTGCAGTTGCATCTATTCAAAATAAACAAAAAAATAAATCCCAGTTAATGCAAAATGCAGAACACAAGCATATATAAATATATATATATATATATATGTATGTATACATAGAAATATATACATACATATATATACATATATATATATATATGCACAAAGATATACATCTATATTCGCACACACACATATATATATAGACACATAGAAATATATATATATATATATGTATGTATGCATGTATGTATGTATACCTATATATATACTTGCATATATGTATGCCTTTTTGTGCATGTATGCACATACATACACACATATAAAAACAAAAAAACACACACACACACACACATATATATATATCTAACTCAACAACAATTCCCTCTCAACAGACACAGACTTAATCATTTTACACCCACATATTTTCCAATTAGTTGGACCTAATTTTCATTTTCATCAAATAAATTCAAGTGTAGTCATAGTGCATGCATGCGAAATAAATACTAATTTAAATCTTTATCATGACAAGCATGCTATAATGCCAAGTACTTCACTCAACAAGAAAGACCAACCCATAAACACACCCAGACAAACAACCTTAGCAAATGTGAAAACAACGCAAATAACACTTTGTTCCACGCAATTTAAACTTCAACCCCAAGAAATACTTCAAATACGAACAAACATATAGACACTAATCCATAAATAATAGCAAAGAATAGACATAAACACACAAAATGCAAACAACAACTAACAATACACATTCACAAGCTTACAAAGGCTTCATTTTTTTCTCCCCATAGAAGAGATATAAACCCTTTCAATAGAGACAGGCTTAATGATTTTATACCCAAAAATTTTCCATTTATTTACAACTATTTTTCATTTTCATTTAATAAATTCAAATGCAATTGCAATGCATGAGTGCACACACCGAAAATTAACCATAAAATGAAAAAATGCAAAAAACTATAAAATGACACTATAAAAGATGTAGGAACTTACAAACACTTCATTCTTCAATATGGAAATCATACACATAAACCCTCTCAAAAGGCACCGATTTCATCCTCATTGAACAATCCGACGAAAACAATAGAGAAACAAAAAACTAAAAGTGTAAAAGATAGACTAACTTACAAACGCCACCTTCCTAGCTTCCAACACCATAGATGAAAACCCTTCAGCTTCATCAAACAAATTGACCCAATGAACAAACAACACTGAGAACAATTCAGTCAACAATGTTAAACCTTTACCATAACACAGAAATGATGGTTGCACTCCAGCCCACTCACAATAAATGAGAAGATGCCAATAGTAAATGTATTTACAAAATGCCAAAACCACAAGAAAAATTACACCCGCCAATCACAAATTTGCAAACAGGAAAAAGTTTCCTTTTTTCTAAATATTCCCCTGAACATAAGCTATAACTGCAACCAACTATTCCCATTCTTAATCATGGATAGCAAAGGAACCAATATTAATGGATTATAGTGTTAAGTATTCAACTCGACAATAGACAACAACCCATAAAAGCAGCCGCCAATTGCAAATTACCAAACAAGAAAGGCTAACCCATATCTACACTCACAGACAAAAACTGAGCAAATAGACAAACAACACAAACAATACATTCCTCAACAGAATTAGAACCTCAAAACCAAAAAATATTTAAAATACGAACTATTCTCATCTTCATTGAATACATTGAAATACAACTAACTATTTAACTCGGCAACAGACACTAACCCATAAAGAATAGCGAAGAATAGACATAAGCACACAAAATGCAAACAACTAACACTACACATTCACCCATAAAATGTAAATATGCAAACCACTATAAAATGAGACTATAGAAGACATACAAACTTACAAAGGCTTCATTTTTCACTCCCATACAACAGATACAAACCCTTTCAATAAAGAGGAGCTTAATGAGTGCACACACTACAAATTAGTGATAAAATGTAGAAATGCAAAAAACTATAAAATGATTGTAAAATATGTAGGAACTTACAAATGATTCCTTCTTCAATATGAAAATCATACACATAAACCCTCTCAAAAGGCACCGATTTCACCCTCATCGAACAATCCAACCAAAACAATAGAGAAATGAAAAACTGAAAGTGTAAAAGATACACTAACTTACAAACGCCACCTTTTTAGCTTCCAACACTGTAGATGAAAATCCCTCCAACCTCATCAAACAACCTAACCCAATGAACAAACAACACAGAGAACAATTTGATTGACAACATTAAACCTTCACACCATAACATAGTAATGACGGCTGCACTCCAGCCTACTCACAATAAATGAGAAGACGCAAATAGTTAATGCAAATGTACTGCTCAAGATGCCACGTGTCCCTATGAAGAGTCCATGGCAAGACATGACTATACAAACAAACTCATGAAATATTTCCTATAGCTAAACTCCCTACAATAATAATTATTATTAAAAATATTTACAAAATTCCAAAACCACAAGGAAAATTACACCCGCCAATCACAAAATCGCAAAAATAGGAAAATAAATTTGTATTTTTTAAATACTCCCCCGAACATAAGCTATACTTTAGCTTTATTTTCCGGCGCCATTCCCAAAGTACAATTTTAATATGCAAGATTGAGGTGATAACAATAGTTCCCTGCCTTATAAAGGCAAGGACTAATAAAGTAGAAGTAATAAAATAGAAGTAAAATTTTATTTATGACTTACAAATTAAAATTTACTTTTTTACCTTTAAATTTTTTTGAAAAATAAATCATAGAAAGTAAAATTATTTAATTTATTTATAAAATTTGTAAATGATAGAAAGTAAAAATTGAAGTAAAATTTTATTTGACTTAGAGATTAGTATTTACTTTTTTACCTTTAAAAAAATTGAAAAATATACAAATCAAGTAAAATGATAGAAAGTAAAAATTAAATGCACATACTTACGTGTTTTCTTGCACCTTCTCAATTCGTAAAATTTATTAATTGCTTTTGCAGCTTCTCACAATTCAAAAAAATTATATAAATGTTTTTGGGTGACACCATTCAATTTTTATTTAATTTATATTTGTTGACTTTATTGTTTCATATACCTTTTCATTGTTATTAATTTAATACATGTCAACATTTAATATATTTTAATATGTTTTTTTTTGTTTTTGTTAACATGCTCACATTCTGGTTTGTTGGTAAATCCCTGCTAAGGGGCAGCACCCTGAAATCAACCACAACCTTGTGACCTGATGGTGTCAAAACTGACTTTAAGATTTCACTCCACCAGAGCAAGGCATGGGATTCAAACCTTAGATAGCCCAACTATTGCCCTTGCAACTTAACCATTGCACTACAGGGTCAACCCTATAATATATAATATATTATAATACAATATACTATAATATAATATTATAATATATTGTAATATAATATAATATAATATATTACAATATATTATATTATATTACAATATAATATAATATAATATAATATATTTATTATATTATATTATATTATATTATATTATATTATATTATACTATACTAATATTATATTATATTATATTATATTATACTATACTAATATTATAATATATTATATTATATTATATTATATTATATTACATTATATTACAGTATATTATATTATATTAAATTACATTACATTACAATATATTACATTATATTATAATATTAATATTAATATTATTTATATTATATTATATACATTTTTTTATAATTAAATGCTACCATGGGGATAGCTCCCTTTTATTGATAATATAAAACAAGGTTACAAATATTTGTACAAAATGAAGGACAAGCCTTCAACACACTCAATGCATATCAATCTAGGATGGTGACAACAAATCGCCATTTACCCTAAGGTGCTCTTGGAATTTATCCATCTTATTATTTTCTTTCCCTACCTTGTATACTAGAAAACCTTTCTTTGCCAACCCCTAGAGATGGTGCTAACATCAAAGGTTCCAACCACAAAACATGTAGCTAGCATAGTTGGTATGTTTAGAATCTCCACCTTGACAACATCCATGTTCGTTGAAGAGACCAAATGATGTGCAAAGCATGTGCCCCACAACTGAGCACCCAAAACCTAGACTACTCGTTGTGCAGGTTTTCATTCACCCACGACTCTTCCCCCACCACTTTGATTACTGCCTCTCAAACCACCTCCTCTCTAAGTTTGAAAACCCTACCCACCTACTGCTCTTTCCATTCTTGTAACCAACCGCACTCAATGCTAAATACCTTCATCATCTTCCTTTACAAAATTTTCCCATTCATCTAAACTTCCACTCCAAGGTCCTTTCATCTAATTTAGATGGATTTATTTGCATAGTGTAGTTGGAGACTAGACTTCCACAAAGGTAAAGTGAACCTTTAAGTGCCATGTAGTGCAATTCAATTGTAGATCTCCAACCCACATGAACTTGTTGAAGGCTAATAAAAGTAAGGGAAATATTTGTAGGTAAATTCAAGGGAACTAGATGATTATTCAAAATGTGAATTTCACTTGTAAATAAAGTTGTTGCATAGAACTAATGGGGGTCAAAATTCTACAAATATCAAAAGTTAGGGAAATGGATGTTTTATAGGTGTTTTCATGTGAACTATTGTTTTCCCAAGTAAGTGAAGTTCATTATCCAACCAAGTTCTCATAGGGGCTTGATGGCGACTAGCTTCTCGAGATGTTTAGATGGAGATAGTGGCTTCACTTTATCCTGATAGTGACGAGTTTCTCGCAAGGCAAGGCTTTGGGGAAAATTGAAGGTCAACAAGACCTTCAAAGGATAGCAATGGTATCTAGATGTATCTTTCAAGGGTTCAAATTTCAACCAGAGCCATATTGGACCAATTTTATGCTTGATATTGATAGGATCTTTCAAATAGACTTGATTCTTATGTGCATCTAGATCAATATTAGTTTTCCACATCTTGTAAGGGGCCAATTTCCAACAAAGGCTAGAAAGAAATGAAGATGAGGATGTAGTAGTATGCTAGTGAACTAAACCTATTCAGAATGACTTTGGATGTTCTACATTTGTTCCAGATGGCCCCCTAAGACCCACAAAGTTCCATTTCAAGGTGTATACTTCAAATTCAACCACAACCATTATTGCTAAATGGTTGCCTATACTCAATTTACCGTTGATAGCTCCCAAAGGTGAATTTTTACCTATGTACACCATTATTGCATGCCAATCCTTTTTTACCTAGTTTTTCTTATGGAACTAGTTCTTCTAGCTACTGAGAGTTATTGTAGAGGTCTTCCATTGATCTAAAGTGCCCATTTTGGGTGGGATTCAACCTAGATTGTGGATCTAGACATGGCGTGATTTAGGTTTTTTCCAAAGAATATTTTAGTAAGAATTCTTCTTTCATTATGATCATTAGACAATACATGAGAGAAGATGAATACTCAAAAGAGAAAAAGTTGTTAAAAATCCATTGTAGAGATAGTTATAGGAAGGTAGAGGTTTTGACATACTATTATTCAAACATTATAATATTGGTTTTTAGTTTTATTCCTTCATTATTGTGTGTACAAACTTAGAGAATGTACCATTCTTGATTTTTTCTTTTGCATAATTTTTGCTATGAACACTAGTACACAAACAACAATATATGACTAGATAAACCACTAAAAATTGCATATAAATGACTAACTTTAGTCACATGACTATTAGTGGTTTATTTGTAGTCATTTATAACACCACTAAATTTATGACTAAACAATTTTAGTCATTTATTTAGTCATTGATTTGGTCATTGATTTGGTCATTGATTTAGTCATTTATTTAGTCATGGTAGTGATTTATTTAGTCATATATTTAGTCATTAATTTAGTCTTTACTTTAGTCATATATTTAGTCATTAATTTAGTCATTACTTTAGTCATTTATTTAGTCATTAATTTAGTCATATATTTAGTCATTAATTTAGTCATATTTAGTCATATATTTATTCATTACTTTAGTCATATATTTAGTCATTAATTTAGCCATATATTTAGTCATATATTTAGTAATTAATTTAGTCATTACTTTAGTCATTAATTTAGTCATTACTTTAGTCATTAATTTAGTCATTTTTATTTACTGGTTTCTATTAATTGGTAGTAAATATAGTCATGAAATGAATAATTTATTAAATACCATAAATTTTATAATGCAAAACTAATATAATATTAAACTTGAACTAAAACATAAAAGCAAATAAAAATATTACATATACGAACAAGCTACAACATGATAGAATTAAAAGACTGATTCAACATCATGATAAATAAAGGTAATCTGCAATAAAAAAATTAATGCAAATATATATATATATCAAGTTACAAGATGTCAAAGTTGTCTAAGAGTATATATGTAAATATAATGAAAAATGTCAAAGTTGTCTAAGAGTTTTCAACTCTTTCAAATACACCATGATAATTAAGATCCCTGAGCAACACATTCAAAATACTGCATAAAGCAGTGAGCCAAGATGTCTAACATTAACTAGTACATGATAAACATGTTCAAATATTTTAGTGGCCACCGTGTGAAGGTTCCCTCTTTCTCTTTCAGACAAACAACTCCATCTATTTTGTCTTCATAAACAAGGGGTATGTTACTTGTGACATTTAAAATGTTTACATTTTCATTTCCTTTTCCTTTCAAGTTCACTCCATGTACAATAGATAGGGAGTGAATCCGCCCAATGCCCACAACATCACCATCAGACGGATCCAACACCCTAACTTTATCCCCTTGTTTGAGTTTATCATTGATACATTTATGCAAAAAGAAAAGAAAAAATGCATTATATTAGATAGGTAATTATTAACCTTATTTGCATATTAAAATAACCATTACTTACTTAAATAGTACTTGCATGTGTGTTAAAATAATTGCAAAAGGAAAATTTCAAAAATAATTGCAATGATCTAATTTACTAAAAAATCAACACTCATAGCAGTGCTTACAGTGTTACTATTAGCTTCATGTTAATTAGATACAAAGGCCACAAATATAAACACTGCATTACCATGCACGCATACCAGACATATAAGGTTATGACAACACTATTACACATAAAAAATTAGCTAATGCACAAAAACAAAGAATGCAATATGAGAGCACTACTACTACTGCTGCAAGGTGAAGGTGAAATACATTGGGATGTATAAAAATAGTGGCATTAAAGCTCTGAAACATAACCCCATGTAGTGAACATAACTCTGTCAATGGTGACATATAAAAGAAGAACAAAGAACAAAATGTATCAAGGCAACATGTGACAACCATTAAGAGCAGTCATTGAGGAAACAATGCAGACTTTCTATGTGGCTTTCATAGCAGCAATAAAGGAGTAACAAATAAGGTTGGATGTAGAGGTCACATAAATAATAGAGAAAGAGCCTTTCACTATTAGAAAATAGTGTAAGAGTATGCAAAAAGAAGTCAAGAATGATGTCCAATGAACAAGTAGCAGTAGCAGTGAGTTTAGTGCAAGGGCAACGAGTTTTATGGCTATAACGACAAGTTTAATGGATTGAGAAATAAATACCATTACTAAAAAACAAGAAGACATTAAGAGAAAGTGATAAGAATATCAAAAAAAAAAAAAAATTAATAACAACAGCCATAATGAAGAGTTAATAGCATATCCATGAAGGAAAGAACAACATGTATCATCTAATGAAAGAAGCAGCATGCTAAGTTCAAGATGTTGACAAGGTCAATTACAATGCCCTAAAACACATTCAAGCATCATAAAGTATTAAAGTGCCAACAATCCCCACTAAAAAGTGACAAAGTAGGTACAATGATTGTTTTATGGGTTACATTCAATGTTTTAGTTGTCTATTCACTATTCTATAAGCTTGTTCATTGTTTGGGATCATAACAGTCATTGATACATGAAGGGTTTCAGAATCAAGGAAAAGTAACATTTCATAGCACTCACCTCAAGTTCAACACCAGTAGTACTGTCAATATCATGCATATACTCATTGAAGTCAGCATAATCACTGTCAACGTTGTCCTGAAGTTGTGTAGCTTTGCGGAGAGCTCTATTGATAGGTTATTTTCCTTTTTGTTCTGCTTTCATATAATTTCCTTGCATGTGGTTTAATCATCATACAAAGTTAATATAAGTCAAGTAAAGAATGCAAAAGCTATAAATTTTTGTCCACAACAACTATTATATTACCTCAACTTCAACACAACTATGATTGACATCAAGACATTCTTTTTACGTGCTCCTTTGATAAAATTGCTCTGCATGTAGTTTAACCATCAAGCAAAAAAATATATCCATATGAGTAATTCATGTAAAAAATAGTCAACAGAGCCTTTCCAAGCATAAAAGTCACAATAGGTGGAATGGGTGAAAATCCATTTTTGTAGACTCACAAACCCTCAACTTTGTCTTTACAAACCCATTTCAGAAATTTGACTACAAAATGTACAAAACTCTTCAAGAATCCACCAAATCAGAAAAAAATTGAAGTTAACTCACCTAGCCACCTAATTCAATGCAAAAGAGAACAAGGAAACCCTGTACGGGCAAGTACAGAAGCTTGGAACTGCAAATAATTAGAAATTTCTAAGAAAAGAGTAGAATTTCAAGAGTTTTATTATTGCTTTATGATCCATAGCAGCAAAAATATTTTGGGGAAAAATTGGCAAACCAAAAGTATAAGATTTTTTGAAAAAATCAGGAAAAATTTAGATTTAAAAAAAAGGTAAAAATTGTAGAACAAGAGATAAAACTATTTTTTTGAAATTGAAGGCATTTCCATAGCATAGAGGATATAGAGAGAAAATAAAATAAAGTTTAACTAATGAATTAGCAAAATAGATTTTTGTGGATTTTATATTCATATCAATAATTGCATTGCATTGCACATCTTTCAAACTCAAAGCATTACTTCATGTTGCATAAGTAACAACTAGATGATGATAGATGAAAAAATTTCAATTACAATAGAGTTTTTACAAAGTCAACCTAAGCAGTTATGTAATTACTTCACATTACATAACTAATAACTAGAAGCAGTTGTCAATTGCATTTTCTTGTCATGGAATTTATAGGATCGCATTTCTTTGGGAGGGCATTTTTCAAATGGTTACCACTCTATGTCTATACTACCACCACATTTTCATAAATGTCTACCAAGCATTTTTTTCAAGCGAGTTCACTTCCTTGTTGCTATGGCTAAAGGCTAAAACAAGTGCTTTCAAACAAGTTGTGGATTAGCAGGAAAAATCTATCAAAGAATAATAGTAAGCAATGGCATAGACCGTGATTGAAATCTTTGAGAAAGTACCTCCAAAGGAAATGAGGTCTCATGGTGATGCGATTCCATGAAATGAAATCAAATTTCTTTTTGATTTTTCATGGCATTCCATCACCACATGAACCTCGACTGAGAACATTTTAAAGAAGTTCACTACAGCAACCTATGCTAACACATTTTCATGCAGCCAATGTCTATCAAAGCATTTTATCAAACAGTTCATTGTCTTGCTGCTATGGCTAAAATCCTAAAATAGGTGCTTTTAAACAAGCTATGGATGCTTGGCTAAAAGCCTGTAGATTTTTTAAAAATCAGGATTAATTAGGATTTTTTACATATTTCTGCTTTTGTGGCCCACATTGCCAAATTGTCACACCCATAAATGAGTTTGAGACTCCATAATCTTTCCTCGTTCCTAAATAAAAATTAGCACTATCGACCTAACAATGACTCATTAGTGGAACCCCTATCATAGCCTTGCCAATGGCCTGATGAAAGCAGTTAATAACCTTGTATCGGTGTAACAATACCCTATTGGGATGACTCCTAAGGCGTCCTCCCCGATAGACCAATAGAGTCAACAAAAGCAAGAAAATCGTTGTAACACATGAACATCGGTGGAATGAATGTTTGCATTCCTACGATGGCCCGATATAATGAATGTTTGCATTCCCCCGATGAAAGCAGTTAATGACCTAGTATCAGTGTAACAATACCCTATCGGGCTGACTCCTAAGGCATCCTCCCTGATAGACCGATAGAGTCAACAAAAGAAAGCACATCATTGTAACACATGAACATCGATGGAACGAATGTTTGCATTCCCCCGATGGCCTGATATAAGCATGGATTATCAGGAATTAATATATATTGGGGGAATCAGTCTTCTTTACCTTGTTCGTGGGCCAAAGGTGTATTAAGGGATTGGCACCCCCTTATGGTTTAAAAACCTACACTTTTGATACCTAACAGATCATTCATTGATCTTATAGTTATTTTGTCATAAAACTCACAGTCACAACATTTAGGACAGTCACAATGGATTTCAATGAAACAAAAGGAAATTTTCATAGATTCACTATTCTATATATGATCGTAATACTTTGCCTGGAGATCACAAGAGTAATTTTATAAATGCATGTTGTGGAAAACATTTATGAAATTTGTAGACATCTTTAGAATACAATATAAAGATGATATAGTTGAGAATCAAAATATTGAGGGATAGCCTCTTACCTGATCTGAACCCATGGAATTATGGTCATTCCATGCAGAAACTATAGGCTTAACAGAGGTAGCCAACTGTGAAATTTTCTCAGTGAGACAGTTTAAGCAACTCATTGTATGTTGGTAGTCTTCATTTGAGTTGACATGATTTAGAGAGGCTCTTACTAGGCATTCAACAGATGGTTGTGAAATCTCTGTTGACGAACTAGATTTCCTCTTGATACTAGTATTAGATTTAGTATGATCTAGTGTTGCCATATAATGGAAAACATCTTCTACACTTGCTTCTCTATTATTGTTTTCCACCTAAAATATAATTCCAATTTCAACATATAGTCAGTTCAATAAAAAATTAAAATAAATAACACAATGTAAATTGAACCAAAAATCCATACACTTACTCCACATTTTTCCATTTTGGCTTGCAACCGCCTCAGCCAAATGTATATTCAGTCCTCACATTATCTCTTGCTCTCTTGCATTTGTTACTCTTTGTCAAATATTCTTCGGAACGCTTACTTTCTTTCAATGCCTCCCACTGTTTGGGAGATAGAGTGGAGTTTAACATATCTTTTCCCTCCATGATTTTTTTTTGCAATTGTATCTAAAACTGCTCATCAAAAGTCTCATCTTGTGCTTGTAATATTTTCTAGAGATTTTTCCACCAACAGTGTCAAAGGCATTTTCCATTTTTTGTATAACATATTCCACATTTCATGGATCTTGCTTTGCAAAATTTGATTTGCAGATATCCAAATGGGCCCTACATCTTACACCCAACTCGGAGGCCCACCTTGCAGCATTTTTCCCAATGGGCTCACCATCTCTTGATACCTCAACCAAGAATGGATTCTTCCCTTCTAATGTTCTTTCTTTTGTGTTCCTCTCTGTAGATTTGTATAAATCTTGACTCAATCTTTGTCTTTTAACATAAGCAGGAACATCTTCTATTTCACCACTACAAATATTTTTGGCTAGTCCACTAATTCCTTCAAAAGTTGTAGATGCGACAAGTGCACTCTCAGGCACATTAGATGCAAACGGACTCTCTTCATGACTTTGATTAACTGGAACTTCATGCTCCTTGGCCACATCACATGTGGCATGAGTAGGTAGATTAGTAGTGGTCTCTGTAGATTTCACTTCATCACAACTATTTTTTTTCACCCACTTCATTTGTTGAATCACAAAAGCGTTGGCTTCTACGAGCTGGTAGCACTGTATCTTTACTTCTTCTTTTTTCTCTGTATTTTCTCTACTCTCTTTTTATTGCCTATAATATATATATATATATATATATATATATCATATCATGTCTTATATACATAAATATCTTGCCTATAAAATTTTATTAAATAGTATTAAACAAATAATTTACTACTTAGTGGATTTACAACTTTCCTGTTTGACATCAAACCAAGACGTGATAAATATTCATTATTCTTGGCCACACGTTTTTCATGAAAATGCTCATAATCTTTCATTGGAATTTCAACATTGTGATCACTATCATCTAATTTGCGCCTTAAATTATTTTTCTTCATTTCTTGATGTCCACAAAAACAATAATGTATAAATTATCAGCTTGATACAGAGATAATTAACTGTAATAGAAATTGCATAAATACAAGTTTATGAGGTCTCATTTTTAATGAACAGTCATTAAAACATGTACAAAGTCCAAAGCACTACAAACAACAACAGTCATTAGATGTTTTGGGTATTTCAGTCAATGGATATTAAATAATGGTGCCCTGCAAAAATGCCAATTGCATAAAAAACTTAGTAATGTATTTGAATCAATCCATCAAATCTTTAGCAATATTTTTTTCATTCATGGTTCAATAAAAAAAAAAATATTACCAAATTTTAACTAGACATGAACTTGTAGCATGGAAACCATTTTGTACAACTAAACCAATGCTTTTCTTAGGTGATAGCACCATCACTAAGAAATGTCTATGGTATTTGGTGATTCTTACTTCTATTGTTCTGTTACATAATAATTTGTTCGTAACATCCAGATACATTCATGAAGGGGTGGATTTCATGAAAAAGAACATATATGTTGGAGTGGACAGTGAGTTACAAGCAAGGAATGCCATGATTTGAGGACTAAGTAGTCAAACAACACTGAACTTCAAGATATATGCAAAACAGTGAAGAACATTTGATCAAAGCAAAAAAAAGAAATGACCTTACAGTATATAAAGATACATATGAGACAGTGATTTCTAGTTCATAAAGTCAGAAGCACAAATGCTAATAACAGTGATATCACTATTAAAAAGAATGTGAAGACAACAAAGGATGTGAGTAGCATGTAATGCCAAAATAGTGGGGATATAATGAGGAAATGCTTCTATTGCAATGGAGAATCACTGTATTGATGCCTTGAGCATTGACAAAAAATAGTGATCAATCATCAAGGATTGTATATTGCTGCTATAAATAGTGAAGGAATAGAGAACAAAAGACCATATCAGTGAGGAAATGAGTTCCACAGTGGGTGAAAGATCCAAGAAATGAAGACAACAATGAGAAATACTTTCATGGCAGTGAGCAGTCAATGCCAAAGTAGTTCACAAGGCAATGGTATACAATAATATTACAAAATAGGGCTAAAGATAATGCCATATGTAGGGAAGAAAATGCTATTTTAGTAAAAAAGTGTAAAATAAAAAATAGAAACAATGTTTAACAATACTTCAATGATGGCTTTTATAAAGAATGCTAGAACAATGACAATAATAAAGAACATATATAAAAATAGTAAATAGTCCAAAGGAGATTTTAAGAAAAGATCATTGTCAAAGTAAAGTAATGATGGTATACATATTCATAGTGCACTCATATTGCATACAACATTTATATATGAAAACATATTCATATTGCATTCATATATGAAAACATATTCATATTGCATCCTCATTTTTATATGAAAACATATTCATATTTCATTCATATAGCAACTTTTTTCAACATTAAAGCTTTGAAACAGGTATTAGTTTGAAGGTTTGTGTCCTTAAAACATAAAACCGTCTTAAAACAACATAAAATTCTTAAATAAAAGGTCATAAAATGGGGCTCATCAATAATCATCTGCATTTCCAGCAAGATCAGAATCCTAATCACTCACGTTTGCATCTACTTGATTTTCTTCCTCATCCTCATTTGTGACATGCAATACATTATCTCTCCCAATTTCTTCATTGGTAATAAAAATATCTTCTTCAAACAGTCCCTCATTGTCTTCATCCACTTCTTCAAAATGTTTCTTGCAAATTAACATATTGCTCATCAAGCATTACATCAACAACTTCTATGAATTTTTGTCTCGAACGAGACTCTATTTGAATGACATATGACCAACCTAGGCTTCTTACATCATCAATTAGAAATGATTGGTTAATTTGAAGAGGGGAAACATATGGCTCATCTGTCTTTGATAAAAATTGTGGTGTATTTCCACGTACAAATCCATACTCATCAAATTGTATTGCGGATGGTTGGATCCACTTACATTTTAATAATATAGGACTATTTTCACCAAAATCCACTTGAATAATTTCTTGGATGAATCCAACATAAAATTTCTTCTCAATTTCATGAAGAAATCCAGCACTAACAACACAATCACAATTTGTCTTTCCTTTGTCTTTTTCTTCCACTCTTAAATGACTACCATAGCCCCACATTCCACTAAAATGCATAGCCCATAAATGTGGAGGTTGTGAAAGCTCACTTTCCTCTATTGTTATATCTTGACCTTCTTCTTTTACATCACTGATTGCATTACCAATTCATTCTTCAAATTTTCAAAAAGAATAAACTCCAATCAAATCATGACGTCTGCGCCTTTGAGGTCGATGTTGCATCCAAGTTTGATTCTCTTCTTCATATTTTCTACATAAAATAATGACATACACAGTAAGATTAATAATATAAATGTGTAAACGAAATTGCGTAAATAAATTATTGTGTAATTTTTTTTTACCATGCCACTTATCGAATGAAGATGTGTTTTGAAGAATAAAGGCATGTATTGCACTTATTTCTTGATATGATAGCTTGAAGCGACATCCATTTCCTTCTAATACTTCACCTGCAACTCTCTCATCTTCGTCATCATCCCATACACATCGATTGACATTTTTAAAATCCTTCATATATTTTGTGCAAAATCCCATGGCATCTTGCATTGAATTTCCATCAGACATGCTACCTTTTGGTTTTTCCCTAGTATGGACAAATTTTTTTAAAACCTTCATATATCATTCTATAGGATACATCCATCTCATTCTTATTGGGCCACAATGCTCTAGTTCATATTCTAGATGTATTAAAAGATGCATAGAAATGTTAAAGATTGATGGTGGAAATTCTCATTCCAATAGACAAAGGACTTCAGCAACCTCCTCCCTCAAACTATCAAAGTTTGAAGGATCTAATACATGTAAACTCATTCTCTTTAATATTAGGCCCAACCTTATAATTGTCAATCTTGGACCCTTTTCCAAACTTTATATCTTTACCACAATAGGTAAAATATTCTCGATTATGACATGATAGTCATGGGTATTGAGGCCTCTTAAGCTATTAATGTCAGTTTAGCTTCTGATGTTGCTACTTACATATCCAGTGGGAAAGCGATTTTGAGACATCAACTGTAAGAATTGTGCACGTTGTTCCTTTGTCCAGACATAAGGAGCACTAGGTTTTCTATATTTTTCATTATCATATTTTTCAACCCAAATATTTCGATGAATCTTTATTTCTCGAAAGTCTTCATGTGATGAAATAGTATCAAGAGCACCAAAAAGAGTTTCTATAATAGCATAAGCTATATTTTTCTCAGTATGCATAAAGTCAACAATATGCCTAATGGCTATATCCTTAAAGTATGGAAACTTATACAATATGCACAACCATTTTACACTGCTTTCATTACATGGATCATATCTACTGCCAACAATCCCATAATTTTCAATAAATGACATTCTTTTTTGTCCATTCTCAACAATGTAATCACTTGTTATTAGCAATGGCACTTCATGATTCTCTTCTTGACCATTGAAACATGTTTTTTGTCGATGATATGGATGATCCATTTTAAGGTAAGCACAATGTCCACAATAAATACACTTACGCAAACTTCTTGAGTGCCTCAAAAAATCCTTAAATTTGCAAGCAGGACATGCATGGTATCCATGAATAGAGAGACTAGACAATGTGCCACATGCAAGAAGATCATGATTCGTAAACAATAACGAAGCTCTTAAAGTGAATTTGATTGAATGACCATCCCTTAAAGATTGAATTGCTTCAATTCCTTTCCACAATTCCATTATCTCATCATATAATGGCTCTAGATAAGCATCTATTGTATCTAAAGTCACACTTTTCTTTCCTGGTATAATCAATGATAGCATTAAGAAAAATGGTTTAGTTGCTAACCATGGAGGCAAGTTATAATTTATTAGAAACACTAGCCAAGTTGACCATTTAGTACTTTGATCTGAGAATGGGTTCACCCCATCTAGAGCCAAACACCACCTTATATTATGAGGATCTTGAGAAAAATCGGGCCATCTGTTATCAAATTCCATCCACATCTTAGAATCATGCACATGTCGTTGTTTTCCATCACTGCTCGTATTTTGGGCATGTCACTGCATAAGTTCAGCAATGTCTTTCCACCTATACATTTGGAGTAATCGTGGGATTATCGGAAAGTGGCGAAGAACCTTTCTAGGAACCACAACTGATTTCAACGCTTGTCTATACCTCAATTCATGACATTTCGGACATTCACTCTCATTTGCAAGATTTTTGTGAAATAATACACAACCATTCACACATGTGTGGATTTTTTCATACCCCAAGTCGAGCTTACTTATTTTCTTTTTGCATTGACTTTTTTTTGTTGGCAATGTGGAGTCAGCTGGTAGCAATGAACCACTCTATGCCAATAACTGATCTACACTCTCATTTGTCCAACCATGCACCACTTGCAAGTTAATAATTGGAAGGATTGTTGTCAAATGAATTAACTTGCAATTAGCATACACAGGCTTTAAAGCATCATCCATTGACTTGGCCCAATCATCGTTTAGAGCCTCATTCAACATTCTATCAACTTCAAACCCTTCGCCAAACATTTATGCCTCTTCATCTATGTTCGGTGCCACTTCATCTCTGTTTTTCGCCTCTTCATCTCTCACAATCTGAAATTCTATCATATCTTCATAATAATTGTAAGCCCAAGGGCTTATACCACTATGCCCATATCTTATCATATGTCAATAAATCATATTTCTTTCTTTCACCTTTCCACCAAGACAATTTTTACATGGACATGGATATTTGTCAATGTCCCTCTCATCAGCTACTCTCTCATCATATGCATGATATTGATCCATAGTCAACCTTTGACGCTCATCCATCTATAATATTGCATATTAATTTGGTTATGATTCAAGAAAAAACATAAATTTGAAAACAAAGATGCCAAAACATTGTTGAAAGTAGTCACTTTTAGTATAGACCATAACAGAAAGAAGAGGATATAATGAGTCAATGTTCTGAGATCTATCTTACATTCATTTTAAGTTTACCTACTAAGAATGGAATACGCTTATGTTTCCTATCAACTTACTTTCGGCAATGAGGGTTTTGAATTACCTCTGAATTCGCTACAGAGGGCCTCGCTGACTTTAAATTCATTGCAGCAAACTCTGAATTCCTTGCCCACCTTTTCAAAATTCTTCAAGTCCTATCCAAACAAGCTTTATCACCCATGCAAGTTCTTCAATACCTATCCATGAGAATAACAAACGTCAACAACAATCCAATTTCATTCCCATGCCAACAATTTTTTATTTTACAAGTTGTCTAACTTATAAATATAGACAAGTTATGTAAACCACTAGATAAATAGCATTTAAAGGTTTTTCATCTCTGACTTATAATCTATTTTTGAGTTCAGCTAATATAACTAGTTTTTTTGGTTTTTTTTCATGGTTGTTACTCATGTAACTTGTACTCTCATATCCCTTTGAGTTGATTTCTGTATTTCTTTCTTTTGCATTAGCTCTATTATGAAATTAAAACTTGAAAGTGCCCCTATTGATAAGATTTGAGTCTTTAGTTGTTTACTTGTTTTTGTGATATTTTACTTTTGAGTCTTAATATATAAGTCCAGATGTTTATCTAGATTGATGTGGATCTTTCAAATTCTAGATACTTAAATCCAAAACATGATTGAGCCTTGAAAGTGGATTGATCCATAGATAACATTATGGCAAGTGATAGAATGTAATGTTCATTGTGGGTCATGAATGAGTGGAGGTGATACAAAATATTTAAATATACTAGTAATAGTCATATGGTGTTAATCAGTTAATGTAAATGTGACATAAGGATTTATTATATATAAGTGAGTTGAAGGCCAAGAGTATTTTTTCTGATTGTCAAAGAGGACAAACTTAACATAGCCATACACTCATAATTTATTTTGGATCACAAGTGTTTGTGTTCAAAATCATCTCTTAGAAGTACATGATATATATATTCGACAAGTATTTCAACATGCTGCAAGTATTTCTTGACAAGCTTATCTCTAGGTTCACCTAACTTAGAATTACATTCCAGATGCTACTATATTTTTTCCTTGGTGAGTTAGTTGTGTTCCTTTTTGTTCATAAGGAACATCTTTTTAATTAATGTGGGTTTGTCTCTTTTGATGTGCATCCATTTCAGGCCTGCGGTCAAATGGATTCCAAAGAGGTTGTGTTTGGTGGAGGTTCATTAGGTAATATTTTGGAGTAATTCTTTAATTGGAAAATATATCCTTATTTTCTATAATTTTATTCTATTTGGTAGAGTGGCTCTCGGGATAAGGATTTTAAATGTTTACACAACTCTATGAAGAAGTCATGCTTTCTTTATAAGAGTGTCTCCAAAATTTACTTCCAAATTACCATGAGAAATCCCTTGAAAACTGTGGTTATAGGAGGGTGTGGGACGTGTGCTCAGTGAATGCGATGTATATGATGTCCAAAAAAGAACTAAGTTGGTTCTTGCAAAAGTACTTTGGACAATTCGACTGACTAGATATGCATGCATTAGCAGTTTCAAGTGTAGCAGAGCCTATTCAATTATGGGAAATGTTAGGAGATTCATTTGTCTCTCTAACAAATATTTTTTTCAACCATTGAAAATTTGCAACTAGCTTGAAATGGTATCTTCATTATTGAAGAACTAGCATTCGTCTTGTCATAATTCTTTGGTAGAACTATAGTAACATGGGGATACTGTAAAGAATATTATAAATTAAAGGATTAACATTGATCTGGTCAAGCTAGGTAATGAACACCATATATATGTGGTATTTTTCTTCTTGGAGACAACAAGCTTTATTCAGTTATCCATTACTGATTCTTATTCTCTCTCTTTTTTTGTATGATCTATGCATGTTATTTTTCATTGTTCTAGTTGTTACAACTGAAAAATTTCACATTTTTCACTAGCCTCCACCCACCAATTCTCCACATTCCACAAAAATTCATCACATTTTAATTTTATGATCAACACAAATTGTTGAAATTTGTGTGACAAGATCCATTTTGTAGCCCACATTGCCAAATTGTCACACCCATAAATAAGTTTGAGACTCCATAATTTTTCCTAAGTAAAAATTAGCACTATCGGCCAAACAATGCATCATTGGTGGAACCCCCATCATAGCCTCACCAATGGCTCGATCAAAACAGTTCATAACTTAGTATCGATGTAACAACACCCTATCGGGCTAACTCCTCAGGCGTTCCCCCAAATAGACCAATAGAGTCAACAAAAGTAAGCATGTTGAATCGTTGTAACACATGAACATCGGTGGAACGAATGCTACATTCCCCCAATGGCCCAATATGATCATAAATTATCAAGAATTATTATATAACGAGGGAATTAATGTGTATCAAGTTAATATATTTTGGCATCCCGCTGATAGACCGAAGGAAAATTGTTCATCGATGGAGAGGGTGGCTATCGATGGAATAAGGATTGTAGTCTTGCCAATACAGCGATGATGATTGATTGCTAACTGATGTGACATCTCAAGCCATCATCCAAATATTTAAAAATAAATGCTTCCCCCTGATGACAAGACTAAAATAGGTGGTGTATTTATGAGCCAAAGTTGAAGTGAATTATATCACAAGTTGATCGCATAATTGTTGCACAGTTTGGAAGATTTTACTGAGAACAGAAGCATAAAGGAAAAGCTAGGAGTTCTCACGTAGTAGAAACTAGTGGAGGCAAGACCCAAGTAAGTACACCAATCCCAGCTGAGAAGTTGTATTTTTCAAAGGATTAAGAATTTGAACAATGGAGGAAAATGCAGAAAAACCCAAAGCTAAGAAATAGAAAACTAAGAAGAGACTCCTGAATCAAGACCTGATAGATCAATGCCCTGGGTCGAGGCCAAGACCCATGAGGGTTTCTCAAATGAATCCTTCAATGGATAGATTATTAGATAAACATAAAGGCTTGGAGGATATTTGGACACCACAACGCGGGTATGAGCTTTTCATGTATCATTACAAGAAACAATTTAGGTTTCAGCCAGTCTGCAACCCATGGAGGTTGAACTTGGGAAGACTCATGGTGCCCAATGTGTTCATAAATGTAGAATTAATTAAAGCTCTGGCTAGTAGATATGACCCCAAAAGGAGAACTATCCAAGCACATAATGGGGCTAACATGCTTGTTATTTCTGAGGTTTTAATTTCTAATGTGTTTCAGTTGGAGTGTTTTATGAACTTTCCATTCATGATTAGAGATCTCTTGACAGAGTATCACCATATGGATACTAGCTACAAATGATGGAAACTACCCTTGCATAGGTCTAAGACTGAAGGAGGCCAACTCAGGAGGTTTTCGAGTAATGAAAACCCTCCTTTTCATGAGGACTTGTTTGAAGAACATTTTAGATACACTTATTATTTAGTTGGTCAAGTCTTGGGGGTAGAGGTCCCACCCCTCAAGTCTATTTCCCCAATGGTCTTAGCTGCAGACATACAAAGCAATGATGTCAAGTCATTCAATTATGCTAGATACTCGGCTAATGACCTAAACCAGGAGCTTGAAAAGATTAAAAATAATAGTGAATATATTCATTTCAAACATTATTCTTTCTTCATACATTTGCTCATGCACAAGGGACATGTTAGAAGGGTCTGGAGTCAATAATTAATAATAAAAGATACAAATGAAAATGCGAACCTCAAACTTGTATATATGTGGAATTCACTGTGGGATAGTCGATTTGGTAGATCTCATTATCTTTATTTTGAGGAGTTTTTTGTGAATCCATTAATGGAGTGGTTGGGATATCCATGTGATTATAACTTATCTCCATAAGTGCAAAAGTTTCTAAGACCAAAGGAAAATGACCCAAGGAAAAAGGTGGATCATAACTGGGGAGACTGGTATGCTTTTCTTGACTACACAGTGATTAGGGTTTATGGGTTTGAAGGAACTCCACCCTTGTTGCCACGAGTAGTTCTTGATAGAATTGCCTACTTAAAAATTGTGAGGCAATTGGAAAAATCTGATTCCAAAAACCTCAGAGGACACAACAAACAATCAATCATGCCCAATACCTTATGTTTTGGAGACTTTACAGTGGTTTCAAATGAGGTATATGAGGAAATAGATGCTAAATTAGCACAGTATAACCTCCCTCTAGGTAACAAAAGGAAAATTTTTGATGCAGAAGGCTTTATTCACAAAGCAAGGTTATCATAGGTGTTATCAGGATATGGGCATGTATTCTCAGTTGAAGATGTAATCAGAAACCATGATGAAGCCTCTACCACTAAAAGAATGACTACATATAATAGGGTTTTGCTTGCAGAGGAATGGAAAAGAAGAAATGTCCCATCTTATTCGAAGGCATTTGGTGAAATACAAGATCCTCTAGTAGGGATTGAGCAACTCATTGATCATATGGATGAAGTGGTAAAGAATGTGCCTTCATTTGTCTTTGATACTCCTCATGCAACCTATTCAGGAGTGCAGGCTGAAGATATAGAGCCCTTAGATTATATCCCTTCCCAACCAACTCCTGATGTAATTTTTTTTGTAGATACTGATATGAGTGAAGAAGAGGAGAGTGATGAGGAAAGTGATGAGGAGGAAGAGAAAGTACAACAAATAAGTGCTATTGTAATTGTACGGTGTGAGCCTCCTCAGGAACACAATGTTGTAATATTTGAAGCATCAGATGATGTTAGGGTTAGGGTTGGACAGGAGTTCATTTCTGATGGAGATTTTGTTAAGTCTCTTGAGTTTAAATCATTTGTTTACAAATATAAAGGAAAGAAAATGAGACAAAAGATGCAAGATGTCACTCCTGAATGAGAAGTTGTTGTTTTGAAAGAATTGAAAAAATAAATAGAAAAAGAGATGGATTCCATCACTCCTGAGAGAGGGAGAGAGTTACTCCAAGAAGCTATAGTATTGCTTTTTCTTGGATGGGATATAAGCTCTGCAACTGTGTTTGATAGTTTTAGAAAGAGAGGAGATAAAACATTGAATTTAACAGATGAAGCAAGTGACAAGATGTATTCAGGATCTAGATACAATCCAGATGAGGCCACCCTGCTTATTTGGTCACTGTACCCCCATGAAAAAAGACTAGTTGTGATTGATAATCCAAACCAAATGTTTGGACATCTCTTGGTTCAAAGAGTAGGGGATACCAACCCCATGGAGGCAACAGAGTTGAATGTCAATGTGGCAAAGTTCACCAAGGCACAGATTGATAAGCTAGTTAAAGAAAATGAAAGGTTGAAGAAGGAATTAACACATCAAAGAGAAAGATCATCTTCCTCTTCCACACAAAAATTTTATTCCCCATGGCTTGAGAAAGATAAGAGAGTATTGGATGCAATGGATGATTCAACTTATTGGAAGCAATGCCACCTGAAATCTCAGGAAAAATGTAAAGAATTGGAGAAGGAAGTCAAAACCATCAAGTATAATACTGCATCTGAAATGATCAAGGGAAGATTCAATAAGATGATGAAATGTGCAAATGAATATTGGAGTCAATTTAAATAGGTACTCTCAGCAATAGAGGAGAATGAACGATTACATGGGAGAATAATCGAAAAGAGACAAGAGCTTCAAGACAAGTAAATCCTGAAAGGACAGACAATGAAAACACATAACAAATTGGTAGAAGAACACAATGGATATCATAATAGACTTGTCGAGGATTTTGAGTGATTCAATTTGATTCTGAAACTCTATGATGATATGGGAAATCTTCAAGAATATGATGATTGGAAGGAATATTTTAATTCAATTCTAATTGTTGCATTATAAGAGATCAATGACAAGGATATGATTTTACAAAATACTCACAACCAGCTCGAGAAGATGATGTATAGGGAGTATGATATGAGAGAGGTGATCTCCAATGTAGATACTTGTGTTGAACAAGAATACATCTATCACTTCTCTGCATTTATTTTTTTCCTCAACCAAACTATGGATACACCAGACATAGTAGGGAAACCATTAGGATGAAAGGATTCAGCCAACAACATGAGAACCATATCATGGAGTAGAAGCTTTGAACAAATCTTAGGTGGTCATGAGATTTTGCTTAGAGATTAACGGATCGGTGCATTTAGTTGCTGCAATATTTCATTTTCTTAATTATGTTTAGTTATCAAACAACATGACTTTTTGTAATGGGTCTATAGCTTGTTTCCTCTCACATATATAAGAGAGACCAAGACCTAAATAGATCATCCATCTCATATCAGAAACTACTTTTATAATGCATATTATTCAAAGATAAATATAATCAAGAAGGTTATGCATAATTGTTAATTTGCTTTCAAGTGTTCAACTGTTGTGTGGATTTATATGCTTATATGTTATTTGGTTGTCTCTAAAGTGGTTGTTTATGTTATTCAAATTGAGTGTGTGGAAATACATTTAATTTTTCAATACACATTTGTTGTAGTTGTGTGACGTTGTTGACTAGTTTTGGTGTGCAGAAGAATTAAAATTCCTTTTAAGAAATAAAATTTGTTAGGTTCTTGTTTGGATTAAAGTCCTTTTGAATAGATTTTCTTAATTGGTTTCGTTTCAAATTTGAATTAAATCCTTTCACAACTTCACAGTAGCATAAGGGGATATCACTAGGATTACTAAGAAGAGTCCAAATAACTGACATACTTGCACATTTTCATAAGGTGAAAACATTCAAAGTGCCCAACTGTTTGAGTTAAGTTGAAGAGGGAATCTACCTATCTTACAGAACCCTATCTCCAAAATCATCATTCATCCCTCCACTCTGTCCACCCAATAGAAGTAGGCAATGGTAATAATTAGATATTGTGTACAAAATACAACTCACAAACTTGAACTCTCAATTACTCTCACTAGTATTTAGACATTAAAACTCTGCATCCACTTCATCTCACGTGCCATAGTAAGTAGATTGCTCAATCTAGGAACTGTATCTATCTGCAAATCTACCTTATTGTTCAGGTATACCCACCTAGGTCTAGCAGAGCCTAAAGAGTAGAAGGTAATCAGTCCTGCTTACCTTGTTCGTGGGCCAAAGGTGTATTAAGGGATTGGAACCCCCTTATGGTTTAAAACCTGCACTAGTGATGATGGCCCAGGATTTTTCATCAAAATATATGCATGACTTCCATGGTTTAACATCTCACTGTCCTTGCCATGATGAGAAGGTAGAGGTAGATTTCAACAAGAGCCTCCATTGTTTAAATTGGCATCAAACAATACCTTCAACCTCAACTTATGTCATTACATATAATGGAATTTCCCCAATTGTCTGTATTGTTTAATCACACAATAAGGGGCCTTTAGAGCCCAATGGTACATGCCTAATCTTCATATACCTTTGGTTTTAATGAAAATCATAGGCATAAGTGAAAGTGTTAGGAAGGTAGGTCTATTTCATCTAGATTTTTTTCATTGTCAAAATACGTCTACCTTAATTGATGCAAATCTATTCATGAGATTTATGCATGATCACTATTGCTATCTATGCTCTACTGGTTTGATATGCCCATGATTTTTTGCCTACAATACTTTACTAATGACTCTCTGTGAATAACCCAAGCATAGTGCTTTAATTGCTTTCAAACATAAAGTGGGTGGTAAGTGTTGCTTTATGTGATAACCATACATGACTTAGTTAAGAAATGGGAATCTCACTTATAAGATTTTCTCGATGAATTGGGATCCTGTATGCAAATACATGATGCCTATCTTTTCATTTTTCCCTTTTCAAGTCCACTCTTGAAAGCTCCTAAGTGGTTGAAGAGACCAGTTGGTGTCAGTTTTGGATTTAGAGGAAAGTTTGCTTCATTTCGGCCCAATACAACATCACATAGTGTTGTTGGCTCTTCTGAGGTAGAGTACAATTTATTCTTTGGTGCATGTCATTAAGATGATATATGGTATTATTTTTCTGCTATTTTCATAGGTATATATACACAATCTCATTACCGAGGATAGTTTGGTGCTTCGTTCAACAAAGTTTGAAGCTACAATAGCAAATGGTGAGAAATCATCATTGCGAGCTTTGTGCGACAAGAAGTCTCAAGATTATCGGTTACTTATTTGTGGATACTTTTTTAATGGGATTAATAAAAATTTACATTCATTTGTATTGTTTCACTTACAAATTTTTGGTTTTTGCATTGATTTGGTTTGGAAGAAGAGAGGGAGACATGGAATTTCCTAAGAGTCATGTTTGAAGATGAAGGAAGTGCTAGGACAAAGCTACTTGAGCACCTTGGATTTCAAGCACAATAAATAGAGAATCAAGACTTACAGGAAGCTCAATCTGCCAACATTGATGATATTAGCATTGAAATAATTAGCAATGTCACTCTTGATGATATAACACAATTAGATCCATCAGTTCGGTCAAAAGGTGGACAAGATGTTACATCCCCCAATGAATTGGGATCCTGTATGCAAATACATGATTTCTATCTTTTCATTTTTCCCTTTTCAGGTGCACTCTTGAAAGCTCCTAAGTAGTTGAAGAGATCAGTTGGTGTCAGTTTTGGATTTGGAGGAAAGCTTGCTACATTTTGGCCTGGTACAACATCACAAAGTGTTGTTGGATCTTCTGAGGTAGAGTGCAATTTATTCTTTGGTACATGTCATTAAGATGATATATGGTCTTATTTTTTTGTTATTTTCATAGGTATATATACACAATCTCGTTATCGAGGACAGTCTAGTGCTTCGTTCAATAGAGTTTGAAGCTACAATAGCAGATGGTGAAAAATTATCATTGCGAGCTTTGTGTGATAAGAAGTCTCAGGATTCTTGGTTACTTATTTTTGGATACTTTTTTAATGGGATTAATAACAATTTACATTAATTTGTATTGTTTCACTTGCAAATTTTTGGTTTCTGCATTGATTTAGTTTGGAAGAAGAGAGGGAGACTAGGAATTTACTAAGAGTCATGTTTGAAGATGAAGGAAATGCTAGGACAAAGATACTTGAGCACCTTAGATTTCAAGTGCAGTCAACAGAGAATCAAGACTTACAGAAAGCTCAGTCTGCCAACATTGATGATATTAGTAGTGAAATAATCAACAATGTCACTCTTGATGATACAACACAATTAGATCCATCAGTTCAGTCAAAAGGTGGAAAAGATGTTACATCCCCTAGAGACAATGGCGAGGATTTTTTTGATAATTTGCACAGTCTGAAAGAAGATTCCTCACTTCCTCTCACTAAAAATGATTTTGTTGTTAGGAAGGATAACCTAGGCAATGGAGAAGAAGTGCAACATGAAGCTACTAAAGATTCAACTAAATACTAAGAATGCGATGAATCCATTCAAAGTTCTTTAGTTGTTGGTGATTATAAGGGAACAATCATGCAATTCTTGTCAGCAAACAAGATGGCAGATGCACTTCTCATTGCTCATGTCGAGGCGAGTTCTTTACAGGAGAAAACTAGTGATGAATATTTAAGAAAAATGAATTGTTCTTATCTTAATGTTATGCTTCTATACTAATTGCATGGCATTTGCAACGTCTTAAAGTCTTTTAATGTTTTATTTTTTACCATCCTTCTTGTATTTAGCTATCTGGATTTTAGAAGGCTAACTGGCTCTGCTTATCTAAAATATATTTCTTTATGTGGAATATTTTTTGACTTAACACTATTAGTGCAGGTGGTTTTTGCTATTGTCAATAATGATCTTATTGGCCTTGTGAACAACAGGCCTTTGAAATCCTAGAAAGAAAATCTTGCTTTACTTTTTACACTAAGTATTTTTTCCCACAAAAATCAGTTAAACAAAAAATTATGTAAATTAGATAATGCAACTTTGATTTGGAGCAAATTGTACTTGACAATAAGTTTTTTTTATAACTCATTTCTAATTTTTGTGAGTTGTAGTTTGAAGCTTTTGATATAATGAGAAAGCATACAAATTTATGCATTGTATCATATAGTTGTGTATATTATTTTCAAACATTTATCATACTTGTATCATAGATACAAGACTTGGACATAAAATAGTCTTGACAAGCTGATTTTTGACTTAAGACTTGGAGGACTCGACACAGACTTGGTAGGCTGACTTTTTGAATTGGACGTTGAAGGTAGGTTTTCAAATCAAATAAACCCTACCCCACAGAGTGATGTGTGTTTTCCATTATATTTTCATTGAATGCTCTTGGAAAAGAAATGAAATTGGCTATGATGGTTTTTTGTTCACTATTGCCAATAGATTCTAAGTTTTCTTTAAGAGGCTTGGGGTTGTAAGATCAAAGGGGTATCTTGTAGTCAATAGAGAAATAAATTCATTCCTTGAAGATATTGTAACAAAGATGTGATAATCACAAAGCACAAGGTTCAAATCAATGAGATCATAATGTAAAAACAAAAGAGAAAAATTATGTTTTTATGAAAACAATGATTTTAAGTATTGACTATGAAGAACAATCATCATAAGATAGCAGTGAATACAAACAATGACAGTGCCAATGAGTTATCAATACAGTGAATAAAGAGTTCCAATTTTCAATGCATGATAACAGTAGTCCAAGGCATGCAAGGGATAGGAATGAAAGACAATATATATAGGGAAAATAGTTGCAAATGATCACTGTTATATCAAAGCATATGAGTGTCAGAGGATCATAGAAAAATGAAGGAGATAATAGCAGTTGCTATGAATTCCATGTGACCCGGTATCATGCACAAAGAAGATGTAAAAGACCATGGAACAGAGTGAAAATGGGTCAAATTCAATGAGATTCATTCAATGTAAAAGAGCATTATCATTATATCAGTGAAGGCACAAGATTGTAACAACAATGAATCAATGGAAAGCAAGAACAGTATATGCAACATCAAGATCACTATCATAAAGGATGAAGATCAACATGAGGTTTCAGGATTCAAGATTTCCACTTACCTTTAGATTGTAACCTTGTTTAATGTTCTTCCCTTTCTTGAATGATACTAGTGTTGCAACTCAGAAAACGTTGCTCAACAAGCTCTGTCATTACAAAAATGGAAACCACCACTCTTTGCATTCAATGGTTGTTTCCTTTGTTAGACTTGCAATTGGAAAACCTTCAAACGCGCATGGGAGCTGAAATACCAAATTGTTGATTAAACTTTGAAACTTCCCTCCAATGTGAAATCACAATGTTTTATGCCAAAAATCAACTGCCTGAGATTCCCTCCAAATGCATACACAACCTGATCAACCAAGGCACCAAAAATACCTTCTTCCTTTTTGTCTACCAAAAATACCTATAGCTAAAATGCACCAAAAAAAACTATTGTGTGGAAGGCATGCAAAAATTAATCTTCATTTTTAGGGGAAAAAATTCATCTATCTACATTGTCATTTTAATAAATGTTGTGAAAATTACGATAAGCATGATGTACTCCTAAAATTACTACAGTTCAAACTTGTATAAAAAATAACATCTATAAAAATGATCCACACACAATTGATTTCATAGATTATAAAATAATTCTATTTTTTAAAAATAATTAACAATATAAAGCCTCAAAGAGAAAATTTTTGCATACCAAAAGCGATCATAATTTTTATTTCTATTTTTCATTATTAAGATGGTCGAGTATATCAACAAGTGAAGATAGAAGTGAATCAATTTCTTCATTTTTATTGCAATTGGATTGTTTAAATCATATTTTATTACTGAAATTGACCACAATTTCTCTTTGATACATTTGACATGCTAACACAATAGGAAAATCAAACTAGCTTCAAATCATAGTTAAAAACATTAACGATTTATTAACATAATGAGTAATAAAATTTAAAGAATGTAAATGTATATAATTTTTTTTATAAAATATGTGAAGGTCTTAAGACTGCACTAAGAGGCAATTCCTTCCACGCAATAGGTATTTTTGGTGCACCAAGCAACCTAGGCAGCCAAATGGCCCGCTTAGGTAGGGGTCCCATGTGGAGGGCTTAATTAGCTCTATGGATTATGATAAAATTCAAAAGAAAAAAGAATAGAGGAGTAATAGTCATTTATTTAGTCATTAATTTAGCCATATATTTAGTCATTTTTATTTGTTTGATATTAGTCACTAATTTAGTCATTTTTATTTGTCTGATATTATTCATTTATTTAGTCATTTAGTTGTGATTTTACCCAATGACCAAATTAGTCACTTATAAATGACCAAATTAGTCATTTATTTTCAAGATACTACTAGTGTTAGTCATGTGACTAAAATTTTTAGTCATGTGACTAAAATTTTTAGTCATGCACTAAAAGTTTTAGTCATGTGACTAAAATTTTTAGTCACGTAGTCATTTATTTGCCAAACTCTACTAGTGGAATGTAATCATCATTAGAGAAAATTGATAGGATTATATATCTATTACATGATTTGTGATAGATCTTTTTGTATAGTTGCATATGAGTTTGGATAGTTCAATGATGGATAAATAAGTAGATAAAACTACAAATGATATTTATTGGTGCTTCAAATAAGTAGATATTAGAATTGTGGAAACATTAGCCACATGATCAAACAAGAAACAAAGACACCTTCCATGCAAGAGAGTTGCAAACAATAATATGCAATATTCCTCAACAAGAAAAAGCTATAGATTGAACCTCAAGAATCTTCAAGGAAAACAAGATTCCTCAAAGGTTGAGAGTTCTATCAAAGGCATGATAATACAATGAGGGTTGAGTGTTATATAGGAACAACCTTAAATGATAAAGGGATTAAATCATGACAAGTGTCAACATCTCATGCAATGAGATAGAATGATCTAATCATAGCTCTCTAGTTAACATAGAAAATAACTCCTAAGTTTAGCTTAAGTGCATGAGAATAAATTAGACTGATAATTAATTAACAATTAATTAATTATTAGATAATGCATGATTATTATAACACCCCACCTTAAAATGAACTTATAGAGTAGCTAAAAATCCTAAAAGGAGAATGCATGATGGGTCCCAAAAAATAAGGCCTAATGAGGTACCCTTGTAAGAACAAAAGATCTCTCAAAACTAGAGAAAAGGAGAAAAAATCATGGGAAAAACTCCTCTCCATAAGAGATAAAGGCGAATGAAGGACTGAAAAGCCTCCAAAACAAGGTGAAGGACTAAGAAGCCTCCAACCAAAATAATATCCCGGAAAAGAGGAACATGAAGAACATCATTAGAGCATGAAGAAGTTGTAGACAACTTTCAAAAGATGATTGATATAGTGTTGAAATGAAGAACCTCTAGAAATAGGAATACAAGAGTGTCCATATAGTAAATTCTCCATCTCATTGAAATGCAAGGGTAACCAACCACTGATGTATGATGCATCTTCTTAGTACATATGAACAAGAACTTGATACATAGATCACTCCAAAAATGAAACCAAGGAAGAATTAGCACCAATAGTAGAAACCCCCCATAATGTTGACAAGGGAGAGCCATGATGGGTACATTGAAACTGTGTGAAACCAAGAAGTGCATGTAGGAGAAACAACCTACAAATAAAGGGTGTGCAAACTAAGGCACACATTCATGAGGCAAGAATCACTAGGATTCACTTATCTCATGGAAGGCACACTTACTTGAAAAAGGTGTGATGGAAAACCAAAGTAAAACATCAACTGCCCCATGGCACTTTATATCATAGTGTGAGTACAAAAGACACAACAAGATATGAAAAATCACCAAAAAAAATACACTAGAATGGCACTTTATCTTTGCATCTACAAAAGAGAATGTTCTTACAAAACATGACAAAAAAGTCCAAATAGAACAAAAAGTTGGAAATATATATATAACAGACTAAAACGAGTCATCTCACACAAACAAAAAACATTTCTAGGAGTTAAAATGTCTAAGTAATTCACCAAAGTGTGAAAACACAAAAATAAATGAAACATGTACCTAGAGAAAATTTTGGAAAAATTACATGGATGGTGTTGAAGAACTTTGAGAGATCGTCCCAACATCACTAGAATTGCGAAAAGCAAAGAAACTAGCCAAAATTTATGAGCTCAAGAATTAAAACATCCCTAACTTCAACATGTTGTAGAATGCACCAACAACAAAAAATGGTGATGAGACCCACACCACTGGAAATTTGACAGAACCAGCTTTTTGACGATATCTCGTTCACCCTATTTTGATATTGTATGCCCAAGTATGGCCAAAAGAAAAAAAATACCTCCTTTAGGACCAAAGAGGGCTTGAAGGGGCTTTACCCTATGGCCATACCACTGATGTCAATAGAATATTCCACATAATACTCTTTGGTCACTGACAAAAAAAATTACCCCTTGCAAAAATACTAGTGATTGAATATTCCTCCACTGTGCCTGATATATTCCTTGCAACCCCAGAAAACTTCACTGGACAAGGTTTTGCAGCCTAGAAAAATTGGACGTCGAGAAAAGACCATTGGTCGTCAAAAATAAAAAAAATTGTTGGAAAAGTTAAGCAGAACCGGGAAAATGAGATAGGTTGCTACTGGGGATCGTTTGGGCCACTAAGTGGCTATGTGGTAATCGCCAGTGGCAAAAGAAGTTGTTGATCGGCCCACACATTGTTGTTGGTGGGGGAATGGAGCCCACAGGGCCTATATGTGCAAGTACCCTATGGGTACCCCTAATAAATCTGCCCCCCTCAAACTTTAAAAACCTACAACCTTCTATTTTAAACAAATCATTTTGATTTATTTTTTAAATTTCTAAAAAAATAGTAATTAAAAAAAGTAGCAACCCTTTTTTTCATGCATAGGAGGTTGTACAAGCCCCTGTGCAAAAAGAAATTGCCTTAGAATCTTTTGACAGGGAATATAGACAAATGAATACACAAAATTCATCGAATCAACCTCTTGAATCCAATGATCAAGCCCTTTTCATGCCAAAATGCACCTAAAAATTTTCCAACTCTAAAATTTTCAAAAAAGAAAAGGAGATTCCAAATCTAAAGCCTTGTAACCCCCGTTGAAGAAAACCATCATAAATTGAGAAGGGGTTCGATGAGTCCTTGCTTTCATACCATATTAAAATTGTGAAAAACACAAGCCATAAGATCAAGCAACGAACAAAGACACCTTCCACGCAAGGGAGCTGCAAACAATAATATGCAATATTCCTCAATAAGAAAAAGTTATAGAATGAACCTCAAGAATCTTCAAGGAAAATAAGAGTCCTCAAAGGTTGAAAGTTCTATTAAAGGCATGATAATACAATGAGGGTTGAGTGCTATATAGGAGCAACCCTAAATGATAAAGGGATTAGATCATGACAAGTGTCAACATTTCATACAATGAGATAGAATGATCTAATTATAGTGTAGGAAATTGTATATCCTTTACAATTTCACACTTCATTTGGGTCTCTTAATTAATTTTACTTAATTAAGCTTCTAATTACCTAAATTATGCATTCCAAAGCCTTATCTATCCCCTTTCTCTAAAAGGGGAACCTATATTTAATTAATGCAATTAATATTTTAATCATATTGGAGAATTAGTGTCCTAGACTTATGGGCTAGGACCCATTCACCCATGGGCGAATGGGTCCTCCTTGAGTGTCGTGACCCATTTTTAAATATGTTTTTGGTGGTATTTTAATGATTCAAATTTCAGATGCAATTGTCAGCTTTTGGAATCTAATTTTTGAGAAATTAGATAAACACCTATAAATACATATGTATTTGATCATTTGAAATCTAACTAGTAAGAGGTGACATCAAGAGATCAAATTTATGAGAAAATATCATTGTCAAGAGAATTCAAGAGTAGATTTATCTATGATTTGTTTCAACAATCAAGATCCTAATCATCATGTCAAAGTTCATGTTCATTCATGTCATCTTGTGAAGGCTACTATGCATTGTTGATTCTAAAGCATCCAAGCATTTTTCAAGTGTCCAATCAATCAATAAAACCAAGATCAATCCTTGGAGTGATGTGTGTGACTTCAATCCTTTAAGAAAAACCATTAAAGGTTTGGTGAGTTGTAGCAAACATTGTTTCATTCATCATTCCTTCCATTTGTCAATTGTCAATTATCTTTCTATCAAGGTTTAATTACCAAACTTAGGTTTTGACCAAGGAAAAGCCCCAAACAAAAACAAAAATTCTTCCCCTTTATGTGTGTGTAGATTACAGGTTGAAGAAGGATTGAAGATCTTGAAGAGAAATTTTACATTGTTGCATTTTCTGCATTCATTGTTTTCAAATCATGGAAACTCAAGTGCATAATTTATTTTCAGCTTTTCGATGGTGAAACCTAGGAAAAAAAAACATCTTAGATCTTACTTCAGAGGACTACAAAAAAATATTTTTAGAAGGCCTAACTAGGACCCATTTGCCCCTGGGCGAACTTGTCCTTCAACAATTCTTAGAATCAAATTTTCATGCTAGGTACATGTGTCTAGACCCTTCTTAGATCTACCTGCAAATTGTCAATTTGTTTTTTGTATATTCATAATTTTGTATTTTATCATCCAGGTCTTATTATGAATTTAGTTTGGACATTGCAAATCAATTAATTAGGTTTTAGATCTACCTTATTGTCTTAAAGAAATGAGATCCAGGTTTGATTGACTCACCATTGAGGTTGAAAGTCAATTATTACACCTTGTGATTTCTTTCCTAATGAAATGCCCTTAGGGAAATATACCTATTATGGATCTTTAAAGTCCTATTTAGGGAAAATTTTCCCCACATTTCATTTTGGTGAACCCGATATTGTACATCTTTTCTAATTTGGAGATCCTTGGAACCCTAGATCTATTTTGTATTATTGTGTTTGCATTCTTCATTTAGGGTTAGAATTTGCATGTTTCCATCATTTAAAATATATAAATCTAAAAATTTTGCATAAATTTTGCATATTAGATTGCATAAAAGTGTGTTTTAGTCATTTAGGTCAAAATTGCATTAAAAAAAGTTGTCATTTTACTCATACATTGTCATAAAATTGCATTTACATTTTCATCATAATTCTGAAAAAACTGTCACTGAAGAATCTATTTGATTTTAGGAGCATGAACTTAAATATCAAGTTAAAAACTCAGATTTAAATTTTTCAGACCCCTATCCTAGGACCCATTTTCCCATTGGAGAACCTATCCTAGTACAAGTGCTTTTTCTGAATTTTTGCACCTTATTTTGTCTTTGTAGTATCAGTCTATTCCAACCTACAGATCTTTGTTTTAGTCTAAGAAATTGCATATTTTTGTAGTTGTTTGCATCTAGTTCAATTGCTGAAAAATAGTGCATTGTTTGAAATTAAAATTGATATTCAAAATTAATCATTTTTCAGGTTTTTGCATTTAATGTTGAGAAATGTGAATCAAATTTACTGGCTTGATTGACTTCCTGGAGCAGTTGTGTTTTCCTCGTTCATCAGTCTGAGTTAAGTCATTGTTTTTCAATTTTTCCTAACTGAAGTCGCGGGGTTCTAAAGTTTTGAAACCTCCCAAATTAGCGACTGTGAAGTGAAGGATACTTCCTTTGTTGTAAAAAAATTGCAGGTTTTGGGAACTTCACAACTTCCGACATGAGGTTTTGAAGTTTAGTTTTCCAGTGATATAGCGACTTGGATGTTGATGGATGTGGGGACCACTTGGGACCCAATAATGATGGTGGATCATGTTGAAGGCCGAAAGGTGGTGATGACATGGAGGATAGATGGCATGTGGGCCCATGTTCCTAGTGAACAACGTCGGAAAGAGATGGTTGCATCGACGTAAGGTTTCCGAATGTTACATTTTGAAGAAAGAGTGTTGGCGAGACATGGTGTGATCAATAGGACTTCAGAAGATGTCTCCTCGACATTCTGGTAGAAGGTTGCAAGGATCTTGTCGGTGTGACTTAAAGTTTTCATTGGGACATTGGATCATGTCTCTTTGACATGCATGTTGAGTCTATTGAAACCTTCATTGTGACCTTGTGTGATTGTCGAGACATTGTGAAATGTCTCTTTGACTGGGCGGCATGGTGTTAGGTGGATAACCCTAAGTTTGACACTAGAGATTTGTTTGATTACTTATCTAATGACCATGTTTGAAATTTGGATGATGGTGTGTGGCTCGAGGTGAAACCCTAATGGGGTGCAATAGTTGAATAGTCAGTGAGATAGAGAGAAAGACAATCTCTCAAAGCAGTGGTTACCTGAGGCTCGCAGGCCGAGAGGCTGGGTGCAAGTCAAGTTGTCAAATTGGTTGAGGCTAGGTAGCCGAGAGAGAGATGGATCTCACAGAAGGTGAAGGCTGAGCGGTTGTGCAACAATGAGGCCGAGAGGTTGGTGGTCGAGCCATGAGGCTGTGTAGCCGAATGAGATGTCTCTTGCTAAGGGAGGTGGTCACGATGGGTTATACTGCTAGATTTTCTCCATAATTGAACAAGATGTAAATCTCTTGTAAAGGCCATGAGCCTGATATTGTATTGTAACTATATTTTGTTGTTAAATAATATAATGGCGATCTGGAATTTTGGAGTGTGGGGTTTTTTACTCGAGAGGGTTTTCCCCACATATATCTGTGTGTTCATGTTTTTTGTTTCATCTTTCATGGTTGTTGGTTTTGTTTGTTGAATTTGTTAATGATGTTGTTGAAACTGGTTAAGCATGAGTTTCTCTCAAAAGGATTAATGTGGGAGATGAACTATGTTTGATTATGCTTTATGGAATAGTAGTGCATGTCTTTGAGGAAATCTAACAGAATAAGGTTGTCGAAGGCACTGCTAATCTCAGATGTTTCTTTCTGAGATGCCTGCCCTTATTTCCCTTACATTTAAAATCAATCAATTATCATGTTTGAGATTTGAAAATTGAAATATCTTGTTTCATACTTGCGTTGTGTTTTTATTTCTAGATGGTTACTATCGTTAGCTAGTGCCTTTTTGTCCATCTTGGGTGTACTTTGGGTTTGATGAAACTTGCATAAGTTTCACAACTTGGTGTCATATTGTCAATACTTCAGTGAGACGTAGTTCAAGACTCATGGCATCCCTCGATAGTACATTCATTGTGGATCTTGGGTTTTCCATCTCTTTCACTCATAGTGTTGACACTAGTTAACCCTTTTTGGACCATATCCCTAATGTCACATGTCCCATGACCACCTTACCATCAACCACTTACACTAATGTTGAAACACCGGTTGCTCATGTCCCTCAAGAGAAGTTGAAACAAATGGACAAAGCTTTAGAAGAGCTTTAATATTTTGTGAGTATAGAGTATATTGTTGCTATTTCCATTCCTATCATATATATCATGAGGAGAATGCTTGATAATGACCAAGGATTAGAGATTGTGTGTAGCCTAGATCATATTATTGATATTCATATTCCTATAGTGGCTAGTTGTGCTCAAACTTTGGGATATACTCAAAGCCAAGGAGGACACAAAATTCCTCCCCCTACAACCATAACCTCTACTCCTACATATACCAATTCAATTATCACCACAAAAATGGAACCAACAAATAATATCACTCCAACTTCAGGTATTTCTATTGGTAATCCTCTTAGCTTTGTAAATTCAAGCATCATATCTCCTAACCCCCCACCTCTCACTTGAACTTAAAATTAACTTATCCTCCTGATACATATACACCTCCACCATATTCACCTCCATCTCAAAACAAAACCAATGATTCAATTACAAACCAACTCTTGCAAAATGTCACATCCCTCCAACAACAAATAACAACATTGAATCAAAACCAAAATGGAAAAACTTCACAATATGTTAAGAGAAACCCATTTTCATTGGAGATATTGAGAGAACAAATTCCACAAGGTATAGAGATTCCTAGATTTGAGAAATATGGTGGTAGACAATATCCTAGCAACCATGTGTCAACATGTACAACCTTATGTAGTGATTTCATTTTTGAAGACTAACTCTTGGCTAAACTTTTTCCTAGGTCTTTGAAAGATACAACCTTGGAATGGTTTTGTTCCTTATCAAATAGTTCAATCAACTCATTCAATGATCTTTTTGATGCCTTTATAAACCATTTCCAATAGCACATTGGTCCTAAGATGGTCGTACCCAATTTGATGCAATGCAAACAACAAAAAGATGAAAAGGTCACTGATTTTATAGCTCGTTATTAACCACTTTACTCACAAATCAATATTAAGCTTCCCAATGTCGATATTCAAAGGGTGTTCATTAATAACTTACAAAAAAATATTCAAGAGAAGCTTGGGATGATGAAATTTCCCTCTTTCACACACTTATGTATGGCTCTTCGTGATTATCATAACTCACTTAACCAATGTGTAGACAAAACCCCTTCAACCCATCCTAAAAAATATGAAATTGTGCATCACAATAATTTTCAACCATTCAAGAAACAAAACAAGGGATTTATATAGATAAATCGACCACAAACAACCCATCATGTTGAACCTCAAGTGGCTGCCATAAAATTAACAAATGCATACCAATTTTGAGATAAGAGTAGGAAATTCACCCCGTTACCTGATATCCTCCATTCGATTATGTTGCAACTCTTGAGTAAAAACCTAATTACCTTACCTCCTATTATACCTCTTGATACATCCAAGCCTACACCTCCAAACCATAATCCAAATTCACTTTTCCATTAAATCACTGACAAATTGGACATGATATAAAAATATGTATGTGTCTTAAACATATAGTAGAAGACCTCATTGATTCCAATCACATTCAATTGGGCAGTGTTAATGATCAAGGAAATAAATTTGTTGCCCCACCTAACCAAAATTTGCAAATATTTACCAACCCAATGCCAAACCATTCCATCTCATTTGTAAAATCTAGTGATACAAGAATGATGTGATGAATGTTGACACAACACAAGATATACTTGATTATGATAAGAATGATAATGAGGAAGATCATTGTGCCATAATTGGATTCATTGACATTAAACCTCGTAAGGGCCAAACTACTTGGAAACCTAATATTGCTTTTATTGATGATGATGCACTTACACATTTTCTTGATGGTCCTCTCTACATTGATGGTTGTATCAATAACATACTTGCACAAGGAATACTTATTGATACCACATGTGCAGAGAATGTGATCACTGGGGAATTCTTATTTGTGCAAGAGATTTATAAATATACTTACAAAAAACCGAAAGCATGGATTAAAACACATAATGTTTTTCTTTCCCTATCATAGGTTTGATCACTCTTTCATTAAAAGTTGGACCTAAACAATTAGATGTGTCATTCTCCATCATCCCGTCATCGAAACAGTTTCGTGTGAAGCTAGGCTACTCATGGTTATGCTCCATGAATGTTGTCATGTCAATTATTCACAAGTGCATAAAGTTTCCTATTGGGAATGAGATATTTATAGTTCATCATAGTGGGTTTCATCCCTTGTCTTCCAGTGGAAATTTTTCATTAGATTTATTTTGGCCTAGACCTACATAACCTATAAAGCCTTGAGAATACTTCTTCAAATCCTATCAAAAATTCAAGGTAAAGTGTATAGCAAAATTATCTCTTAGAAATATTCCTGATTCCATGGTTATTCCTCCTCCTCAACCTACCATTGATGAACCTATCATTGAACCACAAGCGGGCTTCCAAGTAACCAAGATAAATTTTCCACAATTCCTCCACCTATTTCCTACAAAAGACCAAGAGACAATAAGATGACCCCTTTTGTCCCTTCAAAGATAAAACAAGTTTTTGAACCCAAAGATACAACGATTTCCCAACCCCCGATGGTTCCTTTTGTTCTTCCCTTAAAAGAAGAAACGAAACCAATGGTTGATAAGCCCACTCCTACACCATCACAACTTGAAAATCATAACAAAAAAACAACCGAAATGCTAAAGAGCATAGGCATAGATGTCACGCTATCACTCATTGATTAGAAGAATAAAATAAACCTACACCCATGGAAACAACTCAAGATAACATCCAACTTCCACCACAACAAGAAATTGAACTGAAACAAGAGGTAAAACAAGATTCAAAAGCAATTTTTGTAAAACCTCATATTGTGATTAATTTGGATGATGATGAGACTACTAAGATTGATGAGGAAGTGCATAATGAGATGAATTTTTTATTTTCCTCTTCCACGAGCTTAGATGGGTGCAACCGTGATGATCCTCCTCAAAAGAGTGCATCACCATGTGTTGAACCTGGTGATTTCCCTACTATGACACTTTTTGTTTCCCCTTTGGCTAGTTATTCGCCTTCCATATATAATGAGAAATATTAGGATGTAGATGAATTGCTTTAGGTTACCTTTCATGTGTCATAGTAGCTTTGTTATTTCTATGTTCTTTGTGATTGTATGTGTGTAATGTGATCCCCCGTACTGTGTTGCTTGGTGTGTCTTTATGTTTTTAAGTTTTCTTTGAATGAACTTTGTTACTCCATTGGTGCAAGGATACATAGGAAGTGAAGCAAAATCTATTGTGACATTCTTCTATTTGTATCTACATTCTTCTATTTGTCGTAAACATTGTTTGGTCTTGTGTTTTCCTTTTGGGGATGATGCAAAGCATTGAGACATTCAAGTCTCCTCCATGTTGACCCAAAAGGATTTCTTGTATTTTATCTCTCTATGTGTCATTCCTCCTTTGTGTTCATTGTTCCATGAGTTATTTGGGGAATGAATATGGTTCCAAGTTCTTGTTACCTAATTTTTCTTCCAGCTAAATCAAGTAGACTTATGATTGTGTTTGCATTTAAACGATAAAAGGCACATATCATTTTCTGCTAAATTTCATCCATGTGCATAAAAGAGATTATCAAAGATTGCATTATTACAGTTATGCAATTGCATACAATAACAAAGATAGTCAAAATTTATTGCAAATGTAATCTTTATTGATGATCATAAGTGTATAGTGTCCCTCACAAGCCGAGGTACTAACTATTCCAATGCATATAAAGAAAATACTATACATTTATAGATACAAAAAATAAATGCACATAAAATGAAGGGGGACCCATCATTGCCTGAATGGAAAATCTCAGTTGTCTTTTCCTACATCGTCTTCAGTCTCTCCCCCTTGTCCTGTGATGCAATTACAGGGAGGTCATCAACCTATTCAACACAAATTGATTCCTCTCAAACACTTTTGAAAACTTCAAGACCCTCTCTAGGATTATCTTCTCTATTACCACCCTACTTGCCTTGTAGGCAACCAGCTGTTTTCATGTCCTAACTCCCAAAAACTCTAAAAAATACACTAACCACTCATATTTTTAGGGACCCATTAACCCCACGCAAAACATACCTCAAAACCTTATCAGGCCTCTTTGGACCATCTTCACTCAAACTAGCCTTTAGCGCTAAAAAGGGCACCAATTAGCCCATTTTTTCAAAGAAACACACCTCCAACCTGACAACCAACCCAAGATTCCACTTGAAATTCCTCAAACTACCTTCCAATCCACAAATTCTCTAATTTTTAACTCCAAACTCGCTCATTATCACTCATTTTCTTGAAACCCTCACTTTTCTCCTAATGGACAAGGGTTTATTGGAAATCACATATCCAAACCTATCACAACCTTGAAACCACCTCCAACATACCTTATTCTACCTGCAAAAGCTTAATTTACCCTCAAATTATTTTTCCCTCAAAATTCTTACACTTCCTGAAGAAAACCACTCAAATTCACTTGTTTTTCCACTTTGTTCAACTAGGACTTCATGCCCAAACCTACAATTGACCTTCCATGCCTATGAAAACCTTCTAACATATCAAACTCCACATTCACACACTTCTCCCAACCAATTCTACATTTCTCTCAAGCAATCTCTTCAATTCACTAACTCTAGCCTTGTTCTTAAGGCCTAAAACCTATGTTTCTAATAGGGGCAGCATTGAGAACCTCATCAAATGCCTTCACCAAAATTATTTTCCAATTATTACACCCTATCCTACTTATATCAGGCCCATTCCACTGAGACACAACCTGAACAATAGGTGGAATGGCCTATTTCAACATATCAAACTCTCAAACCCTTATATGGCAGTTACAAACCTGTTTGTGCAAATTGATCCAAAATACTCTTCAAACCTATTAGAGACCTCTCAATACCAGTCCAAAACATGATCAACACATGGTTCCACCAAAAAAAATTCATATTAGAATGGAAATAATCTATATAATCAAGTATAGAGGTCTAAAACAAACAATTTACAGAATTTCTGAGAATAACACAAAATATCAAGAGTCTCTTTATTTTTTCTTCAAAAAAAAATTCAACAACCAACACATTCGACCCAAAACATTGTATTTATACTCCTACCATCATAAATCCACCCAAAAAACCACCTAACCACCTTCCAACTGACCGTTGGAATTCAAAACCATTACAACTTTGCACTTTTACAACATTTGAAATGACATCATTTTGCAATTTTGCCAATATCAACCCAAATGACCCCACACTGACTTCTAGACTAAAACAACAGTAAAAAATAGCCTAACATGGCCTTATTAGACATTATCATGACTAAAACAACCTACTAGACTCAAATTCATAAAATGGAGCAACAAGGTGCTCTGCACCATTCACCCAGCCATAAAAGCTTTCCAAGTCCCTTAGAAATATTCAATGCTTGAACCTTCAATAACTTCTTGATCTTCAACTCTTTTGATGCTCCTTTTTTCTCTTGAAACAACTCCCTTGATCTTCATCTTCACCTTGGGCTTGAACTTTTCCATACAATATAGTCCTCTTCTTGCTTTGTCAACTTGAACCTACATCTCCATGCTTTGATTTGTCTTCACCAGCTCCATCCATTTTCTCCTACTCTGTTCTTCAACTTCATTCATTGAAAAATAATCCACACTTTGTTTTTCCTCCTTCATCTTAACCCTTGGCTTGACTCCCATCAACATAATCATCAAAACAAGGAAGTAGTAAAGTACTTCCTTCCCTCTTTGCCTCTTACTCTTTCTCTTCACAATCATCTTATGGTTCTTCATCTTATGATCCCCTATGAAATTAGGATTATCAACCTCTATCATGGTAGCATATGACTTCCCCTCAACCAATTTGGTCATCCAAGGACAACTCTTTGTCCCAACCACATCAACACCACTCTTCTCCACTTCAATTGGAGACTTCACAAACAATTTGTCTTTTGCCTTCTCTTCGCCTATCACTTCCTTAGTCTCTTCCATCATTGAGACTTTCCCCAAACTCTTTACCTTCACATCTTCACCACTTGGTGTGATTGCAACTTCCCTTGTCTCTTCAATCTCTATAAACTCTTGCACCCAACCTTTGTCATTCTTCTTGATTCGTTGTATTCTCTTCCTTCTTGTCCTGCACTGGACTCTCTATCTTTTTCATCTTTGTACTCTTAGATTCATCAACTACCTATCCCATCAATGGACAATGTAATTCTCTCACCATGTTCTCAATTTGTTTCTTTTCCCAAGGTTGTCTTCCCACAACCACATCACTCTTAACCATCTCTATATTAGGTTTCAAACTTTCATCCTCACCTTCTACCTTTGTCATCTTGACATCCTCAAGCCTTTTAGTAGCTTCACACTCTTCCTTTTCCCTTGACACAATCTCATTCTTGAACTTACCCATTTTCTCTTGTCTTCCACCTCTTTCTTTCATCACTGTCTTTAAACCATCTGCCTTCAATACCACTATATTCTCAGTCTTCCTCATCTCTATTATGACAGTACCTATCTTCCCCTTGACTTCTTTTAATTTTAATGGACAATTTAGTGTCCCTATGATGATCTCTGCCTTTAAGACCTCTTTTCCATTATGTCTTTCATCCTCTCTTCTATCAGACATTTGATGCCTCTCATCTTCTTGTCCAATCAATGGACAACTTACCTCTCCAACTGTGACCTTGCTAGGCCAATTTTTCCTTTCCTTAGGCAACTCTCTTGCAATCATTTTATCTCTTCCTCTCATCTCTACCATTAGGGTCTTTTCCCCTTCTTCCTCTATCTCACAAACCTTTATCTCACTATCCTTTATATCAAATCTACACACTTCTGATATGACAGTATTTGATTGTCTTGCACCTTCTTTTTCTTTCCTTTTACAAAATCTAATCTATCCTTTGTCTTCATCACACTTTCCAAGCTTGTCTTGAACTGTCAAGGTCATTTCACTTTTGACCTTCACTATCGCAGCCTTCTTCACCAATTCACTATCTTCTTTCCTCTTCAACTTTGTATCCCTGTCAAGACTTGCTATCTCAACACTTTCTTTCTTTGTAGTGGCTGCACCCTGAATGTCCTTGTCTTCCTCATGCATTATGAACTCCTTGCTACCCTGCATTATTACTCTTGCTTTCTTGATTTGTACCTGATCCTTTTCCACCAACGGAATCAAAGTAAAATAAACCCCATAATTTTCAATTTTATGACTATTATGCCTTTCATCATACAAAGCAAGTCTTTCATATAGCCATGGTATCCTTAATAATAAATGGCATATACTCATAGGTACAATATCATACAAAATTCTATCTTTATATCCACCTATTTGAAATTCAACCCAATTTTTCTCCTTGACCAACACAGTATGTTCACCATTCAAAAAAGAAACGTAATAAGGTGATTCATGGGGAATCCTTGCTAAATGCAACTTATCAACCATTTCCTGAGATACCATATTGTCTAGGCTACCAGAATCTACCATTACAGTACATACCTTACCTTGAATCTTGCAGGTAATTTTGAAAAGTGCCTTTCTTTGTAACATCTCCTTTTCTTCAGTCATTTATGTAACCAAGGCATTCATCTTGTCATTTTTCCAATGCAATTCTTCTTCCTCATATTAGTATTGTGCTCTAATACCAACTGATGCAATGACAGGGAGGTCATCAACCTATTCAACACAAATTGAGTCCTCTCAAACACTTTTGAAAACTTCAAGACCCTCTCTAGGATTATCTTCTTTGTTACCACCCTACTTGCCTTGTAGGCAACCAGACCTTGTTTTCAGGTCCTAACTCCCAAAAAATCTAACAAATACACTAAACAACCATATTTTTTCAGGGATCCATTAACCCCACACAAAACATACCTCAAAACCTTATCATGTCTCTTTGGACCATCTCCACTCAAACTGGCCTTTAGCGCTAAAAAGGGCACCAATTAGCCCATTTTTCCAAAGGAACACACCTCCAATTTGACAAAAACCCCAAGATTCCACTTGACAATCCTAAAACTACCTTCCAATCCACATACTCTCCAATTTTTAACTCCAAACTCGCTCATTATCACTCATTTTCTTGAAACCCTCACTTTTCTCCCAATGGACAAGGGTTTATTGGAAATCACAGACGCAGACCTCCTTCAACTTTGAAACCACCTCCAAAATACCTCATTCTTCTTGCACAAGCTTAATTCACCCTCAAATTATGCTACCCCCAAAATTCTTACACACTTCCTTAAGAAAACCACTCAAATTCACTTGCTTTCCCACTTTGTTCAACTAGGACTTCATGCCCAGACCTGCAATTGACCTTCCCTGCCTATGCAAACCTTATAACATATCAAACTCCACATGCACACACTTCTTTCAACTAGTTCTACCTTTCTCTCAAGCAATCTCTTCAATTCACTAAATCTAGCCTTGTTCTTAAGGCCTAAAACCTATGTTTCCAATAGGGGTAGCATTGAGAACCTCATCAAATGCCTTCACCAACATTATTTTCCTATTATTACACCCTATCGTACTTATATCAGGCCCATTCCACTGAGACACAACCTGGACAATAGGTGGAATGGCCTATTTCAACAAATCAAAATCTTAAACCCTTATATGACAGTTATAGACCTGTTTGTGCAAATTGATCCCAAAAACTCTTCAAACTTGTTAGAGACCTCTCAATACTAGTCCAAATGTGCTCAACACATGGCTCCACCAAAAAAAATTCAAATTAGAATGAAATGATCTATATAAGCAAGTATAGAGGTCTGAAACAAACAATTTATAGAATTTATGAGAATAGCACAAAATATCAAGAGTCTATTTATTTGTTCTTCAAACAAAACTTTCAACAACCAACACATTCAACCCAAAATATTGTATTTATAGTCCTACCATCCTAAATCCACCCAAACAACTGCCTAACCACCTTCCACCTTCCAACTAACAGTTGGAATTAAAAACCACTACAACTTTGCACTTTTACAACATTTGAAATGCATCATTTTGCAATTTTGCCAATATCAACCCAAATGACCCCACACTGATCTCTAGACTAAAAAAACATTACAAAATGTCCTAGCATGGCCTTATTAGACATTATCATGACTAAAACAACCTGCTAGACTCAAATTCATAAAATGGAGCAACAAGGTGCTCTGCACCATCCTGCTTCCAACTGACGCTCTCCCTATTGCTCCTAGGTTCCCTGCATCTGGAAGAAGAGTGTTTTTAGACCAATGAAAGGTCACCAATCAGAATATGTGCAAAAAATCCATAAACATATAATCTGATGTCCATAAGCATTAAAATAGACAACGTACCATAGGTGTCCAGGAAAACAAAATAGTTATCAAACACACCTATCATATGCTTTGTTTATGTAACATGTTTTCTCCTTGTGTAGATATAGGACAAATCCTTGTTACTATTTTGTTTCAGCTGATTACAACATGTGAAGTAAAATTTGGCTCCCACGAGGGTTGAGTCCAACATGTTGCCCTCTTGTGTTCTAGGAGGGATAGGAAATTGAGCAACTTGATCAAATCAATGATAAACCTATTCTTGATGCATTAAATCAATATGGAATCATACCAATTGATCAAATTTCATTATCAGATTCAAAAGATGTAGAAAAATGGTGTGAATTATCAAGAAAAATTACTCTTTATCTTTTCATAATGAATCAAACAATAGGCTGCCATCATGTTGGTCAAAGGGCCAGTCATCTCTTCTTGGAAATCTTACTCCACTACATGTCTTTCAATCTTCTTACATGGATCCAAAGTCCATTTAAATAATGATATGAGTTGTATTTCATTTTCAAGGAGCCAGTAAAGAAGGGGAAAAAAACAAGGACATCAATCATTCAAAGATGAAATAGTTTGTCTCTTCCCAAGAAACAAATTATTTTTGTGATAATGGTGAAAACTGAAGCACAAATGCATCGAGTTCAATTATGGATAATCATTATGGCAGAGGATAGTCAAGATCTTGGAGCAGATTTGGGTGTGGTCATGCAAGGACAGTCTCTCAAGAGAGAATATTATCACATGACAATGACCAAGAAAAGCATGTTCAGATTTGGTCATATTACAACATTAAGACAACTATTCTTGAACTTGCATAAAGGTTTAGTATTGCTTTGAAATGATAGCCATCTTGCTAATGAAATAATGATCCTAATAGCAAGATGGATTCAATTAATGGAAGACAACCATACTATTCAAGGTAACCATCAAGCATAAATGACTCATGAAACCTCATGATAGCAGTGATATCACAATATGACAGTGGTTTAGAAATGTACAATGATATAGACTACCAAAGGACAACACTTTATGCTAGCTTAGGGAGATAATTTGATACTATAGCAAAGGGATCCCAGTAGCAGTCCATAAAAGAGGAAGAAAGGATTATCATTGGTCTTAGACTTTTAGTGATTCCATCGACCCAAGAAATCATTGCTTAGAAATAATTTTACATCTCTTTGTCAAAATCAAAATAATGGTGAGCATTTCATAAGGTGATTGAGGTGTAAGTGAGTTTGTGCCATTATTGCTCATGGTAGAGTTGATAAAGATAAGCAAAATTCTTAAGGAGCAGTTGCATAAGGAGGACAGAAAGGTTAGTCACAACTCCATTTAGAGTTTTGCTCTAGAGGTATCCCATGATTGATGCTGAAAAAATCATAGTGTGATGGGAATTAACAGTTTAATTTGAGAGCATAATCATGACCGTATAAGGGCCAACAAGAAATCATATGAGATAATACAGAGATGCATTGGAAATATAGATGATGAAATAAAGATGAAAGTCAAATCCAGAATGTGCTTTGTTGTGTGAAAGGGAAAGTCTTCTAGCTATCTATACCAGGAGTAAGAGTCATCAATCATGAAGAAAAGAAGTGGAAATCTTCTCAAAAGTAACTATCAACAGTCAAAGAGACTGAGCAATGACATGTTTGTTGGTAGAAGTTAGTATGGAATTGATCTAGGTGGATAGAATAAGAAAGACTTTGAAGAAATGGAAAAAAAATGAAAGTTTTGACTAAACAAAGGGTCTATATGCCATACTAAGACAATGAAATACAAGGAGGCAATCACAATGCATACTAATGATAAAGAAGCAGTTTCCTATTTAATGTCGAATAAACAAGCAGTGTTTTCAATTATGGAGACAGTTATAATGATGATGTTGAGTGTATTTTTCAAGAAACAGTCATAGGGGTCTTTGTTAATATTTTTTAAGTGATAAATGAAGCAAAAAATTGCATGATTATACGCATGTTTTTATCAATAGCTTAGGCCAAAAATTCAAAGTGTAGAGAGTAATACTTCTACAAGAATACAAGCTTCCAACAAATATTAAACAGAGACAACATTATTCATTTGTGATATCATTTCATTGGAACACCTAGGACAACAAGTAAGGGTTCTCAATTTATTTATGAAACCCTTGGTCATAATCACAAAGCATGTGCAGGAAGCAACGTAAATTGCTATTTAAAGGATATAGGTGACAGTCTCAAGGACATCATCCCACTGCAATAATATCTATGATGTGGAAAGAATCATAAAAGAATCTATGTTGGGATGACGGTGAATTCAAACAAACAGATTTCCCAAAGTAAAAAGATGTAAATTGAAATGAAAGAACAAATTCAATGATGGCATATATCAGATTCATTTGATCCAGAAACATGGTAGTATTCATGAAGGAGTGGAAAAATTCATAAAGCCTTTGAGTTACACCCGTATTTTGCAAAGGCATGGAATTATTTAGCAAACCATTTTTCTTCACAACACAACATTTTATTGTGGAACTGTCGACAGGGATAGTTTTTGTTTCGACCGTCCACTCTCCCATGAAGTCTCATTCATATTATAATCTTGCATGGTTTTTCTCAGCCAGGAGATTATGGCACTGTCGGCCACTATTTCATGGCATCACAAGGAGAACATGGGTTCCCTTGTTCTTTTTTGGAATCAATAGAAAAATAGAAGGAAACCCCGAAAATGAAAAGATGGGGTTCGAATGGAGCATATTTCTTTTACAAAAAATGCAAGATATGGCTGGGGCCACATATGTACAAAGGAGCCTCAAATAAAAATGCAATCCCACAAGGAGTAGAAGTTGTGGGGTGAAGTTTTAAAAAAGAAATGCATTTCATTTGCGAATTTCACAAAAAGAACAACATTCCCATTACATACAACAGAAAATAGAGCTCAAAATAGCTTCTTCTCTTCAAGAAATGAGTAGAAAATACATAAATTTTCTTACCAAGAGCTTACCCAAGTCTTTTTGTTGATGTCTGAAGAAGGATGAATGAAAAATACATTTGAAACTTCCATGGAAGACCAGGTCGAAATCCTCAATGAAGGAATTCTAGGTAAAAGAATGAAATGAAATGTTTTGGGCTCATTTTTTATGTTTAGGGTTTCTTTGCGCCCTAATTCGATGGGACTCTTGTCACATTGATTTAAGTCAAAAGGGCCTTCACTAATGCCTTGTATCTATGTTGAACCTAGGCTTATGCCTTAGAAAAATTTGTGCCTTAGGATTTTTCTAGTTTTGATTAGAAAATAAATTGCCTTGGTTAAAACCTGTCATGCTATTAAATATTTTCCACATTTTGCATACCTAGGCAATGTCAATGCCTTAGTCATTTTTAGGACTTTATCATATGTTCCTTAGATGTATCTTATGATTGTTTGAAAAAATCAAGTGATTATGTGCTTTTATTTTTCCTTATGATTTTGAAGAAATCATATAATTATTGGCTTCCCATGTATTTTGCTAACTTAGGCTTTATGCCTTAGTTATTTTTTGGTTTTTTAAGAAAATCAGGTGTAAGTCAATTGTTGTTATTTTGCATTTATTTTGAAATGTAAAACATTTTGATTAAGTGATGTTATTATAAGTCACTTAGTCAAAATGTTATTCTCAATGCAAAATAAGGTCGTAGGCTTTTACAAACACACAAGGAGCATGAGTCAAAGTAGTTGGAGGCATGTGGAGAATTTGGAGATGCTTGACCCACATGTCGAAAGTGTAAAAGATGTCTTTGAATGGGTTTTTTGGAGGAAGTGGGACCATTTTGGAGGCATTTTTGTCATGCTTTTGGTATGGTTGGGTCAAAGCTTGACTTTTATTCACTTTGGAGGCATTTTGGAGGAGTTTTGTAAGATTCTTTTTTGGCCTTTCTGCTGCATCCGACCAAAAGGTTCTAGATGGATATGTGTTGGGCAGTGATTTCAAAATTGCATAAGTAACTTCAAACTGAGTTTTTGAGGGGAGTTCTTTTTTTCTTTCTGCAGGAATTGTAGCTTACTTTGAAGCTTTTTTCAGGCAGAGGACAACATTGTGACTCAATATCAGACATGTATAGTAGTATGTAACACTATTTGTATTAATGAAATTGAGTGTTTGCCTTCTTTGAAGCTATCTCATTGTGTGCAGTGTGGTGATTAATGTTCTTGTGAGTTTTGGTAACTCCTTTATGTTTGTCTCACTTTAGCACCTTTAGGTAGAATGAACATATATTTCTATAGGTTGTAAGTTGTGTGGTGGTTCAAATAGTCTTTTTAGTTGTGAAAGATTTCCTTTCCTTCAGAAATGTTAAGAGACCCAGGCCTCCTTGAAAAACACTTATGAATTGGTATATGAAAATATCTGAGATGTGTTAAGATAAGCTGAGTCATTGATAAAACTGTGTGCAAGTTTTTTGTAGGTCTTAGTTAGTTTTTGGTGCATCACCTTTTAAAAGTTTTCAGTTAATTTCAGTTTATGTTACCCTCTTACTCTTTCCTCTTGAAATCATTAGTTTAGCAGTAGTTGAGGTGACACCAAAAGGGGAGCCAACCCATAACCCACAGCCTGAAAGTAGTCCCATGTTGCTCCAAATTTGTTGAGTTTCCACATCTTGGCAAGGGTGGAAATTTGAATAGTTAACATTTTTGGCACACCCGGTGGGACTGTGAACTAATTCTTAGTCCTTTTATATTTTTTGCTACTATTTTTTGGTGTGTACAGTAGTTGGTTACTTCCTTTTGAGGTGTTTCAAATACATACCTGGCAACTTTGAGAAGTTTTACTAGTTTCAGTATGATCAAGTGCTAGTTAGTTTCAAGTAAATCTATTTTTTTGCTTATTTTTCCAAATTTTGAATAAATAAGCATGTCTTCATTTCATGGAAACATGGCGTTTCACCCTCCATATCATGAAAATCCTACATATGTGCCCTCTTACCAACCATACCAAGCATAATATACTGTAGGTTTTGTCCTCAATAACCCACCAACAATAGAAATTCAGCATGTTCAGTGCTCTTACCACCCACTCACCCCTAATCAACCATCATGGCAGCTAACATATGATCAAGATCAATCCCAAGGCCACCATTTTTCTAGAAATCAACAAATTAATCCCCATGATCAACTTCAATAGTTTCAAATTTTTGAGGATAAGCTCAAACAAATTCACAATCTAGATTTAAGGTTGAAGATAAGAAACATGTTTCTTGAAGAGAAATTTAGAAAGAGTAAATTTAGTGTGCAACACGAATAGTTGGTTTTTTAAGCCTATGATTGCTCACATGATTATAGCCTTGAATATCAACAAGAATGTGATTTGCAGCAGGAACATGAAGCTTACCAAGCCCATCTCTACAAGCAAGAATTGGAGGCACAAAAGAGGCAACTTGAGGAGAATCTTTCTCAATAGCTTGTTGTAAAGGATGCAAAAATGAGGCTTAAACTTGCCAAATAGGAGGTTTCCAAGGTCAAAATTCCAAGATTCAAACAAGATGAGCCTCTTAAGCCTACTAGATTTGCATTCCCAAGTTTTCGGAGCCCTCCTATTCAAGAACGTGTTATTGAACAAGTGCATCCTTGTGAAGAACCCATTAAGGAGGCTCAACCAAATGTTTATGTTCCAGAACAACCTAAAAAAGAGGTGCTTGTAGAGGAAGAGCCTTTTGTTGTAGATACACTTGTGCATGGGGTCCAAAATGAAAAATTAGAGTTGTTACAGATGTTTGACGAGAAAAACCAGTTGGGACAGGAGGGTAGTAAACAAGAAATGAGTGTAGAACATGAGGTTCTAACAAATTTATTTGATTGGCTTCCTAGTTTTGTTGAGAAAAGTGATGAGATAATGACAGATTTTTTTGTTGAGCTGCCTAGTTTGGTTGAACAGAGTGAAGATAAGCAAGAAGAATGTGATGAAGTTTCATTTTGGGATGAGTTGGAAGATTTTTAATCAAGCTTGGATTATGTCAAGAGGGTCCCCGTTGTTGTGCTTGAAGAGTTTACTACCTTGGTGGATGAGAATGAGGATAACACAGGAATAATAACATTAGTGCCTAATTTTGAGCTGAGTGATGAGATAATGACTGATATGTTTAATGAACTTCCATTGTATGTTGATGTTGATGAGGAAACCATGCTTGTACTAACATCATTATCAAGTTTTGGACAACAAGAGGATGAGATTCACTTTGATAGGATGTCGGTCCATCAAGAAGAAAATGGGGACAACCTTGTCTCAAAAGGTAAAGAGGTTGGTATTCCTGAGCATGTTGGTCAAATGGAACAAAATGTGAAGCAAGTCATTTCTTTCAGAGGTATGAGTCTTGATAATTTTCATAAATTTGAAGAAGAACCTGTTTTGCATAAGATAACTAATTATGAGCTAGATGAAGATATGTTTTCAAGCATAGTAGAGGAATTAAGCTCAAAGCTTGATGCCAAGCCATCACTGACTAAATCTAAAGAGTGTGAGCAGAATAACCAAATAGACAGAGCAATCATGATTCCATTTGATGCACATGAAACAACTCTTCTCAACCAAAAAAATGAAGTTGAAGAAGCAACTGATAAAGAAGTAACCAACATGGAGAGTTCTAAGTTTTCCATCTCAAGGGGATGTCCTATCAGGCACTTATCCAAAATTGAAGCCAACAAAGTGATACCATTCAGGTTTGCACCCAGGCATGAGTTTATATTAGAAGATGAATCTAAACATGAAGTTGTAGCTGAAAGTGATCAAATCCAGCTCACTTGTCTAGTTTAGGAAAACAATAGGCATGATCAAAATCAAGGTGTAAGTGAGTTTATTTGCATCTTTCATGAAACATTGCAACAGTATTTTGAATATTTGCATGTGTTTCATGTTCTTTCGGCAATACATAATCATGTAATGCATCAGTAGCTGATTAAAAAAGGGTGTTATTTTTCAAAGCCTGTCAATGGTTTTGTTTGACCAACTTCTTTGTTGTTTAGGGTCTAGGTTAGAATAGGTTTCTAGATGCAAATTTATTTTCCCTAAGTGTTGTTTTGCATAGGTAGGTAGTTTGCTTTAAGTGTTTTGGTGTGTTTTGAATAAGTTTCAAGGTGTCATACACTATTCTGATGAGTTACAACAATGTACAATATTTTTTTCAAGTTGTGTCATCTTTTAGGTGACTCAGTGCCCAATTGATAAGCTTCAGGCAACTGGTCAAAATGTTTAGCAGGAAAACATATAGCAAATATCGCCAAAAATGTTACCTGATTTTGCTTCCAGCTAAATCAGGTAGACTTATGATTTTGTTTGCATTTAAATGGTAAAATTTACATATCATTTTCTACTAAATTCCATCCATGTGCATAAAAGAGATTATCAAAGATTGCATTATTACAGTTATGCAATTGCATACAATAAGAAAGAGAGTCAACATTTATTGCAAATGTAATCTTTATTGATGATCATAAGTGTATAGTGTCTATCACAAGCCGAGGGAATGACTATTCTAATGCATATAAAGAAAAGACTATACATTTATAGATACAAAAAATAAATGCACATAAAATGAAGGGGGGCCCATCATTTCCTGAATGATAAATCTCGGTTGCCTTGTCCTACATCGTCTTCAGTCTCTCCAGCTTGTCTTGCTTCTAGCTGACACTCTTGCTGCTGCTCCTAGGTTCCTTGCATCTAGAAGAAGATTTTTGTTAGAGAAATGAAAGGTCACCAATCAGAATATGTGCAAAAAATCCATAAACATATAATCTAATCTCCATAAGCATTAAAATAGATAGCATACTATAGGTGTCCAGGAAAAAAAAAGAGTTATCAAACACACCTATCATATGCTTTGCTTATCTAACATGTTTTCTCCTTGTGTAGATATAGGAAAAATCCTTGTTACTATTTTGTTTCAGTTGGTTACAACATGTGGAGTAAAATGTGGCTCCCACGAGGGTTGAGCCCAACATGATGCCCTCTTGTGTTTTAGGAGGGATAGGAAATTGAGTAACTTGATCAAATCAATGATAAACCTATTCTTGATGTATTAAATCAATATTGAATCATACCAATTGATCAAATTTCATTATCTGATTCAAAAGATGCAGCAAAATGGTGTGAATTATCAAGAAAGATTTCTCTTTATCTTTTCACAATGAATCAAACAATAGGTTGCCATCATGCTAGTCAAAGGGCCAGCCATCTCTTCTTAGAAATCTTACTCTATTGGATATGTCTTTCAATCTTCTTAAGTGGATCCAAAGTCCATTTGAATAATGATGAGTTGTATTTCATTTTCAAGGAGCCAGTAAAGAATGGGACATGAACAAGGACAATAATCATTCAAAGATGAAATAGTTTGTCTCTTCCTAAGGAACAAATGATTTCTGTGATAATGGTGAAAACTGAAGAACAGATGCATCGAGTTCAATTATGGATAATCATTATGGCAGAGGACGGTCAAGATCTTGGAGCAGAGTTGAGTGTGGTCATGCAAGGGTAGTCTCTCAAGAGAGAATATTATCACATGACAATGACCAAGAAAAGCATGTTCAAATTTGGTCATATTGCAACATTAAGACAACTATTCTTGAACTTGCATAAAGTTTTAGTATTGCTTTTAAATGATAGCCATCTTGCTAATGAAATACTGATCCTAATAGTAGGATAGATTCAATTAATGGAAGACAACCATACTATTCAAGGTAACCATCAAGCATAAATGACTCATGAAACCTCATGATAGCAATGATATCACAGTATGACAGTGGTTTAGAAATGCACAGTGATATAGACTACCAAAGGACAACACTTTATGTTAGCTTAGGGAGACAATTTGATACTATATAAAAGGGATCCTAGTAGTAGTCCATGAAAGAGGAAGAAAGGATTATCATTGGTCTTAGACTTTTAGTGATTCCATCGACCCAAGAAATCATTGCTTAGAAATCATTTTACATCTCTCTTTGTCAAAATCAAAAGAATAGTAAGCATTTCATAAGGTGATTGAGGTGCAAGTGAGTTTTTTCAATTATTGCTCATGGTAGAGTTGATAAGGATAAGAAAAATTCTTAAGGAGCAGTTGCATCAGGAGGATAGAAAGGTTAGTCACAACTCCATTTAGAGTTTTACTCTAGAGGTATCCCATGATTCATGCTGAAAAAATCATAATGTGATGGGAATTAATAGTTTAATCTGAGAGCATAATCGTGACAGTATAAGGGCCATCAAGCAACCATATGAGATAATACAGAGATGCATTGGAAATACAGATGATGAAATAAACATGAAAGTCAAATCCAGAATGTGCTTTGTTGTGTGAAAGGGAAAGTCTTCTAGCTATCTGTACCAGGAATAAGATGTTGGAAAAACAAGAGTAGACAACTGAGAGGGGAGGGTTGAATCAATTGTCCCAAAACTTCAAAACTTATTCAACCTATTAACTTTATTCTCAGATCTGATTATTAAGCATGAAAGCAAAGATCATTAACACATCAGAAACACACATAACACCAAGATTTTTTACGTGGGAATCCTGTTAGGGGAAAAACCACAGTGGAGGTTAGTCCACAAGATTATACCCTATTAAAAGCATAATGAAAATGAAATATGGGGAATGCACTTGCATTCAGGTGCACTTCCTAGAGTTCACTGCTCAATTACAAAGGAAGACACATTGTCTTACAAAAGGATTCAGATTAAAGTCATCCGCAGGGATTTGAACTGATAAAATAGCATCTTCTAATGCCTGATCATAGTTCTGGTTAAGCACATGAACATCTCTTCACTCTTCTTAACTTTTCTTCACACTCTACTATTCCTTCGAATGATTAGGACATTATTCAAACATACACACACACTCACACACTTCAATTCGAACAAACAACCACTCTTATATATCTGCAACAAGAAATTTCACCGCTACAAGTCGGCCATAAAGAAATAAAATGAATATAACTTGTCGGCCCAAATCATTCATAATAATCAATGCGTATCAACCAAAGTCAACCATAACTTAGTGAGGACCTAAATCAAAATCTCCAACATGCAAACACTTCAAATAAATTCTCCTCGAAGATCCACAACACACTTCAACACCATGTCAGCCAGGAACATCAAAAATATGAACACACAAGAGAAAATCGCCAACCACGATCACAACGATCAATGCGGACATGCAACAAAGATAGAGCATGATCTAGAAGCATCCACAAACATTAAGAACCAATAGAAGAAGCATCTAAAACAATTAAACTAACAAAAATAGCCTCATTTTCAACCAGGAACACTAATTGAAGAAACAAAAAAACTGTCTGAATGAAAATATTCATAACTTGATCAACTCTTCATGCGGATCTCTGAAACTTGACATGGATAAACTAGATACAGTCAGCAAGAAACCCTTTATTCCACAACCTCTGATCTTCAATGTATAGAACATACCACCATACTAACTTCACTTAACCACTGACAACCTACAACTCATTTCTTTACAATTTTCTCAATATCCTCGACATATACAACTTTAAATACATTTATGCTAATAATGTTGACATCAATGACAACCACATATCAGCAACACAACCACAACATCCAACAATCTCCCCCTTTGGCATTGATGGCAACACATGATGTGAAAAACACCATCAACGCAACTAACTCTTGACACTTACTCCCCCTTAGGATCTGACTCATTTTCTCCTCAATTCTTCCTCACGACTTCTTCTCCCACATAACTCTTCTCCCCAGATAATCACCAGCTTTTCACATGACTCCTCTCCCCATTTTACATCAACGACAAAGAATCTCTAAGCTCTGAACCACATATATGAATTTCTGAACATCTGACTACTTCACCTAAGTAGCTGCCACCACATCAATCCAAAACAAAATATGTCTATGAAATGCACGGGCTGATGCAATTTCATTGCATCCTTAGTTCTGATTAGAAGGGGTAATCACCGCTAACTTCCCTCTGAGATACTCAAAAGTATCCTTAGGAAATGGCTTGGTAAAGATGTCTGCAATCTGCTCCTTAGTAGGCACATATTCCAATCTTACTTCTTTTTCACTTACCTTCTCCCTCAAAAAGTGAAACTTGATAGATATATGCTTTGTCTTTGAATGGAACACTAGATTCTTGGAAATGTTAATAGCACTTGAATTATCATAGTATATAGCAATAGGCTCATCATATACAACTCTAATATCCTTCAACATCTGCTTCATCCATAGTACTTGAGTATAATTATTAGCGGCAGCAATGTATTCGGCCTCAACAATGGACAAAGAAATGACATTCTGCTTCTTGGTTAACCATGAAATTAGCTTTTTACCCAAGAAAAATGCTCCACCACTAGTAATTTTCCTGTCATTTACATCTCCAACCCAATCAACATTAGTAAAGGCACTCAAAGTAAGATCATCATCTTTAGGATACCATAGGCCAAGATCAACAATTCCCTTAAAGTATCTAAAAATTCTCTTCACAACAGTCACATGAGATTCCTTTGGATCAGCTTGAAATCTTGCAACAATACATACAACATTCATAATATCAAGCTTGGTTTGATTTAAGTACAACAATCCACCAATCATAGACATCTCAAATTCATTTTGCATTTCACTAGCAAACTTCATGCACAAGGCATCATCTCCTCCAAAAATAATGTCATCAACAAAGACTTCAACAATCAAATCTTTATCATCATTCTTGAAATACAAATTACTATCAACAATACCTTTGTTAAATCCAAGCTTCAACAAGTACTTGTCCAATCTGGCATACCATGCTCTAGGGGCTTGCTTAAGTCCATACAATGCTTTCTTCAACCGACACACCATATCTTCCTTATTAGTCAATTGGAATCCATAAGGTTGCTCAACATGCACTTCTTCTTCCAATTCACCATTTAGAAAAGCTGATTTGACATCCATTTGATAAACTTTGTAATCCTTGTGAGCAGCATAGGCAAGAAATAATCTTACAGCTTCAATTCTAGCAACAAGGGAAAAGGTCTCTTCAAAATCAATTCCTTCCATTTGTGAATATCCTTTACATACCAATCTTGATTTTTTTCTAATCACTTCACCTTGCTCATTTAGTTTGTTTCTAAAAACTCATTTAGTTCCACTAACATTCTTATCCTTAGTTCTGGAAATAAGAGTCCATATATCATTCTTTTCAATCCGTTTCATTTTTTCTTTCATTGCTTCAACCCAATGCTCATCTTTACATGCTTCATTAACACTAGTAGGCTCAGTCTTAGAAATCAAGCAATATTCTTCTACAATCTTTCTCCTAGTCTGGACACCTTTGTTCTTATCACCTATAATTTGATCTTCTGAATGATTCAATCTTACATACCTCAGAGTCTTCTTAGGTTGTCCTTTAACTTCAGTTTCTTCTATGTTTCCACCAATTTCTCCTTCTTCTTCATTCTCCTAATTTTTTGGATTGATTTGCACTTGATTTGTAGTTTGATCTTGCTTTCCTTGATTTGTATTGTCATTTTGATCATTAGATTAATATCCAAATGTTCTGGATGGTGTACCAAAGTCTTCATCAACCTTAACATTTGCACTTTCAACCATTTTCTTCAATATTTTATTGTAACACCGGCAGGCCTTGCTCTTAGTAGAATAAGCCAGAAAGATACCTTCATCACTCCTAGCATCAAACTTTCCTATGTCTTCATCTCTCTTAATGTAACATCTGCTTCCAAATATCTTGAAGTATTTAACAGTAGGATTTTGACCAATCCATGGCTCAAAAGGGGTCTTACCAATATCACCTTTGATTTATACCCAGTTGAGTATGTACATAGTAGTACTCATAGCTTCTCTCCAGTAGATATGAGGGAAATTTCCTTCCAGAATCACTGTTCTAGCAAAATCTTCAACTATTCTATTCTTCCTTTCCACAACTCCATTTTGTTGAGGGGTCCGTGGTGTAGAAATTTGTCTTCTTATTCCATGTTCTTCACAAAAAGAATTAAATTCACCAGAAGTGAATTCACCACCTCTATTTGATCTCAGACACTTAATCTTCAAACCTGTCTCATTCTCAACCATAGCTTTAAAGATCTTGAACTTTTGCAGTGCTTCATATTTCTCTCTTAAGAAAGTAACCCATACCATTCTAGAATAATCATCAATGAGTAGCATGAAATACCTATAACCTTGTAGAATTTTGACCTTAGAGGGACCACACAGATCAGTATGCACAAGCTCTAACAACTCATTTGAACAATGCTTTTTACTCTGAAATGAAATTCTGGTTTGCTTTCCCAATTGACATTCCTTGCATATTGCATTAGTAGGTTTCACCAACCTAGGTAGATCTCTCATAGCCTTTGTAGAACTTATCTTGACAATATTATCAAAGTTAACATGACACAATCTCCTATTCCATAACCAACTTTCATCAACTTGAGAAATCAAACAACTTTTACTAGCAACATTCAAGTGAAAGATATTACCTTTTGTCTTTGTACCTAATGCAATTACATTTCTGGAACTCAATATTCTGCACTTTCCATCATTGAACTAAAGATTATATCCCTTATCAACCATTTGGCCAACACTCAAAAGACTATGCTTCAAGCCTTCCACATACAGAACATCATTAGTATTATACTTACCATCAAGAGAAATGCAACCTCTTCCATGGATCGCACCAGTTGTATTATCACCAAATCTTACAACAACACCGTCATATTTTTCAAAGCTCACACTATCATATGATGTGAACATCCACTATCAATTACCCATTCATCTTTCTCTTCAATTCAAGCAGCCAGGGCTTTCTCCACATTTGTACAACTAACAGATTCAATAGATACACGACTATTTTCTTTGACAACAATAAATACCCATTCATCATCATCTCTATCAGATTCTTCATCTGTTACACCTTCATCAGCAACACAGTAACATTTCTTCTAAAATCTAGGCTTGTTATGTCTTGGTTTAGGGGCTCTTTTCGGACACCTTGATGCAAAATGACCTATCTTATTGCAATAAAAACATTTAAGAGACAACTTTCCTTCATACTTACCTTTTCCTCTTGGTACCTTTTTGACAATAAGTGTTTCTAGCTCTTCCATCTCTTTTTCTTCTTCAATCTATCTGATTTCATCTTCATACTTGACTGTCTTTCTAGATGAACTCTCACTTGGTTCATATCTCTGTCTATCGCTTCTAGAAGTAGTATCCTTAAATGCCGATTAAACTTTAGGAAGGGCATCACCAAATTCGCTCAACTCAAAAGGAGTCAACTTACCAACCAATGTATCTCTATTTATGTTTGTTACAGTCTGAAGCTCTTCAATAGCACTAGCCTTGACTTTGTAGGAATCAGGCAGGGATCTAAGCACTTTAGCAACAATCTCAGATTCTTCTATCTTTCCACTAGCACATTTAATACCACACACAAGTTCATTCACTCTTTGCATGAAAGTATTAATATTCTCATCATCACCCATTCTCAACCTTTCATATTTTTCTTTCAAGCTCTGCAACTTAGCAATCTTCACATTATCATCACCTTCATACAAGGTTTCCAACTTTTTCCAGATCTCATAAGTAGTCTTCAGATCCATAAAATTTGTCATCTCTGAATCAGTCAAAGAACTCAACAAAGCTTCCTTAGCACGAATATTATACTCAACATATTTGATCTCAGCAAAAGTAGTAGGACCATTCTGTAGAATAATATACATATTACTTGTAATGCTCCAATAGGGTTCACCAATGCATCTCAGATGACACTCCATTCGAGTCTTCCAAAAAGAGTTTTTTTTCCATCAAATCTCAAACTATCCTTCTTGTAACTAGCCATCCCTGATCTCCTTAAGTTGTTAAAATTCTTCTAAGGAACTTAGCTATGATACCAATTGTTGGAAAAACAAGAGCAGACAACTAAGAAGGGGGGTGAATCAATTGTCCCAAAACTTCAAAACTTATTCAAATTATTAACTTTATTCTCAGATCTTATTATTAAGCATGAAAACAAAGATCATTAACACATCAGAAACACACATAACACCAATATTTTTTACATGGAAACCTTGTTAGGGTAAAAACCATGGAGGTTAGTCCACAAGATTATACCCTGTTAAAAGTATAATGAAAATGAAATATGAGGAATGCACTTGCATTCAGGCACATAGCCTAGAGCTCACTGCTCAACTACAAAGGAAGACACACTATCTTACAAAAGGATTTAGATTAAAGCCATCCGCAGGGTTTTGAACTGATAAAATAGCATCTGCTAATGCCTGATCATAGTTTTGGTTAAGCACATGAACAAATCTTCACTCTTCTTCACTTTTCTTCACACTCTGCTCTGCCTTCAAATGATTAGGACATTATTTGCACATACACACACACTCACACATTTCAATTCAAACAAACAACTGCTCTTATATATCTGCAACAAGAAATTTCACCACTACAAGTCGACCATAAAGAAATAATAAAATGAATATAAATTGTCGACCCAAATCATTCATAATAATCAATGTGTATCAACCAAAGTTAGACATAACTTAGTGAGGACCTAAATCAACATCTTCAACATGCAAACACTTCAAAAAAATTCTCCTCGAAGATCCACAACACGCTTCAACACCATGTCGGCTAGGAACATGAAAAATATGAACACACAAGAGAAAATCGCCAACCATGATCACAACAATCAATGCGGAAGTGCAAAAAAGATGGAGCATGATATAGAAGCATCTACAAACATTAAGAACCAATAGAGACGCATCCACAACAACTGAACTAACAGAAATAGCCTCATCTTCAATTAGGAACACTAATTGAAGAAACAAAAAAAATGTCTAAATGAAAATCTTCATAACTCAATCAACTCTTCATGCGGATCTCTGAAACTTGACGTGGATAAACTAGAAAAACTCAGAAAGAAAACCTTTAGTCCACAACCTCTAATCTTCAATGTATAGAACATACCACCATACTGAACTTCACTTAACCACTGACAACCTACAACTCATTTCTTTACAATTTTCTCAATATCCTCGACATATAAAGCTTCAAATACATTTATACTAATAGTGTTGACATCAATGACAACCACATATCAGAAACACAACCACAAAATCCAACATAAGAGTCATGAATCATGAAGAAAAGAAGTGGCAATCCTCTCAAAATTAACTGTCAACAACCAAAGAGACTAAGCAATGACATGTTGGTTGGTAGAATTCAGTATGGAATTGACCTAGGCAGATAGAATGAGCAGGACTTTGAAGAAATGAAAAATAATGAAAGTTTTTCCTAAACAGAGGGTCTATATGCCATACTGAGACAATGAAATACAAGGAGAGAATCACAATGCATACTAATGATAAAGAAGAAGATTCTTGTTTAACGTTGAATAAATAAGCAGTGTTTTCAATTATAGAGATAGTTACAGTGATGACATTGAGTGTATTTTTCAAGAAACAGTCACAAGGGTCTTGGTTAATATGTTGTTGAGTGATAAATGAAGCAAAAAATTAAAGTGTAGTAAGTAATACTTCTACAAGAATACAAGCTTCCAAAAAATATTAAACAGAGACAACATTATTCATTTGTGATATCATTTCATTGGAACACCTAGGACATCAAGTAAGGGTTCTCAGTTTAATTATGAAACCCTTGGTCATAATCACAAAGCATGTGCATGAAGCAACGTAAATTTCTATTTAAAGGATAGAGGTGATAGTCTCAAGGACATCATCACACTGCAATAATATCTATGAAGTGGAAAGCATCATAAAAGCATCTATGTTGGGATGGCGGTGAATTGAAACAAACATATTTCCCAAAGTAAAAAGATGCAAATTGAAATGAAAGAACAAATTCAATGATGGAATATATTAGATTCATCTAATCCAGAAATAGGGTAGTATTCATGAAGGAGTTGAAAAATGCATAAAGCCTTTGAGTTACACCTGTATTTTGTAATGGCATGGAATCATTTAGCAAACCATTTTTCTTCACAGGGCAACATTTTACTGTGGAAGAGTTGACAAGGATAGTTTTTGTTTCGACTGTCCACTCTCCCATGAAGTCTCATTCATATTATAATCTTGCATGGTTTTTCTCATTCAGGTGATTATGGCAATGTCAGACGCTATTTCATGGCATCACAAGGAGAACGTGGGTTCCCTTGATCCTTTTTGGAATCAACAGAAAAATAGAAGGAATCCCCAAAAATGAAAAGATAGGACTCAAATGGAGCACATTTCTTTTACATGAAATGAAACAGAAAATGAAAGATATGGCCGTGACCACATATGTATAGAGGAGCCTCAAATATCAACAAAAAATGCAATCCCAGAAGGAGTAGAAGTTGTGGGGTGAATTTTTAAAAATCCAATGCATTTCATTTGAGAATTGTGAAAAAAGAACAACATTCCCATTACATACAACAGAAAATAGAGCTCAAAATAGCTTCTTCTCTTCAAGAAATGAGCAGAAAATACAAAAAATTGCTTACCAAGAGCTTACCCAAAGTCTTTTTGTTGATGTTTCATGAAGGATGCATGAAAAATTCATTTGAAACTTCCATGGAAGACTAGGTCAAAACCCTCGGTGAAAGAATGTCAAGTGAAAGAATGAAATGAAATGCTTTGGCATCATTTTTTGTGTTTAGGGTTTCATTGTGCCCTAATTCGATGAGACTTTTGTCACATTGATTTAATTCAAAAGGGCCTTCACTAATGCCTTGTATCTATGTTGAACCTAGACTTATGCCTTAGAAACATTTGTGCCTTAGGAGTTTTCTAGTTTTGATTAGAAAATCAATTTCCTTGGTTAAAACCCATCATGCTATTAAATCTTTTCCACATTTTGCATACCTAGGCAATGTCAATGCCTTAGTCATTTTTAGGACTTTATCATATGTGCCTTAGATGTCTCTTATGATTGTTTGACAAAATCAAGTGATTATGTGATTTTAGTTTTCCTTATGATTTTAATCATATAATTATTGGCTTCCCATGTATTTTTCTAACTTAGGCTTTATGCCTTAGTTATTTTCTGGTTTTTTAAGAAAATCAGGTGTAAGTCAATTGTTGTTATTTTGCATTTATTTTGAAATGTAAAGCATTTTGATTAAGTGATGTTATTATAAGTCACTTAGTCAAAATTTTATTCTAAAGAAAAATAAGGTCTTAGGCTTTTGCAAACACACAAGGAGAATGAGTCAAAGCAGTTGGAGGCATGTGGAGAATTTGGAGATGATTGACCAACATGTGGAAAGTGTGAAAGATGTCTTTGACTGAGTTTTTTGGAGGAAATGGGACCATTTTGGAGGCATTTTTGTCATGCTTTTGGTATGGTTGGGTCAAAGCTTGAATTTTATTCGCTTTGGAGGCATTTTGGAGGAGTTTTGTAAGATTCTTTTTTAGCCTTTTTGTTGCATTCGACCAAAAGGTTGTAGATGGACATGTGTGGGGCAGTGATTTCAAAATTGCATAACTTCAAACTAAGTTTTTGAGGGGAGTTCTTTCTTTCTTTCTGCAAGAATTGTAGCTTACTTTGGAGATTTTTTCAAGTAGAGGACAACATTGTGACTCAATATCAGACATGTATAGCAGTATGTAACACCATTTTTCTTAAAGAAATTCAATGTTTACCTTCTTTGAAGCTATCTCATTGTGTGCAGTGTGGTGATTGATGAATGTTGTGAGTTTTGGTAACTCCTTCATGTTTGTCTCACTTTAGCACCTTTAGGTAGAATGAACATATATTTCTGTAGGTGGTAAGCTATGTGGTGGTTCAAATAGTCTTTTTAGTTGTGAAAGATTTCCTTTCCTTCATAAATGTTAAGAGAACCAAGCCTCCTTGAAAAACACTTATGCATTGATATATGGGAATATCTAAGATGTGTTAAGATAGGATGAGTCATTGATAAAATTGTGTGCAAGCTATTTGTAGGTCTTAGTTTTTGGTGCATCACCTTTTAAAAGTTTTCAATTAATTTCAGTTTATGTTACCCTCTTACTCTTTCCTCTTGAAATCATTAGTTTAGCAGTAGTTTAGGTGACACCAACAGGGGAGCCAACCCATAATATAGAGGTCTACTTTCATAATAGGATACCCACAGCCTGAAAGTAGTCCCAGGTTGCTCCAAATTTGTTGAGTTTCCACAACTTGGTAGGGGCGCAAATTTGGATAGTTAACAACTCTTTTATATCACTGTAGCAAATTTACATGTGCTGACCCCGAATCTGTGAATCCCTTATGTGTTATATTTGGATTGCACATGGGGGAAACCCTAATTTTTCATGATGTGGCTTTATTTGGAAACATATGATTGGCATAGGGCTTCCCAAATAAGCTTTCATTTCTCTTTAATCAATTCAAGGCATTTATCATTTGTAATTTAAAGTAATTGATCATAGTATGGTGTTTAGCAATTCCTTTAAAGTGGGGGCATACATTGGCGTTATTTTGACATTGACATTGAAATTTTTGCTTCACTTTTGTTCACAAAGGTTAAACATAGTGTAGTGTTGGCATAACATCTTGATCATATTGTGACACCTTATCAAAGTTATTAGGGAGTATAACTTTTGGTTGGAGTATAAATTTTGGTATGGTTGACGTATGGAAGGCCTGTAGACTCAGCGTGAGTTTTCCATTTGTCACCTTGTTGTGAGTTCACACCTTGTAGACCTAGTGTGTGTTTCTCAGCCTTTGGGGCTCACCTAGTGTATATCGGACTGCACTAGCCCTTGTGAGTATATTTGATGGATGTAGCATAACACAACTTGCTAGTTCATCCCCTTTTGCATTAACTTTGACATTGTATGTTTATGTATCTTGTCTTGTTGCTCGTATCTTACACATCTTGTGTGTCCCTTTGTCCTTATGTTGGTCTTCCATGGGATCTTGGATCTTGGGGGCTTGATCATCCTCCTTGATATTTGTCATCCTATCCCATCAACATTTGTACACTTGGACCTCTATTGAAGCATATTTGGTTATATTAGTGTGAGTCTGAGTGTAAGTTCATACTCTCACTAAAGTGGGGACTGAATGTAGTGTAGAAAAGTTTATACCCTTTACAATCTCACACTTTGTCTGGGTCCCTTAATTAATTGGACTTAATTAAGCTTCTAATTACCTAAATTATGCATTCCAAAGCCTTATTTATCTCGTTGTTCAAAAAGGGAACCTATATTTAATTAATACAATTAATATTTTAATAATATTAGAGAATGAGTGTCTTGGACTTTGGGGCTGGGACCCATTCACCCATCGGCGAATGTATCCTCCTTAAGTGCCATGACCCATTTTTAAATATGTTTTTGGTGGCATTTTAATGATTCAAATTTCATATAAAATTGTTTCCTTTTGGAATCTAATTTTTAGAAAATTAGATAAACACCTATAAATACATAGTCATTTGATCATTTGAAATCTAACTAGCAAGAAGTGACATCAAGAGATCAAATTTATGAGAAAATATCATTGTCAAAAGCATTCAAGAGCAGATTTATCAGTCATTTGTTGCAACAATCAAGATCCTAATCATCACATCAAAGTTCATGTGCATTCATGTCATCTTGTGAAGGCTACTATGCATTGTTGATCCCAAAGCATCCAATCATTTTTTAGGTTTCCAATCAATCAAGTAAAGCAAGATCAATCCTTGGAGTGATGTGTGTGACTTTAATCCTTTAAGGACAACCATTAAAGGATTGGTGAGTTGTAGCAAGCATTGTTTCATTCATCATTCCTTCCATTTGTTAATTGTCAATTATCTTTCTATCAAGGTTTAATTACCAAACTTGGGGTTTCACCAAGGAAAACCCCCAAACGAACAAAACAAATTCTTCATCTTTGTGTGTTTGTAAATTACAGGTTGAAGAAGGATTGAAGATCTTGAAGAGCAATTTTACATTGTTGCATTCATTATTGTTAAATCATGGAAACTCAAATGCATAATTTATTCCAACTTTCCGACAATGAAACTTGGGCAAAGCAGCATCTCATATCTTACTTTAAAGGACTACAAAAAGTATTTTTGGAAGCCCTAACTAGGACCCATTTTCCCCTGGGCAGACTTGTCCTTCAACAGTGCTTAGAATCAACTTTTTATGCCAGGTACATGTGTCTAGACCCTTCTCAAATCTGCCTACAAATTGTCAATTTGATTTTTGTATCTTTGGAATCTTGCATTTTATCATCTAGGTCTTATGCATTTAGTTTGGATATTACAAATCATTTAATTAGGTTTTAGATTTGTCTTATTGTCTAAAGGATTGAGATCTAGGTCTGATTGACTCACCATTGAGGTTGAAAGTCAATCATTACACCTTGTGATATCTTTCCTAATGAAATGCCCCTAGGGAAAGTCACCTATTATGGATCTTTAAAGTCCTATTTAGGGAACCTTTTCCCCATATTTCACTAATAATAGCTCTCTAGTTAACATAGAAAATCACTCCTAAGTTTAGCTTAAGTGCATGAGTAAATAATTATTAGCTAATGCATGATTACTCTAATAGTAGATCATCTTCAATCTATCATTGATAACCATGATTCAATTGTCCTAGCATAGACACTGGGCTCTTGTATGTGTAGTTACCCATACAATCTAGTGATAGTCTTAAGGACTAAGTAATATGTGTTTAACTATCATTTAGTTTATTATTGTTCATCATAAGTGATTTCAATATATGTTAAGGTATACCCCTAGGAATACCCTCTTGAGTTTAAGCTAAACTCAAAGTTTAGAAGATAAAACCTACTCTTGTTGAGTTAGGTTAGAATCCTCCATAATTTTGTTGATGAACTATTTTATGGGCATATGTTGACAACCCTGACCTTATGAGTAGAATTTTGTTCCTAGAAACTGAAGTAGCGATTTTGAGACCTAACAAAACTAATCTATGTCAATTTTGCTCCTACAAATATGAAAATGATGATAAATATTAGAAATTGTAGATTAGATCTAAACTATTGAAATGTGTGAAGATAAAATGAAACTAAACTAAAATTATTTATCAAATTCTAAATAATATTACACCATCTAGTGATAATAGATTTCCACAATCCATGAAGATTATTGCAAGAGTTTTTGGATTAGATTGTGTCAAAATTTTTGCATCACACTCTGTGATTCATCATTCCTATGCTCTCTTCTATCCTGATGATGAATCACAGAGTGTGATTCAAAACGTTGATGCAAAATTTTTGATGCAATCTAATTCAAAAACTCTTGCAATAATTACACCATCTTACAAATTAATCAATACATTACCACCAAAAGTAAATCTAAAATAAAAGAAAAAGTGCAAGGTGCACACTTTTCACCTTTATATTTTCAATTGAAAGAATCTCCTTCATCCTATATATATAACAATTCTAAGATACATGTTATTAAAGGAGAGCATTTCTTAAGAAAGCATTACTTTTGTGTTTATTACAATATCATAGAAATCACAGAGTCAATTAGTGAAATGAAATGAAATATTTTAATAATGTCCATGAGGCCACAACAGCCTAAGGGACCCAAGAACGGCACAAGACCACCAACAAACATAAAAGACCCTAAACAGATTGAGATCTTCATTCGAGGTTAGCCCTACGACAGTGAATTTTGATGTAGTTTGCTGATTTGACCAACCTTTCCTCCTCAAACAAGGTATTTAAGTTATCAACTTGTAATGTGTCCTCATAACTGGCCCGAATATCTTTATACACTGAGCACTCCATAACAAAATGTCATTCTATCTCCACCAATCCCGTTTCGTAAAAACGACATATTCTTTTTTCCCACTCCTCTTTAGGAACCATCCACTTGCCAGTTTCACATCTAAGATAATGTGAGCTAGTCTGAAGCTGAGCTATCAACATCTTTTCTCTCCATTTAATATTTTCTCCTATATAGGCCTTTTCTTCATGGTCCCCCTTGGGATTAAATTCTTTGATATAGTAATCTTTTTCTCACCCTAGTTGCTTTGTCCATATAGCATTTTTGAATTTTTGCTTCACATAATTTTTTATTTCTTCATTTGTACTTGGACAATCATGCATATTCACACCCCACTTTTCCATCCATTTTTTTGTTTTGTTTCATCCACGTATTCTTTCTTCTATCCAATTTTTCTTCTACAATTAGCTTTGGCCAACGATGGTCCTCCATATTTTGGACCTTCTCCAAGTAACTTAGTAATTGAATCATCGTTGAAGCTTCCAAGGGGTAGGTGCCTATCTCCACCAATAAAATCTCATAGGGTGTTGCAGTTTTGAGTTTAATGCTGCTAACAATTAGGTGCTTTTGAATTCTCTCCACTTGCCTCCATTTCTGATCTAACATGTTGCTGCTCCAAATTTCACACCCATATAGAACCACTAGAGTCACAAGTAAGCCAAAAAAAGTTCTTTTGGTTTTCCAATCCCATAATTCAACATTTCTACACATGTTTTGAAGAGAGTAAAGTTCCTTCCAACCACCTTGAATTCTTTTTGCTCTACAAGTTTCCCAACTGAGCTTGTGGTGAAAATCTAGCCCAAGGTATTTGTATTCATCCACGATTTCCAGCAGTTTGTCTTCAAAGATAAAACTAAGTTGTTTCTTTTTCCTTCGCAGAGAGAAAATCATTATTTTAGTTTTACTAGTATTCACTTGCATCCCAACCTCCTTACAAAAGGATTCAAGAGCTTTCAAATGTTTTCTTAGCTCATGAGCTCTTTTAGCAATCAGAATGAGATCATCGGCATACAAGAGCAATTTTATTACATAATTGGCCAACCGAATACCTTCCCCACCAACTTTTTCTATTCACTCTTCCAACTTGTCAATGTAAATCCCAAATAACGTTGGGGAAAGCGGGCAGCCTTGCTTGACCCCAATGTCGCTACCAAAGCACTCAGACATACCTTCATTAGTTTTGATTTTAGCTCTGACCTGCTCATACAACCTATGAACAACTTCCCTAAGTACCTTTGGGACCCCCAGTTCTTCCATTCTATTCCACAACTTGTCCCATAGCACCATGTCAAAGGCTTTTTTAAAGTCTACAAAGCAACAAAAGGGCTCCTCCCCTTGCATGTTCCATATTTTTTCAATAAAAAATCTAAGAGTAATGTCGTGATCAATAGTGGAGTGTTTCGGTCTAAAACCAGCCAGACCCTCAGCTCTTTTCCCCTCTTTCTCAACCCAACTACTAATTCTACGCTCAATCATGGTTCCAAAAAGTTTTCCAAGAAGCAAATTAATCATAATAGTGCGGTCGTTTGATGGGTTATTGGTGTCTCCACTTTTGTATAAGGGAATAACAACACTAGTAGTCCACCCTTTCGGAAAACCCTCTTGGATAACCTTGTTGAAGATGCCCTTGATGCAAGGAGCAAGGACCTCAATACCCCATTTTAAAAATTCTGCTTGCAACCCATCAATATCTTGACCTTTTCCCCCAGCCAACCTTTTTATGCCTTGATTGATATTTTCGATGGTGAAAAGTTCAGTGGTAGCCTTGATTGTTGGAGGTCTATGTTTATCTTGTTCCTGATCATACAGTAACTTTGCATATTCTAACCATTGAGAGATTGTGATATTGTTTTCCACTTGTTTTCTTTTTTTTTGTAGCTCCTTCCATAATTTCCTAGGGTTGTTCTTTCCAAGGTCAATCAACTCCAGCCTTCTTGTGATCACATACTTTTCTTTTTTGTTCTGTATCAAATTTTCATAATCTTTCTTGTTTTTTGTGGTCCTTCCACCCTCACGAAGCTTTCTTTTTGTTATCTTGCACTCTTCATCGAACCATGGGTTTGCTGGGAAAGTAGTTGTAATTGCCCTCTTCAGCCCCGCTCTCCTACATTCATCCAAAGCCTTATGAACAATAAGAATCAACATGCTCTTGTTTATAGTGTGATGTCTCATGTTGGCTGATTTCTTTTCATAATCCATGAAAATCCTTTTGAGGGTGGCCTTGAAGACTTCCTAATTGTCTTGGTTCAAGATGATTCTACCTTGTGGAGGTGCTTTCTCTTTGCTGATATGAATTTACCCCCCTTAGTGCCTAACAATGTGGGTGTCAAGATTAACATAAATTGGATTATGGTCTAATTTCAACTCTAAAGGACACTTTCCAATCACTAGCTCCTTTATCTTTGACATGTAAACATGCAAACAAATGACATAATCAACCACACTTTTCCCATTGTAAGTTTTGCAGGTGATGTTGCCCAAATTCAGCCATGCCCTCATACCATTGCAAATGACCAAGTTGAATAAACTGCATAGCCCCAACAACTCAGCCCCGTAATGCGTGACAATGTGCTTACTATCCTGGGAGTTCCTTTCCCAAAGATGCTGGTCCTCTTCCTCTAGCCATTGTAGATCAACTTTCTCCTTGTCCTTGCTTTTCAAATTGAGAGCTTGTATGTTTTTTTGTCCTTGCGTTAAAATCCCCTATTAAGATAACCTCACCCATGCCCTTATAGACTGAAATGTCTTTTTTTAGCACAATAAAAGGATCCTCGCGGTCAAGGTTCCTCTTCTTGTAAGATTTGGAGCCTTTTGGAGCAAAATAGTAGGCTGCCACCCTTGTGATAGTCTTATTTTTTGTTTTTTTAAACCATACATATTGTTTGTTTGGGTCTTCTTTTTCGATTTGAATGCTATTGCACCATGTTTCTTTGATTAGGACTGCAACACCACCGTGCCCTTTGCCACTATTCGTTCTCTCATTCCAAATGGAAGCTTTTTTGTAACCTTCAAAATCTGGGATCTTGCAACCATTGTGGTCATGTGTTTCTGTAAGAATGATGATGTCCTTTCCTTTTGCAATGGGCCCTAAACCAGGTCTTCTTCTCCATGGGTAACCTCTACAATTCCAACTTACCATTGACAACTGGTCTTGGTGGGCCCCGAGTTCCTATTTTTGGTGCGTAATTTTGTCACTAACTTGAGCTTTTCCATTTTGTAACCAAGCCCATTTTCCTTCCTTCCTTGCAGCCTTTACTTTTTCCCATTCTTACACCTTTCTTCTTGTTGTACTATCGTTAAGTTCTCATCAAGGTAAATTTGAGTACCTTTAAGGAACTTCTTGTTCCTTAGCAGCCTATTCTTATCTTCAATGTTCGCCAAAGTGACCCTTACATGCCTACTCTTGCCATCTTTCACCCATTTTCCAATTTTGTTTGCTTGTTGAATGATTCCCGTCCACTGTAACTCATCCCTAAAACAATCCTTTGCTAGCTCTTTTGTGGTTTCTTTCTCACCGTAGTCCTTTAGCCCTTTAACAATGACATTCACAGCCCTAACATTTATGTTATTCTCTTCTCTTATCTTCCTTCAAACTTTCTTTTCTATGAGGTCCCTTTGTGAGCCCGAAGGACCATTCACTACTTCAGCCCAACTTTTGGCCTCCTCTAATTGATCCTTTAGCTAGTTTTCTTTTATCTTCATGCTGTCTAAAACTGATTGTATCTCTTTTGTTTGTGAGTTGTTGCTTTCTTCTATCTCTTTTGATATGCTTTTATCTATTGCACCACTTTGAGCTAAAGTTTGCCTTATCGAAAACAATTCTTGCTCTCCTTTTGACATGGAGATTTGAAGTTTACTTATTTCTTCTTTGAGAAATTTATTCTCCCTTGATAATTGCCAATTAGCATCCATAAACTCCTCCATTTTAGTGTCTTCATAGAGCCCCCTTGCCTCTAATGATTGGGGCCTCTTTTTCACCTTCATTAGCTCATTGACGTACAAATCAGAGGACCACATTAGCGGTGTCGTGGTGGGACTATATGATTCAGAAGGTTTACTCTCACCCCCTTCTACTTTGCCTACTGAGATGTTTACCTCTTTGCGATGGTTCATGATTGAGACTAGGTGAGAAGATGGATACACTTTTTCTTTTCCTTTGGATTCCACTTTTTGTTCTTGTTGGGTTTCAATAGTGTTTGATAAGCACTTATGCTCTAGCCTTGGTAGAATTATAGTGTATTTCCCTCTCTTTGCAAGCTTTACCTTTCAAATTTGCCAAATCCCCTTGTACTGTTTTGCATTCACATACACACACCCCTCCTCTGCACTTGACTTGCTTTCTTGCGGATAGCCCATCACGCATGTTCCCCATGTGTTACTTGCAATCCCCGAGAAATTGGGGTTGGGAATCAGGGTAGCAGCTGAGGGCTCCCCTGGGAGGTGTGCTGGGGATTTAAAAGGGATTAGAGAACTCCCCAGATCCAAAAATTCGGACAAAATCCCCTAGGGTTTTGTACCACCATTTATGCTTTCGAATGCTGTAACTTTCTCTGCCTCATTTGAAAATATCTGCGTTGGTTAGTTGTTATCCTCTACTGACAAAGTAATATTGTTTGATGCCCCCAATATTTCAGACTGTTTTGGTATGCTAATAACCTCGTTTGACCCGAAACCCAAGTTCGATAGAGAACATCATTGCAATGTGAAATGCTCTTCGAGACTGATATTACAACCGGCATAATCATTCGCCATTATATCACCTTTGACGACGAAGACAGTAATAGGGTTTGTTGTGACTGGGGGGAAGCAGATTCACAATGCTAATTTCCCGCGCTTCCGTTATAATCATACAAAGCGAATGGCAATGCCATCCACTGCCCATCTCAATCTCACAGCATTATGTAGAGGAGTTAAGTTGAAGGGTATCTTAAACGTTCTGCTCACTACTCAGAACCCCACTGGAAACTCTTGTAAACATCTCCACTCTCTCGTTTTTCACAGAGGATTTGTATTTGCTGCACGTACAGCTTTTCAAAATAATCTTATTAACATGTATGTCAACTGCGGGAGTCTAGGAAATGCTCGTAAAGTTTTCGATGACATGACATATAGAGATGAATGCTCATGGAATGTAATGATTGCAGCTTACAGAAGAAATGGGTATCCTCAGGAAGCATTAGCTCTGTTTCACCAAATGCAGGGGACAGGTGTCCAGCCAGATCAATTTACTTTTTCCACTGTACTCCCGGCCTGTGCCAAAACAAGAGCTTTGCAAGTGGGTATTGATATACATCAAAAAATAATGGAAAGGGGATTTTTGTATAATGTTGTAGTTGCAAGTGCTCTGGTAGATATGTATGCAAAATGTGGAAACATGCACAAGGCACGTGAACTGTTTGACAAAATGCCTCAAAAAAATGTGGTTTCATGGAATGCAATGATTGCAGGATATGTGCAAAATGGTGTTCTTGATGAGGCTCTGAGGCTTTTCAAAGAAATTCCCCGGCCTGATGTCGTCTCATGGAATGCCATGGTCGCGGGATATGCACAAAACGGTGTTGTTGACGAGGCTACAAGACTTTTCAGAGAAATGCCTCGAAGAAACGTTGTCTCATGGAATGGGATGATTTCGGGTTTTGTACAAAATGGTTTGCTTGACGAGGCTTTAAGGCTTTTTAATGAAATGCCTCAGAGAAATGTGGTCTCATGGAATGCGATGATTGCAGGCTATGCACAAAATGGGTGTGTTGAAAAGGCTTTGGAAACTTTTAACCAGATGCAAACGGCAGGATTTAAGCCAAACTCCACAACCTTTGCCAGCATCCTCCCAGCCTGTGCGAAAATGGGAGCTTTAGAACAGGGTATGTACATCCATCAAAGCATAATGGAAAGGGGATTATTATCTGATGTTTTAGTTGCAAGTGCACTGGTAGACATGTATGCAAAATGTGGTCGCATACAAAAGGCACGCGAACTGTTTGACAAAATGCCTCAACGAGATGTGGTTTCATGGAATGCGATGATTGCAGGATATGCGCAAAATGGATTTGTTGAAAAGTCCTTGGAAACTTATAAGCAAATGAAATTGGAAGTTGTAAAAGCAGACTCCACAACCTTTGCCACCATCCTTCCAGCCTTTACAAAACTGGGAGCTTTCAAACAGTGTATGAACATTCACCAAATCATAATCAAAACAGGGTTTCTTTCAGATATCGTAGTTGTGAATGCCCTGGTGGACATGTATGCAAAATGTGGAAGCATACATAAGGCATCTGAACTGTTTAAAAAAATGCCTGAAAGAGATGTCATCTCATGGAATGCCATTGTTGCAGGATTTGCACAAAATGACTTTGTTGAAAAGGCCTTGGAGGCATTCAAGCAGTTGCAATTAGCAGGTTTAAAGCCTAACTCTGCTACGTTCGCCAGCATCCTCCCAGTCTGTGCCAAACTGGGAGCTTTAGAACAGGGTGTGGTTATCCATCAAATGATAATTGAATCTGGAATTCTTTCAGATATAGTAGTTGCAAGCGCCCTGGTAGACATGTACGCAAAATGTGGAAACATAGACAAGGCACACGACTTGTTTGCCAAAATGCCTCAAAGAAATGTAATCTCGTGGAATGCTATGATTGCAGGATGTGCACAAAATGGTTTGTGCAAGGATGCACTCAAACTCTTTGAACTGATGAAGCACTCTGGAACATATCCTGACCATGTAAGCCTTGCTTGTGTTCTATTTGCATGTAGCCATGCAGGTTTAGTGGACGAGGGCTGCAAATACTTTAATGGCATGAGTCACTCGTATTGCATTACACCGACAATTGATCATTATGTATGCATGGTTGACCTTCTTAGCCGAGCCAGCTATCTTGAGGAAACTCTAAACTTTATCATCAAAATGCCAATAAAACCTGGGGTGGTTTTATGGAGGTGTTTTCTTGGTGCCTGCAGATCATATAAGAATATAGGATTAGGGGTATTTATAGCAACACTCCTTTTTGAGATGGATCCTAAAAATGCTACTACTTATGTTCTTCTGTCAAACATCTATGCAGAAGACGGCAGGTGGGGTGATGTCCAAAAGCTAAGGAGAATGATGAAAGATAGAGGAATTAAAAAGAAACCTGGATGCAGTTGGATTGAAGGGCATCAAATGTTCCATGCTTTTTGCATAGGATACAGATCACACTCACAAGCGCGAGATCTATGTAAAGCTGGATAAATTTTCTTAAAAGATGTTGGTAGTAGGGTATTCTCCAGATTCAAATCATGTACTGAATAATGTGGAGGAGGAAAAACAATTATTCCTCTGCCTCAGCATGCGAAGTCAGCATTTATAAGTGCATTGTTAAATAAACCCCATAGAATTAATATAGCTTCTGTTATCATCTCTAACAACAATTGTATGTGGAGGATATGTTGACTGCCACAATGCAGCCAAGTTTATCTCCTAGATTGTTGCAAGACAAACTCTTGTGAGAGAAAAAGGATCAGTTCAATCATTTAGACAACGTTCTTGCAGAGGTGATTGGTGATGCTAAGTGAAGCAATCTGTAAACATAGTTTTGCACCATAACAAGGTGCAGCATGTCATACTTGCCGTTATAAAGAAGGGATTGGTATCTTTCAGTTTCTAAAAAGTGCTTTTTTTCTGTGCTTGGAGATCTGGACCATGCTGTTTACTTCACTAAATCGTATGCTATGTACATCACTGTCTATAAATACTGATGGGATATTTGTTGAAGCTTCGTTAAATGATACCATGGAGGTATCATGAGATTGAACTGTTTTCAGGAAGCCCACACTTGTCTAGAACAAAAAACTAGAGAAGAGGTGAAGATTGCGAAAAATTAAAACAAGAGGAATCTTGTAGAAAGATGCTTGGCTAGCAGGAAATGTGAGTTTGTCTTATATTGATTCTAATGCTTGAAGATGCTGAGAAAAGCCACATTTCTCTGGAACAAAAAGTTGGAGGAGGAAGCAGAGATCGGGAAAAAGCAAAATGAGAAGAATCTTGAAGAAAATGGAAAGATGCTTGCCCAGCAGGAAATGTGAAATAGAGTCCTATGATGAATATGATGCTCTTGAAGAGGATGGGAAGAGAATCTCCTGATAGTTCTTAACTATTAACCTTTGTAGTTATGTATGGTTTTTTGTTTGGATTAGTTATTCTCTTGTATCTATAGGAGAAAATGAGCATATCCGATCGGTAATAAAGAGCCTAAAAAAAAACTAAGTCACAAAGAGGGCCAAGAGCCCAATGGCAGTGTCCTAGCTTGTGCTTTTCTTTGTATGTGATGGCAAAGACATCTTGGACGCAAGTTTTAGAAACGTTTCTCTCAAAGAGGAACTAGAAAATAGAGATCGATCATAATAGAGATCGATCATCCAAGAGAGAAATGTCCATCACCATAGGAGGGTTCAGAATGGTGCCCTCATGGCAGCAATGGCAGAGGATCCATAAGATGAGGTAGGTCGCTAAGTAAAAGAGATGATGAAGATGCCCCAAGAACATTTAGATGGATAAATCTTATCAAACAATAACACAATATACTCCAAGAAATGAGGGCATTCCTTAGGATTAGAGTCTACAAAAGGATAAATAATGTCACAGTAATACGAATCCCAAAGAGGTGGCTATCTATTAGAGTGGGAGATCTCACAAAAAAATATCAAATGTGTTACAAATTGAATTACAAATTAACAAATTTGAGGAAATCATGTGCAAGTCTTCATGCTCTACAGCATCATGCACAAATAATTAGTATCATCATGTGTGAAAAGTTTGCCATCCATGGAAACATCAAGTAGTCATACACATAGTTCAAAGGGAAATCAATTTACTTAATGTGATAATGGAGGTTTATGGAAAGTGATAGAAAAATGTGAACATAGAGAATGTCACATTTATTGAACCACTTAGTATGTTTATTGGGACTTCTTGGTTTAGGAACATGTCCCTCATAAAAGGAATAGAGACCTTGGTGAATGAAAAAATTCTCCATGAGAGGTAATTTTTTCCATCCAAGGTGATCATAGGAAAGGCTTGTGTCATTTCATGTGTATATATTAATGCATGTTAGAAAACAAGCAACACAAGGGAGCTTGGTATTGCACACATGTAAAGAAATGAACTCATAATGGAATAATAAATATGCACCTTTATGGTGTATGTGACACTTTATAGAATAGTGCAATCCAAAATATTTGTTCCCCATAATTTCTTATACTTATGTAGTTTTAAAACAACTTATTTTATATTTTTGATAAAAAATAGAACTAGGAAAAAAATATGTTCAATTATAAATTTGGATTCTTTGTTGAAAAATATTTACAATCAAGAAACAACACCTAAAAGGAAGTCCTATGTGAGTAGATAATTACTTTTGAAGTTTGGAGTTGTAACTATCAAATTGCAAGAAAGAAAATTTCCTTAAAAGTCCTTTGTGTGAGGTGTGACCACTTATCACACTAGTGCCACCTACTAGTCTTCAACACATAATTGCAAAAGAATAAGAAGCCCCAAATAAGTTCTTTAATTCAAAAAAGGATGTTGAAGGCCTTAGAGGAAGTATAATCATAAAAAAGGAGGCGCTAGACAAGCAAGACAAGATCAAGACATACCTTCCAAAAGTTGATCTAGGAAAATTCATTGGTGTGACGATATAATTTTTGTCATCTTAATAAGAAGGGTTGTTAGGATGATAGGGGATAAGATGAACAATGGATAAAGGGTTGATTGATGCAACTAGTAGGTAGATTAGGTGAGGTACGCAGAAAGGGTCCCCAAGAAGAGTGCCTCTAGAAGGGTTGAACTATGATGATAGTGGTTGGGAAGCCCTCAAATGGCAAAGGGTCATGTAGTACAAGAGTGTGATTTGGGGAAGGGGGAAGGGGGAAGGGTAGGGAGCAAGGGCATGAAGGGGTTGGCAAAGGGGAGAATGGTGACATTGAGGCACACCAAAAGTTAGGTGGTGTTAATGGTCCAATTGACACAATTCAACATAGGTAGAGTAAAATTGCTCCACCTATTTTGAAAAGATAACTATCTAAAAGATTGGTTACCGCCAAGGTTTCAGAAGTTAGGTCACAATTGTGCTATACTACTTAGTTGCCCTATGTGGTTTTTTTCTTATCAATGAGGCTTTTATTGGGATCCTATGCAAATTGAACAAATGAATTTTAAAATTTTGTTGTTTTCCTTTGCCCATTTTTTGTATTTTCAAAGTGTTATCTCTAATCTAAACTAATCTCCTACATATGTATATAAAGAAATAAAAATAGGGGGGTTGACTCCACAATGCAATGGTTAAGTTGCAAGGGCAACAATTGGGCTGTCTAAGGTTCGAATCCCACAACTTGCTCCAGTGGAGTGAAAGCTTAAAGTCAGTTTCGACACCATTAGGTCGCAAGGCTGTGGTTGATTTTTGGGTGTTTCCCCTTAGCAGCGATTTACCAAACAAAAAAATAGGATTAAGGTTGACAAAAGATAAATCTATAAATTTGGTGGCTTAGATGGACAACTCTTGATCTTTATGTTGAAAACCTTGAAGATTTAATTTAAACCTTCAATATCATGCTCAACTTTGCTCAATTATTAACACAATACATGCAAGTTTCAAAGGATTTAATTGAATTGCATAAACATATACACTGTGGAGCTTCCTTTTATAGAATAAATATAGAATGCCCTATTTAGACTAGCGATTTGCTGCCTTTGCAATTGTTATATTCTTAGAGTATCTTTCCAAAAGCACAACTTACACCTAATAATAGGATTTTCTAATTTTACTCTTCAATTAATCTATGCACTAGTATTACAAAATCTCTTCAAGAAGTCCACTTTTATAAATAGAGTAGTTCCTATTTACATTCAATTCTTTTAGTTTTGCATGAATAACAAATGCTGAAATAAATACATTAAATTTAAAAATTATAGATTATTTTGTATTGCCTAAAATAATAGTAACCCTTGTGGCACAAAATTTTGAATTCAAATATTTAATTTTTTGTAGATTTGGTCTTCTCTGATATTTTGCATAAGCTTTTAGACACTTTCCCACCAATGTATCATTAGGGCCATCCAACCACCCTAACTTGATAATCTAAGAAGTCTTTCTAAGAAAACTCCAATTGTTGAATTGTTGGTTCATTTCCATTGCTTTGAAAATCTACCTTTAGCTACCTATATCTAACTCCTCATTGATCCCAAACTACCAAAGTTAGTTATAAAGGAGATACTAGAATTAGGTACTTAACTCCTTTACCTTCTTTTGTAGAGTCTCCTTGATAACCAACTTAGAAATTATTTTTGTATCTCCTTTATATATGAGCTCTGAACTAATCACATTAAATGAAAAATATCAAAATTGCACTTGAGCTCATATACTTCAGTTTGTTCTTATCTTATTTTATGCATATAATGGTTTATCAAGTCTCATCAAAAAGTAGTAACATGGATTTTTGTACAAAATTAGACTTCTCTTTAAATAATCTTTCTTCAACCACCAATTTTATGGACTCATTTTATTAATTCTTCTCAATAAATGAAGGTTCTCTTCATACAATGTATCCTCATTTCCCATCATTTGTGCAAAATTGTCTTTAAGTCCCTCTAAGTGACGATCTTGTTCATGTAACTTATATCCTAGAGTTATCATTTCATTAGCATAACTCAAAAACTTACCAACCAATTTTTGTAATTCCTGAGCTCTTACGTTCATTTCTTGCAAAGATTCAACCTTAGCTTTTGACATCAAAATTGGTAGGGTACTAGAAACACCATCTTGTTGGACTAAGGGGGAGATTAATCTTTTAATAAACCATTCAACTATACCAATTGTTCTTTCAATTTCCTCTTGGCGTTTTCATCTTTTGCTACTCTCATTTTTAGAGTTTCGATAGCAATCTATCAAGAGTTGCAACCTCTTCTTCTCTATCTATTTTAACTATATTAACTCTAGTAATCTTCAACTATCAATTCTTGATCATTCATTCCTCTCATAGGAGTAGCAATCTCAACAATCCTTTCTCTTGATTCATTCTACCTAATAACGTAAAGGATTCTAGATTTTTTATTGGTTTTTCCTTCTCTATTTTAGTTCTAATTGTTAAAATGTCTAGAGGTTTCACTACCACATTCTCCCTTTTTCCTAAATTCAATTTTAATTATGTTGGCATTGTACACATTTTGTAGGTCCCCACTTGTATTCTTTTGTTGTTGGGCTTGTTCCTTTGCTGGATATTTTGGCACTTCCTATTGTAGTACTCTATCTTGTGTCTTAACTATTTTATCATCTAGTTTATCCTTTTCAATCTCTCTATCTTTTTCCATAGAAGCTTCTTCACTAGTCTTCCTAAAATATTTTTTGACCTTCCTCAATCTTTTTAGTAGGAGATCTAATTAGAGGAGATAGAGGAGTTTGAAAGATCTCTTATCTTCTAGAAAATTATTCTTCAACCTCTTTATTTAATTTATCCATTTCTTCTTGTTCCACATTGACGAATTCCTTCTCAACAGATACATGTGGCTCCTTACTAATAGATGATGATGCTGGCATTCTTTTAGGAGGAGTCTCTTTGGATGAAGAATCAAATTTTACTATCCTTGTGGTTTTAGCTTCCTTTGAAATTGTAGGAGCTAGAATGCCCACTTCAAGATGGTTAGAATAAACCATATGAAATGGTTCAAATCCAAAACCCAACTTTACACTTACCTATGTCGCTTCATAAGTTCATTTTTCTTTCTTTGTGGTTTCTTGCATTTTTTTTGGAGTTTCACAATCTTTAAGTTTTTTTCTTTTTTTTCATCTCTAACTCTTGGGGAGTAGTGGAAGATTCACCTTGTTTCTTGAACCTCTTTTCTTTCGTATTTTCAAATTGAATTCTCTTGTCATTTAGCTTTCAAAAAACCCTCTTTTAATGCCTCCAATTTATAGCTAGAAGAGGTTGACTTTCAATTTGTTGGTGTCATAAACAAGATTCAAACACAACTATATCATCTTTGACACATGAAGGAATCTCTCCCTTGATATTCATATTTCTCATCCACTTGATAGTTATATTGTAGAAGCTACTCTTTCTACATCTTCATCATCTTGACAATTAGCGTAAACATATTCCATAATAGCTATATGGCTAAAATCTAACCCAAATTTTTTTTCTAATTTTCCTTTAGGGTTATAGTTTGTGTAAGAATATTTTTTTTAAGTTTAAAGAAGAGAGCTCTTCCTTCGAATCCCTTGCATAAGTCACATAAGAATAAAAACCCAAGACAAAATGAAATGGCACATTAGTCTTTTGCTTCTTAGTGAACTTGTGAATTTCTATGGTTTGCCTCAAAAAATCTAGCAAAGTAATCTTATTTATACAAAACCTTGGAAACAAGAATGGAGCTCCTACAAAAGTAGATATCTTGATATATGTGCTCTTTGGGAATTGAATGAACTAATATTCCCAACTAGCTATTAGCTACTTTACATTTTTAGATAATCTAATAGTATCATTTCTTGATAATTTATTGATTATTGCGAAGATAAAGGCATCATTAACCCTTTAAAAAAAATTATAAGCTTCTTTATACTCAAGTTGTGATAATGTTACCATACCCTTTCATATCCATCTCCCTCTCCTAAGGTCCCTTCTATAGTTAATCTAGGGAATACTACCTATCTTGCTAACAAATAAATGGCATATGATATCACTGTGAATTTATTGGTGGCTATGCAATTGGTAAGTTGTTGTGAATTTATTGGTGGCTATGACATATGATATTATTGTGAATTTATCACTAACTATCTATACTTGGTCAATGAATTATTTTTTTAAGGATCATGTATACAACTTGATACATCTAAGTTTAATACATTCTAGAGTCAGGCTTCCCCATGACTCTATCCAATAGGGAAATTATATCACCATTCTCTTCTTGTAAATTAGACCAGGTAAGATTCCTTGAAATATTTGTCATAGACTTCCTCTCTTTGAGAAACCAAATCTTGTTGAGGTGTCTCATATTGTCATCCTCATCTTGTTGATATGTGGAGTTTGATCAGACTCAAAGTATAATTTTTTCCTCACTTTACCCACCAAGTTTTCCCCAAATCAATCAACGGGGGAGTGGAAGGGGGGAAGATCCCCTCTTGCGAGGTTTAGGGGTATTATCCCCCTCAAGGGGGGTCTAGGAGCGGATCCTACAGTGGGGGTCTGGAAGCAACACCCCCATCGGGGGCCGCTGGGGGCAACACCCTTGAAATTTTTTTTGACTTATTTTAATAAAGGAATTTTGCTACACATTTGAATTTGAATTTTTGTTATAAATAGTTAGAAAACTACTCAAGTTGAACAGTTTCTTGCTGCTAATAGTAAACAAACTATCACGGTTTTTAGTAGTCACATTTTGGTTTTGGTTGCATTCTTCTACGTGGAGTTGTTGCAGATTGCATGGTACAACACAAGAAGTGACAGTCATTAACACATGTTAAGTGTTGGGTGCACGTTGCATTGCATGCATGTAAAATAGAGCAATGGAAATCATGGAAACAATTGTTACAAGTTGCAGCTATTGCTGTAGGTTATTGTAAAGGTTATTTGTTAGGAATTAATTAATAAATGGATTTTTATTTGTTGACGTAGCCCAAGAATTGGGTGGACCACATTAACTCTTGTTGTTTCATCTCTATTTTTTGTGAATTGTTTTTCATTCCTCTATTTTATTCCGTTGTGTTCAATTAATCTGCATATAACTGGTAATTGAATCCCTCTATTCTTTCCTGTAATCCCTAACACATCCTTCTTATGTAATGTTAAAGAAATTTCTTTTGGAACACTCACCAATGATACTTTAAAATGAAGATAGAAGATGTGTAAAATTTAATACGTGAACTAATATCAAAGATGTTATTCCCATTTGGGTCTCTAGAAGTTCTGGTATTTGGATCATAAACTTGTGCATAGGCTAGAACCAAATCAACACTCTATATTGTTTAGGGAAATGCTATGTGGGATAGTCTAGACTAGCTATGATCATAGACTTGAGTGTCCTAGAGTCTCTAAATGTTATTTTATGAAAAACTTTGATATCTATATGCCATAGGTTTGTATTTGTGATATCTTGCACAATTGAAGAAATCTTAGATGCTTTTATAACTCATTTTAATTCATACCTCATGGTTGTGCAGGGAGTTTTTTAGTTTTATCAAATTTCTCAAATTTATCACTCATCCTACATATTAACAAATTGAACTAATTAAATTTTCATTTTTGACACAATGTATTCATTTTATAACCTCCAGGCCTAGATAAATATTTATAACCAAGGAAAATTGAATTAGAAATTCTTAATCAAAAAAGGTTCTCTTGATAATAAAGTCTTAATAAAAAATGTTCTCTTGATCATAAAATCTTAATTCATTTACTAGAAAAAAAATTGAATTTCATAGCTTGATGGGCCTAGGTGTCGGGATGGAAATCAAAACTAAAACCTCAAGTTATCTAGGTTGAGTTTGGGATTCAAAAAGGAAATAAAACTCTAGGTAGACAAAGTATTAATTAGGCTTGGAGTTAGATAAGGAAATGAAATTGAAGCCTAAGGTTCCAAGGCTAAATGGAAGTTCAAGGCATATGTTATATTGAAAACATAAGAACTAAATGATACAATGGAAAAAATTATGGAGGTTCCATGTTCCTATCAAGACTCAAAGTTTGATAATGAAGAAAATGAGGTCTATGTTGTAGAGACCAGATATTGGAGTGAAATGGGGAACTAGAACCTTAGGTTCCAAGTTTTTGTCTAGAATTAAAGTTTGATATGAAGAAAAGGAAAGATCATACTATGGGGAGATGGAAGGTGAGATGGAACAAGGATATGCAAAATAACTCTTAGGTCTTAAATTCCACTGGGACCCAATGTCTAGCTAGAATTATCCATCCATCAAAACACTTTGATGGGATTGGAAAGAGGAGGATAACTTAAATCTTAGAGGTCATTTTTTAAAATATTTTGATAACACATTTTTATATTTTCAAAATTTGAATAACACATTTGATGAATTAAAGTCTCATAACAATTTAAAACTTATATTTTGAATTAAAAATAAATTTACTATAAAATTACCTCAAATACACTAAAAAGAAAACCCTAACTATACTTTAATGACAAATCCACACTCATCAAGTCATGATGACAAATAATTTAACAAAATAAAATAATTGAAAACTATCATTGTGAAGGTCAAAAGTGCAATGCAAGCCATAAAATGACCTAGTTATTGGTTGACAAGTTTGAGGAAGAAAACAAAAACCATAGGTGTCTATGTGTGAAGTCCACAACACATCTAATCAATGAGAACAAATTTCTTCTCATTGAATGTGTTACACCCCATTTATGAATTACCAGATTAATTTTACCTTTATGAGTAAATATGATGTGTAAATGCAAATCATGACTTTGATATGTTACACTCTATTGTGGGATTACTAAATGTTTTAATGCATGATTATGGTTTTGTATATACTAAGGGAAAATGTGATGAATGAATATATGTGCAATATGATTGCTTTAATGCTTTGATGATGCAAATGATTTATGATGAAAATGAATTTCATGTGAACAACTAACTTACTTTGTGATGCACTAAGTTGGATGCAGGAAGGAATCGAGCCCTCAGGTAAGAGAGGGGGAGTATCACTCAGGAGAGGAGCTTGGTTTGGTAACCCTAGTATGCTAGGTATTTTAAGCTATCACACACTCACATCCTATTTTGGTCTTGAGTTATGTTAAGTCAGTTTAGGAATTGGTAAGTAAACCCTTGGTTGAAGTATTGGATAATTGGAATGATTGTGTGATCGTCTTTAATTTCTATGGTTGTTTCTTTGGTTTAAATTATGTGACTAAATCTCTGTATTGAGTAAAAGTTCTTCTTCATGTATATATACATATACATATATATATATGCATATATACATATATATACATACAAACACACACACACACATATATACCAATACCTATATATACACTTTGTGTATATGTCTATCGATGAATATATATATTTGTGCTTATTATGAAATAGTAAGTATGATATGTATATATTAAAATATATGTATATGTATATATATATATATGATTCGTAATAAGTTTTTATATTAATATCAAAAGATTTTACTTTTCGTCTGCTAAGCAGGAAGTATCAAAATGCAAATAAAGTCTGGTATGGCTAATCACCCAACCCTGATAACCAGAGCATGAACAAAAAACATTTAACCTTTAACTACCACTTTATGAACTATCTACTAATTGATGGATTAACCATACTAAACCCCTACCAGGCGACATACATGACTGAAATTATAGACTTACTAAAGCATAGAAACCCTAACCATCCAAGAAACCATTCTTGTGTACAAAGCCCTTGAAATTTGGAACCATGGTGACATTTAGAGCAATGGGAAGCTTCATTTCCTTTAGCAGGTATCCCACACCAACAGTAGTCATTTGTTCATGTTCAATCAAAGCCATCCCTTTGAGGTCGAGAATGAAGGGATAATACTTCACTACTTCCCCAGTTACATGAATCAAATGCAGGTCATGTGGCCAAGGAACCCCCATTCCCAACGATGTTGCATACAGGGTTTCCTCAAGCACAACCAAAAAATATGCATTGAACATTTTTCTCAATAGAGCCTCCGCCACCTTCTTCTCCATCCCAATGTCCAACACCATTTCCAAGAATCTCAAGGTGATATTTGTGCCCACTTGGAAGGATTTTGCTTCTTGCATAAACCCTTTACCTAACACCATCTTTGTGGCAGCTAGGATGAGAGAGTTGTGCTTCTTGAGCATCTACTTCAACTGTTGATCTGTGATGGGCCCTTGAAATATCATTTTCCTGACATTGCTATCCAACTGAATGGGGGTATCTGCCCCGATGCTCATCAGGGTTTCTGCTGACATCCAAACCAAAAATTTAGATCTCTCTCCCATTCTTCCTAGATGCTTTTCCTTGCACTGCCTTAGCAACTGGAATGAATTTTCAGCTCTTTGAGGAAGAAAACTTGCCTAAGAAAATCAATGCCAAATGAAAATGCAGAGTGGTAATGACACGTCCTTACCAAAATTTATCTAACTCCAAAATTAACGTGCATTGCAAGAACTAGCCTATAATCAGTGGTCAAGCTCCACTTCACACGTGAGAGTCACTTCCATCCTCCACATTCCAATGATGAAAAGACAAGAAAGGTGACAGATACAAGCTTTGTATAACCTCTGATGATATCAACTTGCATTTGTAAAGATCCAAAATAAATGCATTGCATGGTAATAAACACAAGCCCACTACCAAATGAACCCCACCACCTTTCCATGATGGCAACGATCATTAACCCTAACCACACAAACCAAGCTAGAAAAACTCTGCAAATGTGTCACCCGAAAGCCAATGGGAATATTTAACTATCTTACCACCCATATTGAACCCTCGTGCTTTCCACAACCAATAGTGTGGAAAGCGGCCTACCCAACTGCCCACATATATTTATATATATTTGATAGTTTATATGATTGGCAATTAATGTTCAATAAACATGCATTATATATATATATATATATATATATATATATATATGAAACATTATGATATAGATATATATATATGATATAGATAATATATGAAACATTATGATATATATGTGTGTGTGTGTGTGTGTGTGTGTGTGTGTGAAACATTATGACATATATATATTATGTTTTTGATTAGAGGTAAAATACGAGTTTTGATGGGGCCCAAAACCCAATACAGAGAAAGGTAGGTTGTAATTAGGATACATCATAAACCATCAGCAATCCCACATCAACCTCTAAATATTAGCAAGACTACACACGTTGCATCGTACAAATAAGCAAGGGCCTGAGGCCCTTAAACATCCTTGTTTTAATCGAGACTGGAAACCCTGTAGATACACACAAAAATTGCCTGCATCTGCCAGACATCAACAAACCAGCCACTCATGGAAGAAACCAGAGAGCAAAAAAAGATAATATGCACAATGGTGTAAGACACCATCAAAACCCTAATCATAAACTTGAGAAAATCCAAACACCCCACCTCAATAGGGGAAATGGAGAGCACAACAAACCACTAGCCACAAAGCCACTTCTCTAACCAGGAAGGCAGCTTTGAAACCATGAGCTCCCCACTTTTGGAAAGGATGAAACAAGCAGCAAGGCCACTGTAGCCAGAAATCACCAGCACCCTCCACCTCCACCTCCATAGGAGAACTTCCCACCTCAATAAGGATAGTTGAGGGAGGTACACCTCCATAGGACCATAGGAGAAATCCAACATAGTAGCCCAACACACAACTGTATCATCCTTCGAAAGATATTGCACCAAAAAAAAGCTTTGGGTGAGGAGAAGAATCAAAAATAAATAGCATAAGTCCACCTTAAAATCTTTCAAATAATAACTCATCTAGGTATCCAAAGATAACATGGAAATTAACCTAGCAAGAAGCCATTCACTCACCCACTTCAGAGCCTTCACAATAGACCAAAAAAACTGAGCCATCAACATATAAACATGGAGCAACTCAACCGACGAGAAAACCACAAACCCTAGCAAAAGCAACCTAGGGGGAGTCCACAAGAAAGGGGACAACCTCAACAAAGAGGAACCAGAGACACTCATCACCATCAAAGGAAAATTCCCAGACTCAAAATGATCAAGGACAACCAAACCCTAATAAGAATAGGGGCCCCCAAACAGGAAGTAAATAAGGAGAAGGGCTAACAAGAAAGAACACCAAGCAACCCAAACACACCAGTCAGAGCTAGAAATAAGCCAAAACTCCAAACACCCAGCCAAAGGTAGCCACCAACACTCCATATAGAGGGGACAAGAAGAACACACCAAGAACACACTTGGGTAAAGCATAAGCCAATAGACCACCAGAGACCCAAACCCAAAGAGGGAAGAAGAAAACAAGCCCCAAAAGGGAGAGAGGAGCCCAAAAATGGAGGAAACCTGGAGAAGGACAAACAATAACACCATCCAACTACCCTAACATGCTGGTCAGAGCCACAAATAGGCCACAACTCCACAACTCTAGCCAAAAGAAGACACCACCACTCCAAAAGAGGATAACCAAAAGCAACCAAGACTCTCTAAGAGCAAGAACCCCCAAAAGAGTGCCACCAGACACACAACCAGAAGGGGCAAAGGAAGACCAGGAGGAACCAAGTAGAAGAACATTCCATCACGAAGATCACAACAACCTTCCTATTACGTCGAATAGGAGCAAAAATAAGCCCATCGAACCACCATTCCACCTCAGAGAACCCCAAGCTCACCCACACCAACTACAAGGACAACAACAACCATAAAACATTAGACAGACACATCCAGATCATGAAGAGAGTAGAATAGCTTCCACCCCCAACAAGAAACACAACACCAGGTTGCCACAACAAACACCACAGTCTAAGGAGCAAAGAAGAAGCTCCAATAAAGACCACAACCCACAACAAAGAAGAAGAGATCTCTAAGACCCCCGTAGCCAATGACACAAACATTCCCATGAAGCCTCCATAGGAAAAACTAGAGAATAACTCAAAATAGAGCCACTTAAGAAATCATCCATCCTTACCCGCAGGAACCAAAGCAACCTACGAAACAACCCAGACTCCATCCGCATCTACTAAATCTCCATCATCCTCAGTAGATTCCTCCACACCCTCAGAGGATTTCAAATCCCCTCCACCATGCGCCTTTCCGCTCGCACTTATTTTTTAAATATTATAAAGTAAAATCCAACATAGATGTAATGCACATTCATTGCTTAGAAAGGCTAGTAATAAGTTGTGGCTAACCATATTAATACCTTAAAAAATGCACATAAACCAATATATATATATACATATATACATACATATACATACATACATATATATATACATATATACATCTATATACACATGCATATCTATATATATATTTATGTATATATATGTATTTATGTATATGTATATATATGTGTATATATATATGTATATATGTATATATATATATGTGTGTGTGTGTGTATATGTATATATATATATGCATGAAATTGATATTGCAAAGGAAGTGCTTGAGATAGGTGCATAGAAATAAGGGGGATAGTGCAGTGCCATAATAAAAGTGATAAGGCTTGTATAAAGCCAAAGTAACAGGTTAAATGTATGGTTGTGTATATAAAGCACATAAGATAGTTTGAAACCAGCGCATAAAATAGGATTAAGTCAACACAAGATAAAATAGTGTATACTTCATGCAACATGAAAGGTTTCTGAAGTTTATGAAGTGCATAAGCAACACTATGTTAAGACATTTCAATATATTAATGTTGTTGATATTTTAACTCATGCTAGCATGTTGATGTGTAAATAGGCAGCACCATGATAGGAAGGATAAATTGAATAGAAGTCTAACCAATGCTCAACTAAATATAAGTATGAAGACTTTTTCAAATAGAGCTGGTTGAAGCTCATGAAGGTAGTCAACGTGCATAACAATTAGGAAACCTGTAGATGTGCATTGTTGTGCTTTGACTCAGTAAAAGAGCCATTGTTGTCACTCGAATAGGGTAAAATCATCCATATTAAGAACCTAGAAACATTTAGATTGTTTATGGGTTGCATATTATGAGTTTATGGTAGTCACACTTCATTCTAAAAGGCTGAGTCAATGAATTGTTAGTTTGTTGTTGTAGTGGTGGCAAAAAGGAGAGAAAAGGCAGAAGATTTAGTAGCTGGTTTATAACATTGAGTTTCTCAGTTTTAAGTATAAATAGGGGCAGCTTCTCTACCTTTTATTACACTCATTCATTTTGATTTCTTTATTCATTAAATTCTACTGTGGTTTTCTGTGCAAGTGTATTTTTGAGAGCTTTGGTGAGAAAGAGATTTGTTTTTGAATTTGCAACTGTTGAGAGTTCTTTGTGAAGAGGCTAGAGTTTGGAGATAGGTTGAGCTTAGAAGGAGTAGCAATCATGATTGTGGAGGTTGAGCTTGGAAAATAGTAATATCAGTTGGAGCTATAATTCTAGGCATGTTGATTTTTATTTCTCTAAGCTCTTTATGTTGACATGTTATTTGTTTATGAATGTCATTGTTTGCAGAAAGATGAATTATATGTTTTGTTGAACTTGCTTGCTTGATCTTTTGATCATTCTTATTTAATGAGCTTGCATGATCTTTGGGTGGTTTATTATGAGATCTTAATGGTTGAAACTATATATATATATTCATATTGATGAAATTGTGTGGTTATATAAGATAATCTTAGGGTATTGGCTTAAAATACCTAAATTGTCATAGATTATATGTAAGTCATAGGTTGTGAAGTATGGGAATTAATATTACATTGAAATACTATCTTGAAATTGTTAGCTTATGATGCTAGGCAAACCTTTGTGGATAATGAGGTTAGTAATACAATGGGAATGATGGCATGATAAACATGTCATCATTGATAGGTTGTGATGTTATGCAAACCATGTTGATAGTATATACTTGATTGATTACTCATATATCCTTGAAAGTAGGAAGAGAGTCTTTTCCCTAGGGTTAGGTTGTATACTTGATTGTTATATCAATATTCAACAATAGGGTTGAGAAATGTACTTTTTGATTATGCTATAATCTTATACTTGATTAAGAGTCTATTTCTATTCATAGAATTCTAGAAGAGGACTTATGTTCTAGCAACCTAGAGTCATATTATGAAGAAGACTTATAGGTGTAGAAGCATAAACACCTCTCAAGTTAATATTGTCCTCCAGTTTAAATGTGATTATAGTAAACACTTTAAGCATGTGAATATTTGAGGCATAATGAAAGAGAGGTTTTAAGATTGTTTATGATCACTTGATTGTTGCATCTCTTATGATTGTTCAAGTCATTTATTGATGAGATTATAATTTTTGACTGAAGTCATTTATTGTTGAGATTATACTTTTGATTGAAGTCATTGATAATATTATACTTTTGAATTTGATTCATTTAATGTTGTGACGTTATGTTTACCATGTGGTCATCTTGTTATTCTTGGGGTTAGATAATCCATGGGAAAGGGAGTAACCTAGTTGGTCACTTAGTATGTGTGCATGTATGGTTAGCTTGGTTATTCCCGGGGTTATAATAATCCATGGGAAAGGGTGTAACCTAGTTAGTCATTTTTTTATAACTTGGTTAATCCTGGGGTTAGGATAATCCATAGGAAAGGGAGTAACCTAGTTAGACAATTTTTTATGTCATCACCTTTAGACTGAATGTGTATTATGATTGTGAATGGTCAATACCAAATCGATCTAAGGGTGGGTGAACATACGAAGTGCACTCAAAGTACTGGGTGTTGAATTATTTGGCCAAAGTAGTGTAAGTAGCCACTATTTACATTGTCAGTTCAATGTGATCTAAGATTTCATACTAGGCAGAGAAATCATACATGCAAGTTATAGCCAATGTATGGTAGCTATAGATATGTAGGACACAACCCTATGCTGAGGAAGGCCAATATTATGAGGTTACCAAACCAATCTCTTTGTCGAAGGGTAGGGCTATCTTACTAGTTAGGTAGATGTGTGGGGGATTGCAGTAAGTCCATGGATGGAAAAAAAGTGCTTGAGTGATGCTCTCCCTCATACGGTTGGCAACTTGGATTTGAGGATGTAAGCACTCGTTTGGGGACACCTAGAATGTATACACCAGTAATGGGGACATCTATGAGGTATGCACCAACATTAGGGACATCTAGATCATTGTATTTTGATTTTACATCTATATCATTAAGCTCATTGGAGCTATGTATTTAAGCATGCATCTCCATTCTTATTGGGAAATTGTAAATGGAAAATATCATCATGAAGTTATGTAATATTGATTCATTATTTGGAATTTTGTAATATTTCTTTATAATGCAATGAGAAAGTTTGAAATGGAATTGTTTCAAATGTGCATCTTGTTATTCAATTAGAAAAGAAAAATTTTATTGCCTAAATTTAAGTAGCATAAACCATTCACATGTGAGTAAAACTTAGTAAAAATCAATGGGTAGAACAATGGGCATGTTACACATGGTATCAGAGCTACCAGGTTTAGCACTGGAACCAATGAGCTCATTATGTAAGTATTATGTAAACGTTACTAGTAGATAATGGTTGAAAAGTTCATAAGCCAGGATGGTGAGGGAAAAAGAACAAGGGAAATAATAAGGAAGACAATCTTCTTGAAACTTGTCTTAATTTGGGGAATTGGAAAGAATCGTCCTTGGAGTTGAAAATCCTAAACCAACAACTCATTAAGAGACACCCTTGGATTGCGAAAGTTATGCAACAAGGTTTAGTAGGAAGGTTATCGAGGAATTACCAATGAGCACCTTCACCCTATGAAATTGTTAAATGAATCTGAGGGTGAGAAAGAACTAGGGTAAACCCTCTTAGCAACCTGCAGTTGTGAAGAGTCAAAGATTATGAAAAATAATACTATAAGTCTACAAATATGACTTATGTCTATTCATACAAATGTTTAAATTATTAGCGTAAACTAGAACTTCAGTCAAAGTGGAAAGTCAACATTTTGTTAATCAAAATCAACTAGAGAGGTATCTGGGAGGTAGGATAACCTTTTGACATTCCTAAATCAGTACAAGATTAAAATCTTGCAAATGAAAATTGAAATCAAGAGTGAAAGTTGATACATTAGAATATAGGTTAGAGACCTGAATGGGTCAAAAAAAGAAAAAAAACTCACAAAGGTGAAGACACATTTGACATAGGGATCCTTAGGAAAGTTCATTTAACATGACTAAAAATGGGGCTTTACAAATATGAGATATTAATCTACTATGGTTAAAAGGATATTAGTATACATGGAAAAGAAAATTGGAATGGAATATTGGAGTATCTCTTAATTGAAAAAGTTGTTGATTATTCATTAGATCTCGTTACTATTGGTCCAACTACTGATTCTAAGAGATTAGAGGGAAACTCTAATTTTGGAAACAAAAGTATGCACAAGGTATACCATGGAGGGTAAGAAGGAAAGTAATAGTCATACAAATATCGAAAGCCAATGAGGAAAATGTTAAATATTTGAATCAAATTAGAGGAAATAGAAGATTACATGAAGTTCAAAAATTATATAATGTTATATAAGTCTTGGAAATACCAAGTTGAGAAGAAGAAAATTTATGGATCTAGAAAAAATTAGATATAGATTCAACAACGTTTAAATGATGTATTTTTAGTATGAGAGAACTTTTTAACCAAAGTCTCGTACACAATGGCCACAAAAGAGAAAATATTTACAACCCAATTCTATACGTATTTGTTTTGGAAGATCAATTTTTATTATCATTTATGCTTTGGAAAAAGGATAGGTAGTATGCTTGATCGTGAAAGGAAATATTATCACCTAAGGAATATGAAAGGGAAGATTTATGAACTCAAGATTTTGAGTTATCAAGAAACGTTCATGCTTGGTCAATATCTATTAATTAATTGTCTGGACATATTTTGGGAGATAATATCAAACCAACATGACCTAACATTATAAATGCTCATCAGAAGAGATAGATTGAGCTAAAAATTGGACTACAACTTTGGAAATGATTAAAGGATGAAAGAAAGACAAGATATGGATTCCCTATGATGAAGGGGTTATATCTCTGCAATAATAAATAATCATTGTATTTCAAGAATCAAATGTGGCATAACTCCATGGAAGAGGTTTCACTTAGTCGGGATGGACTATTATGAATTAGAGAAAGAACCTATGTACCAAATTTTGGGATATTAAAGAATGAATGAGGTAAATTGATGTCATATTTAGCACACACTGGAATGATAAAATTATTTGACTGATGTGAAACAACTATAATTTGGAAGGAAACAAAGTAAGATGTTGAAAGGTATGTAGCAAGTTTTCCAATATGCTAGAGGGTGAAGACATGATGTCATCACCAGTAGGACTTGTATACTCTCATGAAGTTCTAGAGAGGAAGTGGCAGATCATTAGAATAGTTTTGATCTTCTATGATGATGTAACTATCATAATGTTATGGTGGATAGACTCACCAAGGTAACAAATTTTTATTGGGAAATTTGATTTGTAGGATAGCAGTCCTAAAACAACAATTTTTTGTAAAGCAATTGCTTAATGTTCCTGAGAAGGTTATCTCAGATTGGGACACACAAGTAACATTAAGGTTTTTTGTAAACCATGATCACCTTGTTGAAAATTCAAATTAGATACATGCTTAACTTATTACTTTGAGTCAGCTAGTTAGGAAAAAATGATAAATCAAAATTTGGAGGATTTGTGTAATACTTTTATTACAATAAACTTCTATCATTGAAATTTGATCCATTTGAAACATTATATAGGAAGAAGGGTTGAATTCCTATAAGCTAGGGAATATGATTAGCCTTAGACTGGAAATGTTATCATAAATGGTAGAATAGATCAAAATGATCAAGGGAAAAACTTTGTTGATATAAATATTGAACTAAGACGCAGTACTATTATGCTCAGGATTGATAGGTGTCTAAGGGAAGTATTATACTCGAGAGGGATAGTAGTCAAGGGTAGTATTATTATGCTTAAGGTAAATATTAGTGATGGTTATCAACAGTCTCGACTTTTGAGTTCTTCGGTGGTGTAAAGACCATAGGGAAGGATGGGACCCAGAGTGTAGTGCGCAATGCACTGAAATTCCTTTTCTATTTGGGTTACACTAAGGATAATTGTGTGTTGGCCAATGAGAACATGCTTTTCTAGTCATTATGGTATATGTGTCATGTAGGATATAGTCACTATTGTACTTATGTTGTACATGTGAGTCAATGTAATTATGATAAATAGCTCTTTGGAGAGAAAGTTTAATTGAGCATGCAAGTTCTTCCCCTATTTCCTAAAAAGTCAACAAGTTTTCCTCTCTCTACATGTGTGATTGTAGATCTAGGTGTCTTAGGGCTTGAAGATCCTTTGAAGATTAGGTTGCAAGTTTGAAGAAGGCCATAAAGTTGTCACAATGTTGTCATCTTCATGAAAAGTCACCTACAGGTTGCAAATCAACGTTTCAAATCCAAAAATGAAGTGTGAAAGGAAGAGTAGAGATAGGAGTGCAAATTCATGCCTTAACCCTCCAAAAAAGAAAAGCGGTATTGATATGCCACTTGTGGTGTATGAGTCCTACTATAGGGATTTTTCCAAATTTCAAGAAATTCAGACTCACCACTGTCAGATTCCTGTTTCCACCCAAACACCCTAGTCTAGGACTAAATCGCCCAGACTGGCATATGAGTCCTAGTGGGCATCAAACATAAAGTTTTCAAGGTTTCGTAGCTTTTTTTTATCTCATCTCTCTCCCAGGTGCACCTATGTTCATTCTTAGTTTGTTATTCTACATTTCAGTTTCTTTTCCTAGGTCATTTAGTTAGGTTTTGCATAGTATTTTACATGTTTAATTCATCTCTTGTCTTTGCAAACCCTAGCTTGGTGGTGAACCCTATTTTAATCTCTAATCATACCCTAGGACACCCTATTGTAAGATCTCTTTCCCCTACTTCATCCTTGGATTGAGATCTCCAGGGTTTCCTTGAATGAGAAGTGAAGAAGATTGTTGCTCTATGTCCTAAACCATAAGCAACAAATTTTTTCCACCTTTCACTCATTAATGATTGTGATAAATATATAAATGATCGTAATTTAGGATTCTTAATTTATTTTTAACATAAAATTTAGGAATTTGATTTTAAATGATTGCAATAATTCTTGAAGGACATTGATCTTGTTGATAGTCCTCATGAATGTGATGAAGACTTTTGTATTGTTGGTAGTCTTAATGATTGTACTATGACCTTAGATGAAGACCTTAAGATAGTGGTTAAGGAATGTGATTTATGTATTTGAAAGTGTGCTAGATGAAGTCTTAATGACTCTGACTATGCTTTGCAATGAAGCTAAAGACCCTGTGGTTTGTCCTCATTAAGTTTAATGGTTTGTCCTCAATGAATTCTTGTGACTATGCATAGTTCTCAATGATTCTTATGAGTATGGTTTGTCTGGAAATTTAATAAAAGGAAACATTTTCAATAGGAAAGTATGGATAAAGGACATCATTCATACATGTAAGGATAGTCATTTTGTACTAATAATTGTGACTATATTGTGACCTAAGGGGAGTATTTATGACTATATTATGGATCCTTATGAAAGACATTCATTAGGAAAATTAAAAATTTAAATTCACAAATAACTTATGAGAAAAATCAACCTAAGGATGACCTGGGATAATAAAATATCAATTATTAAGGCATGAAAGAAAATCAAGGGGTAGTTTGTCAAAAGTCAATGAAATAGAGGAAAACCACTACTAATTGATGATAGTCATATTTTCATCATTCCAACAGGAAATTCTAGTATGTGAAGAAACTTTTTCATTGTATTATTGCATAGTCAAAGATTCAAGAGAGGATAATCACTTCATTGATGACAATGATAGGATGGTCAAGGCAGAAAGAAGATTTAAAGGATAGTTTGATAGTACAATGGTCTCCAAGGATTTAACGGTAGTCCATGGATTTCTTTTAGACACTAAATGCATGTAAGTAGTTGAAGATAACAATGCATAGAATAGTGAAACCATGATGATTAAGGGCAGATATGGAAGGGAGATTTGAGATGAAAGGCTTCCAAGAAAGGTTATTCATTACAAAGGGAAGACTTAAAGGGAAATAAAGCATTAAAGGCAAGAAGGTAGTCACTTCATCACAACTAACAATACAAGGTTCAATTTAAGGATAGTCAAATGATATAGGGAAGTCATTGAAGTGTTCTTAGCTTCACATAAAACTCAAGACAACCATGAAAAAGGACAATTTTAGACTTTAAAATGGTAGTCCTTTGTGCCCTTTTCATCACAAAATGGCAGCTTTCAATTGTAAAGAAGACACTGCCATCAAAGACAAAGCTATAAGATAGAAAAATTAATATGTGAATGGGTATGAGATTGAAAGGAAAGTGAAAATGACAAGTTCAAAGCCAAAATATATGATGTATTATTTAAAACACTAGTGAATTCTCCCACACGCATCACTTTAAAGAACCTAGTTATCTAAGTTTGAATGTATACTTTCAAGCATTATTTTAGATTAGTACACACAAAATTACCAAAACTAGCTAACATTGTTTTACAACACCATTAATGAATAAAGGTTACCTAAGTGAAATTTGTTTGAGGACAAGAATAGTGAGGTGTCGAGGTCAAAGGTCCACCAACAAACTGTTTGAAATCCAAAGTGTGTTATGAGACAATCATTCATATAACGTCCAACTATTCACATGCAATAATTATTTCTTTAATATTAGTTGCATTCTTGTGGACTCAACATCATAAACATATAGGGGTATGTAGGAACATTGCATGTATCATCAACACTCTGACCCTAAATTTTCATCATATTCATTCTTCTATTTTAGTTATTCTTACAATTCAAAATAGAATTTAATAAACAAAATTAAATGAACTTGCTGAATTTTATCTAAGTATCAATGTTGATTGTTTCATTCAACAAGGCATCTATCATAACCATCTGCTCTGTAGCTGATGTATGTTGTGTAGTTGCATCCTGAGCACTCTGACCATCATACGTGCAAACAACACCGCAAGAGTGAAAATGGTGGGTTGGAACTTTGGGCCTAGAAGTCTCACCCATATCAGGCTCTACTAGAGGCCTCACACACTGTACAATGCTCTAAGTGAGCAAGCTAATCGAGTCCAGCATGTCCACTTTGATACTATCCTTCACAACAGAAGGAACAATGACATGCTCCACCATGGGTTTGGCCAAGGGTCTCGATGCCAACTATGGATTACATCATGCGCCCAATCTATCATGTATGGAACCCCCACCTCTACCCTTAAAGTCTAAATAGTTAAAATAACTTGGCACCTTATTGAGGAAAAACTCACAATAGAGTTTCCTCAAAAAATAATGTGGTACCTCATAGTTATTACATGGAGGTTGGTCAAAAACCATCCATCACTGCTCTCAAAGCTTATTTTTAATTAATTCATGGTGGCACCAATGGTTGGGGAACCTTCTGCATGTATGTGATAAAGGTGCATTGGTTCTTGGGTCTATAAAAGGGACACACAAGTTGGCTTTGCTGATTTTTCCTTTCTTCACTTGTGCATAGGAAAGTCCACTTGCATAAAATCGTTTTAATTCATCCCTCTTATTTGACCAAAAATTAATTTTCTCACTCATTTCTCCTACATGAGATACAATCAAATTTAGCGATTGGGCTATGCCTCTCCTATAAGGGTGGGTTTTAGAATGCTCATTTAATCTTGAGTTGTTCAAGCTCTCTTTTGTTGTTTTCAATTTGATTTAAAATATTTTCTCGAGTTCCTTGTGGATGCCTATGAACTGAGGGAGGGATTTGAGGTTGTTCTCTTTTGGGAGGGTCTTCACAAGGGGGTGATTGTGAATTGTCAATATTTGGAGGTGGAGATTGATTTCTTGGAAATTAAAATGAAGTTTAATTAAAAAACCTATTTCAATCTACATTTTAATTCAAATTTGAAACTAAAACAATAAAAATACATACCTCTTTGATCTCTTCAACCTCCTTGACGTCTTAGCAACGTCCTCAAGAAGAATCACACACTAAGAAAGAAAAAAATTATCTTCTTTTAGAGAGCACGAGTTGCAAAGAAAAGAAAATGAGAGATAAAGTCGTGGATTTGGCAAAAGTGAGGGTTTAAACTACTATTTTTAGGTAACTTTTTTATTTAGTGAGCACCAAATTTGGCGCACACCAAATGATAACCATTTTTCGAGCACCAAATTTGGTGCTTGCCAAATGCTTAAGTCATTTGGCACATGCCAAATTTGGTGCTTGCTAAATAGGCTTGGTATTACCAAGCCTATTTGGTGAGCGCCAAATTTGGTGCTTGTGAAATGCAGTATTACATATTTTTGAACAATGTGGCACCTTTTTTGTGTCACAACTTGGTGCACATACCCCCTTGGTGGTTGCACCAATGGATAGGGAACCTCTTGCATGCAAGATGTAAGGGTTGATTCATTTTAGAGTTCATGAATAGTGCACACAAGTCAAATTTTGTAATTTTTTCATCTTTAACTTGTTTACATGATAATTTTTCTACATAAAATTGTCTAAACTCTCGTCTCTTCTCGGACCAACTAGTTATTTGCTTGCTAATTGAATCTACATGAGATATTATGGATTGAAGTGATTGCACAAGCATGATTCTATGTGAGGTTGTTCCTGAAGGATCTCTCAACCTTGCAATTAACTCCTCAATTTGCTTTTTGTTATTTTCAATTTGCCCCATTAAATTTTCTTGAGTACTTGGAGCATGATGAGGAATTGTTGGAGGTGTTTGTTGAGGTTGTTCTTTAGTAGGTATTTGAGCATGAGGTGAATTAGGATTTTGAGGAGGAATTGGAGGTACATTAACATTTCTTGAGAATTAAATAAATTTACGTAAAAAAAATATTAAATCTACCTAAATTTAATACCAAATTCACACAAAAAATAGAAATTACTTACTCCTTTCACCTCCCCAATGTTGTGGCAACATTTTCACTAAGATTCGGTGAAGAAATTGAGTGGTTTTGACCTTCCTAGAACATGAGTGCATTATGCAGGGTTTGCAGGCCATGGAGGAGGTTTTTAGAAGAAGAGAGGAAATAGTGAAATGAGGATTTACTTTTTTTTTGTTTAAATAGGTTAAACGCGCTCACGTTTTGGATTTTTTTTAAATTCAAAATAGGGTGGCCACTTTTTGGCCCCCATCATTTTGCACCTGCCTCTTGATTATATTAAAATCCAAGGGATAGGTAATCTCTCTTGGATCGATAATCTAAAAAGATTAATCAAATGAACCAAAATCTGCTAGTTTAAACTTAGTAAACCTCATTATAAGGTTCAATAGAATTTTACTTATTTTTTTATGTTATTTGTATTTTATTGGATATTTAATCATGCTCATGATTGAAAATTTAGTTTCAACACTTTCCAAGGTGACATTATTTTAGGAAACAAGTAATAATCATGGTGACTATTTTTTTATAACTATTGCTTCCCTTCATGGGTAGCAGTCATGTAGAGGAACTATTTAGGGAAAAGGGGCCCTAGAAAGGGTTGTGCACCCACACAAGAGTTCACACCAAACTTAGAGTAGAAAAAAACTAAATATTTTATGCCTTGATCTCGTTTGGAAGTAGGGTATGTAGGTAGTCTAGGAAATGAAGAATGTTCCCAATACTTAGGCATTTGGGGATGAGACTTAGAGTGTATCTAATAACGACTATGTTAACTCAATTAATAATATAAGATTAATTCAATCAAGGTAATTTAGTCATTCAAGTATAATCTCAAATTTTATTATTAAGATATAATATATTCCAAGTGTGTACTTGGAAGGATCCAAGGAGGATCGCTTGATTCCCTGAGGGACTTAGGAAATTTTTTTGAGTGGGTTTCAATTATTTTATTTTTAGTATTATGTACTCCTAAAGATAGAACTCAATGTACTTCCATTAAGGAGTGTACTCTTTAGAGAGATACTTATATGAGTCTAAAGTCTTTGGCCAAAGCATTTTACCCATCTTATTTTGATGAATGGATGCCTATCCTATTTTCATGGATAGATGATGGATTCTCATCTTGTTTTGATTGATGGTGTCTATCCTATTTTGATGAATGGATTCCTATCATGTTTCGATGGATGGATGATGAATTTTGATCTTGTTTTGATGGATGATTCCCTGAGTATGGAAGATAATGAATAACAAATTAAAAAATATACATAATAAGAAGAATAAAAAAAGTATGATGATTTTAGGATTTATGGATTGGGTTGTTACATTTTCAAAAACCTATTCTTGGGGAACATTGAAGCTTAACTATTAACCAATTATTTCCTAGATGTAATACTGAAGATGATAACCAATAAAGACAATGCTGTCTTAGAATCCCCTATTACTTTAAAAGAAGTTAGAAGTGCAACCTTCTAGTTGTACCTAGAAAAAGCCCTAGGTCTAAATGGATTCTTGACATTGGTATTTCAAACATGTTGGGAGTTCATGGGAAAGGACATATGGGAAGTGGTTGAAGAATCTTGAAAGCACAAAAAAATCCTTAAAGACATTAAAAAACACCAATATTATCCTTATACCGAAGAAGCAAGAGTGCATGTTATTTGTAGATTACAGACCTATTGCCTTGTGCAACATAATCTATAAAATCATCTCCAAGGTAATGCAAAATAGGCTTCAAAAGGTACTATCAAAATGATCTCACAGGAACAAAGTGGCTTTATTCCAGTAAAGAACATCATTGATGGTATCACAATTACCCATGAGGTAATCCATTTTGTTAAAAAAATCAATATCAAAGGCATGCTATTGAAGCTGGATATTAGAAAAGCTTATGATAGGTTTTTGGTAATGCATTCATCAACAAGCTCGGTTAGATTGGACCATTACTGAACTTAATTGAAGTATTCAATAGTTGGCCCACTCACAATACAAGATCTTCATGGGGAGGACTATGGAAATAAGTTCCTGCAATGATCATATGATAACTATGGAGAGAAAGGAATGCTAGGATTTTCAAGGGGGAGGAATCCATATCAATGGTTGTCATAAACAAAATTGAGATGGGCATCTGTGAACATCAAAATGTGAAAGTGAAAAAAAAACACTTGAATTTTTTCATCTTGGGACCAAATGATCCAAACTTGGTGGACCAGCCTTTGTTTGCCAGCTGATTGCTCTACCACCAAATCATCCAATCGAGTTAGAGCAAGATGGACAAGACCTCCAAGGGGGAAATTAAAGGTTAATTTTGATAGTACTTTGAGAGGTAATCCTAACCTATTCAGTGTTGGGTTTTTCATGAGAAATGAAGGAGGAAATCTAATATGGGTTGACTCTGTTAAACTTCTCGAAGGCACAAATAATGATGCAAAATTCTCTGCACTATATGGAATAAAAATGTGGATCAAAATTTTTTGGACGGTTAAGTATACCTTAAGGCACATCTATGGAGAAGCATATAAGGCTATAGATTATCTATCGAATAATGTGATCGATCTATAAATGGCATCAATAATCTCATGAGTTATTGAAGATTAGCCTAATCTACAAAAGATAATAGCTATGGACTCGTAGAAAACGAATGACTTACTAGCAGTTAGGCAAGCTAGAGAATCCAATCAAGATCTATGTAATTATAAAGGACTTAATGCTTTGCAGGTAGACGACATCACGCAGTGTCCTCACTCTCGTGAATGTAGATTTTAAATACAACGAACTATGGCAGATGGGCATTCATTGATGACTAGTGGAATTGGAGGGAGCGAAAGGCATTAAGCTTTCAATGGTAAACTATCTCAAAACTTGTGGTTGTAAATGTAAATGCAACTAACCAAACCTCTCTGAGCAACTAAAGGAGGTTTTCGACATTCAGTCCGATGTTGTTGTATAACCTTGTGCGCACCTCGGACAATTTTGAATGGGGGGAACAAGTAATCAATAAGTTTATCCTCCCAAAATAAAAAAGATAATGTGGCATAGGCTCTATCCATGTTAAGCCACGATTTGAAATAGAGCTTGGTGGGGATGCAGTCTGCATTCATGTGGCTAGAGGCATTGAAGACATGAAGCAAGCCATCACACTCATGAGAGAAGGATTAGGAAGGAACAACATGCAAACATATGCATTTTTCATCAGTCATATAGACAATATTTTTTCCCCGCTCATATTGAAAGGTTAGAAGAGACCGTTGAAGCCATTCACATCATGATCTTCACCTTGGGCTGAAAGAACTATTATGTAAACCCAATTTTTGATATTCAATGAAAGGGAGCCACCTCTATGGTGGTAATTTGCTTTAAAAATAATAAAAATTATTTGATATACAAATGACCATAGGGATGAGCTTTCGGCCTTTCATGAAGATAACAATGAGAGATTTTAAATTCAACTGATGTAAGAAAATGTACATAATTGAATCCAAAAACTCTTACTATTATATAAATGATCATCAATTTTAAGTTAAAAGATTTTTATTTACATTTTTATAATCACCACATCAAACTTCTTGATATCATTGTAAAACACCTTTGAACATAATAATACCATTAAAAAAATTTCTCAATATAATAAATTTCTAATATTATATAAAACAATCTTCAATGTGAAATGTTAAAAAATAAAAAATCTTTACTATGACACATTTTTCAATTTATTTCAATAAAAAAATCTTTAAAAATAATATTAAAAAATATTTGAATTTAAAATTATTTTCCAATAAATTACAACAAAAAGTTTAATCCATCGAAATCAACCAAAATCAAACTTAAATTAAACATCAATCTCTCCCCGCCCCACCAAAAAAAGTCAACAGATTTTGCAGGCCACTACCTACCAGATAACTAAAACCAAATCAAGGGTATTACTGGGAATTTATACATTAACGAGAAGTATCTATAAAAACATTGACCAAAAATTCAATGACATATAACTGCAGGAGGAGAAAGAATTGAAGAATTCTTTGCCACTAAATGTCCATCTATATTTATAGATATACTCCAGATCACTGGCATTGATATGTATACGGCTGTATATTAGATAATTAATTTAATAAAACTTAATAATATAAAATATATTTCATTGATATAAAATTATAATATTTTGAATAATATAATTGTTATATAAGAGAAATTCAATATAATTGTATTTTTTTAGACAGCAAGAATCAGGTAGCTTCTTATAAACTGTAGTGCGTCTGGTAAACTTTTTTCATAAGACCGGTGACAGTGTCATGACATGTCCTCTGGAGATGGGGGAGACTAACCTCGTAACCTCTTGCCTGCAACAAGAGTACAGGGACAGGGGGAGACTAACCTCGCAACGTCTTGCCTGCAACAAGATGCTTTAGCCAATCGAGCTAGACTCTCCACCGCTGCTGAATGAATAACTTAGTGTTTGATTTGCAAGTTATTACAATCAGATAGTGCTAAAAGATATCTTAAGAATGGAGATAGATAAATTAGAACTTGCGACGTAATGACACTATTCTAAACACATTAAAAATTTGAACTCTTTCAAAAACTTAACTTTACTATCAATCAAAAATAAAAATATAAAACAATTAAATATTAAAAAATAAAAAAACCAATACAAAATTAAATGTAACATATACCATTCGACAGTGATTGTATTCTGTAAAGCCTGCCACTAAAATTTCGATAAAATAATTGTTCCTTGCCATCTCATTCTGTCTTTCTAAGTATTGTGAGCTTTTCCGCTGTATCTTTGTGCTGCATAACTAGGCAAAAAAACTGTAGTTTATGTCATTAATTATATCTCTAATGATGGTGTATAAAAGTTGGAATATCTAGTATTAAATGAAAGGATATGCTTTTAAATTTCCTTTTAATGTGGAAATGATCACGTCAAAGTGAGAGTCTTACTTGTGTTATGGAATGATTCAAACAGAATTTGCAGGCCACTAACTACCCCACAACAGAAACCAAATCACAGGTATTACAAGGAATTTGTACATTAATGAAAGTTATCTATAAAGACATTGACAAAAAACCCCAATGAGTTATGACAGATAACTGCAGGAGGAGAAAGAATTAAAAATGCTTTGTAATCACATGTCCATCTGTATATGAGATATAGTCCAGAGTCCAGATCACTGGTATTGATATGTATCGGCTGTATAGTACAAAAAATTAATAATGTAAAAATACTTTTAGTACATCAACTTATAAACTTCGTTGAAAACAAAACTTTCAGAATAATAATGAAATAAAAATGTCAAAGCTATCAACTTATAGGTATACATCTTGGAACTATTGGCATCCCTATTGGGATTTATTTTTCTGTAAAAGACATGGAATTGGTATTGAACAAGGTCACAGTAAAGCTTTTATTCTGGGCTGATTGGTTTTTGTTTATGGCTGGGAACGTTGAGTTTGTTAATAAAATCCTCTTAGTAAGCCATATATGCATTCCCTCTTGTTGGCTGTCTTCTAAGAATTTCTATAACCAACTCACTCAGTTCATTTAGAGCTTCTTGCGGGTTTAATGAGGTAAAAGGAAAGGCTTGCTTACCACTTGAATTCATTACATTCTTCTTAAATATAAAAGGGTTAGAATAGGGAATGGAATGAATTCGAGGGAAATGTTACTGATTTAGGTTATTTAGAAAGTTGAAAGGGTATTATAGATGCATCTACCATGCTTTTAAGGGAGCCTAGAATTATATTTTTATTTTTATTTTTGTTTTTTTCATCTTATAAAAAATTTATTAAGAATTAAATTTTGTTGACTGTAAAATTTAAAAAAAATTAAGTTAAAATTATTAAATTTTTAACTATTTTAAGAGAATGAATATTTTCATATTTAATTCTTAAATAAATTAAAATAATTAATTTTTATAAAAAGAAGAAGTATAAGATTTTATTTATTCAAATTATAATTTATATCATTTTCAATTTATTCTACTGAGAAAGAAAATGATAAAGAAAAAGGCATGATCAATATTATATAATTCTTCAATTTATTTTCGTATAGATTAAAAAAAAAAAAATGACTAATAGAGTAAATGCCTTGTCCATTTTTCAATAGAAAAAAAGGAAATACTTCTCCTCTTCAACATATTAAAACTATTTGCTGGTCCTGTGTTTTTCTTTTTGGTTTTTGTGTCTGCTGTTTCTGATTGGTTGCTGTTCTTCAATCTGTTTTCTTGAACTATTCTGCTTTGTTATAATACTTTGTGCAGGATCAGGACTTTTTCCTGCTTATCTAATCAAAAACATATCTAAAACTATATACATACCAATTTGAATTAATTTAAAATAATTCAAAATATTTTACATGTTAAATGTTATAATACTATAATTCATTTTTAAGAAGTGAAGGATAAATAAAATTTGATGTGTATTAACCAGTTCAAAATTCTCTGATATGTATCGCCATACAAAATATTTGCAAAATCTGCAACCTCAACCACGTACCAAAGATCCAAATCATACTTTTATCTTTCAAAATCTCTGTTCTCAAGTAGCTTGGTAAGAAAAACAATCAGGCCGCTCCAAATCATTTCGTTTACCCATGACAGGAAAGCCTCTAAGGTTTCTCAAGTTACATAGAAAAACAAAATTTGGAGCTCATGCAGGCTTCCAAAACCAAAGCTAAAAGAAAAACTCAACCAGATATAAAAGCCAATGGAAATATCATATATCAATAAATCAGATTTTTCAAAAAATGGCGTATATAATTTTAAGGAAACGAATGAAGAGTTACAGCAAAGTGTAGGAAGAGAAAGCATAGAATCATGCTTCTCTTCCATATGACAATATATTGTATTCAGAGAGATGGCTTCTATCTGAGGCCAATTATTTGACAAGACATATTTCCTACAATTCTAACAGTATAAAAATGCAAAAACTTTTACTCTTACACTTTGCAGAATCCAGTTCTATATGATGACCAATGAAAACCTAATTGCCAAAGGACTTGTGAGTTATGGGCGAAGGCCCAGATACAGGAACTCTTCCTTTGGGCAACATAGCATATATAAATTTGTAAGGATTCTGAAGGTGAACAGCATTATCTTCCAATTTCAAGGACATCTGCACAGTATTCCTGCTTTCTTCATCATGGGCAACTTTAATGGAGTCTTGTAATGGACGAGCAGAGCATAATGAAACCCACATAACGGAAAAAAGTGTTAACCAGAGCAATACAGAAGCTGCAGATCTTGAATTGACTGCCATTTTAGACAGAAACCCAGGTGTGAGAACAATAGACAAGAATGTCTTTGTTCTTGTAGGGATGTTTGGTTAAAATGGCTTCTACCATTTGTCCTTTTGAAGGCTGTGGATTCATGGTTTCCCTACGAGGGCATAACGTTATTAGCGTTATTACTGCCATCTGTCAATGGAGAATGTCTCTGTCCAAGAACAAATCTTCCGGAGGGGAACGGCAGATTAATGAAATAAAAATGGTCACAACTCATGAATATAGTGACAGGCTTGATCATGTAAGTGAGCGTGGGCAGAATGAATCCAAGTCAACCATCCAAAGGTCGTCGATTTTAAGGAAACCATACTTCTAATTAATGGTGTAAGTCTAATCCCGGGGGAAAAAAGTCTAATCCATTTTTTTAATTTTTTTTTCCATTTAAAAAAAAATCTTGACTACAAGTTTTAAGGTATTCTGTTTATTCATATAGTTGACTTAAATGGTATTGTATTAGAAAATGTTTCACATTTAAATTTGATATTGTAGATGTGTATGGAAAACCAGGTATCTGTATGAATATAGTTGACTTAAATGGTATTGTATTAGAAAATGCTTCACATTCAAATTTTGACATAGTAGATGTGTATGGAAAACAAGGTATCTTTAGGGTTAGCTCAATTAAATGTGTATAAATAGGTATACATTTATTTAGATTAATTAATGAGAGATTTGAAGAAATGTATTTGTTATTGGTGGAATATAAATGAAGAAGATGGGTTGTTCAGTTTTATGATTAAAGAGTGCATGCTAAAAATGAAGATTTTTATATTAGATAAGAATATATTCAAAAAACGATGTATCTACATCAAATGATGTTGCCTTTACACCAAATGAATGTTTGCAATTTTGTATTCTTCTTTAAGGTCATTGCAAGAGCTATCATTTTACAACCCCAATTTTTTAATAACATTAATAAATAACAATTCAATCATATTTAACACTATGAATGTACACATACAAAAAGATAACATAATCTAATATCCATTAACATTCTAATCTCACTTGAACATCAATAAAGGTTGATAGGTACAATATACCATAATACAATGGATCACAACTATAACCATATCTAATATACATCAATTATAAAGGACAATATATCAGTCTACAACAAATACAAAAGCGGTCCAATACCATGATATAATGCATAAATGAAACCACCAATCTAATTGTTGATGCCAAAAGTTGGCAAGGTAACAACCCTTTTATGGCAAACTCAGTTTATGGTGGACCTATTGCGTTAAATTGAGTGACTTTTGGAATTTAAAGAAGCCAACTTATTTTGTAATTGGGGTTTTGCAAAGGGAAAAGGAAACAGATATACAAAAATAAAATCTAACCTAAGACGATGCACTAAAACGTAGATATTAAGCATGATAAATCATAGATCTAAGGGCCCGATCAACAATTTGCAATGTCCCAGAAAAACATAAACTAAAGATTAAAACTATATAAAAAATTCATTCATTGACATAAAATAACTTTACACACATATTTACTGACAAGAAGAGTCACATGACATGATCTAAGATAACAAACTTGCATTTAATTTATAGAAGTTCTACAAATGAGTCATCCAACAATAGCAGCATAGTTTAAAGTTAATCAAATATCATAAGAAGAGCAGAAAGGCCAAATGATTGGCACAATCTGCGAGTCTTTTTTCATTAATTAAAAAATAATAACAAAGTTCTGGTGTCTTTTCTTAATCTATGTTCTTTCTGCAAAATCCTGGAACCCCTCCTTTGAAACAAAAAGGAGTATATATAGCCAAAATGTTCCCATCGCCTTGGTGAGCAGCAACATAAAATATTTGAGAATACTAGGAAATGATGCAAAGTCAAAGATTCCTCCCGGCCGTTGCAACAAAAAAGATTCTAGCCAAAGCATCTGGTCACTCCAAGTTCAGGTGCATCCTCTACAAAATGATGGCAGTGGTCCTAACAAGGTCATGCAGACAAGTGTTATTACCTTGCTAAAACAGTTATGACATGCGGCAAGATGTTGCGGTCCTTGGCTTGCTCCATCCATGGTTTAAAAGAAACACCCACCGAATAGACACATGGTGACATCACGCAACCCGTGCTCATCTTTTTTCCTCGTTATTAAAAGCTTGCACCAAGGAGACACCTGTAACCTACCTCATCTTTGATACCAACTGTGGGGCCTACTAAAATATTTGAAGATGGAGCCACATGGCATGCAGATGGAGCCCGACTAAAAAACAAAGGGAAGCAACTTTCAATTGTGCGCAGAGCGGACACGTGGCAGCACAACGAGGTTGTTTTGTAATGCGAAGGGAAGAGATCCTTTAGGGAGTGTAGAAAAGACACATGGAAAAGGCCGCAACATTTGTCAAAAGGGCTTAATGAACTTTAATGCAATGTGCAGGCCGATACTTCAACAAAATAAAGCCCGCAGGGAGCTCAATGAATATTTATTCACAACTTTTGGTGACTATCAGGGGTGTTTCACTTGAGGAATGGAGAACCCAAAATTTCTCTGGCTACAGACTAGAGTCTTACCCATTGGGTGGTGACTTCAGAGCTTAGAGAGGGTGTCCTATAGCGGTAGACAGTCAGCCTCAGATGGTTTTGATATGTCGCGTAGATTCTCTTACGCTCCACTGAGATCAAACATTTCTTTATAAGGTAGCTCCGTTGGTAGACCAGCCCTGGACTCGCATAGGAAGAGTAGCCGCACAACTTGGTCGATAATCCCTTCGATATTTGCTACTGTGGGAGGTTGGTTGAAGCTTTGCAAGGAAATTGTGTCCTGCTACTTTTCTTCAATTTTCGCTGCAAGCTGCTTGACAGTGGTCATGGATCCATCCTCAAGATATGGGGAAGGCAGACCCATCATAGTCAGTTGAGAGAAGATTTCTCGCACACTATCTAGAGTCATGCGCAAAGTGGCCATGCATGCCCTGGTTTGTTTTATGGTTGAGTGGAAATGGAAGAACTTGTTTGCCATCTTGGCAACAACCTTCCGATCGTTGATTCCTGCTCTAGCTAGGTCTTCACCAGAGACTGAGTACAATTTGGTTAGCAGTCCCTGTGCTTCAGGTACCTTTTCCATGATGAACTGCGGGAACTCCCCCATAGTCCTCTAAACATCCTGGCTCAAACTTGTTTCTTGAGCCATATACCAGAGTATTGGATGTAATGTCAGGCAATAAGACTTGATATTCCCCCAGTATGAAGCGTACAACTATTGTGCCATTGGGATGAGATCCAACTAGGCAACAAGAGACTGGGGAGCATCCCTTAAAAGGGCAATCTCTACATCCCTTGCGTTGACGTATTGCATTAGCTTCACGATCCTTTTGTTGGCAGATGCCAATTGTTCCTAAACATGAGCTAACTCTTTAGTCCAACTATCCTTCACTTGGCTATGGTTTGCCAATTCTGTGTCAAGGGAAGACTTTGCCTCCCGAAGCTCCTCTTTTATTTGGGCCTTGCGACCCTCAAATTCGACATCCTTCTCCTACAACTTTTGCTCATACTGAGCTCGTTGCTGATCTAGCACCTCATCTTTTTGCATAATCTCCTGCTCATGTTCACTGGGCCATCGATCAAACTCCTCATTCCTCAGCTGTAGATTCTATTCCGCCAGAGTCAATTGGCTCTAGTATTCCTGATTCTTAGCACGCAACTCATTTATTACAGTGGGGTCGATGGATTGAACCTTTGCAAATTCCTCCTGAAGTCTACTCCTCTCTGCCTCTACTATCAACGCTCTCTCTGTCAAGAGCACAACATATGCTCATAGGGATTTCTCCCTTTTTTCTAAGAAACTAGCTCTTTCTTTCAAGGATTTCAGTTGCTCATCCATCTTCTTCAGCCTACGACCAGTTTTAATGAAATCAGAGGTGACCACTAGTTGTGTTTCTTCCATGAGCTCAAATTTATCCTATGGATGAGCTACCTTCATGGCAAGCCCCACAACATACCAATCATAATCTTCTGGATGCATCTCCCCTTGTTGCTTTGCCACGATCAGGTACATGGTTGCAAATTTTAGCATTTGTTGACTCTCATCATAGATAGTATGCACCTTTGCTTCCGCCTGCTTCCGATCATCCTTGGATTTTCACTTTTGAATTCTACTAGTGTGCGCCTCCTTTGTAGCATCATTTTGTGCAATAAAATGGACAGGCAATGAGACTAGCCCACCTACGAAAAGAGCACTAGGAGGTAAGGCATATGGATAGGTGAGTTTAATAGGCACAAAAAGTTTCTTCTTTTGGAGAGTGATGGTCTGCGGGGAGAAATGAGGCACATGCTAGAGCTCGGTTTGTGAACCAATAGAAGGGCTTGTCATTTTCCAAGGTTCCATTGGTGAACTAGCAGGAGGACTCATGGGTCACAATGGCAAGGGAGTAGTCATTGTAGACTCTGCTTGCTGTAAGAAAAAGGGAAGATCTACGGCGATAATAGCAATATGGGTGCCAATGGTGGGTAAGCTTTCAGAAAGTGAGGTGAAAAAGGACTGAGCGACAATGGTTGGTGTAAGGGTTCATAGAGGAGTAAAGGCTAATGAATTCACCTGTGCAGACTGGGAGAAACCTCCTGCAATCATTGTATCAAAGGTGGGAAAAGAAGGGCCAATACTCATTGTGGGGGGTGCCATGGAGATAGTGGAGGATACCAAAGAATAAGAGGCAAGAAAAGTAGGAGCGAATGTTACTTTTTGACTGATTGATGGTGGCTCCTGGCTCATTGCGAGTTCCACATCCTTCTTGGGCTTTTGGCTGGATGCGAGCACTTGGCTTATAGTGGGTTCTTGTGAACTTTCTCCGACAATAGTTTATGTGCACTGTCTCTTTGCGGGGGGAGGGGGGGTTTCTCCAACCTCAGCAGTCTCTACCGGCTACTGCTGTGACACTCTTGTTGATTTAGCGGCCCAAGTGAGTGACTGTGAAGCCCTCAAAACATTGAATTGTACATTTGAAGCTACGTAGGAGGGCTGCCCTTCGGAGCTTTTCGCTTGCTGAGTGGAAGACGTTGGGGTCCTTGCTTCTTCTTCTCCTTGTTTTTTGGATTCATCTCCCGGGCTGTTGTTCCCTCTAGCACTTGAGTCGAAGGTTTAATTTCTATCATCCCACCATTTTTCAAACTCTTCATTAGCTTTCAAGCTTTCATAAGGGGCTTCAAGCTGCTTTGTTTCCTGGCGATATACTTAGAAGGATCTCATTTTTTCTAGAGTCCATTTCTCCTTATGCCATAACCTATTGTATATGGTGCTCCCCATCTTGACATTCTCATTAGCCTCCGCTACAATGAAGTAGAACTTATTCCATGGTTCCCTATGATCCTCTGTGGGAATATGCACCAGCTCAACCAAATATTCATCCTTATCTTCCCACGGGTTGCACCTCTTTTCCCAGTAGGTTCAAGGAGCGTGAATAACCCTCATCTACACATGTGGAAGATCATTGAAAGGATTATACTACCATTTATCACATATTAGAACCAACCTTAAATGAGCCAACTTATTTTGCAATAGCAGGTGTGTCAGCCTCTTTGCCAGGGTCATTGTTTTGAAACTTATGGGTAACTGGAGCCATCCCTTCTTATTGGAAGGTCCTCCACAAAATTTGTAATTGATAATGCATGCCTGTCGATACATTTTAAGAGCCAACACTCTATTTGTGATGCAGGTCAGGAATCAGAATGGTTGGTCAGTGAAACCTCACATCTAGATGATTGTGAAATCCATGCCGAAGAACTAGTCGCATGCGAGAGTAAAGACTTTCATATATCCTGTTTGATCCATGTTGAGTTCGACCATGCCATCTTCTCCTTGCAAATTTTACAAAATCAGAGTTAGAAAGAAATCCGAAAATGCATAGTAGTCAAATGTTGCAGAGAGGAGAGGTGTCCATGTAGATACCGGCTTTCTTTTGCCCTTTTCATAAAAAATAGACAAACCCACATATTTGTTGAAGAAATCAGGGTTTTGATGCAAAAACATATGGGCAAGAAAAGAGAGGAACCTGAACTTCCATTCCTCTGGGTAATTCTCTATTTTCCCTATCATTTCTTCTACGAGGTAGTCTACGAAATCATCCCAAAAGAAATTATGCTACTTGCAAAATTGGAAACCCAACCTTAATTGAAAATCATGCACCTCCTGGTCTGTGTCCAGGATACAAACAAATTCTAGCATTGAAAAGGACTCCTTTAAGTCATTCTCAAACACACCGTGTGGCACCATGATACTTGGCAGGTTCTGGCTCGTTACTCCCTGCTTTCATGGTTTCCTTAATTAAAAATTGAGGGCCCTTCCTTACTTCCCTCCATGTGTTTTCTCCTTTGTCAGGAGTGAATTCCTTAATTCTCTCACTTCTAGTGGTCAGGTCGGGGATACATAGCATATGCCAAATAGCCTATAGGATGATTTTAACTATTAAAGTTCAACCCTCAATGCCATGGGTGCTTGCGTTGTAATGTTGAATGAATGCATCAACCAACTTTGGGAGATAGTGCACTAATGGGACCATGTACTGTGAGAGCCCACTGAGCCATATTTTTTCTGCTATTGATATCTATTTCTTGGACACCTTCATCCTTTCATAGGCCCCCTCTCTCAAAGACTTGGGGTTTTTTGCAAGGTATGGGTGATGAATATTTTCCCAATCCTCCTGGACCTAAACCTGGTTTCTATAATTTTTGGGCTTGTCTAGTTCCAGTGTGTTCACCCATTTTGGCTTGTCTGGTATACTAGGCATAGCATGTGAAATGTTTTCATAAACGTTAACAACATTTGATGCTCGTATGACCTTAAGAAAAAATTGTGTTGCCTCCCCTTGCATCTCTTGCTGCAAACTCTCTGCCATCGTCTCTTTTGATGAAAGCTTTTGCTAGGCCTAAATTCTCTGCAAGTTTTTCCTTGGCTCTGGGTATGCTCAAAACCTTCACTCACTCAGCTTTAGCATATTTGAAAAGACTCTTAGGCATTTAATTTTTTTGCATGCAATACTTAGCTATCTTTTCTCAAGGTGGTAGATGAAGGGTATGTGTAGGATCATCATGGAAAAAACAAGCCCTTAAGTGGCAAAATATTCAGAAAAATCAGAGTTAGGAAATCTGACGTAAAAATATGAATAAGTTATCTATATTATTTAAAAAATATGTAAGAATAAAATCTATAGCAAATTGAATGTAGTTTCTAAACTACTAGGTTTATTTAAAAAAAAAATCTATTCGGTGAAAATTTGAAATTTCAATGCAGTAAGTAGTACTTAAATTTTGAGGAAAAAATAAGTAGGTGTCTGTCTGACCACCCTAACCACAATAAAATGATAATATTTTTTTATAAGATTTTAGATAAAAGTAGAGGACTCATACCCTAATGTGATGCATAACTTTTTGTAATTTTTTTCCAAGTAAATAATTAATTATGAATTTTTATTAGAACTTTTAAAAAATATAAAAACTTGTATGTTTGACCACCTTAACTTGGTCAAAACTTCATGAAATTCATTTTTTTTTTTTAATACTATACTATGTGAAGCATAGAATGTGACACATGTTTCAAATTCAAAATGTGACACCGTTTTGAAAGCTATAAATGTTTTTCAATCAGCCTATCAATTAGGACTTTCGTAATTCAAATAGAAAATGAATAATAATTATCTATAAAATTCAAAGTAAAGCATAATTTATATTGGTGGAATGTTGAGAATCTCCTTTAAAAACCCTTTTTGTTTCATTAATTTTGGGTAAAAAAAAGTCGTCAGCCACATGGGCCATCATATCACTTACATATTGCCACTTTTTGGCCCATCATGATCCTACACATACCCCAAAAGTGGTTTTTGCATTTAATTCGGCATGTATCACCCATCCTTTGGCTCATGCAAAAATGAATTACTTGCCCTTTTGAAGTGATAAGAATTCATAATTGCATTAGGCAATCGTGTGATAGAACATGATTTCCTTGGAACTTGGGCCAAAAATTTGCTCTTAGCTTAGCATTCGTATGCATTGGCAATTAATATCTCGAATGGAATGATTAAGCCAAAGAAAATTATCAGCACTTGAAAAGATATGAATCTTGCCTTGGGTTTTGGGAAATGCTTGAGAAGTGACACAATAGCTTGAGGATTGTGCAACTCATCGTCGATAAACGCCACCATCTTAAGCTAATTAATTAGCTCTCATTAACTTTGCACACATTGAATCATACTTAGTAGGCACAATTGGTCAGGAAATTCAAGCAAGCTTAGGCACACGTTTCTCAAGTTAACACTTGATTATCATCACCTTTTTTGGAAAGCCCATTACCATGCATTTCCTTGCTTTTTCTATAAATAGGCATCTAAGTGGTAACAAAATCACAATTAGCATTTGAACAACTTCGGTAATAGGTTATTGACTTAGCATTAAGCTTTGGTAATTGACGAAGTATTTTCATAGGTTAGGCTTTAGGCAGCTTTTAAGAGTAGTTAGCAAATAGTTGTAGTGTGTCATTACCATGAACACCCCCATTAGGCTAGTGTCGCACAAGTCATAGACGACCTCTCTGGTGAGATTTCCACCAGATGTCTGAAAAGAATGACAAAGAACAAACACTCCCTGGCTCTAATAGCCATGAAGTGGGTTCTAGGTTGGGATTGTTTGGAGTATGAGGACAAGTATCAGGTTAATACCAACATCTACCCACACTTTGTCACGTCCATACTGGATATCAACATCCCCAGGCCATTGGTGTTGAAGCTGGTTAAAGATATTTTCCCCAAGAAGTATTTGAACGGTCTTGGAAAAGTTGTCGCTAACGCTGCGTATGGGGTAGGCTTTCCCATGACAAGCAACCTTAGGCACTACATTGAAGAAGAAGCGGTCATCCCATGGCTGTCGTTCATGAACGAATTTCACCTTTAGTCACAAAATGAACATCGTCAAAGGGTCACCTTTGCATGCTATTTCCTCTTTCACATTTATAACGTGGTGGTGTTCTATGACATTGAGTGGTACACAGACTTTAGGAACTTGGTGTTCCCTTTGTTGTTGGTCGTTGTTCTTGCTAATATCGCTACTGTTGTTGGTGGTGTGCCTACTGATGAGGAGATAGTTGACATTGCAATTGATGTGTCTATTGCTACTGCACATGTTGTTGGACGAAAATGCCTCTTTCCCCATTTTCTACTCTCAAGGATACAATACCCATCTCCTAGTTTTTGTACATATGCTTGAAAAAGGCCTACATATAGCATATACAAAAAGGAAGCAACATATAGTTATATACTTTTTGAATTATGGCCCTTAAGCCATTTTTCAATGTAAATATAGAAGCATATATATAATGAAATATAGCTTTATAAAATTATTGGCTCCTTTTACTCTTGGTATTCTACAATATGATTTTTTGTTCTTTTTAGCATATATATTTGATTTCTCCTTGCATGTGGGTATTATTTTCTCCGTTCACCTTGCTATGAATTGATTTTCCCTACTCTCTGCAATGATGGGTTATCTCTCCACCCCGAAGTATGAATTAATTTAAAAAGACCGACGAACAGAACAAAAGGAAAGAAAAATTAAAAAACAATATTAACATATTTACATCTGTAAAAGCGTGCAACTTAATGGAACAGTTTAAGATGAATCCCATTGATCGAAATTCCTAATGCCTCGTGTTCCATATTTTCCAATTCAAAAGAATTATGCTCCTTGCACTTAATTATTTTAAAGGGGTCTTCCCAAAGTCTATCAAATTTACCATGCTGACCTAGCCTCATAGCCCTTTCATTGAATTTCAACACTAAGTCTCCACACTTTAGGCCTTGGTTGGACGCCCTTTTGTTAAACCATCACTTAACCACTTGTTGGCGGTTAGTCATGGCTATTAGAGACTTCTCCCTTTTTTCTTGTACTTCCAATAATTTGGCCAACCGAACCTCCATGGCACCATTCTTCTCTATCTCGAGGGATTTCAACAATTGGAGTGCTGGAATCTCCATAGATATAGGAAACAATGCCTCTTTGTCATACACCAGCTCATAAGGAAAAGTCTTAAGGACTTGCTTAGGAGTTATGCAGTTTTTCCAGAGTGCTGCTTGAAGGTTTTTATGCCATTATTTTTGGTGTTCCGAACTATTCCTTTTGAGGAGTCAGACCAGGTTCTTATTTGTTGACTTGGCTAGGCCATTACCCTATGGGTAATAATTTGACTGTCTTCAAGAATATGCCATTTATTAGTGTGAAGCAACATACCTTTGTGCCTAGAAAATCCCTGGCATTGTCGAAAATGATAGTTTTTGGAGGGCCGAACCTTGTCACCAGTCCTTCGAGGAAATCCACTATCTCTAACTCTATTGCATTTTTAAGAGGTGTGGCTTCTATCCACCTTGTGAAGTAATTTGTAGCCGTTAGGATCCACCTGTGTCCAATGCTAGAAGCAGGATTGATCATTCCAATGAAGTCCAAGCCCCATTGTGCAAATGGCTCGTCTGCCACTATAGGTTTGAGAGGCATCACATAATTCTTTCTTCTCCTTGTAAAAAACTAGCACTCCTTGCAAGCCTTCACCAAGGAGTGCGAGTCATTGAAAAGTGTCGGCCAAAAGTAACCCTTGCACATGATCTTGAGGGCAGTGGTCTTAACGGAGAAATTTCTGCCTGCAGTGCTGCTATGGAAAGTGTCGAGGATTATCTTTACTTTCCCTGAGGTAACACATCACAAGAGGATGTCGTTGAAGTTCCTTTTGAAAAGGACCCCTTCAATTAGCGCATACCCGTAATTCTACAGTCGATAGTATCTCCTCTTTTGGGGGGAAATACCTCGCAGATACTTCCTCATTTGCATAAATCTTACTTTTTCTGTCAACCAACAGCTTCTGAACTCTGACTCATTTGTTAGAACAAGTTCCGATTGCTCTTCTTCAATGTCCATGTCTTCGTCATGTGCCAATTATTTGCACAATCCTCTTCTTTAGACAATTTTGGTGGGTTTGACTTCAATGTCATATTCAAGGATCTTGGTGATCCAATTAGCTCTTTTTCTGTGATTTCTCCCTCCATGATGTATTCACACACACTGGAATGCGTGACAAACTATCACCTTATTGCAGGAGATTAGATGGTGAAACTTCTTAAGTCCCTTTACTATTGCAAATGCTTTCCTTTCGACGAAATTATAATTCATCTCATATTCTTTCAGGGTATTAGAGTAGAATTCCACTAGATTTTCTCCCTTTCCTTTGTTGTCTTTTTGAGTTAAGACAGTAGCTATACTTGACTTGATATGGAATACATACATTATGAAGTCCTTAGATAAGTCTGGATTAACCAGTATAGGAGCTAAGGAAATAGCATTCTTAACTTTCTCAAAGGCTTCTGTGGCTTCCTTTGTCCACTTAAATGCTTAATCCTTTTTTAACAGAAGGATGATCGACCTGATTATTCCTGCGAAGTCAGAAATAAATTTGCTAACAAAATTTACCTTCCCTAGGAAAGATTGGACACCTTTCTTCTTAACCGGAAGGGGAAGCTCCTTGATGGCTTTAATCCGCTCGAGATCAATTGAAACTCCTTCTTTGGACACCATATGTCCCAATAGCTTGCCTTGCGGCACTCTAAATACACATTTTTTTGGATTAAGAGAAACCCTGAACTCCTAGCATTTAAAAAAAACCATTTCTAAGTGATTAAAATGAACATCCTTAGATTATGAGAACACAATAAGATCATCCAAATAGATTAGGATAATCTTATTGACTAATTTGCTGAAAGCAATATCCATTGCCCGTTGAAAGGTAGCTCCTGCATTTGAGAGGCCAAATGACATTTTGGCATACATGAATGTCCCCCACTTTGTAGTGAATGTAGTTTTGTGTTGATCCTCCTCTTTAACCCAGATCTAATTATAACCTTAGAAGCCATCTAGCAGGGAAAACATTTCTGATCCTGCCACTGTTTGGTGGATTGACTCCATAGAAGGCAACAGATAATGATCCTTCAGGGATTCTCTTTTTAGGTCTCGAAAGTCCACACACAAGCGGATATCTCCATTCTTCTTTCGAACCGGGACTAGGTTGGATACCCATGTACTATGCTTGATTGAAAAGACAATCCACGATTGGATTAGCTTTGTTAGCTCCTGCGCCATTAGTGCTTCAATCTTGGGGTTCATCGACCTCTATTTTTGTCGAACTAGTTTTGCACCTTCCGCCAGCTCAATTGTGTGTTGGATGATGTCGGGATCGTATCCCTTCAAATCATCATAGGACTAGGCCACTACTCCTTCATACTTCTCACAAAATTGATGAGCCTTTCTTTATCATGATGTGGGAAATCCTTCCCGACTTTGAGTTTTCTTCCATCCGCGACTTGAAGATCTGTGTAGTCACTTTTGTTCGCCACAAACTTCCTCTTGTCATTTCTTACATCGTCACAATCGAAAAGGTTTTTGAGAGTGACCAATCCCCTTGGAAGCTTGCTAGATTTGAGTTGGATGATTTGTCCCTCATAGGCCTCAGCCACCTTTGGTTGGAGATGATCAACGAATTCTCCCAATTGCTGAATGAACAAGGCAATGTGCTCATCACTTTCAAACATTTGCCAGCTTTGATCGTTATCAAGAATCATCGTTCGGACTATCACTCGTATAGAGTGCTTGTTGTGAAGGAGGTCAGAGGTAAGATCAAACTAGGATCCGACTATTGCCATGTGATCCGCATCGCTATTTTGTTCTCGGGGAACATTTTGGATGTTAGAGGCTTCAAAACCCTCAACTAGGTCCCAGACCTGGTGCTTATAGGATCTCATGCGGACATTCTTTGTTGCGAAAATTCCCCGACCTTGGTTGACCACCAGTTCAAAATCTCTGAACACCATTAGTTGCTTGATTCCCATCTGCTCCACAAGGCTTAAACCTTATACTAGTCCTTCGTATTTAGTTTCATTTCTCAAGCAAGAAAAATGGAAGCGAAAAGACCTCAGTGTCTTTTTATTTTGCAGGGATATTAAACATTTCCAACTCCTGCACCATTCTTGCATCTTGCTCCATCAAAGTGCAATGTTGATAGTTCATATGCTTGACCACTTTCAGATCCTTTAGCAACCTTTGGGAGCATTTCATCTTCATCATAGATGACATAGGTGCCCAGTCTAGTAGCATGGTAGTTTCTAAAAGGGTTGCTATCCATATTTTTGCTCAAGAGAGCATCTTCTTGACCATTCTGGTCTCCGATCGCCTTTTCATCTTCTAGTAACTTAGCGCAATACATTTGTTGCTTGGTGATAGAGGTATGTGCAACTTCAAAATTGATCATGGCTTCATCCGCTACATGTTCTAAGTGTAAAGCTTAAGATTCTATCTTCATCTTCGCACCATGCTTGGTTCTAAGGATCAAATGTGACCAATCCAGGGACAGGTATCCACCCACTTTTGAAGATTCTCGGGATAGGCAGAGGCCAAACATGGGGGGAACATCTATGATCATAGTGTCTTGTGGAACTGTGATACTAGGGAAAGCAAATAGATTCAAGGGGAGTGCCTTGATGACACCTATGGTTTTGAATTTGTTTCCATCAAGCTGCATCACCCCCCTTTTTAAGGGTTCATAGTTGAGTCCTAAAGCTTTAGCTATTTGCTTAGGCATAACCGTGGTGCTAGCACCAGAATCAATCATGACATTGTGTAATAATGTCTCCCCTATAATAAGAGTTAAGAAGAAGGGTTGAGGCTTCGATTTATCTCTTATTTCAGCAGGGGCTTTCGCTGTGCTATTTGTAAGAACTTTGGCAGAAGAGGGCTGATCAACAACCTTTACTTTGGGAAACTGCTCTGTCGGTGTTGCATTGACCTCTTCTTGGAGAGCCTTCTGTAGTAGCATCTTCTGCTCTGGGATAGCTAGGATGTCCCACAGGGACACATTAGTGGAGGATTTCTTTAATTGTTCCACCACATTGAAAGGTAGCAGATTTAGAGGTTTTTGCTCCTTTGCTCTTGTTATAATAATTTCCTTCCGTGGTTGATATTGTGACATTACTGCCGAGGTACAAGGCATCTGGTCAGAAGCACTTTTAAGTTATGGACTGGAAATTTGTAGAACAACTAATTCACCTGTAAATCTCCTCTTTGAGCAAGTGTTGTAGTCAAATTGTACTTGCAACATTTTAGATGCGAATGTATCATTGGCAAACATCACTTTTGGATATGTGCAGGATCATCATGGAAAAAATAGGCCCTTAAGTGGCAAAAAATTTAGGAAAATCAGAGCTAGGAAACTTGACATAAAAATTTGAATAAGTTATCTATATTATTTCAAAAATATGTAAGAATAGAATATGTAGAAAATTGAATTTAGTTTCTAAACTACTAGGTTTGTTTAAAAAAATCATTTGGTGAAAATTTGAAATTCTGCAAATTACTTAAATTTTGGGGAAAAGTAAGAAGTAGGTGTCCGTTCCACCCAAACACAATAAATGATAATATTTTTTATAAGATTTTAAATATAAGTAGAGGACTCATGTCCCGATGTGATGCATATTTTTTTGTAATTTGTTTCCAAGTAAATAATTAATTATGAATTTTTATTACAACTTTTAAAAATAAAAATCGTGATGTGGACCTACCTTAACTTGGTCAAAACTTCATGAAATTCAAATTTCTTTTTTAATCCTATAGTATGTGCATAGAGATGTGACACATATTTTGGATTCAAAAATGTGATACTGTTTGAAAGCTATAGATGTTTTTCAATTAGCCTATCAATCAAGATTTTAGTCATAATTCAAATAGAAAATGAATAATAATTAATTATTAAATTCAAAGTAAAACATAATTTATATTGGTGGAAAACTGAGAATCTCCTTTAAAAACCCTTTTAGTTTCATCAATTTTGGGTAAAGAAAAAGTCATCAACCACATACCCATCATATTGCCACTTTTTGGCCCATCATGATCTTGCACATACCCTTCTTCTTCTTCCATCCATGAAAAGAGTGTGTGGTTGGGAGCGATGTTTGCTTCTTGTTCTAGTGACATCCCTTGCATTTGTGTGGTGAGCACTGCATTGTCCATTTGCGAAGAGGTATACACATAGCTTCCAGGGGCTGATGTTGTAGTTTGGTTGTGCTGCTCCACCACCTTTTGTTGTAAGTTGTTGCGTGGGCAATTTCAGGGCATATGTGAATCGCTGCAAGGAAAGCACCAGGGGTTGGTGTCATCCGCTAAATTATTTTGACCCATGGTCAACTCTCTACTTGAGCTTAAGTTAGCGATTTGTAGCGGAGTGGGTACCTGTACCATTTGATTCATTGTTTGCACTTGCAGATTTTCCCAAGCACTTCCTTGGAACTAGTTTTGTTAGTAAGAGGACCTTTCACCTTGATAATTTTGGTCAGGCAGGCTTTAGAGGTGCGGCCTGGTTATGCTTGAGGGTAGTTATGTCATTTTCCATATTCTAAGCAATTCCTTGAGATCGTTCATTTCATCCTTAGAAGAGCTGGATGTAGAGGCAACACCTTGTAGTGCTATCACATACGCGTACATTGACTGGGGAGGCATAGATACACTAGCCAATATGAATTCTTGGGCAGGCATCAATATTTTGGGGAATATAGGAATGATGGGCCAAGGTGGCAACTTCCCAGCGTCTATCAAATTATTTTATGCTTTAACAACGATGTTATATGTGCCTGGTACTGTGGTTCCACCTAGAGGCTAGATCATCATTGAGATGTCGGGATTGTTGTCCTTTAGGTAGAAAATGAATGCCAATTTTGGTGGCGGGTTTATATCAACTTGGATCCTCTTCTAGCTTGTATGGAATCGAGCATTGAAGTCAGCCATGGCTTCATGCGAGGATTGCTTTATGACCGAGAGCTGGTAATAGAGTGATGATCGGTCTCCTTCATCAGAAAATCTCTGATAGAAGGGCTCGCTAAGCTCATCCCAGGTTCTAATAGTATTTGCTTGTAGTGTGCAATACCAATCCAATGCCTTACCCGTGAAAGAGGTGGCAAGAAATCTTAATGCCACATTTTGGGTTGTAACCCCATGCACTAGAAAAACATCTGCAACATCTTGCAAATGTTTCCAGATGTTGTCCTTGAGCCATCTCTAGTGAATTTAGGTATAGCCTTTAGGGCGGAAACCGGAATAGGGGCCCAAATGACAGGCGCTACTGGTGCAACAACAGGGCTCCCAACATCCCATGCCACATAATTTCTATTAGCAGCAGACAACATGGCTAGTGGAAAGGGAGGAGGAAGCCAAAAATTTACTAATTGGGTTGCGGGTTGTACTGTCCCTAATGGTAGTACTAACAAACCAAAATTATTGGCTATTTGGGATCTAGTAACAGGTCGATGGCTCATACACCCTTTTGGAAATTCGATTCATTTAAGCACGGTCCCACCAGGCGTGCTAGAAAAATAATAAACTGTTAATGCCAAAAGTTGGCAAGGTAATAAACCTTTTATGGGAAACTTAGTTTATGGTGGACCTATTGTGTTAAACTGAGTGACCTTCGGATTTTAAAGAAGCTGGTTTTTTCTATAATTGGGGTTTTGGAAAGGGAAAAGGATACAAATATATAAAAATAAAATCTAACCTAAGGAAATGTGCCAAAACGTAGATATTAGGCACGATAAATCATAGATCTAAGGGTTTGGCCAATGATTTGCAATGTCCCAAGAAAGCATAAACTAAAGATTAAAGTATAAACAATTCATTTATTGACATAAAATAGCTTTGCACACATATTTATTGACAAGAAGAGTCACATGACATGATCTAAGACAACAAACTTGCATTCAATTTATAGAAGTTCTACGAATGAATCATCCAACAATAGCAACACAGTTTAAAGTTAATCAAATATCATAAGAAGAGCAGAAAGGTTGAATGATTGGCATAGTCTATGAGTCTTTTTGCAATAATTAAAAAACAATAAAAGAGGCCTGGTGTCTTTTCTTAATCTATGTTCTTTCTGCAAAATCCTAGAACCCCTCCTTTGAAACAAAAAAGAGTATATATAGCCAAAATTCTCCCACCACCTTGGCGAGCAGTAACAAAAAAGATTTGAGAATCCTTGGCAATGATGCAAATTCAAAGATTCCTCTTGGTCATTGCAACATAAAAGATTCCAGCCAAAGCATCTGGTCACTCCAAGTTCAGGTGCATCCTCTGCAAAATGATGATAGTGGTCCCAACAAGGTCATGTAGACAAGTGTCATTACCCTATTAAAGCAGTTATGACACGTGATAGGATGTCGTGGTCCTTGGCTTACTCCATCCATCTTTTGAAAGAAACACTCACCGAATAGACACGTGGCGACATCGCACAACCCGTGCTCATCTTTTTTCCTCGTTGTTAAAAGCTTGCACCAAGGAGACACCTGTAACCTGCCTCATCTTTGATATCGACTATGGGGCCTACTAAAATATGTGAAGATGGAGCCACGTGGTGTGCAGACAGAGCTCAACTCAAAAACGAAGGAAAGTGACTTTCAATTGTGCACAGAGTGGACACATGGCAGTGCAGTGGGGTTGTTTTGTAATGTGAAGGGAAGATATCCTTCAGAGAGCGCAAAGCAAACACATGGAAAAGGCCGCGACTTTTATCAAAAGGGTTGAATGACCTTTAATGTAATGTGCGGGCTAATACTTCAACAAAATAAAGCCTCTAGGGAGCTCGATGAATATTTATTCACACTAATCTAGAAGTAACCTCCTCTAGGGTCCTATTACATATGAGAAAGGTATATTGAACCCATAGATTGAAGGAACCCAATGATCCTTAACCTTGATTTTTGTTGGAAGTGACAAATAAATAACTTAATAACCTTGATGTAACAAAAATAATATCGTGTTTATCTTATATGGATTCTTTTCATATTCATTCCTAAATACATGAATAAACAAGGGTAATGTAAATCATCCACTACATAGAACGGTCGTAACATATTATAGTAGCACAAAAGACATGGGTCTATGCAGATCATGTGGGGTCCAGAAAGTAACAATATGACAATATAATGCCCCGCCAAGGAACCCCAGAGGACAACACAACCCACATGACATAATAATGGAACAATTTTTTTTTTAAAGTAAATAACAATGGAATACATAACATAGCATAATCATATAATCTAACCATAGGTCCTCTAAGGTTCCATGACCACGCTACTCACAAAACTATCAACCAAGAAACTAGAATCATTTCATTAACTACTATGACAACATGGTTTAACTAAGAAGCAAGTTCATTTAAATCACCACATTAAAAGTGTGATACCTTGATATTTCTAATGCTCTAAATGTGCAAATCTAACTAAGAATGCAAGAAAAACAAAATACCAAGGACACCTCAAGATTAGCCAAAAGAGTGGTTCAACGAAAAGGAATGCAAACAAGATAAAACACAAACACTTTTACCTCCCTTGTTGTTGATACCTCTTTGATTGGCCCTTGCTTGGATTGGTTGTGTGCTCCTTAGATGATGGATTGAGTGACTATATGCAAGATTCAATATGCAAGATGATGAACAAAGATGGTTGAATGATTGAAAAGGCTTGAGGATTCAAATGGACAGCATGTAGTTATCAAAATGCAAGTGTTGAGAAGGAAAATTAGCAGCATAAGGTTGCTCAAATGAAGAAGTGTTAAAATGCCCTTGAGGAGGGGGTATTTATAGGAGAATTTGAATTCTCTAGAGAATTCAATGGTCAAGATTGCTCCAACAAGGCCAAGATGAAGGGCTATGGTGGGTTGAGAACCCACAAGCCCTTACATCTTGACATGTGGAGGGTGAAGTGGACAAGAGGATGTGAGATGGAAATGAGGTGTCAAGAAGGTACATGAGGTGGAAAAAGGACATGCACCTTGGGGAGTGAGGAGATTTCCACAAAAAGGGATTTCTTGTCCCCAAGTGGGAGTGAAAGGGACATTTGAGAAATTTTGGAATTCCTAAAAAATCTACATGGGAAAAGAAAAGGTGGTTGGGGATATAAATGTGAATTAAAAATTCACATTCATAGGATGATCTAGAGGATAAAAGGTGGGCTCCAAAAGGTGGGACTTGGTCACATGTGGAGATTGTGACAAGTCCAAGGTGGGGTCACATGTGGAGATTAGACAAGTCCAAGGTTCTAGAAGCCTTGAAGAATGAAATGTGAATTAAAAAATTCACATATAAAGGAGGGAATCTAGGAAGAATAAAAAGGAATTAAAAATTTTGGAGAATGATTAGGCTTAATTAATCTGAATTAGAAGATAAATGAGGATTAGAAGCCCACTTGCAAAAGTTGGAGGATGTGACACATCCTAATCAAAGATTAAGCATGTGCACATCCCTAATGAAGAAATTAGGAGATGGATTAGGATTAGATGAAAATGACATGTGAGGAATTAAATAAATGTAATATTTATTTAATTTATTTGATGAAAAGAGGATTAAGGATGGTAAGGTATTAATTAAATACCTTAGGGATTTGGCAGAATTAAGGATATTAATTAAATAATAGTAATATTACTTAATTAACTCGGATAAGAGGATGTTTAGACGAAAAGTGATGAATTTGGATAAATTAAGTGTCCAAATTTGGATGTCTACATTTTGCCCCTCTTTGAGATGGTGTTACGAAGTAGCATCATTTCAAAGAATATTAAAATATAGAACCTAGAAGAAGATGGTTAGATTGGAAAAGATGCCCCAGTCATCCAAAAGAGTGACTAGGAAGGGAAAAAGAAAACGATGAAAATTAGGGATGAAGGATATTCCCCCAGAGGACATATGGTTGAAGAGAACACGAAAAGCTCTTGGCAGATGATGTGATGCAAGGAGATGAGGAAGATGATGCAAGGTGATGGGGAAGAGAGTAAGTGAAGTGGAGATGGATGAAGCACAAATGACAAAAGGTGATGTTGTTCTAGTCAAGGTACAAGCCAAAATGGGTTGATGATGGATGGAGTGTTGTCAATGAGGGAATGAAGGATCCCGAAACAACACGAGGATAGGGAAGGATACATCCCACTGAGTAGTATTGATGAGGGAATGATACATCCCAAAACACCACTAAAAAATAGGGATGAATACGTCCCGACGATGATGAAAGTGTTGTTGATAAGAGAAGGATACATCCCAAAACAACACCAAAGGGATAGGGGAGAATACCTCCCGATGATGATGATGATGATGATGATGAAAGTATTTGTTTGATGGGGGAAGGATACATCCCAAAACAACACCAAGGGGATAGGGAAGGATACTAATGGATGATGATGATGATGGGCCAAGGCTGAGAACAAGACCAAGGATATGATTGGATGATTCGGGCTAAGTGGAATGGATGGGGATTGGATATAGATGTGAGATAAGGATGAAGGATGAATGGATGGGGGAATACATGCAAGATGATAGAATGGAAAATGAAATGCAATCCTAATGCAATTTGCCATCTTCGGAGCACTGATTTTTTCTATAGCATAAGACACCAAGTGCCAGGGTATGTGGAACCAAAGTGAATTAGTGTCTAATGCATAAAACAAACACAATAGACAAGAGGCTACCCCAACACCCCAAAGTCACAAGACACTTGGGGCGGTATTGAGACCAACCACAAGCACAAAGGATGCCTCGATAGCACGAAGACCTGGGAGGAGATCTTGGTGCAGACTATGTGGGACAACCAAGAAGACACAAATAGACATAAAAAGATCAAGATATGCCCCTATGTTGACCAATCAAAACACACCATAATATGATGGATTATGGCGGCCTTGACAAGTGATGATAGGGAGCTCCAATGATAAAACAAAAGCCAAAAACATCAACAGATCGCAATCACTTTCAAATGTCCTTTGCCATATGATCAAGGGGATAGATGGGATTGATGAGGTCTGTTAGGAAGGATACATCTTGTTGAGACCAAAGATGATGGATATTAAAAGATCATTATGACGCAAGATGTTCAAAATCAATTGGATCTCATGATACAAGTGGATCTAGTTTGTTAAGAACCAGCTAGATAAGGGCATAGCTTGATGGCACGACACAAGGAAGACAAGAAATGGGACTGACAAAACCTAAAGACCTAGGGGCTCGAGGGCTGATCAAAGATTAGCCTTGCCTACGTGAAAGCGCAGAGCCCTCGTAGTTCGATGAAAGGTGGACGACTGACCAAGATGGAGACCTTGATGGATGGTAAAGATAGGATGGACAAAAGGAGAAAGACCGATGGTAGAAGAGAAAAGTGAAGATCGATGATGGAACCCTGGGGGCGGATCAAATGATCGACCTTGCCTACGTGAAATCACAGGGGCAACGTAGTTCGACAAGACCAAAGGCAAACAATGGATAAACGATGATAAGATGATGATAGGATAAGTCGATAAAAAGATGGGACCGATATGACAAGATAGGATAGACCTGTTGGATTGGATAGGATGATGATGATCACATAAAGCTCAGGGATGGGATAGTTATCCAAAGCAGTAAAATGACTTGGGGGGATGATGTGATAGATAGATGAGTGATGAAAAGTGATAGGAGATTGCAAAGATGTGCAAGAGAGAAGTAGGGGTGATGATGATTAGATAAATGGCATTAGGTTGCATGGGGGAGGCCTATAGCCAGATACCAATGACAAGGGATTGGGAGGTGGGATGAGATGGGATGAGGATAAAGATGAAAGATTAGATAAAGATATAGGATAGGGATGGGGGATGGGAGGGATTGTTCGGATGGATGGGAATATAAGGATTGGGAGATGAAAGGGATGCTAGAATAGAGGGATACGAAGATAAGGATGGGGAGATGGAAGGGATGCTATGATAGATGGATAGAGAGATGAAGGGATGTTATGATAGATTATTTCTCCAAGGACTATGTCACAAAGGAAGCAGATGCCCCCACTCTAGATATGTCATATATGATGAGGCATGAGGGACGTAAGATGAGTGGATGATAAGATAAAGGAGATAACTAGATGAGAATAGGATGGGTGACTAAGGAATATGATAGAGTATGGATGAAGGGGATGTATACCAATAGGTGTCCAAAGCATGTATAGATAGGTGCTCCAATTTTGATCAAGATCACAAGAAGGATGGAGGGAATGGGAGATAAATGGGATATGATGGTAGGATGCGGAAAATAGGAGGGATGGAGGGATTTATGAAGAGGACGGATAACAGGAAAATGGGTGCATAGTTTGAAGCATAGCGGATGGAGGGAATGCATATCAGGGAGTTGCCCCCAAGTGCCGATGGGGATTTATGCATGACGCCTGTTTGCCAAGTTTTCATCATGGTACTTATCCAAGGTGCTTGTTTGCCAAGTTTTCACCATTGGACGAATTATTTCTCTTTACTTTTTCTTTTTTTTGACTTTTTTGACTTTTTTTTTTTTTGGACTTTTTGGATAGTATGCAGAAGGAGATAGATAAGGATAGGGAGGCAAATAGGTGGATTTAGAAGACATGCGATAAGTTCATGGATGAAGGACTCAAGCATCAAGTTATATACGAGGTATTAAGATCTCATGTTCGAACTGACTATTGGATGTTGGTACAACCCTATTAGGAGAAATGGGTTATACATGAGGATGAATTAGAGGGATTTGATAGGGTTGATACATGGGATAATGGATGGGATGCTGGAAAGGGTATGGATGGAATGATGGGGTGGATATGTGATGGGGAGATGTGTTCAGGACCAACATTGGCACATGTGGTGGTGGATGTGGAAAGATAATAGGATTAAGGGATGGAGAATGTAAGGGGATAATGGAGAGATAGAAATGGGTAGGAATTGGGACATAAGGACCCAAAATAGACTTAGGAGATGAAAGGGGTGTATGATGAGCTTTTGGATTAGCGACTTTGGATGTTCTTGTAGATTTTTCATGTGATGGCATTGCATCTTTTTTCTTTGGGATCCACATGGTTTTGATCTTTGCTTTGGTGGGCCTTTGCGGTGTACAAATTTGATTTGGATTTTGGATTTGATTTTGCTTTGCTTTAACATGTCTTTTAGAGGGGACATGGGAAACTTTTGATTCATGTGGATATTTAGATTGATGCATTTTTTCTTTAACAACCAAAGTACTTTTAGTAGCAATGGGATGGGTGTGAGGAGATGGATGATGTGGAGTGATGGAGGTAGGAGTATGGGGATTATGTGTAGATGGAGGATGTTTAGGTAAGTGCATTTGTTGATCCTGACAATGGGGTATGCGAGAGGGATGTTTATGATGGATGAGATGGATAGGTGATGAATGGATAAAAGGATGAATAGGACAATATGGGGGAGGTGATTTTGGGATATAAGGGCCCAAAATAGACTTAGGACCTGTAGGAAACAAGGGCATGATAGATGGAGGATTGGAGATGGTGGATGGAGGGATGTAAGGACCCGAAATGGATGGAGCAGATGAAGGGGGAAGATGGACGGTTGTTTTGAGGTGATACGATAGAGGAGGAGGGATGGCCACATATGATCTAGTGGGATGATGGGAAGAGCCGATATTTCTTTTGGAAAAGGCTTGTTGAGGACGTCTAGAGGTTGTACCAACATTTTTGGATTGCGAGTCATGAGTAGTACATCCAAGACCTTGCGGATACAAGTGTTCTTTAGCTTGGATGGGCTCTATAGTACCTTGCTCATGAAGGCCTTAACCTTTTCCTTGATAATTCATTCTTTTGAGTATTCGATCTAGGACAGGATTTTTGTTATTTTGGAAGAATGATGCGAGTTCATTATTAGGTGGAAGAGGAGGGTTGGTGTATATGCTTTGTTTTTCTTCTGCGAGGAGACCACCATGGAGGAATGTGAGAGTACCAAGGGGATATGCAAGTGGTGTGGGGATAGCATTTTTAAGCAATGAAGGGGGATCATGAGAAGGAGATGATGGGATATAACATCGGGGCGGGAAGTAGAACCCTTGATGGATCCATGGGTTTTGGTAGTAGGCTCATGATGGAGATGGAGATGGAGCAGTGGAAGCTTGAATGACAAGGGGATCATGAGATGGAATGGATGGGGGACTGTGATCTTGAGGTGGACTAGATAGGATGGTAGGATCTTGATCTGGAGAAGGGGATATGCTGGCATGCTTTGGATTAGACTCTTGGCATGACTCATCTTGTGTGGATGGCATGATAACGGACTCTTGTTGGGACTCTTCAAGTGGGGAAGATGGAGGAACGAAAGATTCATGGGGTTCATTGGAATGGGTTTTGGTGCTACTAGGAGTGGGAGGAGTGGATTGGATTGGGGTGGATCTAGGAGTAGAGGGAGTGGATTGGAATTGGGTGTCTTCGACGGATTCAATGGTTCTCATAGTAGGAGATGGGGGTGCAATGGTTTCAATGGTTTGAGCAACACTATGGGTGGTAACATCAATAATAGGTGTGGTATGGAGAAGGGTCTCATCACTAGTGACTGTGGATGATGGATCTAGATGGCATGGATCCATGACTTCAAGATGTGGAGTTGGGGATGGCTTCTTTGTAATGAGTCCTTGGAGAACTTCTAAAATGAGAGACTTGCATATGGTTGGCTTGGCTAGGGTGGTAGAAATGGATGAGGGATTATGGATTGGTGGACTGGGGTTAGATGGAGGAATGGGATTGGATGTAGGACTATGAGTGGATGGAGGACTAGGAGTAGATGGAGGACTAGGACAGGATTGGATGGAGGGAGTAGATGGAGGAGGTTAGATGGAGGGTTGAGGTAAGGATATTGGAGTGGTGAATTAAGATAGGGGGACATGGATTGTGGATTAAGACAAGAGGATATAGGTGGTGTAGTGGGACAAGAGGATGTGGGGGATGGATTATAATAAGGGTATTGGGATGGTGGATTAGGATGAGGATATGTGGATGTAGGATCAAGGTAACAGGGTGTGGGTGTAAGATTAGTATGGACAGACTGGGAAAGAGGATGAGGATAGGGGGACATGGATGGGGAATTGTAATAGGAGTATTGGGATGGAAAATTAGGATAAGAGGATGTAGATGTTGCGTAAGGGGATGATGTAGATGAAGGAGGTGAAAAATATGGGGATGAAGAAGATATTGGATATCCATTGTCAAAGGTGGCATAAGAAGCATGATTAGGCATGGATGAAGACATAACGGGATAACTGGAAGGGGTGATTGGATTGTGGAAAGTGGGTGGAGAGATCTTACTAGTGACAATAGCATCAAGGGGATCTACGTCATATTCTTCTTGATCGACAAGACTTTCGTTATCGTCGTCCATGTAATTAAGGTTATCCTTGACTACTATTGATGGAGGATGAGGATTCATGATGGTGAAAGGATAAAGAGGATGGATAAAAAAAATTGGATGGGAACGGATTAAAGCTCAAATCAGGATTTTGGTCAAGCTCAGTATCAGGATTGGACAAAAGCTCAGATTAGGATGATTGGATGGTATTCGGTAGATAGATGATTAGATTAGGTAGATGATTTGATGAATTTGATTAAAGTACTAGATCAGTTTGTTTGGATAGGATCAAATGATTAGATGATGTTGATTGGATGAACTTGATCGGATTGGTGTGCTTGGATTGATTAGATGATCAGAGGAATGGATTGGTTTGATTAGATAGAAAGAAATAAAAGGTACCACTAGATAGAGTTCAAAAAATTAAGCAATTTTGGTTTTTGAACGAAGTTGATTCGACGTACGGTTTGTAAATGATGGCCCTGGGAAGTTAGGGGCGTGTCCACGCTGCAATGCGGGGCTTGGCCGCCCTGGGATGGTCAAATTCTTAATAAGAGGAAATGGAAGGTACCAATAGATAGAGATTGAAAAACTAAGCAACTTTGGTTTTTGAACGAAGTTGATTCGACGTACGGTTTGTAAATGGCAGCCCTAGAAAGTTAGGGGCGTGTCCACGCTGCAATGCGGGGGGTGGCCGCCCTGGGATGGTCAAATTCTTGATAAGAAGAAACAGAAGGTACCACTAGATAGAGCTTAAAAAATTAAACAACTTTGGTTTTTGAACGAAGTTGATTCGACATACGGTTTGTAAATGACAGCCCCGGGAAGTTAGGGGCGTGTCTACGCTGCAATGCGGGGTGTGGCCGCCCTGGGATGGTCAAATTCTTGATAAGATAAAATGGAAGGTACCACTAGATAGAGCTTGAAAAATTAAGCAACTTTGGTTTTTGAACGAAGTCAATCCGATGCACGGTTTGTAAATGGCAGCCCTGGGAAGTTAAGGGGGCGTAGTCAACATTTTGCAGTAAAATCAGGGGCATAAATAGCTTTCTGGGGCGTTTTCAGCAAAATCAGGGCGTTTACAGCAAAATCAGGGGCGTTTTCAGCAAAATCAGGGTGTTTCTGCCTTTCTGCAGCAAAAACAGGGGCGTTTTCATTAAAATCAGGGCATTTTCAACAAAATCAAGGCGTTTACAGCAAAATCAGGGGCATTTTCAGCAAAATTAGGGGCGTTTCCAGCAAAATTAGGGGTGTAGACAGCTTTCTATAGTAAATCAGGGGCGCTACCGCGTTTCTGCGTAGGGCGCCACCGCGTTTCTGCGGGGACAAAGCTTAGTTTTTTATGGCAAAGGCTATGGCAAGGACACAAAATGATAAAACAAGTCCAAAGTATCAAAAATTTGATAGATTTTTCACAAGAAAACACCTCAAGCAAGCACAATCCTATGATTAATATTACGGGTATGGCAAGGCAAAATCTTAATCTAAGATGCACAAGGCTTCTAGGGAGTCCTCGATATACTCTCGGTACGTGAGGCACAACCGTGAACACCAGTCTATCACAAACGTGAGTCGGGAACCCCAGCAAGATACTGAAAGGCTCAGACCAACTCTTCATGTCTATCTAGGTATCACCATAGCTTCGATGCTCCACCAATTACGACGCAAGTGGATTGGGGTACAACTTTCGTTCTCCCCCCTTTATATACCCCGTCGGTACACGTGGTTGGAATTGTCCCTTGGGGTGATGAAATCCCCAAGCAGGTCCCACTAAAACGAAGACACTAACTGTTTTCAACTACTCCCCAGGCTCACACGAAGTGTAAGGGGAAAGTGAAAACAAATCAACGCCCCCTTGGGTAACACAAAAATAAGCAACCACAGCAAACAGTGAGGTTTAATCCCCTAATTAGACTATGTTTGAAAATAGCAAAGATGATTTTTGAAAGTCTGATTATGTAGATGACCCTGCAAACAAATATTAGCTGTCCTCTTTTTCATCTTTGGTCAAATTCTGCTATAATATGCTGCCAAACGTTAGCGAAAAATAGCAATATCCTTGCCACCACAATGTTAGAGAGTTATCACGTGAAAACTGCAAAAAACTAGAGCAAAAACGAAACCAAAACGCCTATTTTACCTTCCAAACTGTGTGTTTTGGGGCGCTACTGCGCTTCTGTGAAGGGCGCTGCCGCAGTTCTGTGAAGGGCGCTTCCGCGGTTCTGTGGAGGGCGCTGCCGCAGTTCTATAAAGGGCGTTGTCGCGGTTCTGTAGTAATCTTTGTTAGATTTTTAAGAAAAAAGGGAAGTTGTGCCCCTCCCACTGCCAAAAAAGTGTTAGAAAAACCTTCTAAATATATCCCTAATCACAGCAAACATGTTAGAAGGAATAAAACTTTCATATGTAGGGTGCTACCGCCTTTTTGTAGTGGCCAAGAGGGCGCTACCGACATTCTGCGGTAAACTTTGTCAGCTTTTAAAGAAAAAAGGAAAGTTATGCCCCTCCCACTACAAAAAAAGTGTTAGCAAAGCCCTCTAAATATGTCCCTAATCACAACAAATGTGTTGGAAGGAATAAAACTTTTAGATATGAGGCACTACCGCCTTTTTGTAGTGGCCAAGAGGGCGCTGCCAATATTCTGTGGTAAACTTTGTCAGATTTTAAAGAAAAAAGGAAAGTTATGCCCCTCTCACTTCAAAAAAAGTGTTAGCAAAGCCCTCTAAATATGTCATTAATCACAGCAAATGTGTTGGAAGGAATAAAACTTTTAGATATGGGGCGCTACAGCCTTTTTGTAGTGGCCAAGAGGGCGCTGCCAACATTCTGCGGTAAACTTTGTCAGATTTTAAAAAAAAAAGAAAAGTTATGCCCCTCCCACTGCAAAAAAGTGTTAGCAAAGCCCTCTAAATATGTCCCTAATCACAACAAATGTGTTAAAAGGAATAAAACTTTTAGATATAGGGCGCTACCGCCTTTTTGTAGTGGTCAAGAGGGCACTGCCAATATTCTGCGGTAAACTTGGGGTGCTGCCGCCTTTTTGCGAGTTTTTCCTACAAAATTCTTAACTCAAAGAGACGTTAAATTCAAGACCCGTATGTGGGTCCCACCGGACATGCCAGAAATGTATACCTTGATATTTCTACTGCTCTAAATGTGCAAAACTAACTAAGAAACATGAATAACAAAATACCAAGGACACCTCAAGATTAGCCAAAAAAGTGGTTCAACGAAAAAGAATGCAAATAAGATGAAACACAAACACTTTTACCTCCCTTATTGTTGATACCTCTTTGATTGGCCCTTGTTTGGATTGGTTTTGTGCTCCTTAGATGATTGTTTGAATGATTATATGCAAGATTCAATATGCAAGATGATGAACAAAGATGGCTAAATGATGGCAAAATGATTGAGAGTTCAAATGGACAGCATGTAGTTGTCAAAATGCAAAGTGTTGAGAAGAAAAATGGGCAGCATGTAGTTGCTCAAATCAAAAGTTCTAAAAATGCTCTTGAGGAGGGGGTATTTATAGAAGAATTTGAATTCTCTAGAGAATTCAACGGTCAAGATTAATCCAACAAGGCCAAGATGAAGGGCTATGGTGGGTTGAGAACCCACAAGCCCTCACATCTTGACATGTGGAGGGTGAAGTGGACAAAAGGATATAAGGTGGAGATGAGTTGTCAAAAAAGGTACATGAGGTGGAAAAGGACATGCACCTTGGGGAGTGAGGAGATTTCCACAAAAAGGGATTTCTTGTCCCCAAGTGGGAGTGAAAGAGACATTTGAGGAATTTTGGAATTCCTCAAAAATCTACATGGGAAAAGGAAAGGTGGTTGGAGATATAAATGAATTCACATTCTAGGAGGATCTAGAGGATAAAAGGTGGGCTCCAAAAAGGTGGGACTTGGTCACATGTGGAGATTGTAACAAGTCCAAGGTTGGTCACATGTGGAGATTGTGACAAGTCCAAGGTTCTAGAAGCCTTGGAAGGATGGAATGTGAATTAAAAATACACATATAAAAGAGGGGAATCTAAGAAGAATAAAAAGGAATTAAAAATTCCTTGGAGAATGATTAGGCTTAATTAATCTGTAATTAAAAGATAAATGAGGATTAGAAGCCCACTTGCAAAAGTTGGAGGATGTGACACATCCTAATCAAGGATTAGGCATGTGCACATCCCTAATGAAGAAATTAGGAGATGGATTAGGATTAGATGAAAATGACATGTGAAGAATTAAATAAATGTAATATTTATTTAATTTATTTGATGAAAAGAGGATTAAGGAGGGTAAGATATTTAATTATTAATTAAATACCTTAGGGATTTAGCAGAATTAAAGATATTAATTAAATAATAGTAATATTACTTAATTAACCGGATAAGAGGATGTTTAGACAAAAAGTGATAAATTTGGATAAATTAAGTGTCCAAATTTGGATGTCTACAGTTTCAATTATGGAGATGTACATTTTATAGCTAAGTGTCCTCATAAGAATAATAACAATATTTAGCAAAATAATGGGAATAAATATTTTCAAATGAGATCCAAAGGTCAAAGGAAACATAGGACTTTTTGTACTAATGGGGAAGAAGAGTATTCCACTAAAGAAGAGGATGAAGATGCATCTAGAGATGAAAATGGAAAATTTGTGTTGATGGATTTTAAAAATTGATGATGGTGATGTTGAAATGGGTTCCAAAGAAAATGAAGTAGATCTTATGAACAACTTATTATGGGCAAAAAAATAAATCAAGAAGCTGAATGTTAGAATTGTAGAAGTGAGAGATAAAGAAATAATATAAAAAGATTTGAAGAATGTTGAAAAGATGAATGTTAAACTAAAGACACAGGAAAAAGAAGCAAAAAGAGTTGAAGAATTTTTTATAGAAAAATTATTATCAAGAGACAAATACTATAAAAATATTGAAGCAAAAGTTGTTGCAACCAAAAAGGACATTAAGAAGGAAAATCAACAGTTGTAGTTGAATTTTAGTAAAAGTACTAAAACCCTAGATTAGATATTGGAAGGTCAAAAAGCTTCAAATGGAAAAAATGAAGTAGGTTTTGGTGATTAGAAGAAAAACTTGCGACAGGATGGTCAAAGAATACTACTAAGGCTAGTCCAGAGGTGACATGTTCTAGAAGTTCAAAATCAAAAAATATAATGACAAGTGGTGGAAGTATGACTTTGAATGATAGATTTATTCAAGTACAAAACAAAATCCTGAGGAGATCCAAAAGGAAAGAATACAATACCAATTCAAATTTTTCTTTCTCTGGTTATTTTTTGGAAATAAGGTTTTAGATTGTAGAAGAGTTTTAGTAAGAAGTTTTTTTTCAATAATAATGTATTTGCACCCCTGTTCAATTTCAATGTTATTTATTTCAAGTGCAACAATTTTAGACACATTGCAAGGAATTGTAGAAGTGATTTTATGAGTTCTTAGTTACCAAATAAAGGAAGAAGTGATGTTTTAGAGAAGTTATGGAAGGTGGCTCTTGAAGAAAAGAAGTCTAAAAAGTATATGTTTGCTCATATTTCTTTACATGATTAGAAGGAGAAGAATTTGTGGATTATTGATAGTAGTTGCTCTAGTCATATGACTGGAGATAAAAGTAAGTTCATGAATTTCAAGAAGTTTGAAGGTGGTTCAGCTATCCTTGGAGACAACTCAATTGCAAAAATTTATGGTAAGGGAACTATATGTCTTAATGGTGGTAAAACAAAGACACGTGATGTTTTATATGTTTAAGGTTTGAAACATTATTTTTTGAGTGTCATTCAAATGTTTGATAAAGGATACAAGTTGTCCTTTAGTGTTGATGGTTGTGAAATTAGAGAATCAAGTTGATGATCTAATTGTAAAAGGAACCAAGATGTCCAATGATATTTATCACCTTAGTGAGTTGAATGGAAAGAGTTGTCATATTATGTAGAAGGATGAAATTTGGTTATGGTACAAAAGGTTAGGACACATGAATTTTTATGATATTGTCAAGATTAGTTAAAAAGGGCCAGCCTAGGATATTCCAAGAATTAAGAAACCTTAGCTAATCAGTTGAAAGCCATGTCATGAAGGGAAGCAAACAAAAATAAAATATCCTACTAAGGAGCATTCCACAACAAATCCAATAGATTTGGTACATATAGATCTATGCGGACCAGTAAGGACTAAGAGCCCACGAGGAGACAACTATTTCATGATGTTGATCAATGATTATACTTTGATGACTTGGATTGCATATCTAAAAGAGAAATTAGAAGCTTTTGAGAAGTTCAAATCATTTAAGGCTATGGTGGAGAATGAGATCAGAAGGATAATCAAGGTCCTCAGATCAGATAGAGGTAGGAAGTTTATAGCTAAGTATGATAGATTCTATGAAGAGAATGGAATTTAGACGTAGTTTCTACCCCTAGAATACCAAAAAAAATGGACTTGCTGAAAGAAAGAATCATATTGTAAGAAAATGAAAAGGACTAGGCTATGTCAAGTAAATATGTTAGATATGTATAGGAAAGAAACTACATAAATTTTTTTGTATATTTTGAATAGAGTTCAGACCAAGCACAAGATATAGAAGACTCAATAAGAGTTATGTAAGGGAAGGCCAACATCAATAAGGCACTTCAAAGTATTTAAAATCAAGTGCTACATCAAGAGAGATGGCGAGAATTTGGGTAAGTTTGATTCAAGATGAAATGACAGTATTTTTCTTGGTTACTCTTTAAGAAGAAAAGCTTAATGTGAAGGTTGATGAAACTATGCAGAATAAAACTATTCTAGAGAAAGAAAATGATGAGGAATCAATTCATAGAAACATTGAAGATACAAAATAAGGTGTTTCAAAAAATCCAACCATGTATGTTTAAAAAAGTCACTCTATAGATCAGATCATAGGTGATAAAGATAGTGGGTTCTAACCTAGAAGAAGATAGAAAGATCAGGAGAACAAGTATATTTTTCTTTAATATCAAAGATAAAACCTAAGACATATAATGAAGCTATGAAGGGACAAGAATGGATGGAATCAATGGAGGAAGAACTGAATTAAGATCATGAAAAGTGAAACTTTGGAACTTGTACCAAGGTTGAGAGACAAAAATATGATTAGAACAAAGTGGGTTTTCAGAAAAAAGTTGAATGAAGAAGGTGAAGTGATCTGAAACAAAGAAATACTTGTGTAAAGGGTATGCTCAAGTTGAAGGTATAGGCTTTGAGGAGGAATTTCTCTAGTGGCTAGAATGGGGGCAATCAAAATGTTTTTATCTCTTTCAGTATTAAAGAATTTCAATATGTATCAAATGGATGTGAATTCATCATTCTTGAATGCACATCTTGAAGAATTATATATTGAAAAATTAGAAGGATTTCAGTGCACTAACAATTTGGATTATGCTTATAGATTGAAGAAGATTTGTATGGACTCAACCAAGCTTCTAGAGCTTGGTATTCAAGGTTGGATGGATACTTGCAACAACAAGGATTTTGCAGAGGCTGTGTAGAAAGTAACTTATACATAAAGGTAGAAGGATAAAATATTTTGATAGTTGTAGTTTATTTTTATGACATAATTTTTGGAGGTAGTATGGAAAAAATGTGTAAAAACTTTCAAAAGGCCATGTAGAATGAATTTGAGATGTCTATGTTAGGAGAATTATCTTTATTGTTGGGGTTGCATATTTTTTAATCAGACAAAGGGGTTTTTTTTCACAACACAAATACATAAAGGAGATATTAAGAAGGTTTGGTATGGAATATTAAAAACTTGTTGCAACACCTATGGTTATCAGGTGTAATTTGAGCAAGACTAGTGATTCTGCTCTGACAAATCAAACTTTCTATTGGTCTATGATTGGTAGTTTTTTGTATGTGGAAGCATCCAAACTAGATATTATATAGGTAGTTGGAATGGTTTCCAGATTTTAGGAACCACCTAAAGTGACTCATGTGAAGGTGGTGAAGAGGATATTCAAGTACTTGAGGGCTACTGAAGAATTTGGTCTTTGGTATCCAAAGAGTGAAAATTTCACTCTTACTGCATACACAGATGTAGATTGGGTAGGTTGTGTGGATGATCGAAAGAGAACAAGTGGTGGTACATTCTTCCTTGGAGATATTTTAGTGTCATGGTTGAGTAAGACACGAGAATCAGTTTCTTTATCTACAACAGAAGAAGAATACATTATTGTAGCATAATGTTGTACTCAAGTGCTTTGGTTGAAGCAGAACTTGAAGGAGATGAAGGTTGAGTTTGAGAATCCTATCACTATTACTTTTTATAACACAACTGCAATCAACATTTCAAATAATCTAGTGATGTATTCAAGAACAAAACACATTGCAATCAAATATCATTTCTTGAGAGAGAAGGTTGTAGAGAAATAAGTTAGATTGGAATATGTGGATACAATGGAGCAAGTTGCATATATATTCATGAAGCCACTTCCTAAGGAGAAATTTGAGCTTCTCTAGAAAAAATTGGGAGATTTTACTCCCTCCTCTTGATTCAAGAGGAAAGTACAAGGTGAGGGGAAGCTTGGTCTCCTTTCTGCAAGAAAAGTTAATGCTCTTGCTGAGTGTTTTCTAGAAGTAGTGATGTATGTCCAGTCAAGGGGATTCTATATGAGAAACAAGTTTCTAGATGTTGTAGTACTAGCTTGGGATTTTGATACTTTTCCATTAATGTCAAAGAGGGAGAGAGTTCTCAAAACTATAAATTTCTTAGAAAGAATAACTATCTTTATTTGAGAAAATTTTAAGTTAAGGAGAGAGTTCTCATAATGTTGGATTGCTCAGAAATAATAACTATCTTACTTATCTTTCAATGTCATATCATTCTCAGGGGGGTAAATGCTACAACACAAGAATCATTTAGACTTACTCTTTGTGAGTCTTTTGGTGGACCCAACATTTTTTTTTCCATCAATGAAAAAGGGGAATATTGTTGAGTATAGGTTGTCATTGATGTCAAAATGATGTTAGTAGGTCATTATTACTGACAATGATTATCAAAATGGTGTCAAGGTTGTCAAAATGAAGAAGATTGTAGGAGTACTGGAATTATCAATTTCCTCAAAGTTTGAGAAGCATGTTTGTTTGATAGTGTGGAGACTATCTAATCTATTCAGGTATCATGTATCATGTCAATGGCATGAACACCTTCATATAGTTAATGAATTTTTTATACCATGTCGAGTATGCAATCAACATGATTGTGGTGTTCTAGAAGGATATATTTTGGGTAGAGAGATTAATTAACATAGGTGGAATTTCTTTTAAAAATATGATGTAGCTCTATGATTTTGAAAGAGAGTATACCTACACTAGTTCTATCAATTTTTAGAGTTTCTAGTGGTGCAACTCAGTGTATACAGAGTTTGAAATATTAGAAGGTCATCAAGCTATTATAAGCTCAAGGCATGTGCGATAACAAATACTAGTGTACAAAATCTAAATCAAGTGTGTGGAGTGAGGATATGACCTATTTAATGTTCCCATGGTGGTGCAAGGCATCATGTTCTTTTGCAGTAAGTTTGGACCGGTGTATTACACATTTCATGAAATTTAAATTTAGGTCCACCCTATGTTGTCTAGGTTGGTTTGGATCCCTCTTCGACATAGAAGAGTTTTAATGTAATGTCATGTATATATTTTAAATGTTCAAATGCATTATGATGTACCAACTATATTAATGATTATAGTGAAAGTATTGTAGTGGGGTGTACGAAACTTTGTATCATAGCAGAAGGATGAAGAAAAACGGGAGCTCCTATATCAGTATGTCTATTGGTGCATTTAGAGTTAAATTTTGAATTTATCATTATTTTTGTTCTGGAGTTAAATTTCAAATCTATCATTATTTATGTTTTGGTAGGATTGGTGTTCTACCCATTGTATTATTCCAATAAGGATTGGTGTATTTGTTCTGATGGGGATTGGTGTCTCTTGTAGGGTGGTGCCTATTGAATATTTTGGGGATTGGTGTCTTTGGTAGGTTGATTCCTACATCACATTGTGAAATTCACTTGTTATATTTTTGCTTGTAAGAGTTTCTCACCGTGGTTTTTCCCATCTTGGGTTTCCACATAAATCTAGTGTTATGTGTTATCTTGTGTAGTTCTTTACTTATTAGCTTGTTTGGTTCAGTGTTCTTCATGTTGAAAATATATAAATTAGTTGTGAAGGTTTCTAGAATTGTTGTATTTGTTTGGATCTACTGATTCACCCCCACCCTCTTAGTAGATTGTGTGCCCTTTAGATAGGAGCTAGTATTATCTATTACTTGCAATAGAGTAGCCAATTATTTGATGTGTGTTTGTATTTCAATAATATGCTATTTTAACTATTTATGTGCTTCCTCGTCCTTCCACATTCTAATTACCATTGTAGATACTATTGATTGGACTTCTATTTATTTTTACTTGGTGGGCTAACCCAAATTTGACCCTTGTCACTTGATAATCCTATGTCCTTAGCTCCCTATCATATATTTTGTACCACAAGAGTGGATATTTAAATTATATACTATCTTGATGCATCTTTAGTTATAGTAAACTAGACCTAGGATTTTTTCTTTTATTGTATGTATATTTATCAATATATCTTATAGATATAAAGTAATAGTCCCCACTTCTGGTCTATTTTTTTAAATAACTCTTCTAGCCACGTGGGGACTAGGGATGTGGAGTTAATGATTTTTTTATTTGGTTCTATTATTTTTATTCAACATTCATTTGAAGAAGTTTCTCAATCATTGGTTGTTCGTTTGATGCATCTAGTTGTTCCAAGTGATAAGTATATTTCATGACCTTTTCTTTCATTTGGACCATAAGATAAGTAGGTCTAGATATCTTTACACGTGAAATTTATTGCAAGATAGGACTTCATTCCCTCTATTGTTTCGTAGATCTCATTGTTGGAGTCTCCTCTTACATTGTATCCTTCTTCACTTGATTAATTTGTCCATTATTTTCAACCTGGTTACAAGCTACTACAAAATATTATGTCTAGATACTAGGAACATTGTGCATAGATATATTTATTTAATTCTCATGTAATACCATATTTTGATCCTTATTATTTTTTTCAACCAATTGTTAAGTAAAAAAGGGTGTCATCCTTATTTAGCTTATGAATCATATCTTGAGCTTCAAAGAGAGATATTGAATAATCAATTAGCATATCATCATCTTGAATGAATTCATCTAAATTTACTAGCATATATAATGGTTCTTTTGGATGGAGGACTTCCTTTTGAATTTATCCTATTTTTCTAGCTTTGTTTCAATCATTTTCTCTACTTGTGCTTGGCTATAAATTTTTTCTTGAAAGGTTTCTTGTTCCTCCATTTCTTTGATAATTATATCATATTTTGGTCAATGAACTTGTATAAATATGAGTGGTATCAAATTAATCGGTGAATTGGCAAGAAAAACCATAACATCTAGATCCTTTTCACTTATTACTTGATAAGAATGAATATTTTTGGGAATTAATGGTGTAACTTGAGTTCTTTGTGTAATTGTAGGAGGGTTTGAAATAGATGGGGAATATGAATGTTTTTATCCCAAGTCTAAATCAATTAGTTGTTTTAGTGAATAAGGGATCTTAGGTCTAATGTTTAGATCACTAACATCAATCATTTTTCAAAGAACATTAGGATGCAAATCAACAATGGAATTAGATTGACCTTCAACCTCAAAGGTGAGTCCAACCATCCCTAGATCTAATATTTTATTTACTTGGAAATTGACTAAAATTAATTTAGCTTTATTGACCCAATTCGACTATGAGACCTAATTTGAAAAATATATTTTTTCTATAAAAATGAAACTATAAAATAAAATTTCAATAATAGATTTGGAAAGAGAAGAGTACTGTGCAATTGGTATATAAATTTGAGCCTAATTTTACTAGACAAGGTCTTCCAGGGCACCCTTATTTGGTGAAACATAAAAAAAATAGGGTAGGGTCAATACACATAGGGTTTTATAGTAAATTTGGAATGTTTCACCAAAGTTATAAATAGAAAGGGAAAAATGAGTGTAATGAACCCACCTATTCTTCTATTTCATTTAGGAAATGAGATCCCTCTAGTCAAAATCCACTTTGAACCCCTAGCTAAGTGGATTCTTTGAGGCATCTTACAATTTCCCTTTTTGTGCTACGACAAGGGTCTAGGTCAAACAAAACTTTGGGAAGAAAGATTAAAAATAGCAAATCGAATCAAAATTGCAATCTATAAAGTGGATTTAGAATATTTAGCATAATATTGATGGAACTGTTGATGAGTATTTTTTCACTGCTTAGCATAGATAGAACATAAGTGTCCTACCTCTCTTGAAAGGTAATAATCTGTAAATAAGGTTTAGAAAATCACCCCAAGGTTTCTTGAGTGTCAGGTGATGACAGTGCACAATATCTTAGTTGTAATGTGTGATTTGATGGTAATCACAAGGGGCCTTTATGGTTCAAAAAGTTGGAATCTCATGGGTCTATAATGAAGTTTCAAAAATCTAGAAATGGATATGTTGTAGTAGAAAATTTAGAACAATAGTCTAAAACTTAACTATGTTCATCAGATTTAGCTATGTAGTGATGGTAGAGTTCTAAGTTTAATTCAGATTTGAAAGAAATGTCAAAAATTTTAAGGTTTTAGAAGTTATCCTAATTCTAAAAATTATGAACATCAACAACAATGACAAGTATTATAGTAGATAGACTCCTAGAAACCAAGTTCTTCTTAACCAAGAGTACTCCACAGTATCACAAAACTAGTGCCATTTTCTAAGGTTAACTTCATATTTTTATAATGTAACATGAATACACAAAGCATACACATACATAGTTGAATTTAAGTGTAGTAAACAAATGAGCTCAGACTAGCTTTACACAGTAATCTATCATCAATAGAATGCCAAAAGCAAGAGCTAGAAGTGCATCAAATACCATAATACAAAAACACCATTAAACCTAATAAAAAACTAACAAATTGGAAATGAAACTAAATAGTAAATAAACTATGGAGGCTGAATCATGTAAACATTTAGAGAAAACTCAAAGAAACCAACTTCAATGTTTTCTTATATATTTCTTTAAAATGTCATTATACAACTCATCTCTCTATTTGAAAATGTGAGGATGCCCCTATTTATAGTTTCCCAAAACCCAAGTGAATGGCCAAGATTGATTTGAAATGAATGGCCTAGATTTACTACATCTTAGGGTTTTCAAAATATCGAATACAAGTGTAATATTTCTCAATATAAAATTGGAAAGTATTTTGTCTTTAGCCTATTTTTTCCTATAGCTTATTTTGTCCTTTAACTACTTTTGTCTCCTAGCTAGAAACTATAAATACTTGTCTTCTATTATAATATTTCCAGCTTCCTTTTGCATGGCAGGGTATTGGACAAACTTCTTCTTTATTACCAAAATCTTGGAATGTTCTAGGAAGTTAGATTTATTGATATTGAAGGAAATCTTCTTGTATTCTTCCATTAGTTGCTCATACAGGCTCACAAAGTGATTTCCTTTCTAAATGATTTGTTTCGAGCGAGTGAAGGATCGCATGACAAAGTCCATGAATCTACCAAACTTAATATCCTTGGTTCCTTGTTCCATCTTCTTCTAGAATTCACACTTCACTTATTCATAGTCCAGCTCCTAAGCCAAGATTTGAGCTCTTGTCAGTAACTCAAAAATTTCATCACATTCAGATAGATTCTCAATGATACAAGTGAAAATAGCATCCAACTCGGTCATTGAATTTTGTAAGACCTCCTTTTTGAATTCAAAATTGAATGGCCAAACTTCAAGTAGGCAATGATCCTCTTTAGGAAAAGCCAATTCTTACTCCCAAAACTTTGTAGACAACTTTTGGATGCACTTTAGCTTGGGGCATGCCATGTTGTAAAGATTGGGAAAATCTTTACATGCCTCCACCTCCTCAATTTCATTTTTAAAAAGAAATAAATGATTGTGCATTTTTACCCCATAATGAATAGCTTTGTTGCCTAGGTAGATCACCTTCTTGATCCAATCTGAGGTGGACTTGGTCCAAGTTATCATCTTTTCCATTTTTTTGATTTCTTTTTTGGATAATAGGGTAGGAATTGGGGATTCTACTAGAATTTCTTCTCCAAAGGTAGCCCCTTTCTAAATGAAGGTCATCAACTCTGCCACTTGTGCCTTCAATTCCACCTTCATAGCTTGATCTTTATCCATTTGGATAAGAATTCTAGTGACAAATCCCTGGAACTTGTATATCTTTTATGCTTTGGAAGTGAGGCCTAGATTGATAGTCATTACTTGATAATCCCTGGCCTGAGTGGTCCCTACATCTTTATCTTCTACTAGAGTTCCCACTTGGAGAATACAAGATCTTGATGCATCCATAGTAATATGAGATTTGATCTTTGTCTTCTTTTCATGTGTCTTGATTTGAGCTTGATCCAATATAGCTTCTAGGTGAGTCTTTGGGTCTAGAAGCACTAGAGCCTTAGTCTTCAATTTTTTCTCCAACCATGAGGGGATCTTAATTTGTTGATCAATATATGTAGTGTTGAATTTATTCTCCATATCTCCTTGATCCTTTTCAAGTTCTTCCTCCTCACACCTAGGAGCATCTTCAATGTTCTCTTCTCCTTCATCCCGCCCCTCTTCCATTATAGCTTTCCCTTTGTCAAGTTCAAGGTCCACTCTTTGGGCAGATTCCTCAGCTCTTTGTTCAACATTTTCTTGTTGTGCTAATTCTTTATCTATAATTCTTCATGCTGCGAGCCCTCATCTTGGTCGGCTTCTCAAAGTTCATCGTCTTTTTTTATCATTTTCTTCATGCATAACATTGACCTTTGGGTCATTCTTTTCCTCCTTAGTGAAATGCTCCTCTATATTTTCCTCTATGTTATAATGCTCCTTATTTCATTCATCTTTAGGATCTTTATCAGAGGTCTCCACATCGTACTTGGAAAATCCACTAAGATCCCCTCTTTGGGAATTTGTTGCCCCTCCTCTTTAGAAGCAACCTCATTGAGATCAGAATTTTTCAAGCTTGGGTCAACATGCTCATAGTAGTCATCACACTCTGAGTCCATAGGCTCTTCAATTATATCAGTCATTTCCTTGAGTTGCTCTTCACTCCTTTCCATTTATTCACATATTTGCATTATCACCTCCATTTTTGGTGGCTCAATAGGAGGTGGAGGGACAGGTAGTGAAGCAACAAGTTGGGATATGAAGCATTTAGCCTCAGGAGTCAAAATAGTCTCTGAGAATTGGAGAGTTATGTTTTTCAAATAAGCAACAAAGGTTTAGATAAGGAAAAATGTATTACAGAGATAGCGAGCATAGAAGGTGGCAAGGTGCAAAAAGTAGGCAATTATGGGAGCAGGAGCAAATAAGACGATAGAGGAGATGAGGTCAAGGAAGAGGATTCGACCATGAACATAGGTGTCATTGGATAAGGGGTGGTGAGGTGGATGCATATTTCAACAATTGGTGGAAATGACATGGGAAATGGTGGTGGAGTGGAAGGAGATGGTGCAATGGTAACAAACAGAAGTGGGGAAGTGGTAGGTGGAGGCAATTGTGGTCTCCCTTCTTCCTCAGGAGGTGAGGATTCCTCTGGTATAATAAGCATGTCAAGAAAAAAGGTTCCTATCTTCTTAACTTTCTTACCAAGCCTCTACCCTTCCACCAACTTTCTGGAGTAAACCTTTTGTTTGTGTTGTCGCTTCAACATATCCTTCCTTTTCTTTTACTGGGTGATTGGTGGATACTTTGTAGCTTCTCCTGAAGAACCTGTGTCAGTACCACTTTCTGTTTCACTTTCAATATCATCTTCTAGCTACCCATATATGTCAGTTCAACACCCTATTGTTGCAATTGAGATACTTGGCTATCTAACCATCTCTTGGTCTATTGCTCTATTGGGAATGTGATTGTGTCTAAATCTACAACTATTGGCTCAGTCTAGTCAATTACCAGCAAGGGAAACTTAGCAACAATAGTGTACCCTTTTTCAAGAGTGTTATCATCCTCAACCACTTGGTTAGGAACTGGAAAAAATCAATGGATTTTATAAATTTTGTTTTCATTCTCATATAATATCATCTTTGAACCTCATGATCATCATCACAATTCATCAAAAAGCCTTCAATATGGGCCTTGTGAGTATGTTGTCTCCTAACTTGCTTCTTCAATTTTCCTAGAGGGTCCAGGCCTCCTCGCTTTGTATGTAATTAAAGGTTATACTATGCAAAAAAATTTCTAAGTACTCTGCACAAGGGGAAGTGGGGCACGAATACATTCCTTGACCAAAAATAATGTGGTACTGGACCTCAACATGGTGCTTTTCTAGTAGTAATTAATGGGAGGTCTGCAATTTTTGAGTAAGCTCCAACAAGATTATTCTGTCACTGGGGTACCTTGGTAGATGATATGGGAACCTCGAGAATCCTTCAGCTCTTATGTAAGTAAACTTGGGGAATTGGATGAACCAATACCTAAAATTCTTGACCAATTCCTTTACACAATGGGACAACCTTCTACTATATTCATTTGATAGTTTTCACATAATGTGCATGATAAATGCATCATTTACCTACATGTAGTCCTTGTAATTCCTATATTGAAATGGTGGGTAACAATCATAGGTAGGGGTTTTTCCTTTCTTTGTTCCCATCTTTCCAAAAAAATTCAACCCCTTGTAGGGAAATTTAATCGCCAAAAGATATACAATGTAAGAAGTCATATAGAAATCCTTAGTTTTCTTCACTACAATAAACTGATTGTGAATATTGTCACTAATTATCTTGGCCCAATGGAATTTTTTGTCACCCTTGAGGATCTCTTCCACAAAGTACCACATCCATTCTTCAAAGATTGAGGAGGCAAGGAGCCCCATCACCTCACTCAAAAGTGTCACAAGGTTGTTGACTTCCTCCACGAAGTCACTTCAGTAAATATTTTGAGGCAATTTATTTTCACTTGCATGATGCTCAATCATCCATGTCTGATTTTTGGTTCTCTTACAACCCATGGGGTTTGATTTCCATACATTTTGAGCATATTCTTTCTCAGTCTCTTCAATCTTGTTAAATAGAGGGATCCCAAATGTTCTCCCGATTGACATGGGAGTCAAATCAGCTAGTACCCTCCCATCCACAGTTACTATTCTCCTTGTTTGTTGATGGTAACACTCTTTGCATGCAAGGATCAATTTTGGGCTAACCAATGGTGGAGGGAAGCCTGTTTCCTTTGCAATCCCACTTTTCTTTAATTTCCAAGCTTCTTCAATTTTTGAACTGACTAGGACACGTTGTCTAAATTCATCTATGTTTATATCACCCAGATCAATTTTTGTCACCTTATCCCATTATGAGTGAATCTTTGAGGTACACTCGATCCCGTGGAACTCGTACTTCATTTTTTCCTTTTCCTTTTCACCTTTCATATCCTTTGCACTCTTCTTAGCCTGTCAGTCTTTTCAACTAGTTCCATAAATTCTACACAAAGAACATGTAGTAAATGCCTCGATAAATTAAGAAAGATATAAATTTTAGCTAGATCATGCTAAAATATCATTAAAGGAATCCATACACCTCAAAGCAATCATTTCATTCATTAAATTCCATCATTTTATGATCATTTGCAATATTTGTAGTTTTGCGAGCCATGTAGTGCGGGTTTCTGCCTTGCCGATGCCATTATTAAAGAAGTCATTGGTAGGGGTGCTGGTACAATGGAATTTTGTAGATGGCATATCAAGATGATATTTCCACAATGACACGTCATTGAGTTATTTCAAAGTTAATTCATTAATTCATGTGCAAAATGAAAATTGAAACATTTAATATCATTACACTTAACCAAATTTGTCCTTTTGAATTTTGTGGAAAATCCTAATGCAAAAGTCGCCACTTGAGAAGCCATCTCAATTTCGTTGTTGTTAATGATTTGTGAATGGTGTCAACCTATGAATGTATTCCCACATCATGATCTCCAAAATGGTCTTAAACTTGGTAGTTTTGGGTTGAGTCAATTTAGCACATGAAAAATGCAATGTGGAGTTGTGGTAGATCAATGTGCTTTAAAGATTTTATCATTTTCCAAGTATGAAAATTTGGAATGCACTGTCCATGCATGCAGAGGTCATCAAGGTTGATGTCATTGAAAATGGCTTGAAGGTCATGACAATCAGCAAGCGACATCTCACATGGGGAAACTCACAAGGATTTTAAACTTCAATGTTTTAGTTCAATTTTGTTGAAGAATTTATTTGGCACGTGGGCAAGTTGATTTTATGATTTGAGAAACTATTGGGTGATGTGGGAAAGGATGATGCGGAAGCTTCCAGCTCATATGTCATCAAGGTTGATGTCATTGAAAATGGCTTGGGGTGAATGACATCCCACAAGTGTCTTCCCACACTAGTAAACCTGCATTGAGTTCCCTACTTAGAGTTCTCACCTCAAATTCAAAGGGTCAATGCAATGATGTTGATGCTTACATCATCAAGTCTTCACCTTAAGGTTTACAAAAATCACTCATGTGGACGCCGTCAATTGGGAAGCCAATCAAGTTTTACTGTTGAGAAACGGCCTGGGCTCTATGGCTTTTCATGAACATCTTCCCACAAGGGAACATCTACAAAGGCTTCTAATGTTAGACAACTTTTGAGTTTGAACAATTTCAAAGGCCCCAAAGTTGGTTTTCAGGAGTGAAGGGAGTGGGTGCCATGGTTAATTTTTCCATTGAAGATAGTGTTTCAGAGGTGGCACCCTATGAAGGTAGCCCCACATCGATTATGGCTCCCTTGAAGCCTAATGAGAAAGGTGGGGGTGGAAGTTGCTACGTAGAATGCCATCTAAGCTTCTCCATGGAAAACAACTTATATCCAATGGCCCTCTGCCCATAGTGTCCTGCATAAAAGAACCCACATTGGACTTGGAACTTAGTTGTTTTGAGGCTTTAGCTTTGGCTTGTGGAAATTGAAGATGCGAAAGTCATTGATCGGGTAATCATTTGAGTATTTTTGTTAAAATAGCTCGAGCATTATAGCCTCCAACCAACAACATCTCATGATGGGTTTTCCATGAAGGTTTGAACATTAAACATTTTTTGTTTCCAAAAACCAAAGAACCCTACAGTTTTCCCATGGGAATGGGGGAAGCATATTTCATTATCTTTTGTGCCATTTAAAATGTTGTTTCAAATGGTAGCCTCCCACAAACATATTCTCGCGTTCAATCATTCACTTTAAAATTCTCAAGGTCTTTAGGGTTTGCTAACTGTTGATCAATTAGTGATTCAAATTTTGAATGTAATGATGTTTGTTTTAGCCACAAATCTCATCGAAATGCAATTATAGTGCCACGAGATTCAATTTAGTCATGTTTAATTAAAACCCTACTGTTAATTTAACAACCTCACAATCCCTAGCCTTAACCACCTGAGAAACCCTAGCAAGCGACTCTTGGTGAATTCAAATAACACATAAACATAGGAAATTAAGATCCATACCTACTGCTATGTGAATGGAGGAGGACAATGATGCTTTGATCATGGAATTTGCTTGCACAAGCAACAACTCAACAAGCTCTTCAAATTTTGAATGTACAATGGTGAAAATGACCCGTCGAAACCCCCTATTTATAAACCCCAAGTGCAATTAATGCAAGCAATAAATGCAGGCCATTTAAAAAACATGTGTGAGGAGAGAATGTGGAAAAACACATTGCATGCATTGTGGGGTTGTAGGTCCATCTCAAAAAATGAAAGATGGATGCCATAGGTAATGACATCATGAGAGAGGCATCCTGTTGATGGTGACCCACAAAGAGATTCCTGCAAATGATAGAGAAGGGCACAAATTTTGCATCATGGAAACCTACATGAAACTTTCAACAATTTCCCCAAACCTCCTTAAACTTTGGAAAATAGCTAGGCATGGTAATATTTAGTGATTTGGAAGGAACCTTGGTCATTCAATTCCAAAAGCGGGGGCACAAAAGTGAAGAAAGAGGGGGTCCCTAATCTAAGTGAGATGTGTGGGAAACACACAATAAATGGTAACTCTTTTGGAGAATGCTCTTGAGCATTCCAGGGATAAGATTCACCCAGAACCCAAAATATTTGGTTTCATAGACCATAAGCAAGACATCATCAGGAAAACTCAAGGCTCAAAGGAGAACAAAATCCGTAGCTAAATCAAATCATAGACATCTCATAAATGTGTGTGAATGATGAGTTAATTCCTCTCCCTAGAGACTATAGAGGTAAGTAATCAATCAACCAAGATAGGCTATGTAGGTAATCTAGCTACAAAAGTAACCTAGACATTGCCCCACTACCAATCAAGCATCCATAGCCCCGACAAGGTTGTTGTTGCAATCCCCATGAACATTTATCTATTACCATCCCGAATTCCATAGCCCCGATAAAGTTGTCCACACACCCAAATAGTTGCACATTTAACAATTTTCTTTTCCTTTTCTTTTTTCTTTCTTTCATGATTTTATTTTGGTACTTCTCTTATGCAACTAAATAAGCTATAAATCCTATAGTAGGGTTTGGATATTACAATGGTCACTGAAGCAAATTTAAGGTCTTTCACTTGTCAAGGCTTCATGATGACTACCGTACAACCCATTAGGAGTTTTAAATATGTGTGTTTCATGAGAACTGAGATAAACATGAAGGGATTCAGAAAAGTATTTCCTTCTAGTTCAAGCAAGAGTTTGGTTATTGAAACTTGATCATGGAAAAAAATAGAAAATTCTTAATAACTCATGAATGGTTATCTGCCAAAATAAACATGAGCGCACAACAAATCCAACCCTTTGACCATTCCAAGCACAACTGCCACATTAAGACTAAGCAACACCCCAGCAAAAAAAAAATCCAGTGAAAACAAATGAAAGAAAACAAACACAAAGCAAAGCATCTATTCTAACTATGTACAAGGGTGAGCTAGAGTAGCTCAAGCAAGGAAATAATGCTTTAGGTATTTCCTGTTAACTGGTAATGGGACATCTTCTCCACTAAGGGATTTCATGTGAAAGGCATTATCTCCTAAGATTTTGGAAATCTGAAAGGGGCCAAGCCAAAGCTTGTCGAATTTATCATGTCCCCCTTTCTTCTCATAGGCCTTGTCCCAATATAGCACTAGACTGACAACTCTAAAGGCCTTAATCTTGGCTCTTCAATAAAACCATATTTTGACTATACCCTAATGTTTTGTAAAATTCTTTATAGATTCATCTCGTTTTTCTTCTAAGTGGAGCAGTTCAGCTAGATGGGCCTCAAGACATTCTCCCTCCTCATAATAGGTGTTAATAAATTGCAGCATGGGCATTTTAAGGTGGATTAGAAAAATAGGTTCCAAACTATAAACTAGCTGGTACGGGGAGTTTCCTAAGGCTATCTTATGTCGAGTATGATCTACCCATATAGCAAACTGTAGTTGGGTGTGCCAATCCATTGGGTTCTTATCTAGTATCTTATGGATGACTATCAACAAATTCTTATTGTTGGATTCAGCTAACCCATTTCCTTAGGGATAGTAATTCGATGCAAATTTCAGCACAATCCCATAATCAAAAGCCCAACCTATAAATTTGAGAGAGGAAAAGCATGAACCATTATCACATACCAAGGAAAAAAAACATTCAAAATGATTGATAATATAGCTCTCAACAAAATTAATTACTACCTTCATTATACATTGTCTGTAAGAAATAGCCTCCATCCATCTAGTATAATAATCAGTTGTGGTTAGAATGTACCTATGTATTGTAGAGGATGGTGGATTGACTGGACCAATGAAGTCTTGTCCCCACTAACCAAACAAGCTTACCTTGGCAACTAGTTGCAATGGAACAACAACATACTTCTCCAAGGTGGCAGTGTTCTGAAAAACATGACAGGCTCAAACATGGTTGTGAGCATCTTTAAATAGAGTGGGCTAGTAATATCCAACTCATAGGATTTCATGAGTTGTCAAAGGACTCAATCCATGCCCTATTCTGAATTTATCGTGAAAATATTTAAGAACCCCAAATGCTTCAACTTTCTTGAGGCATTTGAGGTAAACTCCCTCATGGTCCTCTTATACATCATGGCATATTTTAGCATATAATTTCTACTCTTTAGCCACAGGGCTCATTTTTGGACCCCTTGCAAGTGTGGTGGACATTTGTGGTTTAGCAAATAATATACAATGTTGTCATACCAATCATTTGGAGAAACATCCTCCAGGTTGTATTGTTGGGTGATAAGTTCTACATTAGTTTCATCCATTGTGCGTGTGAGAGCTTGAACTCAAACCAACTTCATCGATTGTATTTCCATATCATACTCCTGTAACATGGTAACCCACTTTTCTCACCTTTCTGTCGGTTCATTCTACATCAACAATATCTTAATTGTCAGGTCTATGACAATAGAAAATACTTTATTCCTCAAGATGTAGTGCCCCAATTTCTTGACACCACAGACTAGAGCATATGCCTCTTTTTCAACACTAGGATAACGCAATTCAACATCCTTTAATGGAGCACTCATGAAAGCAATAGGATACTCGCTTCCTTTGTCATCTTTCTACGTCAGCACTAGGGGGTGAATCAGTTGTCACCAATCAAATCCACAATTCTCAAATAATTTTCAACTTCAAATCCACTTTAATCTATTATTAAGTATGAACATGAAATGCAAATAAAAAAAAGCAATATCAACATAAGAAACACCAGATTTACGTGGAAAACCCAATAAGGGAAAAATCGTGCAATGAGGATTAAATCACAATATAAAGTAATTTCAAAACTAATTACAAAGAGGTTCACTGTCAAAGGGCTCACTGCCCAAGAAGGACTAACTTTCTGAATACAAGGCTCACTGCCTACAAATAGGACTCATTGTCCAACAACGAGGCCCAATGCCTATAGATACAAAAGATAATAGAAAAATCCACCACAAAAAATTACACACATTCACATCCTTGATTAGAAGATTGCAAACACCATCAACTTACCACTTTCAGGAGTGTAACACATTAAAGTACTACTGCCTTAATTCATTTTCGCACACTCTTTCTTCTCAAACTTGTGGCATATTGATACATTCAATCCATAACATCTCGACTTGTATTTATACCATCTTCAACCTTAGAAATTTTCTCCAGGGTCGACTACACACACTCCATATTAAAAATTCAAATTAGTTTAGAAAATTAACATTCTTGTGGTGGAAGAGAATGAGAATAGACCAAACCAACACTTAACCAAGACCCAAAACAATATCTTGGATCAATCACACACTTCCTTAATTGATACTTATCCTTTATATGACGCGTAGATGCTAGGTCGACCAAACCTAATCAAAACAAAAATGAACTTTGAAGTAGATGCTTCTGCAACAAGAAGATAACATGTGGAGCACATAACATGCTTCACCATGCACTGGAACACATCTCAAATACCTTCAAAGTCATCCACAACAAATGCAACAACCTTCAGACATAGAACACCTTCAATTAGTCCATCCAGACTGTATAGCCACACAAAAAAATCTAAAACTCATCTTTTGGAGCACCAAACCATGAGAAGCTTTGTCAAAACACAAATAACATCATTAAAAGACATCTACGTGATCCACAAGACTAGAAACAAACTAGCATAGGACTACGGAGTAGAAAAATTTCTCCCAGTTCACACACTAGTGAACACAACTTTCACTCTTCATCATACCAAAAAATATAAACCAGGATATATCACCAATAGATGCCCATAAATAATACTTTAGATCTAGACAAGCATAGGATCAACACATAAGAAATGTTGAGAACAAACCGGATCACATTCTAATCACACACATAATTTTGACTTCATTATTCCTCAAAAGCACTCAGCAACACATCATATTAGCACACCTGCAACACCATAAGGATAGCTCTATGTCGTTACAACATCTCTACAGTATCTCAACTATACATGTAGATCCTGCAATCACTTAATTCCTTTCTCTGCAACAACCTATATTGTGTTGACATCAATGAAAACATTAATGACAACACCACCATACTCATTCATACTTGCAACAATATCCCCCTTTGTCATTGATGGAAACACATGATGTGAAAAAACATTAAAGAAAACATCTATTCCATTCCTACACTCTCCTTTACTTCTTAGATTAGAAATCCTATACAACATTTCCTACACACTATTTTCCTTGCCAAATTCTCTCTTTCACATGACTTTCTCTCCCCTATTTCTTTCACAATTTTTCACATGACTTTCTCTCCCCATTTGACATCAATGGCAAAGAAAAAAAGGTTTGCATAATTCTTCGGTCATATGTAGCTCTGATCACTCCCCCTTAGGAGTGCACCCATACATCTCATACTACAACAATGGAACTTCCTACTCCCCCTGAGGAGTAGACCCAACCATCAAACTAGACAAATGAAGAATTTGTAGATCCACTAGACTGATGCACCTCCATGTGCACCTAGTTCAAAGAAGGAGGGGAAATAACCCCCAAATTCTCCTTGAGATACTCAAAAGTATCCTTTAGAAGATCCTTAGTAAATATATCAACAGTTTGATCCTTTGTAGGCACATACTCCAATCTCACTTCATTTTTCAATGCTTTCTCTCTCAAGAAATGATATCTAATATATATATTCTTTTTCCTTGAATGCATTACCTGATTAATTGAAATATTTTTTGCACTTGTATTATCATAGAAGATAGGGATAGGCTCATCACATATCACTTCTATATCCTTCAATGTTTGCTTCATCCACAAAACCTATGTGCAGCAAGATGTTGCAACAATGTACTCAACTTTTGCAGTGGATAAAGAAATTGAATCCTATTTCTTGTTTAGCCATGAAACCAATCTTCCTCCAAGAAATAATGCACCACCACTTGTACTCTTACGGTCATCCACACAACCAGCCCAATCTACATCAATGTAAGCACTCAAAGTGAAATAGATATCCTTAGGATACCACAAGCCATAATCCAAAGTTCCTTTAAGATATTTGAATATCCTCTTCACAGCTGTAAAATGTGCTTCTTTAGGTTCTTCTTGAAATCTGGAAACCAAACATATTGCATGCATGATATCTGGTCTAGTTGTAGTAAGATATAATAGTCCACTAATAATAAATCTGTACATGCTCTAATCAACTTTAGGAGATTCATCATTCTTACTCAGTTTGCATCCAGTCACCATAGGGGTATAGACTAGTTTGGAGTCATCCATTTCAAACTTCTTCAAAAACTCTTTGACATATTTTGATTGTGAAATGAATATGCCCTTATCAATTTGATTCACTTGAATTCCAAGAAAGAAATTCAACTCACCAATCATAGACATCTCAAACTCTTTTTGCATCTCATCTACAAATATCTTGCACATACCCTCATTTCCTTAGAAGATAATATCATCAACATACACAACTATTATCAACATTTTGTTTCCTTCCACCTTAAAATAGAGATTACTATCTATGGAGCCTTTACTAAACTCTTGTGTCAAATATTTTTCCAACCTTGCATACCATGCTCTAGGAGCCTGTTTAAGTCCATATAATGCCTTTTTCAACTTACAGACCATGTATGGTCTATCTAATAACTAAAATCCCTCCAGTTGTTCCATGTACACTTCCTCTTCCAATTCTCCATTCAGGAATGGAGACTTAACATCCATCTGATAGACCTTGAAATATTTATGAGCAGAAAAATCTAAAAACATCTGAATGGCCTCCATTCTAGCCACTAGAGAAAATGTATCCTCAAAGTCTATTCCTTCAACCTATGAATAACCTTTGCATATAAGTCTTTCTTTGTTTCTTACCAATTCACCATTCTCATTCAACTTATTCTTGAACACCCACTTTGAACCAATTATGTTCTTGTTTATAGGTCTAGGAAAAAATTCTTACGCCTGATTCTTCTCAATCTGTTGCAACTCCTCTTTCATTTCTCTAACCCAATTCTCATCTTTGCATGCTTCACAAACTGATTTAGGTTCTATCTTGGAAAGTAAACATAGATTTACCTCAACTACTACCACTTTACTTCTTGTCTTTACACCTTCACTTTTATCTCCAATTATCTGTTCTTTAGGATGATTCTTTTGTACATATTTTGGGGTTTTAGGAGTAGGTTCTAGAGCTTCTTCCTCTTTATCCTCTTCTTGTAATTTTTTGCAGATAGGTTCTATTAGCTCTCAAAAATGAAGGCAAGGGTACCTCAAGAGCCTACCAATCTCTTGATACATTTTAGGGTAACAGACAAGGTTGAATGGCTTAAACCTTCTACTCTTCAGGTGTTGCTGGACCTAGGTAGGTGAACCTATATGAGTGAAGCAAACTTGGCTTTATGCCTATTTCTTCGAAATGCTTTGCCCACAATGGCAGATAGGGGTGAACCAATAAAACTAAATTTGGTATAAATTGTATAGCAATATTCAAGACTAAATCCTAATATGTTCAGTTAACAGATGTAAAAATAAGAATGAAACTAAGTAATGGAAGAGAGAAGAGACTAGTGCCTTATTGGGTATGCAGAGTCAAATGAAATGTTAAATGAGCGACTTCTTTCTATAGAACATTCAAATTGCTTGGCATATGTTTTGTTTATAACTTGTATAAACATGCAAGACTATGATTATTAAGTTCTTCTTACTGATCCAGATGAATTTCCCTGATTACTGTGATTAATTGAAAGGATTTAATCCTTCCTTGAAAGAACCGATCAACCAATCACACAGATACAACAAATGTGCACTGATAAACCGAACATAAACTTGTTCTGTCAATTTAAATAACTAGACAACATCAATCTTGGAGACAACTTGAATAATACTTTTAATGAACACAACAAACAATTGACACCAAAAATATGCCAGCATATTAAATGATTCTCATTGATATCTCCATAATTTCAAAACATGCATCATAGTCTCAAATTTGTGAAACATTGTGTTCTACTATATTCTACCATCTATCTTCTATCTTATTCTACTTATGTCTATTTTGTTTCTGAAATAGATATTTATACATCGAATACATGAAAGGATGCGTCCTTTTTGAAATACAATATGTTTACATAAAAAATAGATTAAAGGATGATTAATCTCTGTTTAGCCACAAATAAATCTTAGTTAAATGATCCAAATAATCCTGGTGCTCATGTGTATCCGCATCTCCAATTGCATTCTAGATCTAAATATCCATCCTTATCATCTTTTCATTTTGCTCGCTTGCCTCATCTAATGTCGTGCTTTCAGTAGTAGCGACCTTCAAGATTTCACGTAGCATCGACTCATTCTCACTTTTCCATTTGGCAGCTTCCTTTAGTTTTCCTCTATCATCAGAGAGTACGGTCATTATTTTCATAGCAACATCTATCAATCCCTATGCATCCCCCTACAATTCATCATAGAAGTTTCGATGCCTATTTATAAAATGATTAGCATTTTCAATTGCTACACTATTAATAGCATCTCTTTGGCTCACTTCTTGAAACTTTTCCATAATGTGTTCATTCATTCTTTCATGCTCCTTCAATGCAACAAGTGTATGAGAATACTTTCCCTAGAGCTTACTTAACAAAGATGTTAAACCATCCTTCCTCTTCTTGATTATTGCCACCAGTGCATCATATTTTCCTTGGGAATATGCACTTGATCCCTCCCAATGATCCTTCGACTGAGAACTTTCACCTTGAGTAAGCATCTTGGGTGTCTTCATAGTAACACCTACTAAATCCTTTAATCTATCATTTTCTCTCAGCATCCTTTCCTTATTTAGTTTGTACATTTCCCTTTCTTTTATCAACATCTAAATCTGTGCTTTGTTCAATTTTGCAATATTAACTCCAATTTCTCTAGTAGCCACAAGATCAGCTTCTCCAACCTTTAGATTCATGACATGTCCAAATGCCTTTTCTGTGTCAATAACTACTGATTTCCTGTGGGGTGGGTACAAGGCCCAAATCATCAACGATCCTTCATCAGTATTGTACTTGGACCAGTATATTGTTCGAGCTCCTCAGGCTGAAAGATGTCCTGGTTCTCCGTTCGCACTACTGACTCCTTTGCTATTAATTCAACACTAATGCGTTTGATTGAATTTTCCTTGTTATATCCCGTCGTGCCATTATTGTGTTAGTTGAAGCACGAATGAAGACTTATTTGAAACATACACTGTCGCATCAAATGTCTTCTCAGTGAGAAAATTTCAAATCTGGGGTGATATATTTTTTGCAACATTCATTAAAACTTTCGCCAAGACATCCTATGGTCTCATCGACATTTGGAATCACACTGATGACTACCGCTTCAGTTTTGCTTATCGCTGTGACAATTCCAAGTCGGGGAGATGTTTCATAGTCCTCATTGTGTCTTACCGATATGCACCCTGTAGTAACTTTCTGGTCATTGAGACATAATCACACTCTTGCCGATGAAACCACCTCGGCGTGACTTTGAAAATTCAAAAAGACACATACCGATGTCAATTGTCTTGTCAAACCTTTTCCTCCAACATATTCCATTTGGTGAGACTCTCCCCGAAGTAGTTCATTGGTGTAACTATCACACTCAGCAGAACTCACGCCGATGACCTCTTCTCTCACTGATGCATATCTCTATCAGTGTGACATTTGAGTCAGCAAGACTACATGACTTCCTCTCGATATCTTTCTGATGGAATCCCTTTGCTCCTTATTGGCAAGACCCGATGCTTTCGGTAAGACACATTACAATAATATTTTTTTTGGCTGATACACCACTCCATGCGCTAGTAGGTGAGACATATATGAGTTCTTTATGACTCATTCCGATAACAACTCTCTTTCCGATATGACTGTTCTATCACCGAAACAATAGATGTGTCCTGCTGATAGTCTGCAACAAGTATACATTAGTGGAAAAATATCATAGGTAGGGGAGACCTTCACTCTGTCTTGCCGATATGGGTAATATAATTAAATATCAAAGACTAGATGGATTCAAATGGATCATATGACAAAATATAAGCAAGACATTATGAGGAGGGAATTTTATGCTTATGATGAGGACTTATTTTGGAAACTCATGAATGCAATTGACTGTAAAATTTTCAAAATTTCACAGTTCTAATAGTGGCTCTGTCTGGGGATGAATGATTGTGAGATCATTGCAAGGATCCAGATTTATGGGTGAGCAAATCAAACTCAAGGTGATGGATTATGTCAGCAAGATGGAATGAATTGAAATGAATGTGAACCTACACTACTGTACATGGAAAAAATTACTTTGAAAGAAGGAAAATCAGGATTGTCCATGTACTAGAAATTCCTATTCCATTTATTTCCAAGACTATTGTGCATGGAGGATAGAATTTTGAGAGGATTGTTAAGGATTGTCCATGCACTGACAACCCTTAATCCTCTATATTGTTCAAGAGAAAAAATGTTTTAGAAATTTCCCATGTACAGGCAATTCTTGATTTTCACCAGCCATTTTTTGTAGATAATATGAATCTTCACCTTTCTTTCCAACAATCACAAAAGGTCCTAGCCACAAGGCTTCAAATTTACCATGCTTTCCCTTCTCCTGGCACCTTGCATTCCACATTAGTACCAAATCATTTTCTTCAAATTTTCTATCTTTTTCCTTTTTATCAAATAGATACTTCATCTGTGTCTGTAACTTCATGTTTTGGTTTTGGGAAACTCTCCTTATTTCATCAAGTTTAGCTAGCTGCTCCATTCTTTCCTCCATAGGTTCTGGAATATCCAAATCTTCCTGAAGGACAAACTTGTAGACTAGTAACAAATTCTGCAAAGGCATCCTGGCTTGTGTTCCATATACCAATTCAAATGGGGATTTTCCAATGGCCTTTTTTACAGTAATCCTATTAGCCCAAACAACCAACTTTAATTTTGAATCCCAAGCTTTCTTGTTCTGACCTAACATCCTCCTTATAATCTTCAGAAGACTTTTATTGCTAGACTCTGCTTGACCATTAGCTTGTGGATGGTAAGGGGCTGCATAAGAAATGGTAATACCATATGTGCTACAAAAGTTTCTGAATTCATCTGATCTGAAACACATCCCATTGTCTGTGATCAACCTTAGTGGTGTACCAAATCTGGTAATGATGTTATCCATTAAGAAACTTGTTACAACTTTACTTGTAGCCTATTTAGTTGGGACTGCTTCTACCCATTTGGTAAAATAATCGGTGGCCACCAGTATCCAATTATGTCCTCCACTCAATTTTTCTTGTATCTCTCCAATGAAATCAATTCCCCATTGATGAAAAGGGGCATCAACCTGCAAGGGTCGAAGTGGCAAAGCTCCCTGATACTTCAGTTTTCCAAAGAATTTCTAGGTAGGCCTCACATTTTCTTACATATGTAAAAGAGTCATTAAAAACCTTTGGCTAGTAATAACCTGCCCTGAGAATTTTATGCGCAGTTTTCTTTGCTGAGTAATGTCCTCCACAAACCCCTTCATGCATTTCACTCAAGACATGCCTGGCTTGTGATTCATCTAGACATAACAATAGTATACCATCCCTATTCTTCCAAAACAGATCTCCATCCATGAGACATACTTAGATGCCTAAAACTTTAGATTTCTTTTCTGGCTGTCACTCAATCCCTCTGGACACTTCATGTATTTAAGGTAATGCATGATATCTGCATACCATGGAGTATGCTCAATGCTGCAATTGCAGTTTCTTCTTCTACATTGCAAATTTGATTTGCTTTAATATTCACTTCTGCCATCAACTTAGCCAAGCCCTGACCTCTTACCAGTTTAGTAATTTGTATCTCCATGTCAAACTCTTGGATTTTGTTAATCCATCTGCATCTTTTTCCTGTTACTTCAGACTGTGTCAGAATATCTTTGACAACTGCATGAGGGACATAAGCAACCACCTTTGCTCCAACAAGATATGGCTTGAAAGCTTTTATAGCTTTCACTAATGCAAATGCCTAGTTTTCCATTATATCATACTTTAATTCAGACCCTTGTAATGACTTACTGAAGAAAGACACAGGCTGTTCATAACCATTCTCATTCTTCTATAACATAACAGCAACAATAGTGTGCATTGAGGTGAAAGAAAATATCTGAAAAGGTTTTGCAAAATCCAGAGACTTAAGGACAGGAGCTTCCTTGATGGCCCATTTGATGGATACAAAAGCTTCCAAGGTTCTGCAGTCCATTCTACCTTTTGTCCTTTCTTCAACATTTTTGATATGGGTTTAATGATCTCAGCAAAGTTAGAAACAAATCTCCTAACAAAATTAATCTGTCCAAAGAATGACTGTATAGCCTTAACAGTTTTAGGGACAGGAATTTTATCAATGGCCTTAACCCTTTCAGGATCTATCCTAATCCCTTCTTTTGAGACAATATGTCCCAAGAGCTTACCCTCTGTGACTACAAAATGACATTTCTTAGGGTTCAAGCTAATACCATATTCTAGGGCTTTTATAAATACCTTTTCCAGATGTTGAACATGATCCTCAGCCTTCTTTGAATAAGTAGTCAGGTCATCCTGATACACCACCATGATAGCATTGATCAAATCTACAAATGCCACATCCATAGCTCTTTGGAAGGTTGCTCCTGCATTGGTGAGACCAAATGGCATTCTCAGATAAACATATGTCCCCCAAGGAGTTGTAAATGTCATCTTATATTGCTCAGATTCTTTGACCTTGACCTGGTTATACCCTGAAAACCATCCATCATAGATAATAGTTCACACCCTGTTACCTTATGCAATATAGCTTCCATATTGGGTAGAGGATAATTATCTTTGAGGGATGCCATGTTTAGATTTTTGAAATCTACACATAGCCTAATATCTCCATTTTTCTTTCTCACAGGGACCAAGTTTGAGACCCATGTTGAATGCCTGATTGGTTTAATGATTCCCCCATCTCTGAGCTTTGCCAATTCTTCCTGCATTTTAGGCTCCAATGTTGGATTTATGGGTCTTTTCTTTTGTCTTAATGGCTTAGCATCTGGCTTCAATGGTATTTCATGCTAAACAAATCTTCCCTGTATGTTTTAGATCTTCATAAGACCAAGCAAACACATGTTTATATTTTTTGAGCAACTCTATCAACATTCATCTAATTGTAGGGCTTATCTTCTTCCCTATGTACACCTTTCTTGATGCAATTTTAGTTTCCAAGTTAATCTCTTGATATCTTCCCTTTTGACTGGTGTTTGCTTCATGAGGGACCGATCATTTCCATCATACACCCTCTCCAATGCTACTAAGCCTTTAGGAAGCTTATTTGTTTTAAGCTATAAGATCTCCTTCCCAAATATTGTCTGCTTCCCATCCACTTCTTCAACAAAGGCATTGAAATCAATTTCTTAGGCTTCATATTGATCTATATAGTGAAGAAATTTCAAAAGGTCAGTATCATCATTAAAACCTTGCCAACTATATATGTTATCAGGCACAACAAGCCTTGTTTTGAACTCAATTTGTGATACTCTAGCTAGTGTAATATCATCTCTTTTCAGTGCCACATTTGCTAAAAAATCTGCCATTATGTTCTTTGACCTATCAATCCACCCAATTGAGAAGGCATCAAACAACTCAATTATGTCCCATACAACATTCCTGTATTGTTTCAGTCTTTTATGTTTTTCTGCATATTTTGACTTAATTTGTGAAATGACCAACTTAGAATCCCCTAAAACAACCAGCAACTTGATTTTATGTTTCACAGCTATGTTCAAACCTGTCAATAAAGCTTCATATTCCGCCACATTGTTTGTACATTCAAATGTTAACAGGAATGAATACTTAAATGTAATACCTTCATGTGAAACAAACAAAATCCCAACTCCATTACCTTCTTGGCTGCATGCTCCATCAAAATACATTTTCCACATTTCATTGCAGTTTTGTGCCACATGCTTTTCAATTGGGACGGTATTGACTAATTCTGGCTGGGCTGATTCTATCTTAAAACTTCCAAGATCAACATCACAAAAATAATTGATTTGATCTTGTGGTACATAGTCAACAACTTGGTTCATCCTTGGCTCCCTGTATAACTTCACTTCCTGACCATTTATCAGGATTGTTGCATAAGACAGATCAAACTAGACATTTCCACCAACTGTTTATGTCCATTGTCTTGATAGAAGCATCCCAAACTGAGGAGGGGTGTCAATTACTGTTATATCAATGTTATAGGCCACTTGAGGATAAGTAGCAAGCTTGACTTCAACATCCCTCATTATACCCACCACAGGAACAAGGCGGTTATCCATTGCTTAGCACTTGCCTCCATTTGTGTCCACCCACATGCCAAGTTGTTTCATAACTCCTACTGGCATAATATTTATGGCAGCTCCAGAGTCTATCATGCAATTCCTTAGCAATTTTTTATTTATGAGTAAGGTAGTGAAAAAAGGATCAACCTATGGGGGACTTAATAATGCATTATTAAGGTACACTTCTGGGATATTCACTTTTTCTTGCTTATTAATAGTTTTAGTGGCCATTTTACTTTCAAAATTCATATGTCTTTCCTTCCCATTTGTTATTAATTGGATAGCACTATCTTTGTATTCCTTAATTTTCATCATCTCAAGTAATGGAACATACATCTTTACCTGAGATAAAGCCTGAGTGAAGTCAAAAGAAGAACCCTCCACTTTAACCATTTTCTTTTGCTCTGACGTTTCTCCTTTGTTTTCTTCCTTTTCTCCTTTACTTGGCTCATCAAGCTTTTACATTTCTTTGTGTAATTCCTTCACTTCCTCCTTTTGGACAGACCTTTGTTTACTTTCATCATGTTGTTTATTTTCTACCTTTTTCACAATTCCTTGTGTCACCTTTTTTTCTTTCATAAAAATTCCCCTGGGAACACCTTCCTTCTCATTTACCGTCCTATTTCTCAACCAGTACTTACTCTTTGCTTCTTCAACTACAACAACAGTTAATCTATCTATCTCCTCTTCAGTGAGTTTCCTCATGCTGCCTTGAGTAGGCATCTCATCAGAATGTGGTTTTGCATAATCATCCCCAGAGTCAGAAAGAACCTGTTGTTCGGCCATGTGGACATTGTACCTTTGATTTGAAACATCGTACTCATATCCATCTTCCTCTGAATATGAGTACCTCTCCTCAACACGGCGAAAAGTATTTGAAGTCAAATACACTGTATGATCTTCTCCACCATTTCCCATTAATACTCCTTCCATTCTTTGGGCTACAACACAATAATCTAGGGAATGTGGCTTATCACAAACTTCACAAAAATAATTGTTATTCACCATATAATTTCCCTTCTTCCTTAATGGATCAGGAGTCTCTTTGTTTCGAGGCCTATTTGTTATAGGTTTTCCATCTTTCCAATTTGTATTATAGGGCATGTCATGTAACCTGGGCCTTTTATTTATGTATGTGTTCTCTTGTTTGTATTGATAACTATTGGTTTGTTGAGGAGCCCTAGGGTTGTCTCTCTTATTGATTATCATAGCAGCCTTCCTGTTGTTTTCAATTGTTAATGCTATCTTTTGAGCTTCAGCCAAATCTCTTGGGAACCTATTTCTTAATTCATACCCTATTTTTGGATCAAATGCGTTCAAATAAACACTCAATGCTACAGAGTCTAGATACTTTGATCTAGGAGGTATTATATTTTGTAGTGTATTGAATCTCTAGTTTAAATCATAAATCGAGTCATTTTGGATTTTCTAAATTCACATCAATTCATGAAGAGCCGCATCTTGCGCACTTAGATTCCCATATTGCTCGAGGAATCAGTCCTGAAATATTTGGAGAGAATCAATAGAGGTTGTTGTTAGGCTATTGAACCAATCCCTAGCTTCTTCAATAAGCGACATCATGAATAGCCTCATATGTAAATATTCATAAGGTACAACCAAATCTTGAATGAAGGCATTGAAACTCCTTAAATGATCCTTGGCGGTAATTGCACTACTCCCTGTAAACTTAGGCACCAAACTTCTCCAACTACCATCCATGGGGTAAGGGTATAATTGAAATCCTATCAAATCAAATTGTCTAATCATGGTGGTATACTGATGAGGGGGAGGGTTAGGTGGGTACTGGTACATTGGGTTATTATATTTTTTATTATGATGCGGCATATAATGTTGACCATGAGGTGGCTGAACATTTGTATATTGTGTGGGAATATGAGGTGGATGATTTGGCTGTCTGTATTGATTCCCTACTTGATGGTGAGGGACCCTTGGTGGATCAGAAGGCCCTGCACCATGATTACCCTGATTATGAGGTGGTACATACTTTAGGGGGCAACCAGGTGTCTGAGTAATGTTCTGAGCTTTCTGCAATTTGATTTCTCTCATTGCTTGTATCATCTGGGCCTTCTCCTGTTCTTCTCTTTCCTTTCTTTGAGATTCAAACCGTGCTTTTACTTCACAAGTTAAAGATTCATAAACTTCTTGAGGAGTTTCATGATCAGTGGGTCCATTCTGATTACCTTCCATTTTTTGATCATATTCATACTGAATTCTAATTCATTCAGCCTCGAGTTCGGTTCTAAACTCAGCCTGTTTCTGAGGATCGTAAAAAGGGTTTCTTTGATCTTTTGGGGTACAAGGTTCTACACTTGAATTATCTCTACATGTATCATAACGGTCATATGTTTAACCATGTGGTATTGATGATTTATGTTTATTCATCATGCACATGTCCTCACTTATCCTTTTACCCTTATCAACCCTATCATCTTTGTGTGTCCACTTACTACTGCCAGCAGGAGCCCCAATATGACCTCCCCTATATTGAGATCTTCTTCCATTCATGTTGCAATGTTTTATCAGAGTCGCCACTCACTTTCTTAAAAGTGAGAAAAGATTGTTACTTGTTATTCCCAATGGAGTCTATTTAAGATTTATGACTATGATTAAGGCTCAGATTCTAACTCAATCCCCAGTAGAGTCGCCAATTTGTTAGCTCTCAAAAATGCAGGTAAGGGTACCTCAAGAGGCTGCCAATCTCTTGATACATTTTAGGGTAATAGACAAGGTTGAATGGCTTAAACCTTCTACTCTCTAGGTGCTACTAGATCTAGGTGGGTGAACCTATATGAGTGAAGTAGACTTGGATTTATGCTTATTTCTTCGAAATGCTTTGCCCACAATGGCAGATGGGGGTGGACAAATAAAACTAAATTTGGTATAAATTGTATAGCAATATTCAAGACTAAATCCTAATATGTTCAGTAAATAGATGTAAAAATAAGAATGAAACTAAGTAATGGAAGAGAGCAAAGACTAGTGCCTTATTGGGTATGCGGAGTCAAATTAAATCTTAAATGAGCAACTTCTTTCTAGAGGATATTCAAATTTCTTGGCATATGTTTTGTTTATAACTTGTATAAACATGAAAGACTATGATTATTAAGTTCTTCTTACTGATCTAGATGAATTTCCCTAATTACTGTGATTAATTAAAAGGATTTAATCCTTCCTTGAAAGAACCAATCAACCAATCACACAGATACAAAAAATGTGCACTGATAAACCAAACATAAACTTGTTATGTCAATTTAAATAACCAGACAACATCAATCTTGGAGACAACTCGAATAATACTTTTAATTAACACAACAAACAATTGACACCAGAAATATGCCAGCATATTAAATGATTCTCATTGATATCTCCATGATTTCAAAACATGCGTCATAGTCTCAAATTTGTGAAACATTGTGTTCTATTGTATTATGCTATCTATCTTCTATCCTATTCTACTTATGTCTATTTTGTTTCTGAAACTGATATTTATACATCGAATACACGAAATGACGCGTCCTTTCAGAAATGCCATATGTTTACATAATGAATAGATTAAAGGATGATTAATCTCTGTTTAGCCACAAATAAATCTTAGTTAAATGATCCAAATAATCCCAGCACTCATGTGTATCCACATCTCCAATTGCGTTCCGGATTGAAATCTCCATCCTTATCATCTTTTCATTCTGCTCACTTGCCTCATCTAATGTCATGCTTTTAGTAGTAGCGACCTTCAAGATTTCACATAGAATTGACTCATTCTCACTTTTCCATCTGGCAGCTTCCTTTAGTTTTCCTCTATCATCAAAGAGTATGGTCGATGTTTTCATAGCAGCATCGATCAATCCATGTGCATCCCCTTGCAATTTATCATAGAAGTTTCGATTCCTATTTATAAAATGATTAGCATTTTCAATTGCTACACTATTAACAACATCTCTCTGGCTCACTTCCTGAAACTTCTCCATAATGCGTTCATTCATTCTTTCATGCTCCTTCAATGCAGCAAGTGTATGAGAATACTTTCCCCAGTGCTTACTTAACCAAGATGTTAAACCATCCTTCCTCTTCTTGATTATTGCCACAAGTGCATCATATTTTCCTTGGGAATATGCACTTGATCCCTCCCAATGATCCTTCGACTGAGAACTTTCACCTTGAGTAAGAATCCTAGGTGTCTTCATAGTAACACCTACTAAATCCTTTAATCTATCATTTTCTCTCAGCATCCTTTCCTTATTTAGTTTGTACATTTCCCTTTCTTTTATCAACATCTAAAACTGTGCTTTGTTCAATTTTGCAATATTAACTCCAATTTCTACAGTAGCCACAAGATCAACTTCTCCAACCTTTAGATTCATAACATGTCCAAATGCCTTTTCTGTGTCAATAACTACTGATTTCCTATGGGGTGGGTACAAGGCCCAAATCATCAATGATCCTTCATCAGTATTGTACTTGGACCAGTATACTATTTGAGCTCCTTAGGCTGAAAGATGTCCTTGTTCTTCATTCGTACTACTGACTCCTTTGCTATTAATTCAACACTAATGTGTTTGATTGAATTTTCCCTATTATATCCTGTCGCACCATTAATGTGTCAGCTGAAGCACAAATGAAGACTTATTTGAAACATACACTATCGCATCAAATGTCTTGTTAGTGAGAAAATTTCAAATATGGGGTGATATCCTTTTTGCAACATTCATTAAACCCTTCGCCAAGACATCCTATGGTCTCATCGACATTTGGAATCACACCGATGACTACCACTTCAGTTTTGCATATCACTGTGACAATTCCGAGTCGGGGAGATGTTTCATAGTCCTCATTGTATCTTACCGATATGCACCTTGTAGTAACTTTCTGGTCACTAAGATATAATCACACTCTTGCCGATGAAACCACACCTCGGTGTGACTTTAAAAACTCGAAAAGACACATACCAATGTCAATTGTCTTGCCAAACCTTTTTCTCCAACATATTCCATTCAGTGAGACTCTCCCTGAAGTAGTTCATCGGTGTAACTATCACACTCGGCAGAACTCACGCCGATGACCTCTTCTCTCGTTGATGCATATCTCTATCAGTGTGACATTTGTGTCGGCAAGACTACGTGACTTCCTCCTGATATCTTTCTGATGGAATCCCTTTGCACCTTATCATCAAGACCCGATGCTTTCGGTAAGACACATTTCGATAATATTTTGTTTGGCCGATACATCACTCCATGCGCTAGTAGGTGAGACATATATGAGTTCATTATGACTCATTCCAATAACAACTCTCTTGCCGATATGACTTTTTTGTCACTGAAACAATAGATGTGTCATGCCGATAGTCTGCAACAAGTATACATTAGTGAAAAAATATCATAGGTCGGGGAGACCTTCACTCTATCTTGCCGATATGGGTAATACAATGAAATACCAAGGACTAGATGGATTCAAATGGATCATATGACAAAATATAAGCAAGACTTCATGAGGAGGGAATTTTATACTTATGATGAGGACTTATTTTGGAAACTCATGAATCCAATTGAATGTAAAATTTTCAAAATTTCACAGTTCTAATAGGTTCATCCGGTTCAACTTCACATATTTCAACTGGTCTATACATATCTTCTTCAACTTTTACATTTGCACTCTAAAAAATCTTCCTCAATCTTTTATTGAAGCATCTATAAGCTTTTCTACTAGTTGAATATCCAAGGAAAATACCTCTGTCACATCTTGCATCAAACTTTCCAAGGTTCTCATCATCTCTTTTAATATAGCACCTTCTTCCAAACACCTTCAAGTACTTAACAATAGGAATCTTGCTAGTCCATAGCTCATAAGGAGTCTTTGTGATATTACCTTTGATCTAAACTCTATTAAGAATATAAACAACAGTGTGGATTGCTTCTCTCTATTATACATCAGGTACATTTTCATCTTTCATCATAGTTCTTGCAACCTCTTGAACAGTCTAGTTCTTCCTCTAAACAACTCCATTTTGCTGAGGAGTTCTAGGAGAAGAAAAATGTCTTTTTATGCCATGATCGTCACAAAATGAATTAAACTCACTAGAAGTGAATTCTCCACCTCTATCTGACCTTAAACATTTGATTCTCAAGTTCACTTCATTCTCTACCCTGGTCTTGAACACTTTGAATCTATCCAGAGCTTGAGCTTTCTCCCTAAGAAAAGTAACCCATGTCATTCTAGAATAATCATCAATAAGGAGCATGAAATACCTATCACCATTAAGACTTCCTATTTTTGTGGGACAAAAAGAGGTTTGTATTAATTAATTCTAGCATTCTAGTAGTTGATTGATCTTTTCCTTTAAAAATACATCTTGTTTATTTTCCCAACTAACAACTCTTGCAAACAATATTGGTAGGCTTTGTGATTTTAGGAAAATCCTGGATAACTTATCTTGCACTAATCCTGATCAAATTTTACATGTCCCATCCTCTGATGCCATAGGCAACTTTCATTAACTTGAGATACAAGACACTGACCATCAACACCATTAAGTTGATAAATGTTCCCATATGTTCTTCTTCTTGCAACTACCACAGTTCCAAACCCTTTTCTGATTTCACAAGTATTATCCTCAAACACAAGCTTAAATCCTTTGCTACACATTTTTCCAACACTCAAAATGTTATGCCTTAATACCTTAACATAATAGAGATCATTAGTAATGTGTTTTCTATCGAAACTAATTGTTTTTTTTCCAACAATCTTTCCACTAGAATCATCTCCAAACATGACTAATCCACCATCATACTTTTCAAGTTTTGTAAATTTAGTTTTGTCTCTAGTCATGTGATTTGAACAACCACTATCAATCACCCAATATTCTTCATCTTTTCTAGCATGAAATTCAGTAACTAGAGTACCATCCATCAGTCCATTTGGAATGTACAAACACACACAACAATTCTGAAACTCATTTTTTAGACCACCAAACCATGAACACCTTTGTTAGAAAATAGATAACATCATTACAAGACATCTACCAAATATGAAAGACTATAAAAAAACCAACGGAGGATTGCAGAGCAAAAAAATTTCTCCTAGTCCTTAGACAAAAAACTCTGCCAGACCAGTTCACACACCGGTGAACACAACTTTCACTCTTCATCAAACCAAAAACTAAAAACAAGGATATATCACCAACAGAGTCCCATAAACAATACTTTAGATCCACACAAGCATAAGATAAACATAGAATAAATGTAGAGCACAAAGTGGAGCACATTCTGAACACACACAATTTTGACTTCACTACTCCTCAAAAGCACTTGGCAGCACATCATATCAACACACCTACAACACCATAAAGACAGCTCCATGTACTCACAACGTCTCTACAGTATCTCAACTCTACATGCACAACCTACAATCACTTAATTCCATTCTTTGCAACAATATGTACTGTGTTGACATCAATGACAACATTAATGACAACACCACCATACTCATTCATACTTGCAACAATGCTAGCACATGAATGATCTGATGTGAATGAGTATATATAGAATGGATTTGAATAATCAAGGTTGAATAAGATGGGAGAATCAACAATTTCCTTCTTTATTTCAGAAAATGTCTACTTTTCCTTGAGATTCCACTTAACTTTAGCATCTTACTTGAGCATAGCATTTAACGGTTTCACAATTTCAGCAAACCCAATTATAAATTTCCTCACAAAGTTAATCTTCCCAAAGAAGGACTTCATTTCTTTCTTGCTTCCTGGGGGCTGAATTTTCAAGATAGCTTGAATGTGTTCTGGGTCAATGGATATATCATTCTCTGAGATTATGTGTCCTAGCAATTTTCCCTTAGTTACTCCAAAGATACATTTCTTTGGATTCAATGAAATACCAAACTCTCTACACTTTTGGAACACTTTGCATAAATCGAAGACATGGTCACCTCTCCTTTGTGAAAATAATGTGAGGTCATCCATATAGATGATAATGCATTTTTCAATCAGATCCTTGAATGCAATGTCTGTAGAACACTAGAACAATGCCCCCTCATTGATTAAGCTAAAAGGCATCCTTCTATATGCAAAGGTGCCCCATTTTATGGTAAAGAAAGTCTTGTGTTTGTCTTCGTACTATACAATCACCTAATTTTAGCCTGAGTATCCATCAAGGAAGGACAACATCTAAGATTTGCTGGCAATCTAAATACCTCATCTAGTGATGGCACCAAATAGCTATCATTTTTTGAGGCCCAATTTAAATTTTTGAAATCCCACATAGCCTAATTTCTCCATTCTTCTTTTAGACTAGAACCATATTTTCCACCCAAGTGGAATATCAAACAGGGAAGATGATACATTTTGATAACAACTTCACTTCTTTAAGAGTGATAGGTTCTAATAGTGAATTGATTGGTCGTTGGTGCCACCTGAAGGGATTCACATCTTGTTTGAGGAGAATCATGTGAGTGATGATTGAAGTATCATATGTCTTAAGGTCCTCATAACCCCAAGCTATTACATCATGGTATGCATGTAGTGCATCAATTATCCCTTTCCTTTCTTCCAGAGTGCAAACCTTTCCAATAAAAACATTTTTATATTTTTTGCAGTACCTAAATTATGCATATCACATTCACTAGCTATAAATTCCATTTTGGATTACTAGTCCTAATATCTTATATGGTTGATATCGAAGATCATCTCTAGTTAAACCATTCCTCTGGGTATCATGTTGGTCTTTAAGTTAATAACCTCTTCTATATCAAGCTCTGCCTCCTTAGGCTCTACTTTGTCTATAATCTGAGAAGCAAACACATCTAAACTAGTGAAAAATTCCAAGATATGCTTGTCATCTTCAAACACTTAGAAATTAGTCACATTATCTAGCACGAACAAGGTAGACATGAGCTCTACTATGAAATTCTTCAAAACAATTAAGGACAAGGACTGTAGGGTGTTGGTTGCTTGTGCCAATGCATTAGTAGTTTGGTTTTTACTTCGAGGAATTAACTGTATATTAAATGCATTGAACCCCTTTATCAGATCACATACCCTATACCTATAGTTAGCTAGTCGTCAGTCATGGCATGAGTATAGTTTTATAACCTACTTAACTACTAGCTATGAATCCCTAAAAACTTGCAACATTTTAGCCCTCTTTCGTAATGCCATCAGTAACCCATGCACTAGTGCTTCATACTCTACTACATTATTGGTATAATATAATTGTAGTCTATGTGCAACAAAGAAGGTCTTACCAGAGGGACTGATCATCTTGAAGCTTGCTCCTGCTCCTTGCTTTGATTTGGATCCATCAAAGTGTAGCATCCAAAACTAGGAGGGCATTCATTCTTGGAAATTTCCAAGAAAACCTCACTCCTTGGCAACCAGTTCAATTCTCCATCATCTTGTGGTTTGGATTTTGATTGATTTTAGTCTTGTGATTTCCTCACCTAAACTCCCACTAGAGTAAACCACCCTTTGATATGACTTACATCCATTTGAAAAAGACAACATTCAAACTCTGAGTGAGATGCATCATGTATTCTACACCAATTGGGTAGTAGAAACTCTTTGAAATCCATCATGGCTCCTAGATCAATTTTAACTTGTACACATTTCCGCATGAACTCCTAAAAGCTATCAAACAACCCAAGGTTTTCGTATTTTTGAAATATTCATCATAAGATTCGACTATTACTTTAGTGTTGTTGGGAATGGTAGTTAGGTTTGTAGGCACATGATACAACATGAGGAATTCTTCTATCTCCTCTTCTTCACCCTCATATTTAATCAAGACATAATTCCCAAGTTTTGTTTTTGTAAACAACACTTCATTTGTCTTGTTGTACTCAATTATGATAAATATCATCCTGTGTTCATGTTCAATCCATATCTGATTGCATAGCCCCTTCCTAGGTAGCCACATATGCAAATGATCAGTTGAAGTGTAACCATTGAGAGCTCGGGTGAAGTCTCTTCCTAATATCATACCATAGGTATCGGGGGTGTTTGCTATTTGGATGTTAATGACTTGTTGCACTCTTGAATCAGATGCCACATGCATTGGGATCCTATTTAGTTCTCCTACTACATTTACCTCAATCTTATCTAACTGTGTCACCTTGCGTTTGGATGGGGTAAGAGTTATGCCCAATGCTTTATACATTGCAAACAACATGACATTTGTCAAAGCTCCTAAATCTAGTAAACAGTTGTGCATATTTTTTCCAAACACGCATATAGTTAGCAAGAAAGGAGGGGTCTCCAGCCTCCCTTGGAATAGGCTCATTGAAATGTCAACTTGAGCAACTTGAGATTTGTCCTTTTCTCCACCCTTATCCCTTGCTAATTTCTAGTTTTGATCCTTGGCTAATCTCTTGTCTAGACCCTTATCTAATTGTTGATATGGCCCTTTTCCCATAATTTCTCTAATTATAGGTTCATTGATGGTCGTGTCAAATGTGACTCTTTTTCTTGCTACCTATTATGATGGTTTGGATGGTGCAGTCCCATTTAATGACCTGAAGAAATCATTGCAAACGATGGGAATTCTTAACAATTCAAACATAGCTAGACTCACTTTCACCTTCTTCAACTCCTCTACCACATATTCTCCCATCTACTCCACATCTGCTTCAGACGGATTGCTCTTGGTGAAATCAAGTTACAAATCTTTTGTCGAATTAGGCTACCTATTCTTGTTGAAGTATTGAGTAGGAACCTTGGGATAAGATGGGTTAATACTTACATTTTGATTTGGTGGCATGTTGAAGTTAATTGGTGGTATGGAAGTCGTAAATGGACCACCAGCCTATCTTTTCCTCAAATTATAAGGTGTCGAATGTTGATGAAACACATGGACCTCCTCTTCTCGACATTCCTCTTCATCTTTAGGACCATTATGAACTAAATCAAATATCTGAGGTAGGGCTCCTTCATTACATACCTCATTTGTTTTGCCATCTTTTTTTGTCAACTCCTTCTCTGGTTCATTCTTGTCACTTTGAGGGAAGGGTACCTGATTGAAAACCAAGACTAAATCATAGGGCTCTAAAGGCACTATTTCTCTCCAACTTGAACTCAGTAACATTTTGCACCTCCACTTGAAAAATTGTAGCAATAGTCTGGAACTTTGGGCACTCAGGTTCTGGATTCCCGTTGGTTTGGTGAATTCAACACCATCTTGACAAAGTTTCCTCAGCCAAGTACACTCCACTTTTTTACTTATTTACACTGTTGAGCGGGTCAAGTAGTGTTGGAACCCCTCCATTGCTAGGCCTAGTATTCCACATTATATTTTTCCTTTGAGGCTACATTCTTTTAAAGTCTTGCCCTAAATTCTGACCTCATTAATAAATTTTCCCTGAGGTCGGGCCTGAATCACAGTTGTCTCAATGATAGTTGGCTTGAATACTTATTTGCGAGGCTTGCAACTAGTTTTTTTTGGTTTCTCAAGTGAGTAACTTTGGTGGTTGGATTCTTTACGTACTCAACCAATTTTTCAATTTTTTTCTTGTTTGAATTTCCCTATGTTGATATGGAATTCTGAAGAAGGACAGGTTGCGCTATGTTGGAGCTAAAATTTACACCTTGGTTTTCACATATTATTTTCATTCCATCTCCATCATAAAACCCATTACCATCAATTTTTTTACTATATTTGAATATTAAATATAAAATTCCCTCATGTACATAGCTCATAAAATAAAGCCTCTCATTATCACTTTGAAAAATCCCTTCCTTAGAGTACTTCCTCGGAAACACAAGGTATGTCACTAAGATAGTACCACATCGAAGAGAGTTGCACCAATGTCTCCTCGAAGAATTCAATAGAAGGAAAATGAATATATCAAGGAGACACTCATGCTTCGAGGAGACATCCTAAAATGTCTCCCCGACAACCCAAATAGCAACATATCGAGGAGAATTGGATGCATCGAAGAGAAAAATTAACATGTCTCACCAACAAGATATAGTGACAGTGATACTCTAAGAATATGAAATTATTTTACATTCAAGAAATAGAAAAAAATCTCTTGGACATGAAGAGATTATTATAAAATAAATGGTAAATTACTGGAAAAAATAGGGTCGGACAAATGGCAATATCGAAGAGACATCAGTATGTCATAGGGAGAAATGAAGAAGTCTCTTTGACATTGTAAAATAAAGTGAGAACAAAATGCCAGAGAGACATGAAAGCATCAAATGGAAACTTATAAAAGTCTCTTTGACTTTCTAATAATAACATATCGAAGAGACAAGGGAGTATTGGGAAAACATTATTGAAAGTCTCCTCATGCAACTACGAACATACATTATTGATAAGACTAAGGGACATCGAAGAGAGATAACCACTAGTCTCTTCAATATTTTAAAGGTACAAAATGAGTTATTTGAAGAATCACTACTGAAAGGAGGAACACGGGTATGTTGAGGAGACAATCTTATCGAAGCGAGATACTCACCAATCTCATCAACACTGATATGTCAAAAGTTCAAAAGGGAAGAACATGAAATGTAGCCATCGAGGAGACATTGCGAGATTAAGGATAGAAACTCAAATGTCTCTTTGATATTATGAAATAATGTCTCATCTGGTTGATATGACTAATAAGGTCATCGAAGAGACAACTACCATTAATATTACAATTGATTAGAAAGGTGGCATGAGTGCCATTTGTGAACCAGAGTTGGTTCAATCATGCTAAATCTCAATATATCTAACTCCTAAGAAATCATAATCACTATGAATTGTGGTTGAATATTAGGAAGGCAGATTTAGGTGATGGAAAATAGCTCAAAAATCACAACGTTCATTCAAGTAAGTGCTCTTGGCTCAGCTAAACATGTTCCCTAGATTTTTTCTTGAAGTATAGTAAAAGTTGGGTTTCAAAATGGAAAAAAACCTTGAGAAACCAAAAGTAAAAAAGGTAGAAAATGGAGGCTGGACCATTAAACCAAGAATTAATAGATTAGTGTCCCAAGTCTGGAGAAATGTCAAGAAGAACAAATAAATTAAATACTTCATGCAAAACATTGGAAGATAAACACAAAAATCTAGGAGATGTGTGGACTCCACATAGGAGTTATGACTTGTTTATATATCATTATAGAAAGAAATACAGACATAGGCTAGTCTCGAATCCTTGGAACTTGAATCTAACGAATCTTTTGATGCCTAATTTCTTTATTAACATAGAACTGATCGAAGAACTGGCAAGAAACTACAATCCTAAAACAAGGGAAATCCACTCTCACGATGGATCAAAATTTATTATTATAACACGAGATTACATTTGTATGGTTTTTCAATTAGATACATCCCTAAAAACAAAATTACGGATAAGAGTTTTTCTAGAAGAATACCAAACTTTGGATACAAGTTATGAGAGGTGAAAATTACCTCTACATAGACCTAAGGGTCCAGGAAGCCAACCTAGAAAATTTTCCAATGATGAGAAAACCCCATTTCTTGTGGATTCATTTAAACAATATTACTAGTACACCTACTATTCAGTTGGTCAAGTGCTAGGAATTGATTCCCCTATAGTAATGACTATAGCTCCCATGGTTTTGGCTACAGATATCCAAAGCCAATATGCTAGGCCTTATGATTATGTAGAATATCTATCTGAGGTCATTAATACTTCTCTTACCACCATTAAGAACAATAGTGATGCCATCAACTTCAAGCATTATTCATTGCTTATGCATATGATATTATATGCAGGGAAGGTAATGGGAATATGGGGAGAGGAGATGAGGATCAAGGATTTGGATAATGATGAGAATTATATACCAGTGCATATGTGGACATCCATATGGGACAATAGATGTGGGAGATCCCACTATTTGTATTTTGAAGAGTATTTTGTCAAACCCTTGTATAAGATGCTTGGCCATAAATGTGATCACAATTTGTCCTAAAAAATACAAAGATTCTTTAGACCAAAAGATAAAAAGACTGAAGGAAAGGTAAACCATAATTGGCGAGATTGGTATGCATTTGAGGATTGTACTATGATCAAAGTATATAGGTTCAAGGAAGCTCCATTTTTACTACCTAAAACTGTACTAGATAGAGTTTCATACCTTGAGATTATAAGGCAATTATCCTATTCGGCCTTCATGCACCTAAAAAGATATGGAAGACAAAATTTTATGCCTTCTACTCTATGCTTCGATGACTTCACCATAATTGCTAATACAAGATATGAATCATTTGGCTACAAGATAAATTATTATGGCTTTCCATTAGGGAATAAGAGGGAAAATTTTAACCCTGTACATTATATTTATGATGCCAATATTTCACAAAACCTGAAGGGATATGAACATGAATTCTATGTGGATGATGTCATTAGGAATTGTGATGAGAATCAAGTGATGATGAGGAAGGTTATCTACAATAGAATTGTTATGGCCAAGGCTTGGAGAAGAAACAATAATCCATTGTAATTAGAATCTTTTCATGAAATACAAGATGCTATGGAAAGGATTGAGCAATTGATATTGCATGAAGAAGATTTGACAAAAGATGTACCCCTTGTAGCTTTTGAGAGGAGAAGAGATATTGATTTAAGGAGACAAGCTAAGAATGTAGCACCATTAAGTCATTTGTCACCATAGCCTACTCAAGAGGTTAGCTTCTCAATTTAAACTTCTATTATAATCAAAGATGACATTGAGGAGGAGGAAATCACACAAATCACCATTCCTACTATTCCCCAGTTTCAAGTTCCACCAGATAGGAATGTGATCACATTTGAAGCTTCTAATGAGTTATCTGATGATGTGATACATTGTGCTAGCCAAGAATTCATTGTAGATGACACATTTTTTCAAACCGCTGAGTTTAAGGCTTTCATTTATGAGTATAAAGGAAGAGTAATAAGAGAAAGGGTAAAATGAATCAACCCTGAGAAAGAAGAAGATGCCTTGAAGGAGCTCCAACATGAGGTTGATGAGGAAATGAACAATATGACTCCTGAAAGAGGGAGAGCATTGTTAAAATAGGCCAGAGTCATGCTTCTTCTAGGATGGGACATCAGCTCAGTCATTGTATTTGACAATTTCCTGAAAAGGGAAAATAAGGCCTTACAATTAACAAATGAGGCTAGTGGTAAGATATATACTAGATCAGGGTATAACCCTAATAATACTACTTTATAGATGTGGGAACTTTACCCACTAGGAAAGAGGCCTTCTCTTATCAATGACCATGATTAGATTTTTGGACACCTTCTAGTACAGAGGTTAGGGGATATAGACCTTATGGAGACCATTGATCTAAATGTAAACATGGCCAAGTTTACCATGGTTCAAATTCAAATTTTGGTCAGAGATAATAAGGGGCTAATGGAGGAGAATGAGAGGTTGAAGCAATATGTGATCAATTATAGAGATAGATTGCCTTCCTCCTCAGGGCTTTACTCACCATTGATTGAACATGATAGAAATGTGCTTGAAGCAATGTCTAAGACCACCTATTGGAATTAAAGGAAAACTAAAAACCACCAAATTTGAAATGGCATTAGAACTATCCTATAAGAGATTTGATGATATGTTTAGACTTGCTAACAAGGTTTGGATCATCCATGAAAAAACATCTGCAGCTTTGCTGGAACATAATAGGTTGTGTGACAAAATGAAGGAAGTGGAATCACACATAAAAGCAAAGAAAGGTGACAACAAAATCATGCTTCAAGAATATCAAGAGCTCATGAATGCACATATTATTTTTCATAACATCCTAACACAAGAATTGAGCGAGTTCAATCAGTTACTAAGTATGGCTCTACTGAATTTCTTTGAGGAAATAAATTTAAAGGATCAGGATGTATGGAAGGATGAGATAGCCCAGTATGTTCCAATTTCTCTTGATGGCATTAATGATGAGGATAAGGTGCTCGAGAAGACACATATACAACTAGGAAGAATTTTTGAACTCAAATGTACAATGAAGGATATCATAAATAATGCAGATACTTATTCCAAGATAGGGTATATTTAACATGTATCAAGGATTAACATATTCATCACACAGGCCAAGTAAAAAGTGGTAGGGTATGGAAGTTCGACAACTATGGATTCATTATCATAGAGCATAAGCCTTGAATAGGTCTTTGGTGATCATAAGAACTTGCTTGAAGACTAATAGATCGTGGTGCATCCATTTTCAAACTTTTAAGTTTTATGTTTATGTTAAATTAAGTTTTTAGTAATCAAATGTCACATTCTTTTGTAATGGGTTTGTAGCTTGTTGCTTCCCATATAAAAATGGAAACCAAGGCCCAATTTCATCATCATCGTAATCATTATCATCATCACTAGTAGTAGTAGATAGGTTGCATATTCCATCCATCCATTTCCATATCTCAGAAACTTATGTTATTAATGTACATATTTTGAAGCAAATATAATGGAGAAGACTATTTACATTTGGTGATTTACTTCTTGTGTTCAACTATTGTGTTAATTTTCATGCTTATATGTTGTTGTATTGTCTCCAAAGTGGTTCTCTTAAGTTATTCAAATTCATATAATTTTTTAGGACACATTTTTTGTTGCAGTGTGGTTGCTTTGATTGGTTTCTAGATGGTGTGAATTAAAATCCTTTCAAATAATTTACTTTAATTGGTTCCTACCAAGGATTAAAATCCTTTTAAAGTGGTTGTTCTAATTGGTTTCCCTCAAACTAAGAGTTAAAAATCCTTTCATGCTTTCACAGTAATTTAGGGGGATAACACTAGTATTTATAAATAAGAGTACAATAGCTAGTTAGCCTGCACATTTGTACAAGGTGCAAACATTTAGAAGTGCCTAATAGTTAGACTTAAGCTGAGGAGTAGATCCACCTATCAGATAAATATTTCCCCATCATCATAATCCACTCATTGACTCCGTTCACCCAATAGATTAGGCACTAGTCAATTTTAGAACATTTTTATACAAATTCAATTCCCACTCTTGATTATTAAAACACTTTCATTAGGAACTAGTAAGTAGGCTTTGCATCTACTTCACACCTGTGTGCCATAGTGAGTAGATTTCCCACATTAAATATCACATTCAAGACTTTTGAATCTACCTTGTCACTCAGGTACATCTGCCTAGGTCTAGCAGATCCTAAAGAGCAAGGGGTGATTAACCATATTTTCCCCAGTCATTAGCCAAAAATGTATTAAGAGACTGGCACCCTCTTATAGTCTAAAAACTTATGTTTTTGATACCTAACAGATTGGTGACTCTACTAGAGAGATTTAGGAAAATCTTGGTTCTAGTCTATCCATTTGTAGAGTCAATAAGATCTCAAAATTAAACTATTATATTGAATACCTAGAGACTCCACTGGGAAGACCTAAAATCCTTTCTTGCTTTTCATAAAAGTGAGTGGAGACTCTATCAAGTTTGTAGAAACAAATACATGACTGAGAAGTTAAAATACACATCAAGAAGAAAAACCCTAGAGTTCAAAGTATCAAAGCATCCTACGAAATGAATGGAAGAAGATATATGTACAAATAAATTCCAAAGAAGAATGACAATAAATGGATGGATAATGGTGATTCTTCTCTCCCAAAATCCAATAGTGCTAAAAATAAAACATCTAAATAGCCAAACATTACATTAAATGATCAGGAGAATATCCCATAAAAACTTCCTACAATGCACAATAGCTTTGATCCATTGCATGAATCATAATATCATAATGATGATCCATGTATAGATCCTCATACCCCATGTGAACAAGAAAACATTGGTTGCCCTATTTTCTGCTGGAAGGAAGACCCTAAGAAAATGAAAGAGTTCTATACCCGATTGGATGAAGAAAAAATTCAAAGACAAAATGAGTATGACCATATGACGTCACTACAAAAAGGAGAGAAAAACTAGTATGAATCCATGGATCACCCTCCCCCTATTGATAATTATGATGAAATTACCACTCAGGAGTTGGAACAGTATGTGGAAAGATAGAGAGAGGACCTTAGGAGGAGACAATAGTTGATAAGAGAAACTCAAGAACGAAATCAAAAAATGTCTCAATTGAATGTCCATACATCAAAACCACCAAAATATTTCCCTCCCCATAAGCAAGGAGGTAACATCAATCCACAATGGTCATCTCAAAATACAAGATCTTCGAGTACTTCAAAAGCACCTTACAATTCAACTAGTAACCCAAAGAACCATGCCCAACATAATGTGCCACCACAGAGATCCCAAACACAAAACACTGGAAACATTCCACAACCCAACCCACCACTAGGATAACAATATGTTCCTCACTATCAACATCATGTGCCACAACATAATGTATATTCTCACCAGAACATCCAACAAAATGTGCATCAGCCTCAACATCAATTCCAATATTACCCCAACCTGCCACCTCAGAATCCTTATCCACAAAACCTTACAAGCATGAGCAGACAATTTGACTTGATAGGATATCAAATATACCCATATCCCATTGATAGTAGCTAGAGAAATGTTGTCCCTAAGTTCAAAAGGAACAATACAACTACAATAGAAGAACACATATGAAATTTCAATGCTTTTGTGCAAGATTTGGGCATGGAACAAGAGGATGTACTTATGAGGTTGTTCATGATGTCCTTAACTGAAGAAGCAAGGGATTGGTTCAATAGCCTACCAAATGCCTTAATTACCTCTCCAACAAATTTTAAAGATTAGTTCTTAGAATAGTATGGGAATCAATGTGCTCCTGAATTTTCCTTACATGAGTTAATAAGCATTCTAAAACATCAAAATGAATCAGTTTATGACTTTAATAAGAGATTCTCCAAGATCAATAACAAGATACCACATGGGTCCAAATTATCTAACTCAACAGCTTTAAGCATCTATTTAAAAGCCTTTGATCCCAAAACAAGGTATGAAATCAAAAATAGATTCCCTAGAAGTTTGATTGAAGCACAAAAGGCTACTATAACCATTGAAAACAATAGGAAAGCTATCAACATGATTGGTAAAAGAGATAATCTTAGGATCCCACAAAATCCTAACAATCCCCAAAATAGACAAGCAAATCAATACATAAATGAAAGGCCAAGATTGCATGACATGCCCTATAATACCACTTGGAAGGATGGGCAACCAGTGGGTAAACAAAATTGGAAAGATACACCAGATCCATTGAAAAAAAATGGAACACACATAGTAGATACTACACCATGGCGTTTGTTGTTCCTATAACACACACGCCTCGTTTGGAATGGGGACCCTATCTTTTCACTTTTCTAGGTCGCTTTTTCCTTTGCCTCATTTTGTGTGCCCCTTGTTTTGGTTCCTAAGTGGTCAACGAGTCCTAAAGCTATCATCTTAAGTTGACCAAGTTTCACAACCCTCAAAATTTTCAAGCCTTTAGCCTCTGCAAAGTTCCCTTGGTAGTTTTCCTTCAAACTTTAAAACTGTTGTCCTTCATGCTACATAGGTCTACCCATGTAGGCTGCCCTATGCAGAACTCTATCCATTCCTAGCTATTCCAAATGACTGACTTAACACATCTACCCACCCCTCGGGACCTGCAACTTTTGTCGTTGTTCCCTTTCACCAACCCACTAAATGACTAACACATGAGTGTCTTCTACCCTATGAAACCCGTTGTTCCCACTATTGGATATTTTAAATTATTTGTCAACAAACTCCAGTAGCCTCTGTACTCACATTTATGGCAAGCATTTAAAGCTTAAAAATCTATAAATAGTCACTTTCGATGGGTCATTGTCACCAACATTCTTTCTAGAAACCTGGTAGAGCCTTCAACTTCTGCCACCTCTATACTCGCAGGATCTCATCATTATTCAAACGTCATCATTTGCAATATCCTCATGAATACCATTAGGTCTCCTAGGTCAGTCTTCCGCTACCGCCTGTTTTATGGTTTTTCTCTCATTTTTGTAAACTCACTAAAATATTAAGGTAGAAAACCTCAGAACTAGAAAGAAGAAACTATATCGCACAAAACCCATATGTTAAAAACCTAAAAATCCTTTGAAATCCACCTCTGGGATCCATGCAGAACTTATGCCCTCCACCGCAATTCTTGAGCCAAGGCAATCGTACCCTTGTGGCCTGCAAGACACCCACAACCATTTCCTTCATCCTTGAATAAGTAAACTTTCAACGATGGCCATTATCTCCCTCGGGCCCGCTTATGCAAGAAGATCCCTATTTTTTTGAATTCTAGACTTAAAAGAAAAATTGCGAAGTTAACCAAGAGCCTTTGAACCCCACAGGTCCACAAGTGTGGGCTTCTGCATGTGGATCTCCCTTTCCACCTCGCTGCTTCGAACGATGAACCTACCCCGACCTCCCTCCTTGTGGGTCTCACGACATCCTTGATCACCCTCTGCTATACATTCAAGCCTCATCTACGGATTAGTTCAAGCAGGTTTCCCATGTTTGCTCGTTGTCGCTCGCATGGTTGACTTCCTAACGGTGAAGTATTGAGTTCCTCTCACTAGGTGGGCCCCAACCCAACTATCTTTATCCAATCCTTTGTGCCAAAATGACTAAGTGAGGATCCTTCCAGGCTTCGCACTGTGGACTTCCATCTATGGACCTCCATCATGAGTTTGTTGTTTTGAATGGCCTCCATAGACCATTTTTCCACATTATGGACTCTGCAATGATCGCCTTTGTTTGAGCCTAAAGAACAAAATGACTAAGTCTATTACTTGTAGACCATCTACCATAGGTTGATGTTGCCCTGTGTCTGTTGTCTTGCATGGAAAACGGCCTCCACCCTTCTTCTCCATGGGCCGCGACACCCACTTTGCCTTAGTGATTATTGAAAACCTTTAAGTAAAACTATATGCGGGCTGACTAGTGTGGGTGGCCACCTACGGGCCACCGCCCTGCTTTTTCCAATCTTAAACTACTAAGGTAAGCTTGCCTCCCATTGTGTAGAGCCCAACCTCCGTATTGTCATCTAGCCAATTATAAATGAGTCACATTTTTTGATCACCTTCACAGGCCTAGTGGTGCAAACCATCACCTACAGTTCATTGTCATGTCTTCCCCTTCCTAAATGGTTGGCATCTAACGCCTTTCCGCGGGTCCTTGCCTGCATCCAACCGAACAAAATGAACTTCAAAAGTGAATTGGCACTATCCTTCCTGTCCGCGGGTCCCACATTGTGGGATGCCACATGTAGGATTCCACCCCGCCAGCATCATTTCCAACAACGAAGTCCCTGACAACCGAGATGCCTCCTGCACCCATGATCTTTGCTTCTACATGCTTAAATGACTAAATTAGAATTCCAGGAACCTCACAAATGATCAAGCACACATGTTAAAATGACCCAATACCCTTGTGGGCCCCATCTCAACACAAAATATTAATGCAGGTAGATCTATGCGATTTGTCATGTCTTGTTTAGCATATGTTTGCAACTTCCTCCAAAATGACTACCAGCCCAGTGAAGTCCACATCACTAGGCCCGCATTTCCATATCTCCCCCATAAAAGAGGAAAATGATGAATAATGAGGAGTTTTGTGATCTTTAAATGATGAATTACTCAATCTAACATGGATTTTGCATGATTTTACTAATGCTCCCTATCTTTTGTACATGAACATGCTAATAGATCCTTTGCTTGTAGGATATATGGAATCAGCTGCAGAACCTTTGGGGGAATTCGCAGAGAAAGAAAAGGAAAATAAGACTGCCAAGACACCAAGGGGGAAGGAAGATAAGGATCAAATGAAGTATAAATTCCAAGGAGTAGACCTCAACTCCAAAGTTACTATAGAGTGGGATACAGTATCAGATACAAACTTGGGGCACATTGATTTTGATGAATTCAAACAGAGGGTCATCATTAACCCTACCACAAAAAATGCAAAGAATATCAAGAAAAGTGGATTAGCCAAGGTATTTGGTTTCCCTCCTACCCTTGCTACTCCTGAACTAGTAATGGCTTGCAGAGAGGCCTATCAAGAGAAAGCTAGAAGATTTATTGACTGGGATGGCAAGGTCTTGGTTGATCTATCTGCCAAGTCCATAGGAAGAACATTTCACATCCCCACCTTTGATCCTATGGAAGAAACCACAAAATAATATGCAAAAATTATGTGGAAGGATGATCCCCTCAAATGCAAGAAGCTAATAAATCAATTCTGGCTGAAAGAACAGAGGGGCAATGCAAATAAGGTGCCTCGGGAGCTCTTCAAGAGTGATTTCCATGAAGATTACCATGATTTGGTAACCTTACTAAGCAGAGTCACGGGACTCCTGACCATGGCATATTTCCAATAATGGATGCTTTATTTCATAGAAAAAAATATCAGAGGGAAGACCAAGTTCCATTGGGAAAAAATGATCAGCAACTACTTGCATGAGCAGTTTGTCGCAGTTAAAAAGACTTCACAATTTTATATGACCTCTTACTTGGTCTACTCGCTGGCTGATCTTATGCCATATAGAGGCCTATTTGTGGCCAAAATACAAACTTTGGGTAGAGAGCTGAAGGTCTATGACAGACACCCACAACTTCAATACAAAAATTTGAAGAAAGACTACTGCCAGGTGAATGATGCCTTTATCGGGCACATTATCAAACTATTTGAAGGAGACTTCAAATGGAGAGTCACTCATAGTGTCAATTCCTTCATCTGCTATTTTGTGCTCCTCTTTATTCAATTTCCTAAACTTACATCAGAACCGAGGGCTACTCTGGGAGGCCATATAAGCTGCCCCGGTACCTAAATGACCAGTTGATATTACTCGAAGTTTTCAAATAGCCACAACATGCATATACTCTTCTAAGTGACAAGCATAGGCTTGACATCCAATATCCTCTCACATTCAGCTAGGGTATGTATGAAATCCTCACATCCTAATGTGCGGAGTATTCTGAGAAAGAAATCATTAAATACAACTTGTAGCTCTACACTGCTCGACCATAGATGGATCTGTATGGAAAAATGAAGAAGATAATTGGGATAGATTATGCCCATTGGCACAATGTTGAAGACTTTTGGGGAAACTGTAAAGATGATAAAGAAGTGCACATGAGGCATTATATGCACATGAAAAAATACTTTGTTAAAACATTCAACTTGTTCTTGTTGTTAGATCAAGTTGTAGAGGATGAAAATACAGTGATAGATTCGAGATTTAATGTCATCGCCAACCTGCCACTGCCCCTAATTGACTGGGACAAGGAAGAGTTCAATGACCTTGATATCTTAACTAAACCAATAGAGGCTAGAGTAAAGTAGTGGATTGATGGGAGAATTCCTCAACTAAAGCTACAAGGAGCAACTTTGACATACGAAGAGCTCAAGGATGAGTTGATGGTGAGACTGATAGTGGGACTACTGCTGCCCCATCTAGAAAGGCTCTGAAATTGCCTCCCGTCACTAGATCCAAGAAAAGGAAAAGAAAGAAGAAGATAAGCCTAAAGAAGAGGCTCAAGCAAGAAGCCTAGAGGCATAGCATCTTGAAGAACATGGGCAGGAGGAGAAGAAAAGGGATCTGAAGGGGAAGAAAACCCCAAAGAAAACATAGTCACCATTGAATCACCAGAAGGAAATGCTATTTTCATTTGAGATTTAGTTGAAGAAGAGGAAGAAAAGGTAGAACAAGAGGCTTTGGGACATGAAGAAATGGAGATCTAGCACATCCAGAGAGAAGAAGGTGATCATGAATAACCAAAAAAAGGATCTCAAGTGCTCGAATGGCTAGAGAAGCAACTATAGAAGAAGTCTCATGTCCTTATGGATCCTAAAGAGAGGCTAGAAGCCATCTTAGCATGAGTGTAGATAGGGACAAAGAAAGAGAAGAAACCAAGGGTCAGATCCCATATCACAATGGATCCCTTAGGATCAAGGACTGTATAAATAGCTACTCTAGTGGTGGAAGGAGAGGGAGTCAGCTATAATGTCTACACCATAGACCTGGGAACAACCACTAGGGAGCAAAAATTTGACCATCTCTAGGGATCTGTGGTTACTATTGTGCATCAGATGAATAAAGACAAATATTCTCAGGAATTAAAAGCATAGGTGGCAGATTTAACAGCCTATATACAACAATTGTCTTCTACTAAAGAACTTCCTACAACATCACCAGCTCTGCCATCGCTACTATCCAAGGATCATATCAGCAAGCTTGAAAGGAGGAAAAATTGGACTAAGGCCACTAAATATTAGTTTGGGTGAAATCTATACAATAGAGATATGGGAATCGACCATGCTGCCTAGACAATGAATAAAGTTAGGGAAGTGCAACAACAACTCAAGGGCACAAATAAATTTTGTATTGACTTCCCAAATTTGTATATAATTACATATCCCAAACTTGAGGCTATCCTCAAGATGTCTGAGGTAACGTGGGAAAAGGAGCTTGCACTAGAAAAATATGATCATTGGCTCGTGGAAACATAGAAATTGGACCTCGATCATAGAAGAGAAATCTTGGAACGGGTGCTCCATAAAGTGGAGCTTGACATAGATTGGGTTAAGGAAATTAGAACAGTATGTGAAGAATACTTGAAGCTCATGACAGACTATGATATGCCCTCTGTCAAGCTAGATCGTAAGAAAATAAGTCCACACTTTCATAAGAAGATGGAGGATGGGGCCACCGATACATTAATGCCATATTTCATGGATTTTTCTACTCGAGCTTTTTCCCAATCAGAACAAGTGATCAAGAACATGTTGAAGTGCAACAAAGACTAGGACTTGATCACTAGCAGATCCAAAAAGTTAAATTTCTAGGTACTCCAATCCAAGATAATGGAGTGGAGCAAGCTTCAGGCGTTGATCGACAAGTTCGTGGAATATGCTACTGTGAAGAAGCATGAAGGAAATCTTGTCATAGATGATGAATTTCTCACAGTATAGTTGTAACAAAAGGAAAATCAACTACAAGACAAAAGTGCTACAGTGTTGGCAACTAGAGGACAAGATAGGCTAAAAGACAAAATGTAATTTTAAATTGTAAAATATTAGGAGTAGGTTAAATCCTAGTTTGTAGTGAATCTTGGCCACACAATGAGATTGAATCTTGGCCATTCATTTATCCTTTTGGACACTATATATAGGGGGTCTCATCTCATTTTCAAGAAAGAGTTGAGTTGTTGTAAAGACATGTTGCTGAAATTTTGATAGAAATTCATTGCTTTTGGGTGGATTCTTGGATTTCATTTCATGTTTCATGATTCTTCTCCTCATAATTAATATATTTGAGTAGATTTACTTTGTTGTTCTATGAGTTTTACATGCTTTTGGTAGATTAGTTAATGTTCTTCATTGATGCTGAAGAATTATGATGTGTTGATGCCCTTCCTTGTTCATGCTTTTTGTTGTTTATTGATGATAAATAATAGTGCAAAGCTATTCTGAACATGAATTGAATGTTGCACTTAAATTCTATCTTTTATTCATGCTTTATGATGAATGAATGGTTTAAATTTGTAGACCTTAGATTACAGCACTAGTTTCATGAGACTAATAGCTAATTTGGTTAAGTGGAACTTATTTTCAAGAAGGTTGTCCACTATAGTGCCCTCCATTATGGCTGTTCATCAGAAGTTTCAAATCTAAGAACTTACTCTCTTCCCTTCCCTTTTGACCTTTTCTTTAAATAGTAATTTAGAGAAGTTCAAGCATCATTGCACATTGTAAAGCCAAATTTGATGATAAAAGTAGAGTTTTAGGTTGTTTTCCTGAACTTGTAGCAATAGAACAACATTTCAAAATTTCATAAACTCCATTTAAAAGAACCAATTCCTTCCAACTTAACATACGTAAGGCGACCCTGTGTTACCAACAAAACACATCAACCAACTAAGATATTCCAAGCTTGTCATGACCTGACTCCCAAAACCTTGGGAAATTTCTCTACAAATCACTTGTAGAAGATTATATTTCAAGAGAGGTGATGCACTTGTGCATTACCTATGTTGAGAAAGTGAAAAAACACCCATCAATAGAACTGGAACTAGAAGGAGGGCCAAATTTGTGTTAAGCTAGACCGAATTCATTCATTCTCCCCTAAAAGATTCCAAAGAGTTCTAAGATCAACATTAAATAGAGGGGAAGTTCAAGAACTACTGCCCCTACTAGGGCAAGGAAGACTCGAAGAGGGGATGCAACTTCATCATCCTTATCTATCCCATCCACTTCACCTCAATCCTCACCTCTTCCTTCCACCCTTCACATCACATTCTCCCTTCTTCTCTAGCATCCACTTCCTCCATTCATCCATCTCAAACTGCCTTCCAACTGCTCACTCCTCACAACCAAGGCATTGCCCCTGTCCTTGTCCCTCAAGTTCAAGGAGCAGTCCCAACTACTACTACCCCTGCATAGCCCCAAATTCCTATCCAACAACAAATACAACCCCCAACTCCCCTTATGGATTGGTTGGGTAACAATCCTTCTTTGTTTTCCTTCAATGATTACCATGACATGCCCAAGAACCTGGAGGGATTTTGCATGAAATTCAATCCTCATGATCCACAAAGGACAACAAAAGAACACATTAAAATATTCCAAACAATGCTAAAGGACATGAAAATCAATCACAATGGCATGGCATGTAGACTCTTCCCTTACTCTCTCGGAGAGGAAGCTTTTTACTAGTACATTAACTTACCAAGAGGGTCCATCACCACTTGGGACCTCTTGAAGAACATGTTCTTGTGGAAGTAAAAGATTTCGATCAGCCCTTCAAAGTTATATTAGTAATTCATGTCCATTCAAAGGGAGGTTAATGAACCAATCAACTCCTTCAATTATTGGTTTCACTAGGCATACATGAGGTTACAAACTCCATACGTGCTAGGTGATGCCGTAGTTCTGCCAGTTTATTATGCTGCATTAGAAAACCTCACAACAACACTAGTGAAAAGAATAAACCCACCACCCACCAAGTTGGTAAATGCATATGCTGAGGTGGTCATTGCAAGCACCAACTTGGGGAAAAAAAATTCTGGTTTGCTACCTTCTTTGGGACAAGTTGCTCATCCCATGCAAATTCAAGGGCTTACCCAAACTTTAGCACATTAGGTGCCTCTTATGAACCAAGTGTTGTGGCTACCCATATTCCCTCATCCAGGACAACCATTGAACCAGGCGCCTTTAGTGCCTCATTACTTGTATTCACAACAGTAGCAGATCTACCCGTAGCAACCTCAAGTTACTTTATATCTACAAGGGCCTGAATTCCCACCCACTCAACCGAACCAACCAACAACACAACCCGTTTTTCTCTAAAACCAAGCATCACAGTCAAACAATGCAGAGAAGGATTAGTTGGATGAATTGACATAGATGATCAGAAAAATGTCTATGGAGATGATGCACTTAAGAAATTAGAACAACCGGTTGCAATCTTCTCAACGTAGCATCCAAGCCAACCTCAACTAAGACAATCGAGATAACCGGGATGTGGGTGCCTCATCCGGGCAGAATTATGAACGAGGAAATTTTTTCAATCAAAACATTGAAAGAAGGTCCTCATAGAGGCAAAACCAGACATGGAATACAAGGCCAAACAATGGGGGCATCCCTACCCCTCTTAATTATCCTTCCAATGCGACAACTAGCGGGCTATACCTAGCCGAGCCAACTTTTTCTAGATGGTGTCAGATCCATAAAATGAATAGGCACTCTGAATTGGATTGCTCGGAGTTCCTCATAGTGGTGAAAATATTTCAAGTAGAGGTTCAAAATGCTATGGACAACGTTGGTTGTTGAGACCTAGTCCCATCCAAGCCATATGATTCCTCTATGCTTTTGGTCAAACAAGTTTCATTCCCATGAAGCGAAAGCAATGTGTCTGAAAGGGAGACTGTTGCCCCAAAGGATGAAGAGGAAAATGAGGTAAGTAACAAAGACACCTTATCCCAGCTTTTCTCTTCAATGGATAATGGTCTAGTAGATGAGGATGAATTCCACATGTTCCATCAAAGGTCAACCCTATATAACTTAAGAAATAGGCAAGCAGGTGGCCCATTTATGTCCTCTATTCCACCTAACAACTTTAGCATTCCACCTTATCCTAACACTAGCAACAATACGGGTTACCCTTATGTGCCCACTCAATACTTCAACAAGAATAAGTAGCCAACTCAAGGGAAAAATTAGTCCACTAGTTCTTCCCAAGGAAAATTCTCTGAAATAAAAATCAAGCAAATGGGTGAGTATGTTGCTAAAGAATTCAAGAAGGTCAAAATCAGCCTATCTAATTTTGAGTTGCTTAAAGTTTCAACAATCAGGAATGTCTTCTTCCAATTCAACACAAAAGACACCCACTAAAATATTCTCTTTCAAAGAGCTACCACATGAGCTTGTAATCTAGGAAATCATAGGTAGGAAGAAGGATGTCCCTTCAAATCAGCAAACTGGAAAAAAATGTGCCAAAGAACAATCAAGCACAAAACAAGGACAAGACCAATGAGAAATATAAAGGTCAAGTGGCTCAGGTAGACACTCCCAAGGGCTTGTTCCAAGACAAGTTGGAAAGGCTACCCTTTCTCACCACTATCAGAATATTTGAGAAGAAACTAGACAACTGCTTGATTGATTCAAGAGCATTGGCCAATGTCATGCCCCTTGTTGTATGCAAAGCTCTGGGAATAGTTCCCACTCCTTCCAGGTGAAAGGTAACCCAACTGGATAAAACTGAAGTAAACATAGTTGGTGAGATCAACCGAATCCCCATGCAAATTGTTGTAGATCCAAGAGTGTAGCAAGTTATTGACATCTAGGTTGCAGATATCCTAGACACGTATGGAATACTACTGGGATGAGACTTCACTATAGTATTGAATGGGTATATTGCAACTGACTTTTCCCACATGTGATTTCCATGGAAAGGACTACCAAACTATATCCGCATAGATCAGGAGTCGTGCATGAAGTTTATGATCATGGAATACAACAACACCAATGAGGTGCTATTTTCCAAAACAAAATTGGGAAATTACTACCCCGTGTCTTACCAAGAAGAATTAGAATTTCAAGAAGAGGTGGTTGAAGAGGTTTTCCTTGTGTTGTGCAACCCTCCCACCAATTTATCCTACACACCCTAGAGCACCAAAATTCTGGTTGAATCAGATGATGAAGAATCTTATGAAGATGGTACTTAGGACTACTAGATGGATTCCAGGACTTCATGGAAAAATGTGTGCAAGATCAGCTCAACCTAGGGGCAAGGATGAATTTCAAGGAGCTCTTGTTGAAAAGTTGGTGTAGGGTCCACAATGCTACCCACTTAGATTTGAATGTTGTCTCTATTAAACAACAATTGCTCACATAAGTGGACAAGTCATGCTTGAAGATAATTTGCCAACCTAGCATCCTACTCACAACAATGATGAACCCGTGTCTTTCCTAGGAGCTGCCTATGCAAGTGTGCCACAAGGGAAAGATGAATGCGTGATCAATCCTAGAGTCAAGGAACCCTCCAAGTTCTGGACATTGCGCTTTGATAGGTTGAAGTCCAAGAAAGGAGTAGGAGCTAGATTTGAGCTCATCATCCCCATGAGTAAGACCTACTTTTCTACTTATAGACTCCAATTCTATTGCACAAATAATGTGGTTGAGTACGAAGCACTTGTCCATGGTATTTTAATGGCCCTGAGGAAGAATGCCAAAATGTTACAAGTCTTTGGTGACTCATATTTAGTAGTGAAACAAGTTATGAAATTGTATTCCTATCATGATAAAAGACTATCCAATTATAGGAATAGGGTGTGGGATCTTTTAGAAAGTCTATATTCCTTCAATATTTAGTTGATCCCTCATTCCCAAAACCACATGGTTGATGCCTTAGCTCAAGCAGCTAGCATGTTGCAACCCCTCTCTTTGTCTGGCCTTAAAAGGTTCACTGTTTAACTCACCCCCAGCCCATCCATGCTAGACAATGTTACCAACTTTCAAGTGTTCAACGACGACAATCACATCTTGGATTCATCACTAGTATTGACGTGTTTGCAACTCAGATCATTGATGAAGCTGAGCCCAAAGAGGCTGAAACAGATATAGGAGTCATCAACCTCAGACTAATACTATCCCTAGAGGCATGGTCCAACTTCAGTGGATATTTGACCTAGATCAGATAAGAGATCAAGATCAACAAGCAAAGAGGGACTCCATCAACAATCAGTGTGACACTCACAACCTTGAGACAATTGAGGAGGTTAAAAATATATTCATTGGAAAAGTGTGCGTTCTAGAAGAGAAGAAAGGGATCATTGATTTTTTTTGGGAGTATCATGATGTAGCTGCTTGGAGCTATGAGGATTTAAAGACATATGACACCTCGATCATCATGCACACCATCCCCCTCAAGCAGGATGTGAGACCTTTCTGGTAGTGTCAGCATCCAATCAATTCCTTGCTATAACGTGTCATTTATAAGGAAGTTCAAAAGTTTTTTTCTTCTAGAATCGTATTTCCAGTCAGGCACTCCATGTGGGTGGCCAATTTGGTTATGGTTAGGAAAAAGAGACGAGAAATTAGATTGTGTGTAGACTTTCATAATTTGAATAGAGCTTTGGAGAAAGATAACTATCCAGTTCCTTCATTTGACAAGGTGATACAGATTGTCAATGATTCTCAGAAGATGTCCTTCTTGGATGGGTACTCTGGGTACAACCAGGTAATGGTGCAATATGAGGATAGGCTCAAGATAGCATTCACTACCAAGTGGGGAACCTTTTCATATAGAAAAAAGCCTTTTGTACTCATCAACGCTGGCACTACCTTCCAGAATGTAATGGAAATTGCTTTCAAGGATCTAATTGGAAAGTGTATTATCATCTACATGGACGATCTCATGGTATTCTTGAAGAAGAGAGAAGATCATGTTGTTGATCTGTGCAAAGTTTTTCAAAAGTGCAAGGAATTCAAGATTTCCCTAAATCCAAAGAAGTGCATCTTTGGAGTGACAGAAGGAAAGTTGCTTGGGCACGTTATTTCAGAGTGAGGAATTTCAATAGACCACAAGCATATTTAGTCCCTCTTGAAGATTCATTTGCCAGGAAGCAAGAAATAGTTGATATCTTTCTTTGAAAAGATAAATTTTGTCAAGAAATTCATTATAGACTTTGATGAAATAGTCAAGCCACTCAACACCATGCTAAAATAGGATGCCAAAGTCAGGTGGACTCCAGAAGTGAAGCAGGCCTTTGAGTAAATCAAGAAAGTGATTGTTGAAGCACCTATGTGAGCACCTAATTTCCTTCATGAGTGCTCCATTAAAAGATGTTGAATTGAGATATCACAATGTGGAGAAGCAAACTTATGCCTTGGTTCGGGGAGCCAGGAAATTTAGACACTACATCTTGCAAAAAAAGTGTTTGCCATTGTGCCCGACTCAATAGTGAAGACGTTGATAATGCAAAGTGAGTTAGGAGAAAGAAGAGAAAAATGGGCTACCTTGTTGCATGAGTATGACATGGAAATTCAGCCTATGAAGTTAGTAAGGGAGTCGGCCCTCATTCACATGATAGCTAAAACACTAATTGAGGTAGGACCCAAACATATTGTCCAGCAATACCAACTTGAAGATGTCTCTCCTAGGGAGTGGTATGATGACATTGGTTACTACCTGTTGAATAGCAAGTGCCTGCCTCATCTATAGGGAATTCAAAAGAATGCTCTTCAACTGAAAAGTAACAACTACATGTTGCATGGGTCCATTTTGTATAAGAAGAATCATGAAGGTGTCTACCTTAGATGCCTTGGAAAAGAAGAGGCAACACAAGTTTTAAAATAATTTCTTGACAAATTTGGTACTGGCGATGGCTCTAGACCCTCCACCACTCATCAAATCTTGCGAGTCAAGTATTATTGGCCAAAGATATTCAAGGATGCACACAGCCATGTTCAAACTTTCCACGTGTCCCAAACTACTACAAACAAAGAACAAAATGTTGTTGTCTCATTGCAACCAGTAAGCTGACCATCCTCTATTGGTCATAGGTATATTCCAACCACTACTAATTACTATACTAGATGGACATAAACACTTGTATGTAGGCAATGTACCATAGAGGTAGTTACTAATTTTCTTGAGAGTTTCATTTTAAATCATTTTGGTTGCTTGTATGCCCTTGTTCACGATAATGGTCCCACTTTCTCCTTGCTCAAATTTGCTAGATGGGATTTTGAATTTGGTATTGCTCTCAAATTCTCATCCAATTACTACCCTCAAGGAAATGGCCTTTCCAAATCCACAAAAAAGAACCTAATCATTGTGATAAAAAAGCTACTTGATAAGAATCCCAAAGATTGGCACACCCAGCTGTGTTTTTCCCTTTGGACAAATCACACTCGTCATAAGGATTCCCTGGGTGATTCCCCATTCCACCTTGTTTATGGCTTAGAGCCTATGTTCCATGTACACCTCAAGATCCCCACCCTCCAATTCATCAACACGTTTTATAAAGAAGGGGATCGTAGAGAAGCTCATCTAGTTCAACTGCTCCTCCTAGAAGAAGTCCATGATCGAGCTATTGAAAATTTAGCCAAGCATCAAGGTGTGGTCAAAAGGTAGATTGATTGATGGGCCAAAGTTAAGGCCTTTAGAATTGTTGATATGGTCCTATGTTGCGACAAGGCCCATGAAAAGAAAGGGGGACATGACAAATTTTACAAGCTCTGGCTTGGCCCCTTTCAGATTTCTAAAATCTTAGGAGATAATGCTTTCCAACTCAAGAGACTAACTGGTGAAGATGTCTCGCTGCCTATCAATGGGGAACACCTCAAGCCTTATTTCCTTGCTTCAACTTTTTTGAGTTGAGTCTCTATAAATACTTGTACATAGGTTAGTTTAGGTTTCCTTTCTTTTCCACTTTGTTGTTTTGCTTGTCTTCTATTTTGCTTGTCTCTCAACTGTCTTGTTTTGCTGAGGGTGTTCCTTTGTTTTTGATGCAATGGCCATGCTTGGTTTGATGAACGGTTCACTTTTCTCCTTGCTCTTTGTGTTCTTTGGATAAATATTCACTCCCAACTATTAATCTTTGATTGCTTTTATGAGGCGGATTCTTTGTTTGAACTTAGACTTGACCTAGAATACGACCCTTGGTTGAATCCTTTCACACCTGTCTCGGATCATGCACAAAACACACACTAAATTTTTTTTGATGAGCTATACAGTGGTCATATGGTGGCCTAGTAAGTTAAATTTTTTAAGTCTTCTCTAGTGACCACTGTGATTCCAAACCCACAATAAGCTTCGATGCTTACATAGTTGAGTGAAAGAAAGAAGTTCTAAAAAAATATATCTAAAAGAAAAGGAAAAGAAAGTAATAAGTTAAAATGAGGCAACTGTGTGGGTGTGCGGACAACTCTGTCAGGGCTATGGATGCCCAACTAGCAGCAAAGAAATGTTCGTAGAGTCACAATGACAACTCTGTTGGGGCTATGGATGCCTAACTGGCAGCGGGGCAATGTCCAGGTTTTTTTTCGAGTTAGATAGTTTATGTAGCTTGCTTAGTCTGATTGATGGTCATTTGTTACAATCTCTAAGGAAAGGGAATGAATTCACTACACGTACACACTCTTGAGATGTTTTATGATTTTATTTAGTTAAGGATCCCGTTCTCCTTTAAGTTCCACAGTTCACTTTTGAAAACCGGCCCCTGGTCTATGAAACAAGAGATTCTAGGTTTTGAATGAACATTTATCCTTAGAACACTCAGGAGTGTTCCCCAGCATAGTCACCATTTGTTGTGCCTGCAACACACATGCCCTGTTCGGAATGGGGACCCCCTCTTTTCACTTTGTTAGGTCTCTTTTTCCTTCACCTCATTTTGCATGCCCCCTGTTTTGGTTCCTATGTGGTCAAGGAGTCCTAAAGCTGTTATCTTAAGTTGAACAAGTTTCACCACCCTCAAAATTTTCAATCCTTTAGCCTCTGTGGAGTTCCCTTGGCAGTTTTCCTTCAAACTTTAAAAATGTCATCCTTCATGTTGAGTGGATCTGCCCATTTGAGCTACCCTATGCGGAACTCCATACATTTTTTGTCATTCCAAATGGCTGACTTAACACATCTGCCCGCCCCGCAGGATCCACAGCTTCCATCGACATTCCCTTTCACCGGCTCGCCAAACGGCTAACACATGACTATCGTCCACCCTGCGGACCCCGTTGTTCCCACTGCTGGATCTTTTGAACTACATGTTGACCAACTCTAGCAACCTCCATACCCACATTTATGGTGAGCATTTAATACTTAACAATCTATAAATAGTCACTTTTGATGGGTTATTGTCACCAACATTCTTTCTAGAAACCTGTCAAATCATTTAGTTTATGCCGCCTTCATGCCCATAGGATCTCACCATTGTTTGAGCATCATCATTTGTAGTCTCCTCACAAATTCCATTGGGTCTCCCTGGTCAATCTTCCGCCATCGCTTGTTTTATGGTTTTTCTCTCATTATTGCAAAGTCATTAAAATCTTAAGCTAGAAAACCTCAGAACTAGAAAGAAGACACCACAGCACACAAAACCCATATGTTAAAAACCTCAAAATCCTTTGAAATCCAACCCTGGGATCCGTATAGAACTTACGCCCTCCATCCTCATTCTTGAGCTAGGGAAATCATGCCCTTGTGGCCTGCAACACACCCACTATCATTGCCTTGATCCTTGAATAAGCAAACTTTAAATGGTGGTCATTATCTCCCTCAAGCCTACTCATGTAGGAAGACGTTCCCTTTTCACCAACATTCTAGACTTAAATGAAAATCATGAAGTTAACCAAGAGCCTTTGAACCTTGCGAGTAAGCGAGTGCGGGCTTCGACATGCGGATTTCCCTTTCTGCCTCACCCCTCCAAGCAACAAACCTACCTCAACCTCTTACCTTGCAGGTCCCACAACATCCTTGACCACCCTCTGGTATACATTCAGTCCTCATCTACACATCAGTTAGAGTGGGTTTCCCTTGTTTTCTCACTGTCGCTCGTGTGGTTGACTTCCTAACAGTGAAGTCTTGAGTTCCTCACGCTAGGTGGGCATCACCCCAGCTATCTCCATCCAATCCTTTGTGCTAGAACAACTAAGTGAGGATCCTTCCAGGCCTCCATCATGAGTTTTCCATTCTGAACGGCCCCCATAAATTGTCCATCCTCCTTACAGATTCCGCAGTGATCGCCTCCTTTTGAGCCTAAAGAAAAAAATGACTAAGCCTAGTGCTTGTGGGCCATCTACCATGGGTTGACGTCACCCTGTGTCCACCATCTTGCATGGAAAATGACCTCTTCCCTTCTTCTCCATAGGCCTTGACACCTACTTTGATCAAGTGATTATTGAAAATCATTAAGTAAAACTATATGCGGGTTGACTAGTGTGGGTGGCTGCCTACGAGTTGTCGCCCTTCTTTTTCCAATATTAAACTACAAAGGTAATCTTACCTCCCATTGTGTGTGGCCCGACTTCCCTATTGTTGTCTAGCCAATTATGAATAAGTCACATTTTCCAATCACTTTCGCTAGCCCAACAGTGCAGACCATCACCTGCAGGCTATTGTCCTATCTTCCTCTTCCTAAATGGCTAGCATCTAATTCCTTTTTATGAGTCCTTTCCCACATCCAACCGAACAAACTAAACTTCAAAAGTGAATTGGCGTTGTCCTCCCTAGCCACAGGTCCCACATTGTAGGATGTCACCTATGGGATTCCTCCCTGCCAGAGAGCCATTTCTAACGATAGAGCCCCTGACAACTAAGATGCCTCTTGCACCTACAACCTTTCCTTTTGCGTACTCAAATGAATAAATTAGAATTCTAGGGACCTCACAAATGATCAAGCACACATGTCAAAATGACCCAATACCTTGGTGGGCCCCACCTCAGCACAAAATCTTAATGCAGGTGGATCTATATGGGCCACCGTGTCCTATTCACCATTTTTTTGCAACTTCCTCCAAAATAGTTGTAGCTCAAGGAAGTCTGCACCCCTGGGCCCACATTGCCATATCTCCCTCGAACAAGAGGCAAATGATAATCAACGAGGAGTGTTGTGATCTTTAAATGATGAATTACTCGATCTAATGTGGATTTTGCATGATTTTGCTAACACTCCCTATCTTTTGTACATGAACATGTTGATAGCTCCTTTGCTTGCAGGATATATGGAATCAATTGCAAGACCTTTAGGGGCATCCACAGAGAAAGAAAAGGGAAAGAAGACCACCAAGACACCAAGGGGGAAAGAAGAAAAAGATCAAATGAAGTATAAATTCCAAGGAGTGGACCTCAACTTCAAAGTTACTACAAAGTGGGATACGGTCTCAAATACAAACTTGGGGCACATTGATATTGATGAATTCAAGTAGAGGGTCATCGTCAACCCTACCACAGAAAATGCAAAGAATATAAGGAAAAGTTGATTGGCCAAGGAAGTTGGTTTCTTGCCTGCCCTTGTTGCTCTTGAAATGGTAATGGCCTATAGAGAGGCCTATCAAAATAAAAGTAGAACAATTGTTGACCAGGATGGAAAGCTCTTGGATAATCTATCTGCCATGTCCATAGGAAGAACGTTTCACATCCCCACCTTTGATCCTATGGAAGATACCACAAAAGAATATGTAGAAAGTATGTGACAGGTTGACCCCCTCAAATACAAGAAGTTGATCAATCAATACTAGCTAAAAAAAAAGAGGGGCAATGCAAACAAGGTGCCTCAAGAGCTCTTTAGGAGTGCTTTCCATAAATATTACCATGATTTGGTAACCTTACTAAGTAGAGTCATGGGCCTCCCAAGCATGGAATATTTACAAGAATGGATGCTCTATTTCATAGAAGAAATTATCAGAGGGAAGACCAAGTTCCATTGGGTACGAATGATCAACAACTGCTTGCACGATCAGTTTATGGTAGTTAAAAAGACTTCCCAATTTTATGACCTCTTAATTGGTCTATTCACTAGGTTATCCTGTGCCATACAGAGGCCTATTTGTGGCCCAAATCTAGACTCCGGGAAGAGAGATGAAGGTCTCTGACAAACACCTACAACTTCAATACAAAAATTTCAAGAAAGACTACTATCAGGTGAATGATGCCTTTATCGGGCACATTATCATACTACTCAAAGGATACTTCAAATGGAGAGTCACTCATAGTCCCAATTCCTTCATTCATCAGTTCAGGTTCCTCTTTATTCAATTTCCTAAATTTACTTACATCAGAATCGAGGGCTTTTTCCCCAGTATATTGCTTGAGGTTTCCAGATAGCTAAAACATGCACATACTCTTCTAAGTGACAAGCATAGGCCGGACATCCCATATCCTCACATTCGGCCAAGGTATGTATGGAATCCCCGCATCCCAATGTACGGAGTATTCTGAGAAAGAAATCATTGAATACAACTTGGAGCTCTACATTGCTTGGTCGAGGATGGATCCATATGGAAAATTGAAGAAGATGGTTGCGATAGAGTATGCCCACTGATACAATGTTGAAGACTTCTAGGAAAACTCTAAAGATGTTAAATAAGTGCGCATGAGGCACTATATGCAGATGATGACATACTTTGTTAAAACAATCAACTTGTTCCTAGTGTTGGATCAAGTTGTAGAGGATGAAAATATAGTGATAGATTCAAGATTTAGTGTCGTCACCAACCTGTCGCTTCCCCTAATTGACTGGTGTTGATGATACTTTTACTTGTAGGAAACAGATGGAATAAAATCTCCATAGATAAGACCACAAAGAGCCTATCCTTCTTGAAAGATATGAAACAAAGACAACCTAAGAGAGAATTCTTCATTTGCAGAGAAAAGATTGACTTTCGTTTAATCTCGAGTCTTCGATAACTAGGTCATGGTTGCACTAGGGTCGCTCTCAGGTAATGATGTGATAATTTGTTGTTAATTCCAAGGGGACTATAGTTATTTCTATCTTTTCCAAGAATTACTAACATTTCACTTAAAACTTCATTTTGTCATCAAATGACATCATGAAATCAAAAGATTCAGAATAATATTTCATGAACACAAATTATTGCTATCACTTACTTAAATTTAGCATTAAGCATTCAACAATTTAATGGAAAATAAAATATTTTCAACAAAACTATTTCCATTCACTTATATTTCTTTTTTGTTTAACATTTTAAAAATATTAAACATCTAATCTAAAGTAAAACATAAAAATACTGAAAAATAAAAGTTTCTCCCAGTTATTCTCCATGGATGCCCCAAAGAATTAATCAAAACAGAGAAAACCACTTTATATTTCACCATATTACTTCACAACTACGTATAAAATGGTGCAAGATTTTAAAGAGGGGGTTTCGTTTATGGACACTAAATAGGTTATGTATGCACCCTTAAACAGTGCAACATACAATCTTGTTCAGCCAAACTTACAAAACCAACTAAAAAAGATACTTAGATAGGTATCTATCCATAAAGCTCTGATATCAATTAATGTCTACGTGCTAGAATGGTTCAGGAAAAAGGAAGAAAGAACAAAACTTAAAAGAAGTTTTTGCTCCTCTTACATCTACAAATTCCAAACTTAAAATAAAAATGTGGGAGGAGATGTCCTTTTATAGAAACAAGGAACTCAAAAGTTCAACTTAAAAGTATGTTAGAGAAACCAGAAAAAACAAATTAAAATGTGTCACGCAGAATGTGCTAACTATCATCAAGAATATTCTAGAATAATTCAAAGCTTTGACTTTGTCTACAACAATGCTTTTCTCCATACTTTAGCATGAACACTTTATCTCCATCAAGACCACAAGCTTCTTTTGAAATATTGGAATGAAAAAACCTACCGAGACCGGGATCAACCTGCAAATTAAAACAACAAATAAATTCCATTACACTTTAGGTATCCAATAGCTGGTTCTTTTTGTATTCACTTATGGCTCTAATTATGGGCTTCCTCCTTTCTTTAATTAGTATCCTCATAAAGCTTTTATTATTTGATGCATGTGTTCCTTTGAAATCCTTCGTATTGCTCTCCAAGTAAGCTTGAGCCTGGTATATTCTTCACTTACTTGAAGTATGATATCATTTTTTTGTGCTTTGTTTGCTTCATATTTGGCCATAACATTTATGAACGGTATTATTTCATCAATGACCTCCTTTGTCAATAATTGAGCAAGATCTCTATTTATCCTTTCTATCCATTCCTTGAAAGCTTTAGCTTCCTTCCCATCCTACCCTAATGTTTGGGGTCAAATCCTTGACAAGACAATACTTCAATAAATTCTTGATTTTATCTCATTAATCTTTTGCACTCAATGGCGACTCTTTCAAATCCTTCAATACATTGTACTAACATGTCACCTTCCCATTTCAACTGCTTCTTCCACTTTCTTGGCAATGAAATTTTAGGTTTTGATATTATATTATTTTGTATTAACTCTTGGATATCTATCTGCATGAGAATTTCCACACTTCGCCTTTCATCAATGACTTGCTCCTGGAAAAGTCTACATTCATCTTCAAATCTCTTCAATTTATCTGAAATGTGGTATGCTTCCTTGTACATTCTTATTGAATTTGTAATAAATTCATCTCCCTGCTTTATCCAATATTCAATCCATTCTTCAAACACATTCATTTTATGATGAACTGTAGCAATGGCATCTACCTGCTCTTGTGACATTAGCACTAGATGTTGAGGTATTTCAGCTTGCTCTTGACTAGATAAAGTCAATGACTTGACAAAATTCTCCAAGGTAGAAACTCATTCTTTCAATTCACTTTTCTTCTATTTATATTTATGCACTCTAGCAATAGTAGCATTTAAATCAACTTTTATTTCTTCTAGTTCTTGCTACCAAGATGAGTGTCCAAGATTAATACTTGTGATTTTATAATCCTTAGGCATTATCTTGTGTCTATCTTTGTCATTTGTTGGAGTAGCTATTTGGATAGTTCTATTACCATCTGCATTCCTCTATATGACATGTTTTTCCTTTGCTCTGCGCCTAGGTTTAGGAGTACTTACTTCCTGTATGATATTATTAAGATTCAAAAGTAATATTTCTACTTCCATTGGTGAAGCTAATTCCCTGATTAACCAATCAAGTGTATCATCATCTTGCTATACCTCTATAATTTTTTCTTGTTTCTATCTATTACTTGATTCTGTAATTTCTTTTGTTTGACTTGCCATATTTTTTGAAATGGAAATTTCTTTAGCAACATCTGACATAGACTCGAGATTAGTAGGATTTAGCACTACCTCCTCCGTTTGGAGACTTATATTTTCCTATCTATCCATATTTTTTGGTTCTTCTCTCTGAATCTTATCTTCTTGATTTATAGCTACACTAGGATTCTCTTCATTTTCAATTCCATCTCTTGTGAACTATGTAGCTTCTTCTTTTGGAGTTTCAGTTTCAATTTCAGTTTCAGCATGGCCTTTATCTGGTTCTTCAAAGACCTTTGAGTGTTCATTAACATTTTGCACATTCTCAAAAGAAATTTGAGAATCAAGAGTGTCTTTAAAAGCTCTCTCATCAACAGGATTTTTCTTTGCACCTTCCCCTATTTCTATTTCAAGCATGCTAGGATTTCCTGACTTTGAGGCGAGCCTCCCTTGAATAAATGCTTCTTCAATATTTATGGGATTAGAGCCTGTATCTTGAATTTCTTCTATCATTTGGTGTACTATGGGATTTCCTTTGGATTTCTTTTCCTTCACCTTCTTCCACATAGCACCCCATCTATCTATTTGGTCCTTGGTTCTAGCCTCATCTTCCTTAGAAATTTCCTCTAAAGCCACAAGAGTACTGCCCAGTGCTTGCTTCATACTGACCATATTAACAAAAGGTGGAGAAGTGAATAATGCTTCAACTCTTTGAGATGTAGACCTAGTTTGTGTACTGACATTCCCTATTACTCATGTTTCTTCATCAATAGTTATTCTAGTTTTGGGTCTGGCTATAAAAGAAGATGCACCTTTAGGTCTTGCTTTTGATTTGTCTTAACTTGTCTCTGCATCTTTCTATTTTCTTGATAATTTTGTGGGAACTTCTTGTCTTATTGTTTTAGGGGTTTTTTCTTCAATTCTAACACCTGGAGTAACCTTACTAGTCTTTCTTTTCTTCTTGGTATGCTCTCCACTTTCAAAAGAAGATTCATCTCTTTGTTTTCTTCTTTTATCTTCTGAGTAGATGGGTTAAATTCCTCTTTCTCTTAAACTTTTGCAAAGATCATCAACCCAATTTTGAGTATACCCTAGGACTGGCCTAGTGAAGTCATCAATTAATGCCATGTCTTTGTCATCAACACCTAGGTCTGGAATGGGTTCATCATATACCCTATCATCATTGCAAAACTAATTCAACACTTGACCATCATCTTCTTCCAATTGGTTTGGGATGTCATAGACCTTGAGCATTCGAGCAAACTCTAAAATCATTCTTTCACACTTTTTCCTTTTGATCGCATGCTCATCTTCACAGTTAAGCCAATAATCTTCTAAATGAGGCACGTGAGCATGAAAACTAGCTATATTTCTAGCAATATTTCCTTCAATATCATAATACACTCTCTGGAGAGGAAATTCTTCAAAATGGTAGGTCCTCAGTTCCTCCTCACATAGATCAGTTACATTGATTGCAATGCACTTGTAATTCCCTATTGCAATGGGAAATTTAAAAGAAGCATTCTTGCAAGCATGGATATAGAGAGCCTAATGAATGGGTGTCCAACAAATACCTCCACTCTAATATAGGATTAAGTTGGGAACTAGATGTACCAACCTCCCATAGGCCAAATGGCACTTTGTGCTTCTAGGGATAATCTTTTAGATTTGTCACCTTCCATTGCTCTCATGAGTTTCATGCAGAACAAATCATTAACTTTTCTGTAATCACCTTTATACTCGTGAACAATGATTTGGGGTAAATGTGCATATATCAAACTATTTCCTACTTGTGTGCCCAGAGTACCAATCTATTTTAATCCTTGTTTAATGGCTCTCTTAGCACAGGAGTAAATAACATATGATGACATGTAGAAGCATCTAGTCTTGGGGAATGTAGTAATCTATTCATGTATCCTATCACTTATCAATTTTCCCCAATGCAACTCTACAGGACCTTCTATCATTTGAGATATTATCACAAACATCCAAGGTTCAAATTTTCTTCCATCTCTCAAATCAACTACTCTACTCAACAAAGTTATTATGTCTTGTATCTCTTGTTTAAACATAGACCTATGAATTACCTTGGTCTATGGTGTAATTGGATGTTGGCAACATTGTGTGCTCATAATTTCTCTGTTACGCTCTTTAGCGCTCTAATATGTCTTAGCTTTGGCTTTCAAGTCAACATTGAACATTTGTGTGTAGGAGGGGAGACCAAATGTACACATAATTCCTTTCTAAGACAAGTCTGCATAGGTTCTTCCTTCCTTTTCAACAATCCTTTTGGCTGGATTATAATAGTTTATGCATTACATGACTAATTCTGGAGCTTCCATTGCTGGTGGAAACCCTCCTATAGGAAGTAACCCATTGGAATACGACATTTTTGGTGCATTGGGTAGCATTCTATTGCAGTAGCCATGAATGGATTTCAATGTCAGAAGACCATCCCATGTGGGTATCTTAGACCACCACATTAATGGGTATTGCCTATGAATTGGAGTACTTGAATTCATCTTCTACTCTTGCATCATAAGTGCTCATTTGGGATATAATGTGCTCTGAAAATTTTAAAATATTTTTCTATGTGTGAAAGTTAGGGTTAAATTTAACCAAAATTTATGTTTCATAAAATTCTTAATTCATTCTTTGATCAAATTTAACAACTCAAGGAAAAATTAACATTCCAATTTCAAAATGAGGAAATACCATTATCAAAGATTTCTAACTTGAGAAACTCTTATCAATAAATCAGTTATTCGGGACATACCCGGTTCTAGTTAAAAATGGTGATTTTTCATAATACAACTTCAAAACCCTTGGTAGAAATGACTTAGTTTCTCAAAATTTTACCTCTCTTTGTGCGCCAAATTAGCTTCTTTAATTCAATGTCTTTAGTAAATTTTCAATTATATGATGCAAGGTGGTGTGTTGTAAAAGAAATTGCACACTCAAGGTGATGCCACGTACATAGGTAGTTCGCCACCTTCATTAATTACTTGTCATTTCGTATTAATTCCTAGAATAAAGGTGCCATCATTATGGATTACGGTACAAATTACAAACACCTAGATTTCTAAGTTGGCTCGCTATTTGAGAAGAAAGACGACGCGATGATTATACATGGCAGTTATATGTCATGTTGATCCTATACAAGGTATACGCCATTAAAGATATGCAATTAATGATGACCACCAGAATTGAGGTTTTTGATAATGCCTTTGAAAGAGAGTCACATAACACTTGGATTTGGGAAAATACTTCTTGGAAAAGAGAAAAAAAAGGAAAAAAAACTAGAACAAGAGAAAGACTAGAAACCAAAACTGAAAAATATACTTGACAAAATTTTAAAGCAGACTTTCTAGTTTTCAACTTTTACTTCAAAGAAAAAATAAAGCACCAGACTCCAGTAAAAAGGAAAAATTATTGGGTTTATAAAATTCAATCAATGAAATACTGTTAGAAAACCAAGATCTGATTGCAAACCTGAATAGACCTTCCACAAAGAGGAAAACGAAAAAGCAGAAGCTTTGCATAAAAACATGCAATTTGATATATTCGAAAAGACCAATAATTACAAGAGATAATTTTCTTTATAAAAGCAAAGATACCTAAACCTAATCTTATCTTGAGCAACAAGATAGCTCGATAAGATAAAGATGAAAGCCTAAAACTTAAGAATTAAATAAAGCCTAAGTAAACTTATGCAAGCGTAATTAAATATTAATTACACCAACACCCCCCCATAAGTGCAACTTAGGGAGAAGCAAATAAAGCATGCACCTAAAACTAAGATGAATGCAAGAAAGCATGAATGGGTCCCGGCAACAAGGCCCTGATCAAGCACCCGAAAGGCCAAAATGCAATAATGAAGTAAGAAAACCCAATGGGACAAACCCCCCAACAATGAGAGATGTTGCAAAGAAGCACTAGAAGATCACTGTGGAGTAACACTGAAACCGTAATCTGACAAGCAAGGAAAGATACTTCTGTCTACAATTGAAACCAAAACCGGAATCAAAATAATGTGACAGTAGACCCAATGCCATGAAACACTCAAAACTCACAAACCGGAACAACCCTAGAATCTGAAGCAACAGAGATGAGATGATGACATAATCTGGAAACTGTATCTCGATGTCGATGCCAAATTGAGACTGAAACTCTTCCATGGGAAGGAGTACCAAAATAGACTCTGAACAATAACCATAAAAACATGGCCCTCAAACTGAGAAGAATCTGAACTAATGAGGATCAAGAAACGTAATCTCCCAACTGAAGTGTGAACCAATGAATCTGACATGTGTCAAGTTATAGCAAAAAAGTGGCCAAAAGAAACTAGGAGACCAGATAAAATCATGCGAGTTTCCATAAAAAAAAAATGGATGCAAGAACCCCCTTACTAGAACTTTATATCAGTTTGTTATTACAATACCCAATGATTGCATAAGGAGATAATGCAAAACTACAGAAACATAAGTAAAAATGCAAACCTAGCACATGAAACAAAAATGAATTCATGCCTAAAATAAGTTAACATTTTCTAGAAATGACCTCAAATCTGCATAGAGGTCAAAACCAGCTTTCCAACGCCGCAAAAATCATGAAAAACGGACAAGCGAGTGAAAAGATATGCGTCTCAGAGTGAAAACGGCAACATCTGACTCCTGAGGCTGAAAAAAGTATTAAAAATGAAAAATCAGAAAATCTCACTAGCACCATTATGTAGAGCTTGGAAACAGCTTTCTGATGATACCTAGTTTGCAAAAAAATGACACCGTATGTGAAAGTTATGCGCGTTTCCGTAAAACTGCTCCAAAAATGTCTGATTTGGCCATGCACAGCCCTCAAGGGCTAAAAAAATAAGGCCCCTGGTCGCATGTAGGACTAGGGGCTGGTGCGTAGGGGGTTGGGCCGAAGCCCTCGGTCGCTCATAGGACCATTTGGGGGGGCTTAGAACCTGGCAGGGGCTTGGCGTGGGCGCTTGGGCGCCGATGTGACCGCGGCGGGATCTTTGGAGCCCTCGGGGGCCAGTGGAGTGGATCTCGAGTGTTGGAATGAGCGGTGGGCTAAAGACTAGTGGCCCCCGGGTGGCTAAAAATAGCTAAGCGGTGCATGGGTGGAGACCGCCGGGTGTGGTGGTCAGAAGGTGGCCGGTGGGATGCCGCCGGGTGGCGGGCGGTCGGCGGCAGCCTGTAAACTGGCCACGCAAAAACTTGTGCAAAATTCTTGATTTTCTAAATATTTTTTTGATTTTTTCTCAAATTTTGTGCCTCAGGAATGGTGCCTTGGGAACCTACAGCCAATGAAATAAAAGCCATTTCTGACTTTTTCCAGCACTCTAAATCCAACGGAAAACTCCAATCTGATCCAAGACGCTGCATAAATGTACTCAAGGATTGAAACCCTCGAGGGACTCCGAACGAGCTCTACAAACGAAATCCTCCAAAAAAGCTAAGAAGGGGCTGCGAATCGAGGCTCTGATACCAAGTTAGAAAACCAATATTTGATTGCAAACCTGAATAGACCTTCCACAAAGACGAAAATGAAAAAGCAAAAGCTTTGCATAAAAACATGCAATTTGATATATTCGAAAAGACCAATAATTACAAGAGATAATTTTCTTTATAAAAGAAAAGATACCTAAACCTAATCTTATCTTTAGCAACAAGATAGCTCGATAAGATAAAGATGAAAGCCTAAAACTTAGGAATTAAATAAAGCCTAAGTAAACTTATGCAAGCGTAATTAAATATTAATTACACCAACAAATACTAGGCGGAACTAGAGTTATTTTGAATATACAAACTCTTTCGGCTCACGCAGGATTATGGAATTCTGGTGTTCGGTAATAGAATTAAACATTAAGAGCATACTGAAACACTGAAAGACTAGGAAGAAAAAGTGGATCATATAAAGAGGCCAAGTGAAACTAAGAGGAAAACCAACAATCGACCAAGCACCAAGAAAAACAATGCCAAAGCAAGCAAAAACAACAAAACAAAATAGAAAGAAAGAAAAGAGGGGATCCACATTTTGTGAAGAAGGGGAAAAATGGGGCATGTTGTGAGACTACACAACAACTAGAAACCAAAAAAACTAAACAAAACAATAGAAAGTCAATTCCAGATCTAACATTAATGTCCCAACTTTGTTAGTATTCTAATTATAAATCATAGGACCCTATTCCATTTCTAAATCTTACTTCTGTTAGCATGCACAATTAGGTATTACTGAGCTCATGTGTGTGCAACTGATTATTTCTGCTACAATAAACTTAGAAATATCAATCATTTTCATTAATCTACATAATATGACAATTCCTTTTAAGCTAACCAAGGATAGAGCCTTGTTTCCAGTCAAGTTTCCATAGCCTCGACAAGGTTATCTTTGCAATTCCCCCAAAACATAGCTCTACTACCGGTTAGGCATCCATAGCCTCGGTAGAGTTATTTGGATAGCCTAAAGAGTTGATATCACCTTTTTTTTTAGATATAGCAATGATAGCTCATTTTTCACTTTTGATATTGCAATAATAACTCATTTATCAACTTCCAAGCATTGAAGCACTGCTATTAGGTTGGGAATTATAGTGGTAGCAAAGGGAGTCTTTTTATTTTTCAATTAATGCAAACAACTGCTATCCCAAATTTTAGTAGAATGATTTAAATGTGTTTGTTTGTAGCTCAACATCAACTGAATAATTCATGCTAATTAGAGTACATAAAATTTAATAGTTCTCGAACAATTTATAAATGGAAAACTAATTCCGGTCAGAATAGAGACTAAAGTTATGGAGTTGACGTTCTATTGACTTGTAAACCTTCAAAATTTTCTAATCAATGTAAATTCAAATGACGCAACACCCAAAAAAAAGAAAACAAAAAAAAAACAAATATATATATATATATATATATATATATATATATATATATATATATATATATATATTTACAAAAAGAAACTATTTACAAAAAAAAGGAAGCTATTTACAAAACTCTATTTACTCATGACTAAAAATAATGCTTTAGAAATTGCCCATTCATAGGCAATGGGATATCTTTGCCAGTCAAGGACTTTAGTCTATAAGTGCTATCACCCAAGATTTCAAAAATTTGGTATGGGCCTACCCATGATCTGTTAAACTTACCATGTTCATTTTTACGTTCATGAGCTTTATTCCAATATAGGACCAAATCAGATATTTTGAAAGTGTTTAATTTGGCACACTTATCAAACCATCTTTTCACTATGGATTGGTGTTTAGCAAAATGATCTATAGCTCATGTTTGTTTCTCATCTAAATGCATCAATTGCAACAATAGAGCTTCAGTTTGATCATCTAATCCAATACATTCTTGTGCAAACTGCCAGGTAGGGATTTTTAAGTTTATTGGGAGTATAGGATCTACCCCATAGACCAAATGATAAGGAGAACTCCATAATTCAGCTTTCATCCTAGTATGATCTACTGAAGGGGAAAACCTTAACAAAGAATGCCATTCCCTAGGGTTCTTTTCAATCAATTTTTTAATTATATCCAACAAATTCTTATTTGATGATTCAGCTAATCCATTTCCCTATGGATAATAATTAGACAAAAAATTTAATGTTATGCCATATTCAAATTCCCAATTAAAAAATTTTAATGAAGCAAAAGTAGGGCCATTATCACATACCAACACGTACAGACTTCCAAACCTGGTGATAATGTTTTCTTCCAAAAATTTGATGACTACATCGGTAGTGCATTGTTTGTTGGGGCATGCCTTTGTCCATCAAGTATAGTAGTCTGTAGTGGTCAATATGAATTTATGTCTAGCTAAGGATGGAGGATTAATATTTTCAATAAATTTTATCCCCCATTGTGAAAAGGGATGCATCTCCATCACCGGATGCAATGGTTGAGCATTGAATATTCCTTTATCTGACGTTGTCTGACATGTATGACAGTGTTTTTAACATGTTCATAAATATCTTTAAAAATCTTGGGCTAGTAGTAGCCCACTCTTAAAATAAGGTGTGCAGTAGCCAAAGGTGCTCCATGAGTTGTTCCAAATCTATCATATAGTTCCTGCAACACTTTATCAGCTTATGTTCTATTTAAACATGTTAAATAGATTCCTTCATGGTTTCTTTTAAATAGAACCCCTCCCTTAATCATATAACTCTATGATTTTATCTTGAGGGCTCTTCTTTTATTTCTTTGCATATGATCAAGCCAAGTATGGCTTACCAAATAATGCCAAATGTATGAGTACCGATCTTCTTGATCTTTTTCATCCAACATGTATTGCTGATTTGAAATTTTAGGATCTATTTCTGCAATAGATTTAACCAAAGCTTGTACCCAAACCAACCTCATAGGTATGATGTATAAATCACATTCTTGTAATATGGTAACCCATTTATCTCTCTTTTCTCCAAGCTCACTTTGTGTCAACAATATTTTGACAGTTGAATTTGGCACAATAGATTTAACTATACTCCTGAGGATATAATGTCTGAACTTGTGTATGGATTTGACCAAAGCAAAGGCTTATTTTTCAACATTTGTGTATCTCAATTCTGCTTCCTTGAGCAGAGTGCTCCTAAAATTAATTGGTTTTTCTTCTTTATTTTTTCCTTTTTGTGTTAATACTGCAACACAAGTATGACTAGAAGCGAATGAGTAAATATAAAAAGGTTTAACATAAGTTGGACTTACCAGTATTGGTGCTTCTATAATTGCAACTTTTATATTATCAAAGGTGATATTGGCTTCATTCATCCATTCTATTTTGGTATCCTTCTTTAACGTATCATTGAGTGGCTTCACTATTTTGACAAATCTTGTAATAAATTTTTGAACAAAGTTAATCTTACCAAAATATGACTTCAATTCTTTTCTACTTCCTGGGGGCTGTAATTTGAGTAATGTGTTCACTTTGTCTGGGTCGATTGAAATACCATGTTTAGAAATGATATGTTCCAATAAATTCCCTTCAATCACCTAAAAAATACATTTTTTAGGATTTAGGGAAACTCCATAAGTTTCACACTTTTGTAATATTGCTTTGAGATCTTAGCCATGATCTCTTCTATCTTTAGAAAATACTGTAAGGTCATCCATGTAAATGATGATGCATTTTCCTATCAATTCTCAAAAATCATAGTCCATGGCTCTTTGGAATGTAGCTCCAGTGTTTATCAATTCAAATGACATCCTTCTGTAAGCAAAATTCCCCTACTTAGTAGTGAAAGTTGTTTTCATCCGATCCTCCTTCACTACCATTACTTTATTATATCCCGAAGATCTATCCAAAAAGGACATCATTTGTGAACCATTGACTATCTGTAACACTTCTTCGAGTGAGGGTAGTGGATAATTGTCTTTTTCAGATGCTCTGTTGAGATTCTGGAAGTCTACACACAATCGTATGTCTCCATTATTTTTCCTTAAGGGGACTAAATTTGCCACCCAATTTGAATGTTTAATTGGAAAAATTATCTTGGCTGACAACAAATTTTGAACTTCCTTTTGAATCAAAGGCTCTTAAAGTGCATTGACTAGACGTTGTTTCTAAGAGAAAGGTTTCGCATCAGGCTTCAATGGTATATTATCTGTAATGATGGAAGTGTCATACGTTTTCAGATCTTCATATGTCCATTCTATGACTTTCCAATAATCTTTAAGTGCCTGAGAAATATTTATTTTCTCTTGTTCAGTACAAACCTTCCCTATGATTATATTCTTAGGATCTTCTTTAGTATTCAAATTATATAACTTAGATAATCCTCCTCTACTTTGAGGCAAATCTTTATGTCTGACTATCTGATCAATGTCGAACAATCGTTCTAACTCAATCTTTCCTTTTAGAATATTATTATCTTTGACTTGAGTCAATTCTTCATCTTAAATTTCACTATTAGGGTGATCTATCTCCTCAATAATTTGTGCTTCAAAAATACGGTAATTAGTATTGAATTCCAATATGTGCCTGTCATCTTCAAACACCTGTAGATTAGTAACATTATCAGGAACCGAAGGTAATTGTACCAATTTGATTGTGAATCTTTTCAAATCTGAAGTCTCTAAAGGTTCCAAAGTACTAGAAGTATTAGCCAGAGCATCAGCTCTCTGATTAAATCTTCTTGGGATATGAGTAATATTAAATGCGTTGAACTCTTCAATCAAGTCCCACACTTGGTATCAATAATTAGATAATATTTTGTAGTGGCATATATATTGCTTTCAAACTTGTTTAACTACTAATTTTGAATCACCAAACACTTTGAGGATTTTGACCTTTTTCTTGATTGCGAGGATCAAGCCATGTATAAGAGCTTCATATTCTACCACATTGTTAGTACATTGAAATTGCAATCGATATGCAACAAGAAAGGGCCAACCTTGTGAGTTGATAAGTTCCACTCCAATTCCAATTCCTTGTTTTGATTTTGATCCATAAAATTTGAGAATCCAAGCTTGATCATCTGTATTCAATACTTTACCATTTTTCGATGTCGTCATACAAATCTTTTCATTCTGTATGTTTTGATCTTCGTTTTTATGCATTTCTAGTTCAATTCTTGCAACATCATTATGTCTTGGACAATATTGGCTCTCAATTCTATGGATTACCTCTAGAAACATCATACAATTTCTCTCTGAATGTGCAACATTATGCAATCAGCACCAGTTCTGCAATAACAAACTTTTTAGTGAAATTTTACTTTTATTATTCTCTTGAGCTTTTGCAATAATACTCTTTTGAAATTTATCATAAGGATTATTCTCCTCCTCAAAGGAGTCACAATTTGATTCAATTAAAACATTTGTTCCAAGAATTAACTTGTTAGATTTCTCAACATCACAAGTGAAAACTTTTTCAATTTTAACTCCTAAATTGCATACTTTATAAACTCCTGGCTGTACATCAATATATAGAACTTCATTTTTTTGATTGTAATCTGTTAGCTCTAAAAAATGCAGGTTTGAACCACGGAAGGTTGCCAAGCATTCACAATGTTTCAGGGTAACAGATAAGGCCAAATGAATCAAACCTTCTTCTCTTCAGGTGTTGCTAGACCTAGGCGGGTATGCCCATAACAATGAAGTAGACTTGACCTTTTTTTATCTCCTAAAGAAATTTACCCACACTAGAAAATAGGAGTGGATATATGAGTCTTAATTTGGTATAAATTGTATAAGAAATATCAAGGAAAAAATCTAATATGTTCATATGAAAAACTGAATGAAACTAACAACAAAATGGTAGAGACTAGTGCCTTATTGGGTGCATAGAGTCAAATGAAAATATAAAATGAGTAACTTCTCTCTAGAAAAAATTCAAATTGTTTGGCATATAGGTTTTAAGTTTATAACTGGTATAAACATGCAAGAATATAACTACCAAGTTCTTAATGATCCAAATGGGATTCACTAATTACTATGATTGATTAAAAGGACTTAATCTTTCTTTGAAAGAACCAATTAATCCAATCACACAGGTATAGAAAATGTGCCCTGATAAACTGAAGTATATCCTTAACATATCAGTTTAAATAACTAGAAAACACCAACTTTGGAGACAACATCAACAATGGTTTCAATTAATATAGCAAACAATTGAAACTAGAAAAATGCGGCAGAATCCAACAATTTCCATTTACATCTCCATTATTTCTTACATGCATCATAGTCTCATACAAAATCCATTCTTTTTTCTATATTTTCTATTCGCAATCTGTCTAACCCCTCATTCACTATCAAAAGTAAGTATTTATACATCAGCAACCTGAAGAGTCGCATCCCTTTATATTCGCATCTCGGGCAATCCTTGCATTCAGGCCTTTACCACTATTCTTTGGACTTCCACGAAGACATCACGTAGTCTCCCCGACGTTTTGAGTCTCTCTGACCACCAACGGGTTACATATCACATTGATATCCTGCAGTCATACTGACACTTCAAGTCTCCCTGATGACTATTTTGTATCTTTGCTTATATCGCTATGATCTCCTATAGTTATACCGATGCTATGTGTCTCTCCGATAGTTATTTCTTCAATCACGAGTATATCGCTAAGACTCACACCAATAAAAACCATCGCTATGACTTAAGGGGTCAGAAAAATGTTCCACAGATTACTTTGTGTCTTACCGAAACATCTCCTTAGGTTCAAGTTCCGATCACTGAGACTTAACAATTTTCCTGCCGATGAAGCAATACTCGACATGACTCTCCTAGCTCTCACCGATGAAACCTGTCTTGCCGAACATATCTCCAAGTTTAAATCTTGTTGTCATGACATAGGAGTTGGTAAGACTCCCTTACTTCATTCTGATGGAAACAATGGGACCCACCTTCGGCTTTATTGGTGAGACCAAACAAATGTTGCAAGACATTACACTGATGAATATTATCTCAGTGACAAAACTCTTTGTATTCCGACCGGTATGACTTACAATGGCTCTCTATGACTCATTCTGATGAATATTTTCTCACCGATATGTCTCTATGTCTTCAATCAGTGAGACACAAATGTGATCGCCATGACTTATTCCGACGACCATTATTTTTCCAATAGGACCCCTGTGTCGTTGAAACTGTAAACTGCATCATGCCAATGTGTACTACCAAATGAAATAACATCAGTAAGACTCTCCCGATGTCTTGCCGATAGACCGCAAAAGACACACATTAGTATAAAATGCCTTATGGATCAGGGAGACCCTTAGCATCTCTTGCCGATATGACTTATAAGTTCAAATGCTTAGGGCCAAGTGAATTTTATGGGGCCAAACAATGAAAACTGATAGAAGTATGGGAAGAAATCTCACTCAAAGTATATGGCATGGACTTCTCGAGAGACTTTACGGGTACAAGCAGTCATAAAATTTCTCAAAATTTCACAGTTCTAATAGTGGCTCCATCTAGGGATGGATGGTTGTAAGATCATCAAAAGGATTCAGACCTCTAGGTGAGCAGACCAAACTTTCAAGGGAATGGACTAATGAGTAGGATGGAACGAATGGGAAAGGAAATGAAAAAAAACCCTAAACTACTGTACATGGAAAGATTTATTTTAAAAGAAGGAATATCAGGATTGTCCATGTACTGGCAATTCTTGTTCCTTTTATTTCCTAAACTACTGTGCATGGAAAAGAATTTTTAAGAGGATTGTCAAGAGTTTTCCATGCACTATCAAACCTTAATGCTCTGTATAGCTCAAGAGAAAAAATGCTTCAAGAATTTCCCATGTATAGGAAACTCCTGTTCTTCACCAGTCATATTTTGCAAGTACTATGAATCTTCACCTTTCTTGCCAACAACAACAAAGGGTCCCAACCACAAGGCTTCAAATTTCCCATTTTTTCCCTTCTCCTAACATATTGCATTCCACATTAACACTAGATCATTTTCTTCAAATTTTCTATCTTTTGCTCTTCTATCAAATAAATACTTCATTTGTGCTTGCAATTTCACATTCTGGTTTTGAGATAATCTTCTTATTTCATCAAGCTCTGCTAGTTGCTCCATTCTTTCCTCCATCGGTTCTGTAATATCTATATCTTCTTGAAGGATAAATTTGTAAACTGGTAATAAATTATGTAAAGGCATTCTAGCTTGTATTCCATATACCAACTCAAATGGGGATTTTCCAATTTCCTTTTTCATAGTTATCCTATCAGCCCATACAACCAACCTCAATCTTGAATCCCAAGCCTTCTTATTCCCTCCTAGCATTCTCCTTATAATTTTCAGAAGACTCTTGTTGCTAGACTCTGCTTGACCATTAGCTTGTGGATGGTAAGGAGTTGCATAAGAAACAGTGATACCATATTTATTGCAAAAATCTTTAAACTCATCAAATCTGAAACACATCCCATTATCAGTAATCAATCTTAATGGTGTACCAAATATGGTAATGATGTTATCCATTAAAAAATTGATTACAACTTTACTTGTTGCTTGCTTGGTTGGGACTGCCTCTACCCATTTGGTGAAGTAATCGGTAGCTACCAGTATCCACTTATTTCCTCCACTTGATTTCTCCTGTATTTCCTCAATAAAATCAATTTTCGCTGATGAAAAGGGTCTTCAACCTGCATAGGTCTGAGTGGTAAATCTCCCTGATACTTCATTTTCCCTGAGAACTTCTAACATGCTTCACATCTTCTTACATATGAAAAGGAATCATTCAAAACTTTTGGCCAATAATAACCTACCCTGAGAATCTTGTGTGTAGTCATCTTTGTAGAATAATGGCCTCCACAGACCCCTTCATGCATCTCTCTCAGAACATGCTTAGCCTGTGACTCATCTAGACATAGCAACAACATCCCATCCCTATTTTTCTAAAACAAATCACCTTCCATGAACACATATTTTGATGCTTGCAGCTTCAAGGTTCTTCTCTGATTATCACTTAATCCTTCAGGGCACGTCATATATCTAAGGTAATACATGATGTTTGTATACCAAGTAGTATGCTCAATACTTGTAACTGCATTTCCTTCATCTTCTGCATTGCAAATTTGATTTGCTTCAATATTTGTTTATGCCATTAACTTGGCCAAACCTTGACCTCTTACTAACTTGGTGATTTGTATTTCCATATTGAATTCTTGAATTTTATTAATCCACCTACATCTCTTTCTTTTTACTTCTGACTGTTTCAAAAATATCTTTAACAGCTGCATGAGGGACTTAAGCAATCACTTTAGCTCCAACAAGATATGGTCTAAAATATTTTATGGCTTTCACTAATGAAAAAACTTGTTTCTCCATTATATCATATTTCAATTCTAACCCCTGCAATGAATTTTTGAAAAAAGACACAGGATGCTCATGACCTTCCTCATTCTTTTGTAACATAATAGTAGCAATAGTGTGCATTGAAGCAAATGAAAATATCTGAAAAGGTTTTGCAAAATCTGGAGACTTAAGGACAGGGGCTTCCTCGATGGCCTTTTTGATTGATACAAAAGCTTCCAATGCCTCTGCAGTCCTTTCTATCTTTTGCCCCTTCCTTAACATCTTTGATATGGGCTTAATAATTTCAGCAAAATTAGAGACAAATCTCCTAACAAAATTGATCTATCCAAAAAATGACTAGATGGCCTTAACAGTTTTAGGAATAGGGATTTTATCTATAGCCTCAACCCTCTCAAGATCTATTCTGATTCCCTCCTTTCACACAATATGTCCTAAGAGTCTTCCTTTTGTGATTGAAAAATGATTTTTTTTAGGATTCAGACTAATACCATACTCCAAAGATTTGATAAATATTTTTTCAAGATGTTTTACATGGTCTTCAACCCTTTTTGAATAAGCAGTAAGGTCATCTTGATACACAACCATGATAGCATTAATCAAATCTGCAAATGCTACGTCCATAGCTCTTTGCAAGGTTGCACCTACATTTGTGAGACCAAATGGCATTCTCACATAAACATACATTCCCCATGGGGTTGTAAAAGTGGTCTTATACTATTCAGATTCTTTAACTTTGACCTGGTTATAACCTGAAAACCCATCTACCATAGATAACAGCTCACACCTTGTCACCTTATGTAGTATAGATTCCATATTAGGTAAAGGGTAATTATCCTTGAGGGATGCCACATTTAGATTTCTGAAATCCACACATAATCTGATATCTCTGTTTTTGTTTCTCATAGGAACCAGGTTTGAGACCCATGTTGAGTGCCTAATTGGTTTGATGATACCACCATCTCTGAGCTTTGCCAATTCTTCTTGCATTTTTGGTTCCAATGTTGGGTTAATGGGCCTTTGTTTCTATCTAAATGGCTTTGCATCTGGTTTCAACAGGATTTCATGTTGAAACAAATCCTCCCTATATGCTTTAAGGTCTTCATAGGACCATGCAAACACATGTTTTGTGCAACATGCTTTTCAATTGGATCAACATTGACTAATTTTGGCTAGGTTGGTTCTATCTTAAAATTCCCAAGATCCACATCACAAAAACAATTGACTTGATCTTGAGGTACATAATCAACAACTTCGTTCATCCTTGGCTCCCTATAGAAAAGAAGGAAGTTAGAGTTACACAAAGAAATGAAAAAGAATGATCAACTGAGTAAAAGAGAAAAGGAAGAGAACAAAGGAGAAACATTGGAGCAAAAGAAAATGATTAAGGCAGATGGTTCCTCTTTCGAATTCACTCGGGCTTTATCTCAGGTAAAAATGTTTGTTCCACTACTTGAGATGATGAAAATTAAGGAATATAGGGACAATGTTGTTCAGTTAATAACAAGTGGAAATGAAAAACATATGAATTCTGAAAATAAGATGACCACTAAAAAAATTAATAGGCAATGTTAGAAACCAAGATCAAATGTGTAAACCAGAATAGACCTTCCATAGAAGAGAAAAATAGAAAAAGCAGAGATTTGCAAGAAGATGTGCAAATTGATATATTTGAGAATTCATAATTACATGATAATGATTTTCTTTATAAAAGCAAAGATGCATAACCCTAATCTTATCTTGAGCAACAAGATAGCTCAACAAGATAAGGATGAAAACTAATTAACCTAGGAATTAAATAATTACCTAAGTAAACTTATGTAAAGTGTAATTAAATATTAATTACACCAACACCCCCTCATAAGTGCAACTTAGGGAGAAGTAGATTATTATGAAAATATGAGTCCCAAAAACAAGGCCCGATTAGGTACTCATGTACAAATGCAAAGATGAGGTAGAGAAGGGAAATCGAGTGGGACAAAACCACCCTACAATGAGATGACTGTTGCAAAGAAGCATTGGAAGAACACTATGGAGTAACACTGGAACCACAATCCGACAAGCAAGGAAAGATACTTTTGTCTACAATTGAAACCAAAACCAGAATCATGATAATGTGATAGTAGACCCGATGCCACTGAATACTCAAAAACTCACAAACTTGAACAACCCTAGATTCTATGAAGCAATAATAGATGAGATGGTGATAGAATTTGGAAATCGTGTATCTCAATGCCGATGCCAAACTATGACTAAAACTCTTCCATGGGAAGGAGTACCAAAAATAGACTCTGGAACATTAACCATAAAAACATGGCCCACAAACTAAGAAAGATCTGAACCAATGCGGATCAAGAACCAACAACACTCAATCTAAAGTGTGAACCAATGAATTTGATATGTGTCAAGCAATAGCAAAGATGTGGCCAAAAGAAACTAGGAAACTAAATAACCCATACGAGCTATCAACAAATCAAAATGGATATGGAGATCAAAGTGAAAACTACACTCTAATCAGATTTATTATGCAAGAAACCCCCTTGAATGGAACTCTATCTTAGTTCATTTATTACAATAACTCAATGATTGTAAAAGGAGATCATCCTAAACATGCATAAAAATAAAAATAAAATAGACCTCAGATCTGTGTAGAGGACTGAATCAGCTTTCCAACGCCACAAGAATGACGAAAAACGGATCATCGAGTCAAAAGATATGCCCTCCAAAGTGAAAACAACAACATCTGAGTTCAAAGGCCTGCAAAATAAATCTGGAGCAAAATCTAGTAAAAAAAAACCTACACCACTAGATCTGCGTTAGAATCAGCTTTCCAACAGTATCTCGTTTGTGAAAAACAGAGATCGTATGCAAAAAATATGCCTGATTTAGTGAAAGTTGCTCCAGAAAGCCCAATAAGGGCTACAGGGCGCCCAGGGGGCTAAAAAAAATTAGCCCCTGGTCCCATGCAGGACCAGGGGGCTAGTGGCTGGGGGCTGGGGCAGAGCCCCTAGTCACCCATAAGACTGTCGGGTATGCTGAGGGTCCAGTTGGGCTGGCACATAGCAGATGGTCCTTAATAGGACCACCGCTGGTGCTTAGTAGAGCTTGCGGGCGCTGGGCGGGAAACCCCCAGTCCTCCATGTGACCGGGGCGAACCGTTGAGGAGCCTGCGAGGGATGGAAACCGAGCAGCAGATTGGTGGCCGCCACTCCTGGTGGCCACCGGGTGGCACAATGGTGGCAGAGTTCATTTGAATAGGAGGCACCAGAGTCTGCAAAAAAAAGTTCAATTTTTTTAATATTTTTTTGAAATTATTGCCTCAAACTGCGTGCTGGCGAGACTATAATGCCCCCTAGGCAAAACAATTTTTCCTTTCAGATCAACTGCACCAAAATCAATGAAACAATAGGCGTTCTTAGGGTTTTTGGCCGCTTCAAACGTGATGGTGACCTTTGTTTGTGCTCAAACTGCTCCAAAATTTTGGCTACCCCCAGATCTTGCAAAAAATCTCCAAACTTCAAACCCTCACAGATCTGGAAAATGATGGCCAAAATCTGCAAAAAAAAAAGTCAATCCTAACTTTTTCCAGCACTCTGAATCCAATGGTGAAGCCCGATCTGATCCAAAATGCCTCACGAATGAACTCAAGGCATGATACCCTCGAGGAATCCCGAATGAACCCTACAATGATTTTCTCAAAAAAATTGAGAAGGGCTTGCAAATCAAGGCTCTGATACCATGTTAGAAACCAAGATCAGATTTGCAAACTAGAATAGACCTTCCATAGAAGAGAAAAATAAAAAAATCAAAGATTTGCAAGATGTGCAAATTGATATATTCGAGAATTCATAATTACATGATAATGATTTTATTTATAAAAGAAAAGATGCATAACCCTAATCTTATCTTGAGCAATAAGATAGCTCAACAAGATAAGGATGAAAAATAATTAATCTAGGAATTAAATAATTACCTAGGAAAACTTATGTAAATTGTAATTAAATATTAATTACACCAACAAGCAAGAGAGAGTAAGTGTCCCAAAAGTTTTCCTAAATGATGTATTAATAAATCCCTCACAAATTGATCATTTTTTCACTACGTTACTTATAAATAACAAACTGTTAAGGAATTTCATGATAGACTATGGCACTGCTATCAATATTATGCCAGTTGGAGTTATGAAACAACTTGGAATGTGGGTAGATACTAATGGAGGGAAGTGTTATGCGATGGATAGCATACCTATTCCTATGGTGGGTATTATGAAAGATGTTGAAGTCAAACTAGCTGCTTATCCTCAGGTGGCCTATAATATAGATATAATAGTAATTGATACCCCTCCTCAGTTTGGGATGCTTCTATCAAGACAGTGGATGAAAACAGTTGGGGGAAATGTCCAATTTGATTTGTCTTATGCAACAATTCCAGTGAATGGTCAGGAAGTTAAATTGTACAGGGAGCCAAGGATGAACCAAGTTGTTGATTATGTACCTCAATATCAAGTCAATTGTTTTCGCGATGTGGATCTTGGGAATTTTAAGATAGAACTAGCCCAGCCAGAATTAGTCAATGTTGATCCAATTGAAAAGCATGTTGCAAAAAACTGTAATGGTGTGTGGAAAATGTACTTTGATGGAGCATGTAGCCAAGAAGGTAATGGAGCAGGAATAGTATTTGTTTCACCTGGAGTTACATTTAAATATTCATTTTTGTTGGCATTTGAATGTACAAACAACATGGTAGAGTACAAAACTTTATTAACAGGTTTGAATATAGCTATAAAACATAAAATCAAGTTGCTAGTTGTTCTAGGGGATTCCGAGCTAGTTGTTTCACAAGTTAAATCAAAATATGCAGCAAAACATAAGAGACTAAAGCAATATAGGAATGATGTATGGGACATAATAGAGCTACTTGATGCTTTCTCCATTGAATGGATAGATCGATCAAAAAATATAATGGTATACTTTTTAGCAAATGTAGCACTAAAAAGGGATGACATTACACTAGCTGGAGTGTCACAAATTGAGTTTAAAACAAGACCTGTTGTACCTGATAATATATACAGTTGGCAGGTTTTTAGTGATGATAATGACCTCCTAAAATTCCTTCACTGTATAGATCAATATGAAGCTTCAAAAATTGATTTCAATGCCTTTGTAGAAGAGGTAGATGGGAAGCACATAGTATTCGGGAAGGAGGTCTTACCTTAAAACTAATAAGCTTCCCAAAGGGCTAGTGGAATTGGAGAGGGTATATGATGGAAGTGATTGGTCCCTCATGAAGCAGACACTAGTCAAGAGGGAGGATATTGAAGAGATCAACTTAGGGACTGAGATGGCAGCAAGAAAGGTATACATAGGGAAGAAAATAAGCCCGACCATTCGAAGAATGTTGATAGCATTATTGAGAAAATATAAACATGTGTTTGCATGGTCCTATGAAAACCTTAAAGCATATAGGGAGGATTTGTTTCAACATGAAATCCTGTTGAAACCAGATGCAAAGCCATTTAGATAGAAACAAAGGCCCATTAACCCAACATTGGAACCAAAAATGCAAGAAGAATTGGCAAAGCTCAAAGATGGTGGTATCATCAAACCAATTAGGCACTCAACATGGGTCTCAAACTTGTTTCCTGTGAGGAAGAAAAATGGATATATCAGATTATGTGTGGATTTTAGAAATCTAAATGTGGCATCCCTCAAGGATAATTACCCTTTACCTAATATGGAAGCTATACTACATAAGGTGACAGGGTGCGAGCTGTTATCTATGATGGATGGGTTTTCAGGTTATAACCAGGTCAAAGTTAAAGAGTCTGAATAGTATAAAACCACTTTTACAACCCCATGGGGAATGTATGTTTATGCAAGAATGTCATTCGGTCTCACAAATGCAGGTGCAACCTTTCAAAGAGCTATGGATGTAGCATTTACAGACTTGATTAATGCTATCGTGGTGGTGCATCAAGATGACCTTACTGCTTATTCAAAAAGGGCTGAAGATCATGTAGAACATCTGGAAAAGTTATTTATTAAAGCTTTAGAATATGGTATTAGTCTGAACCCTAAAAATGTCATTTTGCAGTCATAGAAGGTAAAATATTAGGACATATTGTGTCAAAGGAGGGGATTAGAATAGATCCTGAAAGGGTTGAAGCTATGGATAAAGTTCCAATTCCTAAGACCATTAAGGCCATCCAGTCATTTTTTGGACAAATAAATTTTATTAGGAGATTTGTCTCTAATTTTGCTGAAATTATTAAGCCCATATCAAAGATGTTAAGAAAGGGACAAAAGATAGAATGGACTATAGAGACATTGGAAGCTTTCATATCTTTCAAAAGGGCCATCAAGGAAGCTCCTATCCTTAAATCTCTAGATTTTTCAAAACCCTTTCAAATATTTCCATTTGCTTCGTTGCATACTATAGTTGCTATCATGTTACAAAAATATGAGGAAGGTCATGAACAACCTGTGTCCTTTTTTAGCAAGTCATTGCAGGGGTCAGAATTGAAATATGATATAATGGAAAAAAAAAGCATTTGCATTGGTAAAAGCCACAAAAGCTTTCAGACCATATCTTGTTGGAGCTAAGGTGATTTCTTATGTCCCTCATGCAGTTGTTAAAGATACCTTGATGCAGTCGGAGGTAACAAGAAAGAGATGAAGGTGGATTATTAAAATCCAAGAGTTTGATATGGAAATACAAATCACTAAACTAGTGAGAGGTTAGGGTTTGGCTAGGCTAATGGCAGAAGAAAATATCGAAGCAAATCAAATTTGTAATATAGAAGAGGAAGAGAATGCAATTGTAAGTATTGAGCATACTCCTTGGTATGCAAACATCATGCATTACCCCAGATACATGAACTATCTAGAAGGATTAAGTGATATTCAGAAAAGAACTTTAAAGCTACAAACATCTAAGTATGTGTTCATAGAAGGCAATTTGTTTTGGAAGAATAGGGATGGGATATTGTTGTTATGTCTAGATGAATCACAAGCTAAGCATGCCTTAAGATAAATGCATGAAGGGGTCTATGGGGGTCATTATTCTGTGAAGAAAACTACACATAAGATTCTTAGGGTAGGTTATTACTAGCCAAAAGTTTTTAATGACTCTTTCTCATATGTAAGAAGATGTGAAGCATGCCAGAAATTCTCTGGGAAAAGGAAGTATCAGGGAGCTTTACCACTTAGACCTATGTAGACTGAAGCCCCTTTCCATCAATGGGGGATTGATTTTATTGGGGAGATACAAGAGAAATCGAGTGGAGAACATAAGTGGATACTAGTAGCCACTGATTATTTCACCAAATGGGTAGAAGCGGTCCCAACCAAGCAAGTTACAAGTAAAGTTGTAACCATTTTTTTAATGGATAACATCATTACCAGGTTTGGTACACCACTAAGATTGATTACAGATAATGGGATGTATTTTAGATCTGATGAATACAAAGATTTTTGCAGTACATATGGCATTAATATTTCTTATGCAGCCCCCTACCATCCACAAGCTAATGGTCAGGCAGAGTCCAACAACAAAAGTCTTCTTAAAATCATAAGGAGAATGCTAGGTCAGAATAAGAAGGCTTGGGATTCAAAATTGAAAATGGTTGTGTGGGATGATAGGATCACTATAAAAAAGATAGTTGGAAAATCCCCATTTGAATTAGAATATGGAACACAAGCTAGGATGCCTCTACAAAATCTATTACGAGTTTACAATTTTATCCTTCAAGAAGATATAGATATTCCAGAACCTATGGAGGAGAGAATGGAGCAGCTGGCTGAACTTGATGAGATAAGGAGAGTAGCTCAAAACCAGAACATGAAGTTGCATGCACAGATGAAGCATTTATTTGATAGAAAAGAAAAATATAGAAAATTCAAGGAGAATGATCTGGTGCTGATGTGGAATGCAAGGTGTCAGGAGAAGGGTAAGCATGGGAAATTTGAAGCTTTATGGTTGGGACCCTTTGTTGTTATTGGTAAGAAAGGTGAAGATTCATATTATCTGCAAAACATGACTGGTGAAGAACAGGAGTTTCCTGTACATGGGAAATTCTTGAAGCATTTTTTTTCTTGAGCAATATAGAGGATTAAGGGTTGCCATTGCATGGACAACTCTTGACAATCCTCTCAAAAAATTTCTCTTCCATGCATAGTAGTCTAGGAAATAAAAGGAACAGGAATTGCCAGTACATGGACAATCCTGATATTCCTTCTTTTAAAATAAATCTTTCCATGTACAGTAGTATAGGGTCATGTTCATTTCCATTTCCATTCATTCTATCTTGCTCACTGGTCCATCACCTTGAGTTTGGTCTGCTCACCCAGAAATTTGGATCCTTACAATTATCTCACAATCATTCATCCCCAGATGGAGCCACTATTAGAACTATAAAATTTTGAAAATTTTACAGTTGTTTATTCTTCATGAGTTTCCAAAGAAGTCCTTACTATAGGCACTAGTCTCCACACTCTCATTATTTTAGTTTCACTCATTATTCATATATGTTAAACTAAACATATTAGGTTTTAGCTTTGATATTGCTATACAATCTATACCAAATCACATTTTATTTATCCACTCCTATTTTCCATTATGGGTAAAATACTTTAAAAGAAATAAGCATAAGTCAAGTCTGCCTCATTCATGTAGGTATACCTGCCTAGGTCTAGCAGCACCTGAAGAGAAGAAGGTTTAAACCATTTTGACCTTGTCTGTTACCCTAAAACATATCAAGAAATTGGCAACATCTTGAGGTATTTTACCTACATTTTTGAGAGCTAATAGATTCCACATTAATGAATGCCATCACTATAAGAGGTGATGGTGTAACAAAGGTTGGAATCTTTGGACTTGCAATTGAACTTGCAGACTTTTGAGGTCTAGATGATGTTTAACCACTAAGCTCAACTAAGGTCACCCAAGGATCACTAGCTCAACTAAGGTCACAAAACAAAAAATAACAACAATAATCCCTCCTTCTAGCACCAGTTCCTATTCATGATGATTTTACTCGCAATAAAAAAAATTGAATAAAATCTCCATAGACAAGACTACGAAGAGCCTATCCTTCTTAAAAGATATGAATCAAAGACAACCTAAGAGAGAATTATGCATTTATAGAGAAAATATTGACTTCTATTTAATCCCAAGTCTTCGATAACCAGGTCATGGTTGCACCAGGGTCACTCTTGGGTGATGATGTGATAATTTGTTGTTAATTCTAAGGGGACTATAGTTATTTCTAGATTTTCCAAGAATTACTAACATTTCACATAAAACTTCATTTTATCATCAAATGACATCATGAAATCAAAAGATTCAGCATAATAATTCATGAACACAAGTTCTTGCTATCACTTAAGTAAATTTAGCATTAATCATTCAACAATTCGATGGAAAATAAAATATTTTCAAAAAACCTATTTCCATTCACTTATATTTCTTTTTTTTTTAATATTTTCAAAATATTAAACATCTAATCTAAAGTAAAACATAAAAATACTAAAAAATAAAATTTTCTCCTAGTTATTCTCCATGGATGCCCAAAAGAATTAATCAAAACAAAGCAAACCACTTTATATTTCACCAGATTGCTTCACAACTACGTACAAAACAATGCAAGCTTTTAAAGAGGGGGTTTCATTTATGGACACCGAATAGGTTTTGTATGCACCCTTAAAATGCACAACATACAGTCATGTTCATCCAAACTTACAAAACCAACTACAAAATATACTTAGATAGGTAGCTATCCATAAAGCTCTGATATCAATTAATGTCTATGTGCATACAAATTTCTACGTTGGAATGGTTCAGAAAACAAGAAAAAAGAACAAAACTTAAAAGAAGTTTTTTCTCCTTCAACATCCACAAATTATGAACTTAAAATAAAAATGTGGGAGGAGATGGCCTTTTATAGAAACAAGGCATTCAAAATCTCAACTTAAAATTGTCTCAGAGAAACCAGAAACAACAAATTAAAGTGTGTCATGTGGCATGTGCCAAATGTCATCAAGAATATTCTAGAATAAGTCAAAGCTTTGACTTTGTCCACAACAATGCTTTTCTCCATAATTCAGCATGAACACTTTATCTCCATCAAGACCACAAGCTTCTTTTAAAATATCGAAATGAAAACACCTACCAGGACTAGGATCAACCTGCAAATTAAAACAACAAATAAATTCCATTACACTTCTGGTATCTGGTTCTTTCTATATTCACTTATGGCTCTGGTTTCAGGCTTCCTCCTTCTTTCTTTAATTGGTATCCTCAGAAATATTTTACTATTTGATGCATGTGTTCCTTTTAAATCCTTCATATTTCTCTCCAAGTAAGCTTGAGACTAATATATTCTTCACTCACTTGAAGTCTAATATCATTTTTTTGTGCTTTGTCTACTTCATATTTGGCTATAACATTTTTGTACTATATTATTTCATTAATGACCTCCTTCGTCAACAATCGAATAGGATCTATATTTATCCTTTCTATCCATTCCTTGAAAGCTTTAGCTTCCTTCCCATCTTTCCCTAATGTTTGGGGATCAAACCCTTGACAATACTTCATTAAATTCTTGATTTTCTCTCATTAATCTTTTGCACTCAATGGTGACTCTTTCAAACCCTTCAATACATTGTACTAACATGTCACTTTGAACTACTTCTTCCACTTTCTTGGCAATGAAATTTTAGGTGATGATATTATATTATTTTGTATTAACTCTTGTATATCTATCTGCATGAGAATTTCCATATTTCTCCTTTCATCAATGCCCTGCTCCTAGTGAAGTCTACATTCATCTTCAAATCTGTTTAATTTCTCTGAATGGTGGTATGCTTCCTTGTAAATTCCTATTGCATTTTTAATAAATCCATCTTCCTGCTTTATCCAATAGTCAATCCATTCTTCAAACACATTCATTTTATGATGAACTACAACAATGGCATCTACCTGCTCTTGTGACATTAGCACCAGATAAAGTCAATGACTTGATAAAATGCTCCAAGGTAGCAACACATTCTTTCAATTCTCTTTTCTTTTGTTTATATTTTTGTACTCTAGAAATAGTAGCATTTAAATTCACTTTTATTTCTTCTAGTTCTTGCTGCCAAGATGAGTGTCCAAGATTAATACTCATGATTTTATAATCCTTAGGTGTTATCTCGTGTCTATCTTTGTCATTTGTTGGAGTAGCTATTTGGATAGTTCTATTAACATTTGCATTCCTCTGTATGACATGTTTTTCCTTTGCTCTGCACCTAGGTTTAGGAGTACTTACTTCTTGTATGAAATTATTGAGATTTAGAGGTAATATTTCTACTTTCATTGGTGAAGCTAATTCCCTGATTAACAAATTAGGTGTATCATCATCTTGTTGTACCTCTATAACTTTTTCTTGTTTCTATCTATTACATGATTCTACAATTTCTTATCTTTGACTTGCCATATTTTTTGAAATGGAAATTTCTTTAGCAACATCTGACACAGACTCAGGATTGGTAGGATTAAGCACTACCTCCTCTATTTGAGACTTATATTTTTTTGTCTATCTAGACTTTCTGGTTCTTCTCTCTGAATCTTATCTTCTTGATTTATAGCTACACTAGGATTATCTTCATTTTTAGTTCCATCTGTTGTGAACTATGTAGCCTCTTCTTCTGGAGTTTTAGTTTCATTTTCAGTTCCAGCATGGCCTTTATCTTATTCTTCAAATACCTATGAGTGTTCATTAACATTTTGCACATTCTCAAAAGAAAATTGAGAATCAAGACTGTCTTCAACAACTCTCTCATCAAAAGGATTTTTCTCTGCACCTTCCCCTATTTCCATTTCAAGCACGCTAGGATTTTCTGCCTCTGAGGCAAGCATCCCTTGAATAAATTCTTCTTCTTCAATATTTATGGGATTAGAGCCTGTATCCTAAACTTCTTCTATCGTTGGGTGTACTATGGGCTTGTCTTTGGATTTATTTTCCTTCACCTTCTCCCACATAGCACCCCATCTATCTACTTGTTCCTTGATTTTGGCCTCATCTTCCTCATAAATTTCCCCTAAAGCCACAAGAGTCTCACCCAATGCTAGCTTCATATTGGCCATATGAGCATAAGGGGGAGAAGTGAATAATGTTGCAGCTCTTTGAGATGCAGACCTAGTTTGTGTACCGACATTTCCTATTACTCTTGTTCCTTCATCAATAGTTATTCTAATTTTGGGTCTAGTTGTAGAAGAAGATGCACCTTTAGGTCTTGCTTTTGATTTTTCTTTACCTGTCTTTGCATCTTTCTATTTTTTTTATAATTTCATTGGAACTTCCTATCTTATTGCTTAAGTGATTCTTTCTTCAATTCTAACACCTGGAGTAACCTTACTGGTCTTTCTTTTCTTCTTGGTATGCTCTCCACTTTCAAAAGAAGTTTCATCTCTTTGTTTTCTTTTTTATTATCCTAAGTAGATGGGTTCAATTCCTCTTTCTCTTAAACTTTTGCAAAAAACATCAATCCAGTGTTGACTATACCTTAGGACTGGCCTAGTGAAGTCATCAATTGATGTCATGTCTTCATCATCAACACCCGCGTCTAGAATGGGTTCATCATATACCTTGTCATCATTGTAAAATGATTTAGCACCTAACTATCATCTTCTTCCAATTGGTCTGGGATGTCATAGAGCTTGAACATTCAACCAAACTCTAAAGTCATTCTTTCATACTTTTTCCTTTTGACCACGCACTCATCTTCATAGTTAAGCCAATAATATTCTAAATGAGGCACATGAGCATGAAAATAGACTATATTTCTAGCAATATTTCCTTCAATATCATAATACACTCTTTGGAGTGGAAATTCTTCAAAATGGTAGGTCCTCAGTTCCTCCTCACATAGATCAATTACTTTGATTGCACCGCACTTGTAATTCCCTATTGTGATGGGAAATTTAAAAGAGGCCTTCTTGTGAGCATGTCCATAGAGAGCCTGAGATGGTTTTAACTGTATCAGTAATTCCAATAAAACAATTTTATCTGTAGGATACATGGGCAACATGAATGGGTGTCTAACAAATCTCTCCACTCTAATATAGGAGTAAGTTGGGAACAATGTACTAGCCTCCCATAGGCCAAATGACACTTTGTGCTTCTAGGGATAATCTTTTAGATTTGTCACCTTCCATTGTTCTCACCAGTTTCATGGAGAGAAAATCATTAAATTTTTTGTAATCACCTTTATACCCATGAACAATGATTTAGGGTAAATGTGCATATATCCAACTATTTCCAACTTGTGTGCCTAGAGTACCAATCTATTTTAATCCTTGTTTACTAGCTCTCACAACATAGGAGTAAATAATATATGATACATGTAGAAGCATCTGTTCTTGGGGAATGTAGTAATCTATTCATGAGGCTTGTCACTTATCAATTTTCCCCAATGCAACTCTACAGGACCTTCTATCATTTGAGATATTATCATGAACATCCAGGGTTCAAACTTTCTTGCATCTCTCAAACTAGCTACTCTTCTCAACAAATTTATTATGTCTTGTATCTCTTGTTTAAACATAGACCTCTGAATTACCTTGGTTTTTGGTGTGATTGGCTGTTGGCACCATTGTGTGCTCATAATTTCTCTGTTACACTCTTCAACACTTTGATATGTCGTAGCCTCGGATTTCAGGTTGACATTGAACATCTGTGTGTAGGAGGGGAGACCAAATGTGCACATAATTCCTTTCTGAGGAAATTTTTGCATAAATTATTCCTTCCTTTTTAACAATCCTTTTGGCTAGATTATAATAGTTTATGCATTGCATGACTAATTCTTGAGCTTCCATTACTGGTGGAAACCCTCCTGCGGGAAGTAACCCATTAGATATGGCATTTTTGGTGCATTGGGTAGCATTTTCTTGCAATAGCCATGAATGGATTTCAATGTCAGAAGACCATCCCATGTGGGTATCTATGACCACCACATTAATGGGTATTGCTTGTGAATTTCAGTACTTGAATTCATCTTCTGCTCTTGCATCATAAGTGCTCATTTTGGATATAATGCGCTCTACAAATTTTAAAATATTTTTCTATGTGTGCAAGTTAGGGTTAAATTTAACGAAAATTTATGTTTCATAAAATTCTCAATTCATTCTTTGATCAAATTTAACAACTCAAGGAAAAATTAACATTCCAATTTCAAAATGAGGAAGTATCACTATCAAATATTTCTAACTTGAGAAACTCTTATCAATAAATCAGTTATTTGGAACATACCTAGTTCTGGTTAAAACTAGTGATTCTTCATAATACAACTTCAAAACCCTTGGTAGTCCTGACTTAGTTTTTCAAAATTTTACCTCTCTTTGCACACCAAAGTAGCTTTGTGAATTCAATATCTTTAGCAAATTTACAATATGACGTGAAGTGGAGTGTTGTAAAAGCAATTGCACACTCAAGGTGATGCCAAGTACATAGGTAGTTCACCACTTTTATCAATTACCTATTATTTTTCATTAATTCCTAGAATAAAGGTGTAATCATTACAGATTATGGTTCAAATTATGAACACCTAGATTTCTGAGCTAGCTCACTATTTGAGAAGAAAAACGGTGCAGTGATTATACGTGGCAGTTATATGTCACATTGATCCTATACAAGGTATACACCATTAAAGATATGTAATTAATGATGACCACCAGAATTGAGGCTTTTGATAATTCCTTTGAAAGAGAGTCACATAACATCAGTATCCAGGAAAGTACTTCTTGCAAAAGAGAAAAAAAATGAAAAAAAATCAAAACAAGAGAAAGACTGAAAACCAAAACTGAAAAATATACTTGTCAAAATTTCAAAGCATACTTTTTGGTTTCCAACTTTTACTTCAAAGAAACAATAATGCACCAGACTCTAGTAAAAAGGAAAAATTGTCGAGTTTATAAAATTCAATCAATGAAATACTAGGTGGAACTAGAGTTATTTTGAAGATACAAACTCTTTTGACTCACGTAGGATTACGGAATTTTGGTGTCCGTTAATAGAATTAAACATTAAGAGCATACCAAAACACCAAAAGAATAGAAAGAAAAAGGGGATCATACAAAGAGACCAAGTGAAACTAAGAGGACAACCAACAACTAGCCAAGAACCAAGAAAAATAATGCCAAAGCGAGAAAAAACAACAAAAAGAAGCAAAGAAAGAAAAGAGGGGATCCACATTTTGCCAAGAAGGGGAAAAATGGGGTGTGTTGTGAGACTACACAACAACTGGGATGAGGAAGAGGTCAATGACCTCGATATCTGAACTAAACTAATAGAGGCCAGAACAAAGTAGTGGACTGATGGGAAAATTGTTGAACTAAAGCTACAAGGCCCAAATTTGACTTACAGAGAGCTCGAGGATGAGCTTGAGGGAAAGAATGATAGTGGGAGTGCTGCTACACCATCTGGAGAAGCTCTGAAATCATCTCTCATCACCAGATCCAAGAAAGAAGATAAGCCTAAAGAAGAGGTTGAAACAAGAAGCCCAGAGGTGGAGCGTCCTGAAGAACATGGGCAGGAAGAAGAGGAAAAGGGATTTGAAGGGGAAGACAACCCCAAAGAAAACATAGTCACCACTAAATCACTAGAAGGAAAGGCTATATTCATTCAAGATTTGGATGAAGAAAAGGAAGAAAAGACGGAACAAGAGGCTCTAGGATGTGAAGAAATGGAGATCCAACACATCCAAAGAGAAGAAGGTGATCATGAATCACCAAAGGAAGGATTTGAAGTGCCTGAATGGCTAGAGAAGCAACTAAAGAAGAAGGCTCCCATCCTTATGTATCCTAAAGAGAGGCTAGAAGTCATCTTAGCATGATCATAGATAGGGACAAAGAAAGAGAAGAAACAAAGGGTCAGATCCTATATCACAATGGATGCCTCGAGATCAAGGATCGTAAAAATAGCTACTCTAGTGGTGAAAGGAGAGGGAGTCAGCTATAATGTCTCCACCATAGACCTGGAAACAACCACCAAGGAGAAGAAAACTGATCATCTCTAGGGATTTGTGGCTACTATTGTGCATTAGATGAATAAAGGCAAATCCTCTATGGAGGAATTAAAAGCGCAAGTGGAAAATTTAACAACCTATATATAGTAATGGTCTTCTGTGGAGAAAATAACTACCACATCGTCAACTCTGCCACTGTTGTTGTCCAAGGATCATATTAGCAAGCTTGAAATGAGGAAAAACTTGACTAAGGCCACTGAAGACTGGTTCATGCGAATATTGTACAATGTAGATATGGGTATCGACCATGCTGCCTAGATAGCGAATAAATTTAGGCAAGTGCAACAACAGCTCAGGGGCATAAATAAATTTTGTACTAAATTCCTAGAGTTGTATTGAATTACGTATCCCAAACTTGAAGCTATCCTCAAGATGCCCGAGGGAATGTGGGAAAAGGATCCTGAACTGGAAAAAGATGATCATTGGCTCGTGGAAACATGGAAATTGGGCCTTAATCATAGAAGAGAAATATTGGAATGGGTGCTCCATGAAGTGGAGCTTGATATAGATTGGGCTAAGGAAATTAGAATGGCCTATGAAGAATACCTGATGCTCATGATGGACTATGATATGCCCTCCATTGAGCTAGATCCTAAGAAAATAAGGTTGCACTTTCATAAGAGGATAGAGGACAAAGCCATCGATACATTAAAGCTAGATTTCATGGATTTTGCTACTCGAGCTTTCACCCAATCAGAACAAGTGGTCAAGAACATGCCGAAGTGAAAAAAATACTGGGACTTGATCACCAACAAATCCAAAAATTTAAATTTCCAAGTGCTCCAATTTCGACATAATGGAGTGGAGCAAGCTTCAGGCACTAATCGACAACTTCATGGAATATGCTACTATAAAGAAGCAAGAAGTAAATTCAGTCATAGATGACAAATTTCTCACAATATAGTTGTAGCAAAAGGAAAATTATCTACAAGACAAAAGCACTAGAGTGTTGGCCACTAGAGGAAACCCTAGTTTGTAGTGAATCTTGGACACACAATGAGATTGAATCTTGGCCATTCATTTTACTTTTTGGACACTATAAATAGGGGATCTCCTCTCATTTTCAAGAGAGATAAGAGTTGTTGTAAAGACATGCTGCTGAAATTCTAATAAAAATTCATTGCTTTTGGGTGGATTCTTGGATTTCATTTCATGTTTCATGATTCTTCTCCTCATAGTTAATATATTTGAGTAGATTTACTTTTCTATTCTATGATTTTTACATGCTTTTGGTAGATTAGTTAATGTTGTTCATTGATGCTAAAGAATTTTGTTGTGTTGATGCCCTTCCTTGTTCATGCTTTTTTTGTTTATTGATGATAAATAGCAGTGCAAAGCTAGTATGAACATGAATTGAATGCTTCACTTAAATTCTATCTTTTATTCATGCTTTATGGTGAATGAATGGTTGAAATCTATAGACCTTAGAAGATAGCACTAGTTTCATGAGACTATTTGCTGATTTGGCTAAGTGGAACTTTGTTTCAGGAAGGTTGTCCACTATAGCATCCTCCATTATCATTGTTCATCAGTATTTTTGGTTCTAGGAACTTACTCTCTTCCCTTCCCTTTTGACCTTTTCTTTAAATAGTAATTTAGACAAGTTCAAGCATCATTGCACATTGTAAAGCCAAATCTAATGATAAAAGTGGAGTTTCAGACTATTGTTCTAAACTTGCAGCAATAGAACAACATTCCAAAATTTCATAAACTCTATTTAAACGAAACAATTCCTTCCAACTTAACATACGTAAGGTGACCTTGTGTTACCATCAAAACACATCAACCCACTGAGATATTCCAAGCTTGTCATGACTTGACTCCTGAATCCTTGGGATAGTTTTATACAAATTAATTGTAGAAGACTATCTTTCAAGAGAGATGATGAACTTGTGCATTACCTATGTTGAGAAAGTGCAAAAACACCCATCAACAGTGTTCACCTTGTCATAGACCCCATGCCCCTAAACATTGTGCAATGGCTCAATTTTTCCAAGAAGATGAATGGTAACAAGAACATGATAGAGATGGTAACACCATGAATATGTTAAGATGGAGGTCCCATCAAACCAGTGATGGATACTCATCCTCTGAGGATGGTTGTGAATATGATGTCAACAATTAGAAGTACAATGTTAATATGGAGTAGGAAGTGTACTGTAACTTAGAAGAAAATAAAGAAGAAGTAGCTATGCATATAATACAACACCATAGTTTCAATTGAGAAAACCAAGAAAAGAGGAGAAGAGGTCCATCACAACAAAAAATTTGGATAATGCAAAGAAGAATAGATATAACCTAAGAAATAGGCCTACAAATGAGGACCAAGGAACACCTAGAGGCATGTTTATAAAGGAATAGAAAAATAAAGGGAACGTCTCACTCATTCAAAATAAGGGTGAAGCAAAGAGGCCTCAAAATATTGCTAAAAAGGAGGCCACAAACGTTGAGTCTGAGAAGAAACTAGATAATGACAAAGTGCAAACTAAAGGTTAAAGGGGTGCTAAGATAGAGAAGATTGAACAAGGGTTAATTTCCCCTTCATTTGACATTGATCAAACACTAACTCAGATAAAACTAATAGTTCCCTTGATGGAGATGATGAAAATTGATTAGTATAGGGACGCAACCCTCAAATTCATTACCAATACATCTCATAAGAAAAAGGATCAGAAGAAAGAGGTTAATATTGTCGAGCAGGAAGATATAAAGGAACCAGAGGTCTATTTGGGAGACACCCTTACAAAGAATCCCTCTCAGATAGACCCATTTTATACCACATTGGTGATCAGTAACAAGATGGTGAAAAATTGCATGATTGACTCTGGGGCAACAATCAATATCATGCCTTTGGCTATTATGAAGGAATTTAGGATTATGGGTGAACACCACCTATGAGAAGTGCTATGCCATGGATAATAGATCAGCCCCAATAGTTGGAGTGATATGGGATGTAGAATTAAAATTGGCATCATACCTTGAGGCAACATATAGAACAAACATTATTGTGATAGACACTCCCCCTTACTATGAGATGCTATTATCTAGGCAATGGACTACAACAGTAGGTGGAAATGTCCAACTAGATTTGTCTTATGCCACAATACCTGTGAATGGAAGGGAAGTCAAGTTGTATAGGGAACTTAGATTAGAGCATGTCATTGAGCTCTTTGACCCTAACCAAATGAATTGCTTATGTTATGTGGACCTTCGAAGTTGAATTGAACATTCAAACCTTGATTTCTTGAACATAGACCCAATTGCTAGAGATGTTTCACAAAATGAACATGGAATATGGCAGATGTATTTTGATGGAGCTTGTAGTAAAGAGGTGAATGGAGCTGGAATTGTTTTCATTTCACCAAATGGTACAACATTTAAATATGCATTTTTGTTGACATTTGAATGCACAAATAATATAGAAGAGTATGAGGCATTTTGTTAGGTCTAAACATTGCCACAAAGCATGGGATCAAAGTGTTGACTATTTTTGGGGATTTAGAATTAGTTGTTTCACAAGTAAGATCAAAGTATTCCACAAAAGCAAGAGATTGAAGCAATATAGAAATGTAGTGGGTGGAAAAATCAAAAAACTTGATGGCTGAATTTTAGCAAATGTGGCCTTGAAAAGAGATGGCATAACTCTAGTAGTTATGTTACAAGTGGAATTCAAGATTAGGCCTGCAATTCCTGATAATAGTTACAGTTGGCAGGTCTTCAATGATGACACAAACCTAATTAAGTTTTGTATACACCTAAAAATGGTCACATCTCAATAGTCTGGTAATTAATTAAATATTTTTAATATTTAATTAAATCTCTGAATTCAATTTACGTATAGATAAATCTAAATAATTTATTTATATTGTTCATTCTTTCATTTCGATTAAATAAATAAGTTTATTTAATCACTTTTCTTATCCATTTCTTAATTAATTAAATAAACATTATGATTTATTTATATTAATTATCATATAATCTTGGCTTGAATATTTTATTCAAATAAAGATTAATTATTCTTCTTTTCTAAAAATTTCATTCACAATTAAATATTCCAAATATTTAATTAAGTCTTCTATAGTCCTAAAATCAAATATTTTAAAAATATTTTAAATCCTCAAACTCACACAAAATTAAATAAATTTATTTATTTAATATTGGATTATCAACAACAACAGTGAAACAATTTCAAAACAGAAAATTAACAAATTTCTCTGTTTCTGAGCAAAGTTGTTCCTGTGGGTTGAAGAAAAATCTCCATTCTTCTGTCCAACCTCCCAACATATTCCATCTTCTTCTCAACCTCTCCATCTCTCACCATTCAAAATTACCAGATAATCTCACAGCCATTGATCTTTGCCAGCCAGGCTCTTGCCTATAAAAATCTATAAAAGAGACTGTCGGGTCTCTGAAAAATATATAGAAGCTTGCATATAGGAAAACTATAGTCAATCAGCCTTCTAGCATCCATAGCCTTTAGAATCATAGCATAGCATAGCTTATCATATTAGCAATCCATATCATGGCCTATCATCCTCATATCATAGCTTCAATAGCATCCATAATCCACAACCCCTGTGCATAATCTACAGCCCCTGTGCATATCTGTATATCAACATTTCACTCCACTAGCATATAGGATAGAGAAGTACTCTCCCTTTGCATACTCGTTCTGCAAGGTTGCCATTCTGAGAAGCTTTGCTTACACAATCTGAGAGCAGTAGCTTCAAGCAAATCACTGGAGATAGAGGACAATGGAACGATTCTGAAGAAACTCTGTTTGATTTCTTTGATTTCATTTTGTTTAGCTTTCTTTAGTTTAATGTTGCATTGGTGTGTTTTTTTTATCTTATTTTGATACTAACATTTCCCACACACAAGTTCTTACACTGCATTGATCAATATGAGGCCGAAGAGATTGATTTCAATGAATTTGTTAAAGAAGTAGACGATAAAAAATTGTATTTGGCCAATAGGTAGTTCAATTCAAGACAAATAAGATTCTTAAAGGAATAGTTGCATTAGAAAGTGTGTTTAATGGGAATTACCGAGCAATTATGAAGCAAACACCAATAAGAAGGGATGACATTGAAGAGATTAATCTTGGGACTGAGTTAGCTCCAAAAAGGTGTACATTAGAAAGAAAATAAACCCTACAATTAGAAAGATGTTGATCACATTGTTGAGAAAGTACAAGCATGTTTTTGCATGGTCATATGATGACCTTAAAGCATATAGAGAAGATATATTTCAACATGAAATACCACTTAATCTTGATGCAAATCCCTTTAGATAAAAACAAAGGAAAATAAATCCTACTCTAGATCCCAAGATGCATGAAGAACTCATGAAGCTCATAGAAGGAGGCATTATTAAGCCCATAATACATTTGACTTGGGTTTCCAACTTAGTGCATGTCACGAAGAAGAATGGAGACATAACGTTGTGTGTAGACTTTCAAAATTTGAATATCTCCTCCCTAAAAGATAATTACTCCCAAACATGGAAGCTATGTTGGAGAGGGTGATAGGGTGTGAATTACTATCCATGATGGATGGTTTTTCAGGGTACAACTAGGTGAAAGTAAAAGAATCAAATCAGTATAAGATGATGTTCATCACACCTTGGGGCACATATGTATATGTAAGGATGCCATTTGGCATCACAAACGCTAGGGCCACCTTTTAGAGAGCTATGGACATTTATTTTGTTGATATGATTAGTGCAATAATGGTGGTGTATCAAGATTCTCTCACAAGATACTCCAAGAAAGTAGAAGACCATATTGGACATCTTGAAAAAATCTTCCTCAAAGCCCTGGAGTATGATATTTTCTTAAACCCTAAAAATTTCCATTTTGTTGTGACTGAAGGAAAATTATTGGGCCACATAGTATCTAAGGATGGAGTAAGAATTGATCCTAAATGAAAGGAGGCTATAGATAAGATTCTTATCCCTAAGATAGTAAAATCCATTCAGTCTTTCTTTGGGTAGATAAACTTTGTAAGGAGTTTTATATGTAATTTTGTTGAAATTGTCAAGCCTATCACAAAGATATTGAAGAAAGGAGCCAAGATCGAATGGACAGCAGAAGCAATTGATGCATTCATATCTATAAAACAAGCAATCAAGGAAGCCCCATTGTTAAAATCCCCTAACTTCAATAAAACATTCCATATATTTTCATTTGCATCATACCACACCATTTCAACAATAATGTTACAAAAAAATGAAGGGTATGAGAAACCAATATCATTCTTTAGTAAATTTCTTCAAGGAGCATAACTAAAGTATGACATTACAAAGAACCAGGTGTATGCACTTGTCAAAGATGTGAAAGCCTTCAAAACTTATTTGGTAGGTGCTAAAGTGATTGCATATGTTCCTAATGTTG